>ML662445.1:27584771-28184771 GCA_007570785.1 Antilocapra americana
TTTTTTTAATCAGACATGTTTTAAGAAACCATTTCAACTACAGCATCCATATGCGTTTGGCGTTTTTTGGCTTCTTCCTCTCTTTTTGTTAATTACAGATGGATGAAGAAACCAGGAAATGAGCCACCACAATCTTTTCAATGTTTAGAGGTTTGGAATCTAGCCTCTGGGCAAAGGCCAGCCCATGAAAAGCCTTGTGGGTCTTGTTTACTCTGTGTAGGAGTTTGTACTTTATCTTGAAGGCAGCTGTAAGCCATTGAATGATGTTAAGGAGGGAAAATAACATAATAGATTTGTTTTTCTAAAGGTCACTCCGACTGCTGTGTGGAGGATTGATTAGGAAGTAGGAAATGGAGGATGGAGACTGCAGTACAGAACTCGTTACAAGAAATGTTGAAACCGATCAAGAGAGAGTTGATGAGAACTCGCGTTAGGGCTGTGTCAGGACTGGGGAGGGGGCGGGTAGGGAAGGGACTGGCTTCAACAGATATTTAGAACATTGGCTCAGTCCACTGAATTTGCTGACAAGGGGGACTGTCAGAAATTACTACACTACCATGTGTAAAATAGATAGCTAGTGGGAACCTACCTGCTATATAGGGACATGGTTAGGGAATACAGGGAGCTCAGCTTGGTGCTTTGTGATGACAAGAATGGGTAGAATGGGGCAGAGAGGGGGATGGGAGGCTTCCCAAGAGGGACGGTGAAAGTATACATATAGCTGACTCACTTCTTTGTACAGCAGAAACTAACAAAGTATTGCAAAGCAACTATATCCCCATTTAAAAAAATTAAAATATGAACTTTAAGTGTTTAAAATAATAATAATTAAATTGTCGGGCCTCCGCTTCTACTGGATCCACGAGGTTATGTCATGGAAGCTTTGTTAACGACAAAGCACTGAACAAAAACGATGTGGGTTAATTACCGGCAGAAATCATACCTCCAAGTCCATGTGCCAGAGGCAAGCGCTGAGAGTCTGAGCAAGAATACATGTTTACCGGTGCTCGCCAACAGGAACGCACATGTATTCCTGAACAATGAACTTACTGTTCGTTCTCAAGTGCTCATTACAATGGAAATTAGTAACACTTAAATGATTGATGGCGCTCCACTCAAAACATGCCACTTAGCAAATACTTGGCTGCAGCTCAGTACCGTCAGCAGTTCGCATGTCGATTGATGCCAGACTTGAATGACTACTTTTTGCGAATGGAATGAAGATGGGTACCTCATCGTAAAGAATATACGTCATATCTGTGTAGGTCACAAGCAAGATTTGGTTGATAAGCCAGCATTTAGGCATGAATGACTTGGCCTGGTTAGGTGTATTTATGTTTTAGCCCTGTAAAAAAGGAGCGTTTAGCTTTGTCTTACCAATACTTAAAAAAAAATTTATTTCACAACCAAAATCTTTTATTTATTTTAACAGTTTGGTCTTGAGGCGAGCTATTCTTTTTTTGTAAATTTTATTGCAGCTTGGTTGGATTTACAATGCTGTGTATTTCTCCTGTATAGCAAGCAATTCTGTTATAAATAAATATATTCTTTTTCATATTCTCTTTTATTATGGCTTATTACAGGATATTGAATATAGTTCCATGTGCTATACAGTAGGAACTTGTTGCTTATCCATTCTATATATAATAGTTTATATCTGCTAATCGCAAACTCCCAATCCTTCTCTCCTCCCTAAACCAAAAGCTTTTCTTTAACATATAAAATTCAATCTGCAACCAATTCTAATTTCACAATCCACTTCTTAATTTGGGAAACTAGAAAAAAATCCAGTATTCCAACTTACCTATGAGCATATGTGTAGAAAGAAAGGGAGAAAGGGCCTCCTGGTCTTAGTCTGTTTCCATCAATAGAACAGAATTTTCCTTAAATATGGAAGGATCATTTTTATATAGATGAGGATTGATCAGCATTTTGAAGAATGACCAAAAAAAAAGTGAAGGGCACTTCATTTATTCTTTAAGATCCCTTCATTTTGTGTATCTTTTCTGCACTCGGATTTAAGACATAGAATATCCAGGCTTCTGTTTTGGCCAATAGTTCGCTACAAGATAATTTTATAACTTCTTTCATACCACTTTGCTCATTTTCTGCCCTTGGTAAAATATTCATTATTAACTGTTATAAATTACAAGATCCTTTTTCCTTCTCAAGAGAAGTGTGGACTTTCTTTTTTTAACAGATTTGGACCTGATAGGGCTGCTTGCCTTAGGCAGTTCTACCAGTAATTGAATCTGCATGCTGAAGCAGTAAACCCTCGGAATGTTTAGAGGAAGGAAGTCTGATGTATGAAACAGAGTAAAGGCAGGTTGATGGAGAAGGGAAAAGTCATTATTGTGAAACTTCCTGACTCCAGTGTGTTAATTGTTGAATAACCAGACATTGGAGTCTGTATTGAACATGAATTCTGTCAAGATTTCCCAAGTGGTGAATTCCACTTATTCTCTATCTCTCTGGCCTCCTCCTTATGTTTGGTACATAATAATCATTGTCATTATTATCTTTATAGATCATTATTATTATACAGTTGGATTAAACACTAGCCACTTGCAGTCAACAAGAATATATTGAGAATGTATTATTCTCCAAGGCACTGAGGACTGTAAAAATTAGTAGAACTTGCTTCTTGCTCTCAAAGAAGCTCTGGAAGAAAGAGGAGTAAATACATAACTATTCAAGTATTATAAATATACAGTGGAGAGTTATACAGAAGTACAGAGAAGGCATATCTAAGCTTCATAGGTCAAAGTGGTAGGTGAAATAGAGAAGGCTTTCTAGAGGAAGAAACATCTGTGCAGTCTTAATGAAGTCTTTTTTTTTTTTTTCTTTTTTCTGTGCTGAGTCTTCAGTCCCAGTGCACAGATTTCTCTTGTTGTGGCACTCAGGGTTAGTTGCCCCAGAGCATGTAGGATCTCGATTCCCCAATGAGGGATCAAACCCTCATCCCCCTGCATTGGAAGGCAGATTCTTTACCACTGGACCACCAGGGAGTCCCTTAATGGAGTCTTAATAGATGCTAAGATAGACTAGGAATGGTGAAAACAGATGGCACCTCTTCAGAAGTAATCAAAAAATATATGTTGAAAGTCAAAAAATGTTTACACCTGAAATTTACCTTCTTTGAAGCTTTAGTTTTAAAAAATATGAAAAGATATATTTAAGAATGTCAGTGACATAGTTATTTGTAGTAACAGTCTTAAAACTAGCAACAGAGGGATTTTAAAGGAAACTATAGTTTATCTACTGAAGGACTAAAGAGCAGACACTTGGTTTTTGCCAAGACTTTATTTCAACATTCAATGTTTAGTCTACAAATATTTATAGAACAACCCATGCCAGGCACTGAGCTAGGCTCTGTGTACACGAAGTCAGGTATACACAGGTCCTCCTTAAAGTAGTTCATGGTGAACTGGGGAATATAGATGACTGAATTATCTTACAGGTAGGAAATGGTCTCCAGTCTAATAAACATGTTATTAGATTGTAACTGAGATCCACATAAATCAAACTAGCAGGACATGTTAACAATAGGTCCTACTGAATAGCACAGGAAACTATGTTCAGTATCCTGTGATAAACCATAATGGAAAAGAATACAAGAAAGAATGTATATGTATGTATAACTGAATCATTTTGCTGTTTGGCAGAAATTAACACAACACTGTAAATCAATCATACTTCAATAAAATAAACTTTTAAAAAGCAAAACAAACAAAAAGCTAGCCAGACATGTTAAGCTGCCAAAAAAGGATGGTGCAGGACTTGAGTTTTGACAAGTGGGGAGAAAGGAAATGGAAGCATAGAAAATTTCTTATTTTATAATGTTATGTGAGAAATAAAAACAGTCTGTAACATTGGATATGCAATTTGACCACAACTATATAAAACCAACCAACCAAAAAAATACATGCACAGGGAAAAAGAGACAGAGAAGGCAATGGCTCCCCACTCCAGTGCTCTTGCCTGGAAAATCCCATGGACGGAGGAGCCTGGTGGGCTGCAGTCCATGGGGTCACGAAGAGTCGGACACAACTGAGCGACTTCCCTTTCACTTTTCACTTTCATGCATTGGAGAGGGAAATGGCCACCCACTCCAGTGTTCCTGCCTGGAGAATCCCAGGGACAGAGGAGCCGTCTGTGGGGTCGCACAGAGTCAGACACAACTGAAGCAACTTAGCAGCAACAGCAGCAGCAGGGAAAAAGAAAATGAGATAGAGACAGCAAAGAAATAAAGTGTTAGTGGTGGTTTTCTACGGATAGTGATGCTGTGCTCAGTCGTTCAGTCATGTTCAACTCTTTGCAGTCCCGTGGACTATCGTTCACCAGGCTCCTCTATCCATGGAGTTTTCCAGGCAAGAATACTGGAGCAGGTTGCCACTTCCTCCTCCAAGAATCTTCCCAACTCAAGGATCAAACCTGCAGTCCCCTGCAATAGCGGGTGGATTCATTACCACTACTCCCACCTGGGAAGGTAGTATTTTCCTCACTTCCCCCTTTTGGTCTTTCTCAAGCATTAGATTATGAACATACTGCTTTTATAATGGAAGAAAAAGATGCAAGAAGTTGTCATCAGGAAGATAAAGGGCACCGAGTGTTCACATTATATAGGAGAATGATTCATGGTCCAACTCTCACAACAAAACAGAACGGCCACATGTCCAGGACACAACTGCACGGGATAACATTCTCAAGAATGAAAGACTTTTCTGTCCCCTGACATAATGGCCCATACTTTAAAAAAATCAAACACACACACACACACACACACACACATAGGCCGCCTAGAAAATTCTTGCCCTCTTAGATTCACCTCTTTGTAGAGAATCCACCTTACTTAGCACTGAGCAGGCGTTGAATCTGCCATTTACTAAATGCATTAGTGCCTTAAATTTGCATAACACTTTAAAATTTATGAGGCATTTTCATAAAGTTTTTTTCTTTTTATTTTCTCCACAGCCCTGTGAGGTAGATAGAACCGCTATTATTTTTCTCATTTTACAGTTGAAGAAAGTAAGACTTAGATGAAGTTTCTTGCCTCCGGTTACAAGCCTGGTAACTGTTGAAAGCAACTTTGGAGCCCAGATTTCTGTCTGAATATAGTGTGTGTTCCTCGAGGTCACAAATACCAAATGGAAGGCAGCTCTCCTCAACTAACAAAAGCAGACCAGCATTCATGAGGGCAGACAAGGTGGTTTATTTTTAATTTGTGTGTGCGCGCGTGTTCAGTCGTGTCTGACTCCTTGCAACCCGTCAGGCTCCTCTGTTGCTGGGATTTCCCACGCAATTTCCCAGAGAATAGTGGAGTGGGTTGCCATTTCCTATGTGGGCGCTAGTGTCTAGAAGGGTTCTAGCATACAATAAATGTTCCATACATTTTTGTTGGGCCAAGAACAAAAGGATTATTAATACTCTGATTTAATACTTAATAAACATATGAGTCCTAAATAAATCATCTAAATAGATGCTGTCATTGTCCTTAAGGAATTACTCTGGAGCACAAGAAAGCAAATAATATATATATATATATATTATATTAACACAGAAACATCAGAAAAATGGGAAAGAAAGGGGTTGGTTGGGAAGGGGGGAAAGGAAATCTTTGAGACAAAGAGATTCCTAATTAAATAAAACAGAGTAATTTATTATTCAGTTCTGCTTTGACTTCAAGAAAAATAAATTTATATTACACATTAAGCATCATTTTTCACCAAAAAAAAGCATGAGAAAAGAGAACATCTTTGAGAATCAGCAAAGTGTGTGTTATTTCTAACACACACACATACCTGCTCTCCTTTTGCTGTGTCTGTCTGAAAGGGGGCCTCATTTAGCATCACTGATGAACGGGAGAGTGTATCTAAGCTCCTGCGGAGCCAGTGAAGATTTTTTTTTTAAACTTGTTAAGGTGGCACATGTAATCATGCCCTAGTGACTTCAGCTCTGTACGCCCTTTGAAAAATTTCTAATGACATGTTGGACATTCTGCATATAAATATCACCTTTTGGAATGAGAGGAGGAATTTTACTCACTGGAATGTTCTCTGCTTGGCTACAGGGTAAGATTATCCTTCATCTGATGAAAGCAAACCGGTTTTCCATAACTCCCTCCTAAATAATGCTGCATATTATTTTTCTGCCATCCATGAAGTGTTGGTAAATAGCATATCGATACACACAGGAACAATTCTACTGATGGATAGAGAAAATGAAATTACCCAATCTGTATCACCCTAGACCTTTTAGATTATTTTCCAAACTCATCACTGCAACAATGATTCCCCTGTATTACTTTTGACCATCATTGCAGACCTGGTTTTCTGCATATATGGGAGGCATCTTTAAATCTATATTACTGTTTTTTGTGGGGTTTTTTTTTTGCAAATGACCTTTGGAAGTGATTTCCAATAACTGTAGCCAACTTGAAGCTCAAGGCTTGGTAGTGAAAGGTCACTCTACATTTAGACTAAATGCAGATAGATTTGTACTCCCTGCAGCAAGCTATTGCTTTAAGACCTGCTACCAATTTTGACCCAATCTTCTCTCTAACCCGAGCATTTAGACAGTGTCCATCTGGGTTTGGTTTAACCTTCTTTTTTTTTAACTTCAGTACAAATTCACCGGCTTTATATATTAGCAAGTAACATATTTTCTTTATAATTGCGCATTTCCCATAGAAATTTATGAAAACAGAATGGGATGTGCATGTTGGACTTCTCCTGAGATGATTCTGTGACTTCCCAAGGAGGATGTTCATGGGGTCCAGGCCCACCATGTACACACTGCCTGAAAGGGCCTGGAGAACATGCTCCGAGGCACAGGGCTCCCCAGATCTCTCCTCTCCCTCTCGTTCTCCCCTTCAAATAAGACCATCCCTTATAAGGAGTGGAAGGGTACATGGAATAAAGCCTCTAACCCAGGCAACCAGCAGTGATACTTCATAGGGCTGCATGGAGGAGAATAGAAGAGATGAATATTTTTTCCCTCTTCTAAACTCATGATCAGCGCCCACTCCTCCAGCCTACAGCTTGGATGGTTTCCCATTTCAGTGCGACGTGGATGGTGTACTGTGACTGCCATGCCAGGCAGCCTCTGCCGTTGAGTCACAGCAGAGCTTCTCTTCTCGTCCTACGAGAGCCTATGGTGGAGGACTTAAAAATAGGCGCGAGGGTCTTCTCTCTGTGTCTGGGCAGGCTCTAGAACTGCTGACAGCCGGAGTCCAAGGAGGGAACACCCCTGGCCTCCTGGGTCCCCACCTCAACCCTGCCCAGCTGGAAAGCAAGGTTGCTTCCAATTGCTTGGCATGTGGGGACCTGGAAGGGACCCTGGACTAAGAGTCAGGAGACCTGGCTTCCCATTCAGGGTCTGCCGCTTACCAGTTATGTGACTTGGGGCTAAATCACCTGGTTTCTGGGGCTTCCCAGGTGGCTCAACAGTAAAGAATCTGCCTGCAGTGCCAGAGACTCAGGTTCAATCCCTGGGTCAAGAAGATCCCCCAGAGAAGGGAATGGCTACCCGTTCTAGTATTCTTGCCTGGGAAATCCCATGGACAGAGGAGCCTGGCGGGTTACAGTCCTTGTGGTCACAAGAGTCTGACACGATTAAGTCATCACCACCACCACCCCTTGGTCTCTATGCTTGATCTTTTGTCAGAGTGGGATGAGTGAATAAAATTAATTTCTATACATTCAGTGAAACAACATCCACCTTATCCACACCTGCTTTTTCTAAATGAGCATCTTTGTATCAGATTCCTCAGGGAGAGTTGAATGACTGCAGCTCTGATTCTAAGAAAGAATCCATATGATCAGTCTGCCCTAGGAATGCATCAGAATTAAATGATTTCTTATATCTGTGTAGCATTTGAAAAATTCTGAGTTGCTTTCATTGATCTCACTTACAGCAGCTCATTTAATCATCCCTGTTAGCATAGTTTAGGGTACACTATTGGACCCCCTTTAGTATGCTTGACCGCTAACAAACCCCCTTTAGAAGGTTGCTCCCAGTTACTGGGTGCTCTTCTAAGGAGGTGGGGGGCACCCACTGATGTCCATAATGGAAATCATTGGGAATATAGAAGGCCAGCTCCTTTGCCAAAGGAAATCCAAAAAAGGGGATATACGTATGGGTGCGTGCTCAGTCGCTTCAGTCCTGTCTGATTCTTTGCGACGCTATGGACTGTAGCCCACCAGGCTCCCCAGACCATGGAATTCTCTAGGAAAGAATACTGGAGTGAGTTGCCATGCTCTCCTCCAGGGGATCTTCCTGACTCAGGAATCAAACCTGCGTCTCCTGCATTGTAGGCAGATTCTTTACTGCTGAGCCACCAGAGAAGCCCGGATATGTGTATATGTATAGCTTATTCACTTTGCTGTACAGCAGAAACTAACACAACACTGTAGAACAACTATAGTCCAATAAAAAGATGAAAGTGCAATAAATCCTGAGATGTTACTTATGCTCCATGATGCCCCTCCCCCAAGAATCAACCTGAATCTGGCCCTCTGGAATCACCTTTCCCCGTCTTCCTCCCGCACCCCTTATTGGCTTCTCTTGGGAGCCCACCTTCACTACATCACCTGCACCTGAAACCTTGGCTCCGGAGAACCTGATCTAATAAAACAATGGATTTAAACAGAAAACTCAGGTTGACAGGACCCAGTAGATGTGCTATTTAAAGACCTAGGTTGGCACCTCTGCACCTTACAGCTCTGTGTCCTGAAGCAAGGTGTCTGAAGCTCAGAGCTTCCCTATCCTCCTCTGTATTAATAAAAGGGAAAGGATAATTCCAGTTCCGCCTGCTGATTGGTTGTTGGAAGGATCAGACCAGACAGAGGATTTCAGGAGCATTTGAGAGCCTTCCGATACCATTCAAACATAGGACATTAATTTTTAAGCTAAAACAAAAAAGCTCAAGCCAGTACTAAAGTCTTTAACATGTGTTCAGAGGAAACCAACTCAACCTCAATTTGGGCAATCAGAAAACGTTTCACACCTCCATCTCCTCCCCACCTTCCTGCCTTTCTCAAAATGTTTGCTGTTCTTTTCAGTAGCCCATCAGGCTACACGAAGTCACTGGAGAAAATGGAAAGTAACTGTGTCTCACTGGTCAGAGAAATTTGCCATGCCTCCTAATGTCTACCAATGTCCACTACCTGTTCCTAAACCCTGATTTTCATTGTACTAGTTCCTTATTTCTTTCATTTCAAAACACATTGGCTTTAAAACTTCAAAAAGGAAATAGACATCTCAGGGAAATCTAGGTCACAGACCTTAGTTCAAATCCTATACTTCAGATTTAGTAATGTTGTCATGAATTGATGGAACATAACAAAACCGAGTTAATGTAATGTGTGGTCCAGATGGTGGCTTGATTAGAAACATCTCGATGTATCCCAAAGATCATGACATGCGTGTAAACCTTTTTTTCCACAAAGACCCAACGAGATTCATGATAAGATTTTATTTTTAATAAGGATCTAATTAGAGAGCTCAGCATGAGATAGTTAGAAGACATGAGAAGTCAGTACAGTTTGGTACAAAAAGTATTTGTCAAGCACTTAGGCATCAGGGATAAAAGAAAGACTAGTACATAGCCCCTGGTAGAGGAAACAGATACAAAAACAGATCATTAAAATAGAATATGTTAAGTGCCCAGCATGCTCAGAGCCAGTCTGGGGTTCAAAAAGCAATTCACCATCTAAAGCATCACATCCTCAAGTTTTTATGAGTTACTTCAAAAATCTCTTTGAATTCCCCTGGGACCGTGTATCCATTGACCTACATCCTTGCCTCACTGACTCCAACTTACCCCTTGGGACTCTTCATTCATTCGTTTGTTGATGAACACATTTGTCAAGTAGCTAATTCTGCCAGATACTCTCGTGGACACTGGAAATTACACTTGGAGCAGGACAGACCACTCCCAGCTGTTCGATCACAGAGCTTACATTCCAGTGGTCAGCAGTGGATGATGAACAAGGAATTCAAGAAGCGATAGAAGGGCAGATGATAATGAGAGCCATGAAGGAAGTAAACGGACAGGGGACCATGAAAAACTAGAAGAGGGTGCCTTATGCTCCCTGGTCAGGGAAGGCTTCTTTCACATGAGACATTTGAACTGAGACATGAAAAAGGAGAGAGAGTGTGTGTTTTGGGTGAAGGAGATATCCAGAAACGCTGGAAATAACTCGAGGTCATCAAGTGAGCAGAAGGAGGCTAGTGGAGTCTAGAGTTCATGAGCAAGAAGGTGGAGGTGGAAGCAAGGGGTGGCGCTGGAGGAAGGCAGAGGCCATCATGGGAGTCATGGGAAGAAACCAGATGGCATTCTCAGTCCCTGTGCAACCTTTGAAATGGAAACAGGAAAGGTGGAGAAGGAAATGGCAACCCACTCCAATAGTCTTGCCTGGATAATCCCATGAACAGAGGAACCTGATCGTCTATAGTCCATGGGGTTGCAAGAGTCGAACATGACTGTGAGCGCGCGTGTACACACACACACACATGCACACACACACACGTACACACACACACCACAAAGGAAGTCTGAAATCAGATTCCATGGCAAGGAAAAGTGACATCAGCCTGAGTGAGCCACCAGCAGCTCTCACCTAGGTGACCGTGGCAGCCCTCTCACTCTTCAACAGTTCATTCTTAACACAGATCCTTCTTAAGCTTAAGAGAAATCATGTCATTTTTCTCTGCTCAGAACCCTGCCATGGCTTCCTGGGTTGTTCAGAGTAAAAACAAGAATAGTGGATCTCCAAGGCATCATGTGGCCTCAATTTCAAGTCCTTGTTGTCCTCACCTGCCCCGGCCACACTAGCTTCCTTGATGTTCTTCAAACATGCAGAGATGCTGTCACGTTAGGGCTCCTGTTGGTCTTTCTGAATAGAACCCTCCTTCCCACATAGCCCCAACTAACTCCTTTACCTGCTTCAAGTCTATGCTCAATGCAATTGCCTCCCCGACACCCCAGGTACACTGCAGCCCTGCCGCCACCTCCACCACAGCTGTTAATTAAAATTAAAGTTTCATTTTTACTATTTAATTAGTTAAAATTGTAATTCTTGGAATTCAGAGGTGGAGACACTCACAGAAAGGAAGCTGGTTACAGACAGGAGTGGGAGGCTACCTGAGCTGGGCCTTGAGGACTTTTTGTTAAGTCTCTCAGTCATGTGTGACTCTTTGAGACCCCGTGGACTGCAGCATACCAGGCTTCCCCATCCTTCTCTATCTCCCAAAGTTTGCTCAAACTCATGTCCATTGAGTCGATGATGCCATCCAACCATCTCAACCTCTGTCACTCCCTTCTCCTCCTGCCCCCAGTCTTTCCCAGCATCAGGGTCTTTTCTAATGAGTCGGTGCATCAGGTGGCCAAAATATTGGAGCTTCATCTTCAGCATCAGTCCTTCTAATGAATATTCAGGTTCGATTTTCTTTAGGATTGACTGATTTGATCTCCTTGCAGTCCAAAGGACTCTCAAGAGTCTTCTCCAGCACCACAACTTGAAAGCATCAGTTCTTCTGCGCTCAGCCTTCTTTGTGATCCAGCTCTCACATTTGTACATGACTACTGGATAAACCATAACTTTGACAATATGGACCTTTGTTGGCAAAGTAATGTCTCTGATTTTTAATACAATGTCTGGGTTTGTCATAGCTTTTTCCCAAGAAGCAAACATCTTTTAATTTCATGAGGACTTGGACAAGCTGAAATAGCACCAGGAGAGAGTATTCCTGCTTAGAGGAACAGTATCAATCACACCCAAGCAGGATCCTGTTTTGAAATATTAGAAGGTAGCATATACCACCAAGGTTAGAAGCCAGACTGTAGGGTTAGACTTCTCGACTGAAGTCCTGGCTTTCCATGGGGTATCTTAATTAACTCTGACAAGTCAGTTAACTTCTCTGCCCCTCTCCTTCCTTGTCTGTAAAATGACAATCATGATGGTCCCTAACTCAGTGAGTTGTGAGGATTAAATGAGTCAATACATGCAGCATTTAGAATAGTCCCTGTCAGAGAGTGAATGTTGATTTGGAAAGAAGAGTTGAGAATTGTGCAGCCCTCAGGAATTTTGCAGGATCTTGATGCTGAGGTGAAGATAGCTGTTGTGTCATTCTGTAGGCAGAATACGTTCCAGCAGCAGATCAATGGTTTCTATCAGAGAGCCATAGATGTTAATATTTCAGCCAGGTGATAGTAGCTGAAAAGTGGAGGCAGGAAGACTGGTTCAGAGGCAGATAATGTGTGTTAGCCACTGAGTTGTGTCTTAATCTTACAGTTGTGAGCCCCCATACTTTAGTCCACCAGGCCCCTCTGTTCGTGGGATTCTGCAGACAATAATACTGGAGTGGGTAGCCATTTCCTTCTCCAGGGGATCTTCCCGACCCAGGGATTGAACCCCGGTCTCCTGCATTGCAGGCAGATGCTTTACCTTCTGAGCCACCACCAGGAAAGGCAGATGCCTCATCTCCTAGTGGGAAACCAGAAGCATGTGCTCCGGTCACAGTCACAACAAAGGAGAGACTGACATTGAACATGCTCTGGAGAAGATGCTCTTGTTCTACCAACAGAAAGTCTTGGAAAGAGAGGAAAAGCAAAAAGACCTCGAAGGTTTCAGGGTCTGGTGACTTAAATGATAACACTGGTCCAAATGGTAAAGACCAAAGGGGAGCCGATTTTAAGGTAAAGATGGCAGGTTCTATTTTAGACACTGAAGTATCAGGGTCAAGCTAGTTAGAATGAAATTAGATATGATAAACTGAAGCTTGACCAAGTCAGGGCTCTGCTCAAATATCACTCTGAAAACCTTCCCCAAATAGCTGATCCCAAATATCTCCCTCCTGCCCTCACTGTCTCATCACCTAATTTATTTTCTTCATTCCACTTCATGGCACAATATTACGTTACATATTTGTTGATTTGCTTACTGTTTATTTCCTTCCACTTTCTCTAACATCAGCTCGGTAAGAACAGGGACCTTTTCATTCTTTTCCACTGCTGTCCTCAGAGCCTAGGACAGTGCCTGGCCCTGTTGTCTTTGGGAAAATAAAAACAATTTTATGTGTGAGCCCAGCTGCCAAATATACACTAAAACCAGAGGTCACCCTCAGTCTGTGTAGAGGCTCCCACCCTGATATTATGTTGGAATTAACAGGGGGAACAAGATGGAATGAGAAAGGATGACTAGAGCTTCGCTGGTGGTCCAGTGGATAAAAATCCACCTGCCAAGGCAGGGGACCAGTTCGATCCCTGGTCTGGGAAGATCCCACATGCGGTGGGGCAACTAAGCCTCAGCACTGCAACTGCTAAAGCCCATACTCTAGAGCCAGCAGGCCAAAACAAGAGAAAGGCTTCATGCAGCAATGAAGACCCAGAGCAGCCAAAAAAAGGAGAGGGTAGACTAGATAATAAAGCATTAAAAAATAAAGCTGTATGAATTCAAACAATATACAAAGGAATCAACAGAGCAGATTTGAGAAGAGACCTGAATTCATGTGGATATTTTGC
This sequence comes from Antilocapra americana, assembly GCA_007570785.1. Classification (NCBI taxonomy): domain Eukaryota; kingdom Metazoa; phylum Chordata; class Mammalia; order Artiodactyla; family Antilocapridae; genus Antilocapra; species Antilocapra americana. The sequence continues at coordinate 27,598,297 of ML662445.1, forward strand.
TGGGAAAGATTGAAGGCAAAAGCAGAAAGGGACAGCAGAGGATGAGATGGTTAAATAGCATCACATACTCAATGGACATGAAGTTGAGCTAACTCTGGGAGATAGTGAAGGACAGGGAACCCTGGCGTGCTGCAGTCCATGGGGTCACAAAGAGTCAGACATGACTTAGCAACTGAACAGAAACAATTTTGTATAAGTAAAGGTGGCATTTCAAATCAGTGGAGGAAAGATGCATTCTTCAATCAGTTCTTTGGGCAAAACTAGCTAGCCATCTGAAAGGAAAAAATATATCGAGGTCTTTTTGTAAAGCATTGCACCAAAATTAGTTTCAAACATATCAAAATTTTAAATGTAAAGAATCATTAAAAATAAAAAAATCAGGAAAACACTGGGAAAAATAGCTGATTTTTTAAGAACAGCTATGAATTATAAAAAGCTTTTCTAAGAATGGCATGAAATGCATGCAGTATAGTGGAACATTTAATAAGTTAACTTCACAAATAGTAAAAATATCTACACAAAAAAATATTTTCCATGATCCAAGTTAAAAGACAGAGAAAGTTACACATCCTTCAGGGTTTGTCACACAAATATGTGATTTCTTTAATGTTCAGTGAACTATCATAGGATGTGATTTTCTTTTTCTTTTTGGCCACACCATGTGGCATGCAGGATCTTAGTTCTCCAACCAAGGAGCAAGTTCATGCCCCTAGAAATAGGAGCATGGAGTCTTAACCATGGGGTCACCAGGAAAGTTCCCACAATGAACTACTGTACATGAAAAGTAGATGTGTGGAAAATTCCCAAGAAAGTAATCAGAAATGATTAGTCTACATTAAAAAAAATCAATCTGACTTTTTAAATGGCAATTAAAGCAACAAAGTAGCAGTGGCAATAATTTCAAAGTTTGATAACCTTATAGGCTGAGGATATGGGAAAGACACATTATCATACATTGTTGGTGGGAATGTAAATTTATTAATCTTTTTTTATGGTCACTTGATAATAGCAGCCAAAAATTTTAATCTACACCCTTTGGCCAAGCAGCCCTTACTCTAAGAACTTAACCTACAGAATATACTTACATGAGTACATGAAGATGAAAGTTCATTGGCAAATTGCTTGTAGTTAAGAAATTTCTCGATATGTACAATAGCTACCTGCTAAAAAGTCACAGGACTTCTACTCAGAAGATGCCAATGCAGTTATTAAAATTGCAGGTATTAAAAATGGAGTATGTCTGTGTGGACTGACAGTGTATGTTTACAATATACTGCTAAATAAAATAGAAAGATATAATTCACTTAACCACACATGTAGCATGACCCATTTCTTAAAAGCAAAAAGACAAGCATAAAATTCCTTGAATATACAACAAAATCTTTCAGAATACTATACAGGAGGCTGGTAACCGTGGCTCCCCATGGGGAGAGAATAATACTGAGGATGAGGTGACACTCTTAATTTTCACTTCATTTTTTCTTGGAAATTTTTTCACAGTGAGTACGACCGCCCCTAGAATTTCATAAGAGAAAGGATAAAGCCCTCAATACTTAGGTCACTCTGTCCTTATGACCTAGCCCTCAAATTCTTGTTGTTTCCAAAGAATTTAAAGCAGAGAAATGAATTGTTTTAAGTCTCCAAAGTACTAGATTATTGTTCTTGCAACTTAAAACGAATGTGTATTTCTGGCTTAGAGTGCACCACAAGAAGAACGTGCTTTTCAAGGTGTGACTCACTTTTGGTGTGCCTGATTATTCCTGGATTAAAATTATATGAATCCTAGGCTAATGCAAGACATCTGCCAACTGGAACATCAGAAGATTTGTTTACATTTCCAGAATCTTTTAAACTTCTGGGAATCTTCTTCAGAGAGGAAAAATTAAAGTCTTCTTTTTATTGATATATCACCAGTGATCATCTAAAGTCAGCCAGGGAGAACCTAAAATACGAAAATAATTCATATGCCTCAGGATAGCCAGCTGGCCTTCACTTGTCCAGTGATACTGAGGCAGGATCATTTCCAACATTGCCAAGGAAATTAGGAAACTCACGAGACAGCTGAGAAAGCGATGCCATACAGAAAGATTTGTGATTAATTCAGTGAAAATAGTAATCAACAGCTATATGTGGGTGTATGTGTGTATTCATGTACATGTGTGTATGAGTGAACATATTTGGTAGAAGAGAATGAGATTCTAATCCAATGTCAGCGTTTTATCAAGGATTTGATTCAAATCATGAAGTACCATATGCAATATTTATAATGTATTCTTGCCTTGTTGTTTCAAAAGAATTTAGAGCAGGGAAAGGAATTGTCTTAAATCCCCAAAGCCCTAGATTACTATTCTTGTAACTTAAAATGAATATATATTTCTGATTTAGAGTGTCCTACAAGAAGAACAGACTTTTCAAGGTTTGACTCACTTTTGCTGTGCCTGGTCTTTTCCAAGGACTTAAAAGAAATTTCTTTAGAAAAACAAAAATGAAAGTGTCCTGTCCATTATAGTTTTCCTTTGAGTTTTTCTTTTGCAGTAGCTGTCACAGCAGTATTTTGTAAAGCATCTCAGCAACAAAATTCTTATTCAAAATGATTAACAATATTGAATGTTTTTAACTTACACTTCCCACCCTAAAAGATCAGTTGGGAATGCCAGAAACTTCAGAAAGAAACCAGACAGTTAGTTGAGAAGGATAAAAGTGGCACAAACTAGAATGTATTTTTGTCAATCCGTGTAGTGTTCGGCATATGGACAAAGATGGTCTGTTCTCTTTACGTGGCCAATCTCTTATCACTGGATCAGGATTCCATAGAGGTTTTGTCCTTTGCCTATTCCTTCAATGTCATTTTTTTATACTAAGAGATGTTTTTTTTTTGGGGGGTCCCTCCACAGGCCTGCCACTCGGTCACCAGGCCTTCTAATCTCTGACTTTATTCAGGGATCTGAATTCAGCATTGGAAGTCAGGGCTCCTTATTCAACGTCTGTATCTGCTGATACTGATAGAAGAGCCATCGCTGATAGCACTGCTACTGTTATAGGACTAAAGAAAGAGTGAGCCTATTTTAAGCTCTTCCAGGCACTTGGTACATTTTATTCATTTACTCTTCACAGCAACATCATGAAATCAGTTCTATTATTATCCACATCCCTCTGACCTGCTGTCTGTGGCTTAGAGATGTTAAATAACCTGCCCAAGGAGGCACAGCTAATGAATGGCAGTGCTCGAACTTGAACTCGGGTCTGTGGATGCCAAAGTGCATGCTACAGGCCAAGGTCAAATGAAAGGGCAAGCCAGGGGGCCCACTGCCTGGGGATGCCAGTCTATAAAAAGCACGGAATATCACTGGAGTAGACGGGTAATGTGCTGTCAGTATGCTCATGTTTCCACCCACAAATCTTCACGTAATTATAAGTTGGGTGCCCTGCCACCAAAACAGACCGCTCTTGCAAATGGAAATAACACCCCCTGGGCACCAGGACATGCTATCTCAGATGAGGATTTTTGTGAACCCATGGCAAGTGGCACAGCGCCTCTACAGGCTGCGACCCACCACCCAGGCAACATTACCTGAGGGTCATAGTCCAGCCACACCGAAAGTTCCTTTTTCTTTCAAACTTTAAACTTTTTGTTTTATATTAGGGTATAACTGATTAACAATGTTTTGAAAGTTTCAGGTGAACAGCAGAGAGACTTAGCCATACATACCCCTGTATCCATTCTCTCCCAAACCCTGCTCCCATCCAGTCTGGCACGTAACATTGAGCAGAGTCCCTTGTGCTATACAGTAGGTCCTTGTTGGTTATCCATTTTGAATATAGCAGTGTGTACATATCCATCCTGAACTCCCTAACTATCCCTTTCCCTGGCAACCATGTTCTCTAAGTTTGTGAGTCTCTTTCTGATGTAAGTAACTTCCTTTATATCCCTTCTCCCCACATTCTACATGGAACATATGTCATACAATCTTTCTTCTTCTCTGTCTTGACTTACTTCACTCAGTATGACACTCTCCAGGTTCATCCATGTTGCTGCAGAAGGGAAAAGTTCTAAATCCAAACAAATGCCTGGCCAGTGCTATTAACCGAGAGTGAGCCCTTGTATTAAGTTTTACACTGTTTAATAAGTGTCCCCAGACGGTGTTGACGTCGGTCAATTGGGAGTAACAAAGGGAGACAACAGACAGAAAGGGAAGTGTGTCTGTTATGCTCTGGGCTTCCCCGGAGACCCAGCAGCAAAGAATCTACCTGCAATGCAGAAGATGCAGGAGACACAGGTTTGATCCCTCGGTCAGGAAGATTCCTCTGGAGGAGGAAATGGCAACCCACTCCAGTATTATTGCCTGTAGAATCCCATGGAGAGACGAGCCTGGCTGTCTGTAGTCCATGGGGTTGCAAAGACTCGGACATGACTGAGGTGACTTAGCATAGTATGCTCTTATCTTCTATACTAAAGTTCCCACCACCTTGACCTGGCCTTGCCTCTCAACCAGGAAGGAAAAAGCCTCCCATTGTTATGACTCTTCTTGCACGTTTGTTGGTTGCATCGTCTCTTTCCCGTGGCGGTTGCTTGTACCGTACTGTGAATTACCGGATCAACCTGCACAGTCCCTTTGACCTTGTTCTGAAAGGGCGCTGCTCAAAGCTTCCCCTTCTCTGACAGGGCTTTCGATCCGATGCCCAACACCACACACCTGATACGATGGTGATTGTTATTGTTTAGCTGCCAAGTCGTGTCCAAGCCTTTGCAACCCCGTGGACTTGAGTCCGCCAGGCTCCTCTGTCCACGGGATTTCCCAGGCAAGAATATTTGAGCAGGTAGCTGATTCCTTCTCCTGGTGATCTTCCCAACCCAGGGGTGGAACCTGCGTCTCCTGCATTGGCGGGCAAGTTCTTCACCACTACGCCACCAGGGAAGCCCGATGATGGTGGCACTGGTGGGCGGTACACATGCTGCTGGAGCGGGCAGGGGGACCCATGGAGGCAGGGGGCGGTGCCAGCATCCTGGCACACCTGTTTCCTCCTCCCGTGCTCCAGTACCACCCAGGAAGCCCTGCCATAAGGAATACCAGATTGTCCACAGCTCTATTCTGAGCCTGGCTTTGATTTCCTCGCTTACTGCAGATGCATCAAGAAAGATAAAACACCTATCAGTAACGTGTCCTAAATGGGAAAAAGAAATTTGAAGTCTGAAAGGATCATATTTGTTTCTGGAGGAAGAATATGTTCTTTCTCCCCTTCCCCTGCCTGGGACTGGCACAAACAGACGAAAATACACCAAAGCACAAGGAGCTTGTCCTTCCTCAAACTCCAGTCCAGTAACCAGATGGGAGCTTGAGAAGGAATGTACGATGTTTGTAACAATGTCATGTTTAGGGGGTTCACTGAAAGGTATAAGAAAAGAGCTGCCTCTAAGTATATCCATAAATTGTTACATGTAATGGCTATATTAAATGTGAGCAATGAGATAAAAGTACATGATATGGATTTAGATTCACTCTCTGCTTTTTATAAAGCTTTGCAACTTTAGTAAATGTCAAACTTGTATTAGTTGCATCAACATCTCAGTTCTCTTACGTTAATGTAGTTTATGGTTTCTTGCTCAATTTACTTAAATTTTCTTCTAATAAAACTAGAACTTTGCTGCACTGGCTTCAAATACTTGGATTGTATCATATATTAACACATACATATGGAATCTAGAAAGATGATACTGATAAAATTATTTGCAGGGCAGCAATGGAGACACGGGCTTCCCCAGTGGCTCAGTGGTATCCATCTGCCATGAGGTGGTACCCTCTGGTACCACAACACAAGTTTGATCCCTGGGTGGGGAAGATCCCCTAGAGAAGGGAATGACAACCCACTCCAGTATTCTTGCCTGAGAAGTCCCACGGACAGAGGAGCCCGGCAGGCTACAGTCCATAGGGTCACAAAGAGTCGGACATGACTGAAGCAACTTACCGTGCATGCAGTGGAGACACAGAACTAGAGAACAGACTTGTGGACACAGTGCTGGGGAAGGAAGGAGAGGGTGGGATGTATGGAGAAAGGAACATGGAAACATACGTTACCATGTGTAAACTAGATAGCCAGCGGGAATGTGCTGTATGACTCAGAGAACTCCAACCAGGGCTCTGTAACAACCTAGAGGAGTGAGATGGGGAGGGAGGTTCAAGAGAGAGGACGTATGTATACCCACGGCTGATTCACGTTGATGTTTGGCAGAAACCAACATAATACTGTAAAGCAGTTATCCTTCAACTGAAAATAAATAAAATTTTAAAAAATACTTGGATTGTTTTACCATTTCCCCATTCCCTCCCAATGTGGTAGCAAGTCGAAGAGATAAGGCATTCAATAATGCTGCTAAGTCGCTTCAGTCGTATCTGACTCTTTGCCACCCCATGGACTGTAGCCCACTAGGCTCCTCTGTCCATGGAATTCTCTAGGGCAAGAACACTGGAGTGGGTTGCCATCCCCTTCTCCAGGGGATCTTCCCAACCCAGGGATCGAACCCAGATCTCCTTTAGCTTCTGCACTGCAGGCAGATCCTTTACCACTGAGCCACTGGGTAAGCCCACTTAATAATAGTGGCTACATTTATTGAGGAATTGCTATGTGCCAGGTGTTAGTCATTCCTCAGGAAAACCTCCTGAGGGAGATATTATTCTGATAACCCTGTTTTGGAGGGAAAAAATAAAGGTTTAGAGATGCTAGGTGAGCATCTGAGGTCACACAGCTGGTAAATAGAAGCGCTGGTATTAGAGCCCAGATCTGTCTGTGCCTGTCGTCATTGTATTCTAGGGCTACAGGATATTCCTTAAGTTGTAATAGGTGCTTCTGGATGAGGAGACAAGGAGTTGTTTCACTTATTTTTTTGTTTTAATCCTCTTTAAAAATATAAGCTTGAATCTGTGCCGCTCAACCCTAGGGCTCTGTGAAGTTTTTCCGTTTGAACAGCTGGGGGAGCTTGTAGGCAGCAAATCTTTTCATTCTCTGTGTTCTTAACAAATAGACCCAATGACTCAGTCGTAAGCACGAGTGTCAGCTTTTACATCTAGTCCCAGTAATGACTTAACCAAGCTTCCGGGTTCTAGGGACTTGGAGATACTGCCAGGCTTAACTATAAGTGTGAGTCTGGAGGAAGGCAAGGGGCAGAAGTAGCTCCGTGGTCTGTGGTGTCCCAAGAAGCGGTAGAGGAGGGGGTCTTTGAAGTAATGTTTCAACAAAGCGAGATTTTGTCAAATACTTAAAAAGGAGGCAGCCTGAGTCAGCAGCAGCATACTGTGTATAGACGTCGGCCAGCCTTAGTCCCTGGGACTGCAAGGAGATCAAATCAGTCAATCCTAAAAGAAATCAACCCTGAATATTCATTGGAAGGACTGATGCTCAAGCTGAAGCTCCAATACTTTGGCCACCTGATGTGAGGAACTGACTCATTGGAAAAGACTGATGCTGAGAAAGATTGAAGGCAAAAGAAGGAGACAACAGAGGATGAGATGGTTGGACAGCATCACAGACTCAGGGGACATGAGTTTGAGCAAACTCTGGGAGATGGTGAAGGACAGAGAAGCCTGGTGTGCTGCAATCCATAGGGTCACAAAGAGTGGGAGCATGACTTAGCAACTGAACAACAGCAAGCCTGGGTTCAAATGCACCTAGCTCTTTCAGGGAAGGGGCTTCACTCTTTGTCCTCAGCCTACTGCCTGGTACTTAACATGCCCTCAGTATTTGTTGAATGAATGAATGAGCAAATCAACTTATTGAAGCCTTGATTTTTCTCATCTAAGTGATGGGTCTTTCCCTAAAAACATCAGCGTGAGAGTTTAAAACAAACAGATAAAAAGCCTTATCATCATAAAACCAATTATGTTTCTCTGACTCCACCCCATCTCAATAATGATTTCTAGAAGTCTTCAGAGTTTGTCCTACCTGACACAAATACTCTACCATCTACCACTTACCACCTACCAGGTTTCTCCTCACTCCATCAGACACCTATGCAGGTGTTTGCCACCGTGGCCTTGATCCCAGTGCCCCAAGGATCTGCAGGCCACCCCAAGCTATATGCTCCTGTCCTCAGCCTGTGAGTGCCCAGCTGGACTGCAGCTGCCCTTAGGCCAAAGCCACCATGTATCAGTCAGTGTCCCAAAGCAAGCAGAAGCCACACTCAGGTTGAGACAAGTTCAAGAGGAACTGTTTAGAAAGGGGGCTTCCCTGGTGGTTCAGCAGTAAAGACTCCTCCTGCAGTGCAGGAGACATGAGTTCGATCCCTGGTCAGGAAGATCCCCTGGAAAAGGAAAAGGCAACCCATTTCAGTATTCTTGCCTGGGAAATCCCATGGACAGAGGAGCCTGGTGGGCTACAGTCCACGGGGTCGCAAAGAGTCAGATGCAACATGGTGATTAAACAACAACAAATTTAGAAAGGCACTGCTTCCAAAACATGAGGCAGGAGAGGGAGCAGACCATGAGAGATCCAGGAGTAACCCCCAGGTTAGCGCTGGGAGAGTTATTAACCTCTCCCTGGGCTGGGGGACAGGCAGGGAGAGGGAGAGTTCTGTAGGAGTGCACCTCAGTTTAATCACTTTCTCCTTCCAGAAGACTTTCCTGCCACCCCCAGGCCAAAATTGATCCTGCTTCCCCACTGTTCAAACTATATTCTGCCTTATTCCTGTAACAACCATCACACTGAAATTGTCCCATTTGTCTCCCTGCCAGACTATGGGGAGGAACATCCGTCCTCATTGTTTTTATTTCACTGTATCCAGCCCGAGCTCAGCACAAGGTAAACTTTCAAGCAGTGTGTCTTTAAAACAAAAATAATTTACTGGAGTATAGTTGATTTACAGTGCTGTGTTAGTTTTAGATGTATAGCAAGCAAATCAGTTTATAGACATATATATATCTACTCTTGTTTAGCTTCTTTTCCCATACAGACCATTACAGAGTATTGAGTAGAGCTCCCTGTGTTACACAGGAGGTATCTGTTTTATATATAGTAGTGAGTATAGGTCAGTCTTAATACCTCAATTTATCCTTCCCAGCCTCACCACCCCCTGGTAACCATAAATCAGTGTGTCTCAAGTGGTTAAGGAGACAGATGAACAGATGAATGAATGAATGCTCGTCCTAACGTGCAAAAAAGAAAAAAAGGGTATATGAAAGCCTTGGCCATGCCTTCTTACCCAAACAAAAAAAGCATTCTCTTTAGATCAGTGAAGTACATTTCTAATAAAAAGCTTTAAAAAAATAGATGTGTCTAAATTAAAATGAACATTGCCCCTCTCCCAGTAAGTCCCACATATAACAAAGTATTCAAGTGTATCTCCTCTGACTTCTTTGTGTGTGTGTGTGTGTGCTTGGCCATGTACGACTCTTTGCAGCCTCATGGACGCAGCCCGCCAGGCTCCTCTTTCTGTTGGATTTCCCAGGCAACAATACTGGAGTGGGTTGTCATTTCCTCCTCCAGGGGGTCGCATCTCTTGTGTCTCCTGCATAGGTAGGCAGATTCTTTACCACTAGTGCCACCTGAGAAGCCCTTCTGACTTCTTTATTCATATATAAATACATGTACTTGTTAAAATAGATTAGTTATTGGCACCATTCTGAGAGCACAATGAAGATGTTCTATGTCATTACATACAGATTTGACTTTATTACTTTTAATAGCTACACAGAGTCTTTCCAGGTATGACACTGAGGGCAGATACCAGAGAAGGAATGATGGCTGTTCTCACCACTTCCCAGCTCTGTGGTCTTAGTCACATTAACTTCTGTAAGCCCCAGTCTGCACAGTCTGCACTGTGTCATCTCGTTCCAAACGTGGACAATGCATGCGATGTGCCTGCAGTGGTACCGAGATGTTGGAAGGGCTCCCTGAATACCTTACGGTGCAATCACTACCTCATCCTTTTACTGCCTTAACAAGGAGAGGAAAATGACAAATTAGGAAAGATAGTCACAAAATCTGTGATAGGCAGAATTTAATATTAATAAGAGAAATGCTCTATTAGAAAAGAGAGCCAGGGAAACGAGTAGAAGAAATATTAGTGCCCTTTAAGCATATAAAAATGTTCATCCTCTCTAGTAAAAAATGAAGTCAAAACAATTGGATTGCATAAATAGCATGTTTCCTAAAAAATTACCATTTTTTTAAAATTTAGAGTGGAAGAGGGCAAGGGTGGGATGATACGGGAGAATGGCATTGAAACATGTTAATTATCATATGTGAAATCAATCGCCAGCCCAGGGTTGATGCTCCGGGCTGGTGCACCAAGATGTCCCAGGGGGAGGGAATCGGGAGGGAGGAGGGAGGGGGGTTCTGGAGGGGGAACATATGTATACCCATGGCAGATTCATGTCAATGTATGGCAAAACCAACACAATAAAGTAAAGAAAATTTAAAAAAAAATTTAGAGTTGATGGAAGTGCTGGGAAATTGGCTCCTAGGAAGAGTCTTAATATCAGACATAACTCTATAATCTATCAATTCCACTTCCATGAATATGTGCTTGGGAAGAGTCATAGATGTGCCAAAGGTATATTCCTGTGAGCACCCCTCACAGGGTTGGATTTTATAGGGTTCCCTCCCCACCCCAAAAAAACAGTAAAATAACTTCAACATCTCAAGAGGGGTATTAAAGAAACTTTGGCATATTAAAAAAATATGCATAACCATTCAAAAGTGTGTAGACTGAGAATATTTACAATCAGGCAAAGATTACTTACATTATATAAGTGAACAAAAAAGTTTTCAAAACTTATGTGTTATATGATACTATGTTTGAAAAACTTAAAATATCTGGGATGGTGCACCGCAGAGTTGATGGGTCTTATCTACAGGTGGTAGGATCACAAGGAATTGTTTGTTTGCTTCTTTTATGTGGATCATCTGCATTTTTCACAGTAACCATTGATTTGGTAATAATGAAGCAATAAAGTTTTTTAACATAGTCATGTTATAGGCTACTTATGTTTCATTTGCTGTGTGTTTGAAATTCAAACTTCTTTATTATACAAGAAATGCAACTCATAGAAAATTAGAATGTACAGAAAAACAGAAAGAAAATAGAATCCTTGATTCCATCATTTAGGGATTCATAATATCTTTCATTAAATATGTACGTTTTCACAGAAATAGGTTCATGATATAAATACTGTTTTGTAACCCACTCTTTCATTAGATATATTCCTAGTTCATTAACTATATCCATTTCATTGTTTTTGACTGGCTATCTACGAGTCCCACTGAAAGGTTTTACCAGAACTTCTTTTGCCAGTTCTGTCTGAGGTTCTCCTAAGTTGTTCTCAAGTTCATTCCTGCCCAGCCTGGAGCCCACAAGCTGACCAGTTTCATATAGTGCCCTGAGGATTTCTTTAGAATAAACCCTATAAGGGGAATTCTTGCTTCACTGTTGACTCTTTCCCAGTCCTCGTACTTGGATAAAAATAAATTAAGGAAAACAATTAATATTTGAGTAAAGCAAACTTTTTAAAATTAATGTATTTTCTTTCAATTGGAGGATAATTACTTTTACAATATTTTGGTGGTTTTTGCATGTATCAGCCACGGGTGAGTAAAGCAAACTTTTTAAAGTGTCAGTAAACCAAAATTGGATCCTTCACTGACAAAAGTGCTGTCAAAGTTCTTCTAGCAGAAACTGGAATAAAGGCACTGCTCATATAACTCTTACATTCTGTGGTTCTGGGGACACTTTGTTGCAACCATGAGCTAACTCTCTGCTCAGCTTTAGTCATCAGCTCCCATGGCTACAACGTTAATCTTGACCTGTAACTGCTCTGCTTCAAAAATCAGAAACAAGGATCTCTGATTTCATCTTGTGATTATTATCTCAGGGCACTCCTTGCCCACGTCAGTATTCTTTGACCTCATAGATATCTCTGCCATATTGCTGCCATTCCCTGCAGTTTTTTTTCTTTCTTAGCCCCCTTCGTTCATAACCTATCCTGAGCTTTCACATTTGTCTTCAGATCTCCCCTTCTTCAGAAACGTGTAGTCCTTGCACACTCTATTCTCATGTTCCTGCTCAAAAGATGGAGAACATCCCACAAGGATGCTGAGTGTCAGTTGGAAATCGTGTTCTCCAACATGAGGAAGATCTGTACATCAACCCGGTGTCCCAATGTCCCGATTCCCATTCATGCTGATTCTAACCCTTCCCCACCATCTTTAAATCCTCACTCTTCCCATTTTCTTGCAGACTGCCTCACTTCAGATTTTCAGAGGAAATGGAAGCCACAGGCATGCACTTCCAACTTCTCACTTTCCGTGCAGACTCAGTGTACACCCTCCATACTCCCTTCCTTCAGTATCAGAGGATGTGCATTCATCCTCCAGGTCAAGGCCAAGTCTGTGCCTTGGATGGGTGTATTGCACAATTGCCCACCCTGGACCTGTTGCTCAAATTTTCCTGTACTGTCGCCAGTATGTCCAACCTCTTCTTCACGGCCAGTTCCTGGGTCTCGGTCAAAGCTGTTTTTAAGTCCTTTGGTTCCATTAATATTTCTGCATTGACTCAATCTTATGACTTTCATTTTCATTCAAATTTCTTGTTTGTGGAGCCCATCCTTCCCGTTTTCATTTTCTCACTTCCAAAGTCACTGACATTTGACATCACTTCCCACCATTCTTCAGAAACTATGCTTGGGATTTCCCTGGTGGCCCAGTGGTTGAGAATTCCCTTTCTAATGCAGAGGACACAGACTCAATTCCTGGTCTGGGAACTAAAATCCCACCTGCCATGGAGCAGCTAAGCCCACATGCCGCAACTAACACCCAGCGCAGCCAAAAGAAAAACAAAGAAACTCCTCTTACTCACCACTGAACAATAAAAGGAATTTTTCAGATCTTTTCTGTGCCATGCTTAGCACTAAATTCAATTGCCTTCTTCTTTTTTAACCCCAACTATGGTATGAGTTGTTTAGGATTCCAGGTCGGTTGTCTCTAGGATGGCCTGCATTCTGAGCATTTCTCGTAGCATAGTTTAAATTTTTCCTTTCCTCAGTAAACTGTCAATTAGTCCAAACCAGATTGAACGTTTGAGGCACTGATACCTCGTAGGGAAGTTTTCTATTTTGTACTGTGTTGTCACTTTTCTCACTATTAGTGATGCCAAGTTTGATCACTTTGTTAAAAGTACAGACAGCAGATTTCTCTATTTTAAAAGTACATTTTTCCTTCTCAGTTACTGAAAGATCCATGGAATAATATTTTCATGGCAGTAATATTCTTCTTGAGAATCTATTGACAATTCCTGCCTGAATCAGTTATGACACTGGGAATTTTAAACATTTTTTCTTAATTCTGTCACTTCTTCCACATTAATTAGATGACATTATTTAATAAAGAAACTTTCCCTTTTTTCACTTCCTCTCCCTTTTCCTTAGGCTGGAGGACAACTATGAACTCATTGATTTTTACCTATGCAGTCTGTTATAATCAATTCTGTTCATTCTGCTTTTTGGTGTGCATTTTTCCTAATGTGGACCGCAAAACACTGTTTCAGCTAGTTCTTGAGTCTTTTTGATATGACCTCGTTTGTTTTGGGCTTCCCTTGTGGCTCAGCTGGTAAAGAATCCACCTGCAATGTGGGAGACCTGGGTTCAATCCCTGGGTTGAGAAGATCCCCTGGAGAAGGGAAAGGCTACCCATTTCGGTATTCTGGCCTAGGGAATTCCATGGACTCTAATCCATGGGGTCGCAAAGAGTTGAACACAACTGAGCCACTTTCACTTTTATCTGTTTTGAGTACGTCTGATTGCTGGCAAAAAGCTATCTTTTCCCTGCTCCAACCCTGAAATCAGCTTCTCCAAGGAGCCCCTGTTCCTTTTAATGAAGACTAACTAGCATATAGAAACTAAGACCTGGGTGTTAAACAAGCTTCTAAGATGCTTGTTTTTCCTAAATGATGGCTTCATATATTTTCAACTCAAATTTAGAATCCCTCTTCCTTTGTCCCTTCTCTGAAAAGTACACTGAAAACTTAAGTTCCTAAGAATATATTTACTTATTTTCTTTTTCCTACAATATACTTTCAGTAGTTTCAAGATTGTAATGCCACTGTTACTACTGACAGTAAATCTGCTGAGTGTCAGGCTTATAATTTCTTTGTGATGCTTTTTGTTCTTGAAATATAAACCATAAAGATAAATAATGAAATGGACATTTGCCAATGTCAGGGCTATTACAGAAGAAATACCACCTAATCTAGCTCTTGGAGCCAAGAACCAGCATCATTTTTTTATGTAAATATTGTCTAACATAAGAAAAAAAATTCACAAGTAGTCAATTTAATTCAAGTAAAGGAGAAAGGATTTTCTAGTTGTATAAGATTGTGATTGGTGATTCAAATGACCAAAATAGTATTGACCCTAACTTGGTTAACAGAGAAGGATGGAATGGGCAAGACAGTGAGAGAGAGAAATTGGCATCTTAAATTCTTACTTAAGCCACTTGTGCATGTTTAAATGTAAGAGGAATTACAGTGGTACAAGTATTCAGTATAGCACTCTCATTCTACAAGAATGAGTATGATTTGCTTTTACCATAAAACTCTGAAGTTTATGCTATCTGTTCTTTCAAGAAAGAAAAAGAAGGATGGGAGATTTTAAAATAAAATATTATATGACAATTAGTATATAAAATAGTTTAGGGATTCACGAGTTTAAGTTGCTTACTTAAATTATTACTTTTACGGAACCAACCAAATTCAATCAGACATATGCATTTTCCAAATGGAAGGGAAAAATTACAAAACAAAAGAAAATGATTCTGTCACCATCGTAGAACAGAATAAGCAACATATTCTCCTGCTAAGTGAAAAAAAAAATGGTGAGCTTTAAAGCCTCCAAAATCTTTTTTTACAAAAGGCAAGAAGCTGGAATCAATTATAATTTAAATGACTATTCAATAAATTTTCAAAAATCACCTATTAATTTTAATGATGTGAAATAAATATCTGATTAAAGAAGAGCTGGCTATGATAGAACCATAGATTGTGTTCACCTTTATTATTTCCACTTTTTCCTGGAAAATTAGAAAAATTTTAGAAAAAGTCTCACCACAGAACTGAATTTATGACACCTCCCTGTGCTAACCTACTACCCTCCCCACTCCCTCTTACTCGCTTGTTCCCTACTCTGGGTGTGGAAGTGTGATTAGAATACACTTAGAAACTCTGAAATGTACAAGTAAACATGACAAAATTCTCTAAAATGCCCAAAAATACCAAAATGGAAAGGAGATGAAATAAAAACATAATACCCTCTCCTGTGGATATTATACAGGATCATGTCTAGTAGACTGATCCTGGGAAAAATGATGTCACATGGAGCCGCCAAGAGCTGCCTGTTTAGGTGTGGTCTCTGCTGCCTGAACCACAGGCCGTCCCCCTGTGGGCATGGCCCACCGATCACAGAGGGGCTGCTGACAAAGGCACAGCTTCACTCTTTCTCTCCGCAGAGCTGTAATCTGCTCTGCCCAAACAGCCTCTCTGGAGGTGTTTTTATATCGTATACCAAGAGCTGGGAGATAGACTAACAATTACAGCCTATTAACCATCCCTTCAACTAGTTCCAGCCTAGACTGGCTAAGTGTAGATGTATAGAAAATGGGTAGTCGAAAAACATTCATATATACTGTCTGTAGTCATATAATTCACATAATGTCTGTAGTCTTTAATACTCTAAAAATTACCTTTAAAAAATCAGCTATCCCAATTCAGTGTTTTAAAAATTCATGCTTGAATTTGAAAGAAAAAAGGAACCCCATTTCAAAAATCTGTATTTGACTTTTGAAACCTAAGCTCATATTTCTTACCACTTTCAAAGGTAGCAGGAGGGGACTTTACTTTTAATAAGATTATGGATTATGGATCCATAGATTAATAATAATAAGATTATGGATCCTACTGTAAATGGCACTGTGAAGTCCAGGATCTGGCATTGATGGATTGTGTGATTTACAGTTTCTCTGATTGTATACTAAGGCTTTAAGATGCCACCAGGAATAATTAGAATTAGAGACCACACGGGATCTGCAAACTTAATAAAAAGTCATTTTTGGACAAGCAACATGGAAATAAAGGAAAAAAATGAATTTAATGATAAAATGTTAGGTCTGTTGAAGAAAAAAATATTTCCAACACTTGTTAAGATGGCAAGGAAGACTCTATTCAGGACTGTTGCAACAAGGGTATGTATGAGGGGAGAGAGCTGGTCTCAAAAGACAAGCAGGGACTTACAGCCAGTGAGCAAAGTGTGGGGTCAATGGATGGAAAATTACTAAGAGGAGACCTTAAGGGTAGGAGGATTCCTGCTAAACTGACCTAACAGGATTCTAGCTAGAGGCCAGCCCAGGACTTACACCTCAATGGTACAGGTGAAGATCTTGATCACAGATCAAGGTTTCAGGGGACTCTTAGTAGGATTATTGCTAAGACTGGGCAAGGATGGCAGAAGACGATGCAGGTCAAGGTCAGAGGAACCTGATTAAAGTCTAATTGAGGAGAGAGTCTTTGTCAGGTGCCGTATCATAATTCACTCTATGAAGTGGCAAAAGGAACCTGAGAAATTGTGCAGATTCTTCCTCTCAAAGCATGTATCGCTGGAGAACTAGACCTGGCTCCCTAGGAGCGCCAGCGCCCCCACCCCTCAATTCTCCTTGTGTCAGCCGCCCCACCACCCACGCCAGGAGGAAGGCTGCAGGCTTCTTTGTCCTGTGCCTCGGTGTGGCAGGCTGGGGACTGGAGGCCAAGGGCAGGACTTGGATATCTGCCTATGCAATTATGCCTTAAGGTGAAAATAGGATTGCAAGCATTTTCATTGGCCAAGCTGAAACTCTTAGATGTTTGACTACTTGTTAATTATTTAAATTTGGCTACATTTTTCTTTCATCTCTTTTTGTGACACTGAAAATACTTACTATCCCTAGTTTTCTCCCATACTCCTTGATTATTCCAGAATAGGATACTTGGCTCTCTTGAAAATTCTTGTCACTCTTCTTAACCGCATTCAAAAACAGCTTCCATCTGGCTTTAAACAATCTGGTTTTATTATCCTTAGCTGGAGTCTCCTGTGATATGAGTCATGACAGATACCAGGTACTGTGCTAAGCCCTTAATATTAGCTCATTGAATTACCAAAAATGATTCTTTACTATGTGTTATCCTTATTTTATAGGTTAGCAAACTCAAAGAGGTTGTTTTTTGCCTCAGGCCAACTAGACAGAGAGTAGAGAAATTGAGAATCAAGCCCAGAATGTTCTGACTGCTAGGCCTCACTCTTGACCATCACTAAGTTTGGTGTTCTTAGAAAAATCCCAAACTTTCGTAAGTCTCGGTTTATAAAAAAGGAAATAGTCCTGAGTTTCCTTTCCTAGAACTTACAATTTGCCTTATTGATACTGTGATGTATAATAAAAATAGATGCATTTGGTCTTTGTCCCTACTTTCTGGCACAGAGCTCCCCAAACCCTTGGAATTTCCTAAATGATGAGAGTTATAAAGGTGTCTTTTATTATCTTAATGAGGTGATTTTTGGACCCCCTTCCCACCGGCCAAGGTCCGTCTAGTCAAGGCTATGGTTTTTCCAGTAATCATGTATGGATGTGAGAGTTGGACTGTGAAGAAAGCTGAGCACCAAAGAATTGATGCTTTTGAACTGTGGTGTTGGAGAAGACTCTTGAGAGTCCCTTGGACAGCAAGGAGATCCAACCAGTCCATCCTAAAGGAGATCAGTTCTGAATATTCATTGGAAGGACGGATGCTGAAGCTGAAACTCCAATACTTTGGCCACCTGATGCTAAGAGCTGACTCATCTGAAAAGACCCTGTTGCTGGGAAAGATTGAAGGTGAGAGAAGAAAGGGACAACAGAGGATGAGATGGCTGGATGGCATCACTGACTCAATGGACATGAGTTTAAGTAAACTCCAGGAGTTGATGATGGACAGGGGAGGCCTGGCATGCTGCAGTCCATGGAGTCGCAAAGAGTCAGACACAACTGAGCGACTGAACTGAACTAAGGGTGGAGGCTGGTTGCAAGGAGAACCAACCATGTGATGAGAGGGTTGGAACTTTCAGTCCCACACCTGAACTCCAGGGAGGGGAGAAGGCCTGGAGATTGAGTATAATCACTCACCAATGGCCAGTGATTTAATCAGTCATGCCTATGTGCTGAAACCCCCAGAAAAGCCCAAAGGGATGCTGTTCAGAAAGCTTCCTGGTTGGAGAAGGAGTGGAAGTTTAGGGAGAATGGCCCCCCCAGAGAGGGCCTGTGCCGCTTCCACATACCTTGCCTTGTACATCTCTTCCATTGGCTGTTCCTGAGTTATATCAAGGTTTCCCAGGTGACGCAGGAGATGCAGGTTCGATCCCTGCGTCGGGAAGGTCCCTTGGAGTAGGGAAATGACAACCTATTCCACTACTCTTGCCTGGGAAATCCTATAGACAGAGGAGCCTGGCGGGCTACAGTTCATGGGGTCCAAAAGAGCTGGACAGGACTGAGCAACTGAACACACACGCATGCACAAGTTATAGCCTTCTGTAACAAACCAGGGATCTAGTAAGATGTTTCTTTAAGTTTTGAGCCCCACTCTAACAAAACTGATCAAACCTCAGGGAGGGGTTGTGAGGATCTCTGATCTATAGCTGGCAGGCCACAAGCCCAATGGACAAGTGAGACTTGCAGCTGACACCTGAAGTGTGGTGTGTGTGTGCACTCTCTCATGTGTGTCGTGGGACTAGTGTGTGGATACAGGTATCTGGGACTGAGCCCTTAACCTGCAGAAGCTGACTCTATCTCCAGGGAGGTAATGTCAGAACTGAGTTAAATTTGTGAACTAGACAGTCAGTGTGTACATATGCCAAGTCGCTTCAGTCGTGTCCATGAACTATAGCCCATCAGGTCCTCAGTCCATGGGATTCTCTAGGCAAGAAAACAGGAGTGGGTCGCCATGCCCTCCTCCAGGGGATCTTCCCAAACAGGCATCGAACCGACGTCTGTTACATCTCCTGCATTGGCACGTGGGTTGTTTACCACTGGCACCGCCTGGGAAGCCCTACCAGTCAGTATCTGTGGAGAATTCAGTTCACTGTTTGGTGTGTTAAAGGAGAAACACATCAGAATTGGTGTCAGAATCAAAGCCTTTGACTCAAATCTAGGACCAGTGAGGACTTAAACTCTAAATCTGAACCTGG
The DNA here is from genome assembly GCA_007570785.1 of Antilocapra americana. NCBI lineage: Eukaryota > Metazoa > Chordata > Mammalia > Artiodactyla > Antilocapridae > Antilocapra > Antilocapra americana. Next base: position 27,617,517 of record ML662445.1, read on the forward strand.
AATTTGCTAGTTCCTGATAGTAAGTTTTGGGTTAGCTCAGAGACAGCAGACAATATAAAATTTGCATTCCATTTCCTAAGGAGGCATCATCAAATATAAATAAAATACAACTGTTCCCCAAAGTTCTACTTTGGTCATTATTTCTCTGTGTAAATTTTAAAAAGAGTCTTGCATCCGGTAGCTTCCCCTGGCATCTCTCTGCAGAGGACTGCCTGGTAACTGACCTCTTTCCTCATCTCACTTACTGCCTCCTCCAGAATGTCTTCCTGGTATTTTTAAACTTAACAAAGGTCAAACTGAGCCAATCATCCCACCTCCACTATTACTCACCAAATTTGCTTCTTTAAACTGACCCTATTTCCTTATTTCTACCTTTGCATTAAAAGCATCTTCTCCCAAACAACCAAGCTCAAGATCTTGATCATCTTTAGTTCTTTTCTTTCCACTGCCCTGCTGCCCAGCTTCCAGTGGAAGGAAGCCCGTTCTAGCCACACAGAGTATCTCACATTAACTCACATTATGCTCCAGTGGTTCAGTGGTAAAGAAGCTCTCTGCAGTGCAGGAGACGCAGGAGACACGGGTTCAATCCCTGGATTGGGAAGATCCTCTGGAGGAGGGTATGGCAACCCACTCCAGTATTCTTGCCTGGAGAATCCCATTAACAGAGGAGCTTGGCAGGCTACAGTCCATAGGGTCGCAAAGAGTTAGACATGACTGAAACGACTTAGCGTACCATCTCTCCTTAACAGTGTCTCCCATCCTCAAATGATGGCATTGTTAGATTCATCTCCTTCAAACAGTCTTGAGCACTCTCTGGCTCAAAAATCTTTTAGGGGTCTCTTACCAAATAAAGGTCAACATTTCTCCTGAAGTTTTTAGGACCCTCCTTGATACTGATCCATCACACACATTTTGCCTTGCTTCTGACTACTTACTAATATACAGACTTCACTAAAGCCAAAAAAACCTATTCATTACTCCTGTACACACCCCATGTATTTCCTGGTTCTGTGCTTTTGCTTGTGTTTTTCCTTTCAAGTGAAAAACCTTTCCTCCAATCTATTTTTATTAATAGAACTACCCAGATCAAATGCTGTCTCCCCTATGAAGCCTCCTCAGGTTCCTCCAGCAAACATCTCTTTTCTTTTTACTTTTTGACTTTAATAACTGATCCTTTAATTCTTTTTTAATTGGAGAATAATTGCTTTACAAAGTTGTGTTAGTTTCCGCTGTTCAACAATGTGAATCAGCCATAAGTACACATATATCCCCTCCCTCTTGAGACATCTTCTATTTGTGCCAAGTCTATGGAAATTTTCAATCTGCTTCCTTCTTTTTAAGGTCAAAGAATTTAAGTAACTATAGACAAATTTAGAGACCATTAACACTTGCAACATTGTGATTATTGTTCTGAAGAAAAAGTAAGGACTACAGGAGTGAAGTTATTTGCTAAGTGCCATATAGCTTGATGGGCTTCCCTTGTGCCTCAGCTGGTAAAGAATCCACCCACAATGCAGGAGACCTGGGTTTGATCCCTGGGTTGGGAAGACCCCCTGGAGAAAGGAAAGGCTACCCACTCCAGTATTCTGGCCTGGAGAATTCCATGGACTACACATCCATGGCGTCACAGAGTCGGACACGACTGAATGACTTTCACTTTCACTGTACAGCTTGATAGTGGCAAAACCAAGACTATAAGAGTCTGAAAGTGAATCCATTGCCATTACTACTATATCAAGATTTAAATACCTTTTGATCTGACTACTTATACAGTTTACTAATAAATCCTTTACAGCTCCGTGATTACATGCTATCATTCTGTGGGGTGATCATCTTACCTTCTCTTCTTTTCTTCTATACTTCTGGAACACCAAGCATCATCTCCATAATAGATGCTCATTAAAATATTGCTGTAGGATTAGATGAGTGAGTTTTGCTTGAGGATAATCTGAAAATCCTTTAGCCTGAAGACTATGGCTGTTGAGAGCCCATCCTTTCTTTTCTCTACTTAACCAATATTTTTTGAATGGTTCAAGTTACCTATTTATGTTCATAAAATTTGAAAATTTAGTTGAATACCCCAAATATGCTTATAGACAAGGAAAAGAAGGCAGCCTTAATGCATCTGTCTCTTGGGATGAATAAAATTCCCATTGACTCTAGATTGCTAATTCAGACTCAAATTATTTAACTCTTATTGAACCAGCACTCAATCACTTTATAAACTGAGCTACGAAACAATCAGCAGATTTTATTTTTCAGCTCATAAAATGTATTAAGGTACTTTTCTGCCTGTCTTTTGCACAGGTGTGTGTGTGTATGCACATACCTGTACACTCACATGATGCAGCCCTCACATATACACACGCACTCCACTTGCACCACAGTGACCTTTGAAAAATGGATGCTGCAGCTCCAGAGGGCAGGTCTCTAACAAGGGTGAAGAATTAAGTCATTCATTATGACGACAATGATATTTGCTATTACCATTGTCGTCAGTCTTTAAAGTCCAGATTTGGTGTCTTTTTCTGCAGTAGAATACACAATGAATGCCAATTAAAGAACGACAATAGTAGCTACAAAGTTAAAGTTGCTCAGCTGTGTCCAGCTTTTTGTGACCCTATGGACCATACAGTCCATGGAATTCTCCAGGCCAGATACTAGAGTGGGTGGCTGTTCCCTTCTCCATGGGATCTTCCCCACCCAGGGATCAAAGCCAGGTCTCCCACATTGCAGGCAGATTCTTTACCAGCTGAGCCATAAGGGAAGCCCAGTAACTATACATGACACTTAAAGATTTCTCTTTCTAGGTTGCTCTTAGTGAGGGATAAAAAGCGATTGATAGCACTCTTTAGGACAAAGTGGTGAGAAAACATCGCTACTGTATATATTAGTACACACTCTCATTAGCCATCTGTCACAGAAAGGGACTGACTTCAGCCAACAGCTTACATCAAACTCATTTGCTAGACAAAGAAGGTGAGTCTTGACAGCGAGTGAAGCATCCGCCCAGAGAGGGGACTGTGAGTCCCCATAACTCACTTCGCCCCTAGGTTCCCATATCCCTCGTCCTTTTCCTCCTTAGTGTTGCAGGGCAATGTTCCTTCACTTTGCACTCAGTCAGTTGGAGGTAGGCACCATAGGTTTGATTGATACACCAATTTGCATCTCAAGGCATCGCTCGATAAATACAGTGCCATGCAAGGCTACTCTCTCACAAGCCAATTTCCCCCTCTGGGCTGACTTTAGAAGCTCATTGATGTCACTTCCTTCCTCAGTCAGCAAGTGAATTTTCTTTAATTCTCAAGACCAGCTGTCCATGCTGTCAACAGAAAGTTATTAAAATTCCTTTAAAGTGAATAAAAATAGCCTAAAAGCAAATGTACTTGGAAACAGGAAAGAATCAGTATGCAAAGTCCACAAACCTCTGAGCAAAATAATGTTGATCCAACCAGAGATTTCAAACATTGTATATTCAAGATGCTAGAAAAAATAATTAAAAGATGCTAAACCACATACTTCTTAATCTTTTATTAGCGAAGGCTTATGCGGTTACAATCTATCCCCTGAATTCCATTCCTCTCGCTCAAATACGATTTGAATAAACTGGGGAATGACTTCGGTTTTCCTTAAGTGGGATTCCCTCCTTTTTCCTTGTCTCGGTCAGGGGACATTTACATCTCCACCAGGCTAAGACTATCTGTGAACAAGAGGAAAACTTAACATGAGCTGCAATCATAACCACTACAGTCACAAAATAATGATATATATTTTAATTTGTTAGAGTTTTAATAGCTCAAGGGAGGACATCATTTTTCTCATATTTAAATAGCTGTATCTCACAGAAGTGGTCTATCTAGCTCTAGTCCCCATGATCCTCAACTGACTTTCTGACCTTAGTAACTGGAGTCTTACTCTGTTGCCTTCTGAATCAGCCCTTGCCTTATCCCTCAGTCCCCAGCGTGTCTCCTACCTTTTTGCCTGAGTCGTTTATGACCTGGTCCCTACATCCCTCTGAAACATGGATATGTTCCCTGCCATTTAGGTCACCTACCATCACCCGCCTCTTCCGTATTTGCATAGAAGCCCTGAATCCTGGACCCACTGTGACCTTTTGCTTGGGAAACTTACATCCAGCCTGTCTGTCTTGACATCCCAAGACACACAGCCCAGGTTTGTGTCTTGGGTTCCTGCCTGTAATTGGGGCCCTTGGGTCAAATCTGCCCTGGGGTTGTCACCCTCCTCAAAGCCCCTGATTCCGCAATGCAATTAAAGAGAAGCCTGAGTCTTCTGGGTAGCTATGCTGAGAAACCTTATTTTGGTAAATAGCAGATTAGTGAAAGAGAATGGTGAAAATTTGGGTGAATTCTAACTAAAGGGACAATTAAAATATTGTTAGCCTTCAGGAAAAGTATAAAATCTGGTGTTATAAGTTATCTAGAATTAACTCTCTGTCCTTCACTTCAGTTCTCACAATCTTGAACACTTATGGCTTCCCTGGTAGCTGAGCTGGGCAAGAATCCTCCTGCAATGCAGGAGACCTGGGTTCCATCCCTGGGTTAGGAAGATGCCCTGGAGAAGGGAACAGCTACCCACTCCAGTATTCTAGCCTGGAGAATTCCATGGATTATCGTCCATGGGTCGCAAAGAGTTGGACATGACTGAGTGACTTTCACTTTCATGTTAGGAATACAAAACTAAGCTACTCTATGCTCAGTCGCTCAGGTGTATCCGACTCTTTGTGACCGCATGGACCGTGGCCCACCAGGCTCCTCTGTCCATGGGATTCTCCAGGCAAGAGTACTGGAGGGGGGAAGCCATGCCCTCCTCCAGGGCATCTTCCTGACCCAGGGACCGAACCCTCATTTCTTGTGGCTTCTGCATTGGCAGGCAGATTCTTTACCACTAGTGCCACCTGGGAAGCCTAAGGCTACTATAAATGTTACATTAAAAAGGAGGGGGAAAGGAAGATTAGACATAACCACTGTTACTAGGATACTTTAAAATCCTTGGGAAATCAACTGGGAGCTAAGACAAAACTGGTGGCTATCACAAAACCAAATGTTTGGTATGGGCCGGAATTTATTAGTAGTCAACTTCAGGCATTCATATGGTTCATCTAATGAGTTTTAACCCCTGAATCTTTCCTTTCACTAGAGAGCAAGAGCCAGGAACAGATGCCCTTAAAATGAGGAAACTGATACAAACCAGCCCTGACTGAAAATACTGTCAATTATTCTGTAAATTTGCATTGACTACCTCAAGTGTGCCAGCACTGGCCCCTAGATACAGCAGTAAATAAGAAGAACCAACTAGACTCCAAAATAAATTAATCCAAAAAGTAAATAAAACACAGGAAGAAAATAGATCTTTTTTAAAAGGTACAGACTCATTTTTAGGCAGTGTTGACTTTATAGACACTTCATAAAACATTGGGGCTTCTCAGGTGGCGCTAGTGGTAAAGAACTCACCTGCCAGTGCAGGAGACATTAGAGACTTGAGTTCCATTCCTGGATTGGGAAGATCTCCTGGAGAAGGGCATGGCAACCCACTGCAGTATTCTTGCCTGGAGAATCCCATGGACAGACGAGCCTGGTGAGCTATAGTCCATGGGGGTCGCAAAGACTCGGACACGGCTGAAGTGACTTAGTACGAATATACATAAAAGAATTTTAATAAATAACTAAATTATAAGCAATTGTCATGATATTTTAAAGGGACCCACATTCTTTCAATGTTAGTAACCACTGCTATAAAATTTAGAAAATTAAACCTTTTTTTAGTGCTCTTAAACTTGTAATAAAATCAGCCCCCTCATAAAAATCGTTATTGCTTTTTCTTGCTCTATTTTTAAACATGGTTTCTTGATAAGAGATCTCATCTTGTTAATAAAATGTTATTGCTAGAACTTTTACTGGCAAACTAAGGATTGTGTAGTATAGTCTCAAATCAGAAAGTAGCAAGACAAAAAAGAAATAAACCAAGATAGGCAGGGTCCCTGACCACAGGATGCTTATAGTGTAGGAGGAGATGTGCAAAGAAGCAACACACATCCAAATGACAAAATAATTGCAAGTTGTGATAAATGCTGGGAAAGAAATAAACAATGGGCTGATATTAAGAATCATCAGAGGAGATGGGCCAACCAGAGAAGAGCTCCTAAGATCTTTTTTTTAATTGGAGTATAATTGCTTTACAATGTTGTGTTAGTTTCTGTGATGAACGAAATTAATCAGCCCTATATATATATCCCCTCTCTCTTGAGCCTCCCTCCCACTACCCCTCAATCCCACCCATCTAGGTCATCACACAGCACTGAGCTGAGCTCCCTTGGGCTATATAGCAGCTTCCCACAAGCTATCTGTTTTATACATCGTAGTATATATATGTCACACCTAACCTCACAATTCATCCCACCCTCCCCCTTGCCCCCTGCATCCACATATCTATTCTCTATGTCTGTGTCTCCATTCTTGCCCTGGAACTAGGTTCATGTGTACTGTTTTTCTAGATCCCACATACGTGTGTTAATACATGATACTTATTTTTCCTCTTTCTGACTTACTTCACTCTGTGTGACAGTCACTCTGTGTGACAGCCTCTAAGTCCATCCCCATCTCTACAAATGACTTAATTTTGTTCCTTTTCATGGCTGAGTAATATTCCATTGTATATATGTACCACAACTTCTTTACCCATTCATCTGTTGATGAACATCTAGGTCGCTTCCATGTCCTGTCTACTGTAAATAATGCTACAGTGAATATTGGAGTGTGTGTGTCTTTTGAATTATGCTTTCCTCAGGGTTTATGCCCAGGAGTGAGATTACTGGGTCATATGGTAGCTCTATTTTTAGTTTTTTAAGGAACCTCATACTGTTCCCCATTTTGGCTGAATCAATTTACATTCCCAACAACAGTGCAAGAGGGTTCCTTTTTTCCACACCCTCTCCAGCATTTATTGTTTGTAGATTTTTTTTTCAATGATGGCCATTTGACTAGTATGAGGGCTTAATATTAAACTAAAACCTGAACATTTGGAAGAACCTGTCAGATCAGCAGTGCCATTAGATTACAAATACAGCACACAATAGGTGTAATGTGCTTGAATCATTTCCTCTCCCTTTCTACCCTCCAGTCACTTTGGTCTTATGTGAATTTCTGGTCCTTTTGACCTCTGGTCCTTTGCACTTACTGTCATGTCTCCAATTTGGCTGGGCTGACTTTCAGATTTTCAAAATGCCTCATAATTCACTCAGATAAACCCTCCCCTTGCCTCTGAGACTTTATTCTTTCTGTCCCAAATCCCTGGAATGTCTTTCTCTTATCCTTTGTGTGCAAAAATCATACCTATTTAATCCTCACAAATCTGGTGAGGGGTAAACACTAGTAACTCTTTGTTATACATGACGAGACAGGACCAGCACATTGACTACCGGGCCCTAATCCTAATAAATGACAGAGCTGTAAATTAGATGTCAGGTTACCATCTACTCCATTTTCTAGAATCTAGGGGACATGGTGACTAGTTTATCATTATTTGATTGTTTGGCCTCTTACTTTTCACTGGAATGCCTTCAAATTTCAGTTTGTTCCTAAGGAAATAAAACTAACACTTCCTGGTGCTGCTGCCGCCCCTGACGCCATCTCTGGCCCCTTCTCCATGTAGCAACCCGCCCGGAGTGGTCCTCTGAAAATGAACAGCTGACCAAGGCATTCCAGTGGCCCTACTCATACCCTGGGCTACACCCCCTTCATGACTGACTTCCCACTACTTTGGGGAAGGTCATCAGTCTCCCCAAAATGGTCTACATGAGTATTCTTGTTATATGTTTCTTACCTGTCTGTCCAGCCTCATCTCACACCACCCCACCTTCCCCTTATTTCACTTTGGCCATGCTGGCTTCCTTTCCCTGCTTTGAACTCAAAATGCTCTGTCTTTCCTGAATGTTTTTCCCTCTCTTCTTGTCCACATTGGTGATTTAATTCAAAAGGCAAGTTCCCCACCCCCCCAAAAAAATTAAACACCCTTCTTTATACACTCTACATATTATCTGACCAAAGATATCTAAATACCAAAACATATCAAAGAGTGTCCAATTGGGAAATACCACTAAAAATGAAGAAAATTGGTAATTATTATCTAGAAACTCCAAAATTGGCCCTGTTTCATGACAGTGGCTGGATTGAAGAGCCTACTTTTTTTAAAATTGTTTTTTCATTTTCTTGATTGCTCCCTTTGCTGTGCAGAAGCCTTCCAGTTGCCCTCCTATACAGAACCAACAAACTACCTGAAAATGAAATTAAGAAAGCAATCCCATTTACAATAGGATAAAAATCAAATTACTTGAGAAAAAAAAACTTAAGGAGGTGACTCATACATTGAAAATTATGAAGCACAGGTGAAAGAAATTAAAGCACACACAAATAAATGGAAAGACATTTCATATTTATGATTTGAAAGAATTAATTTTGTTTAGGTGTTTATACTACCCAAAGTTATCTTCATATTCATGTAATCCTTATCAAATTCTCAATGACATTTTTTACAGAAAAAAAAAGACGGAATAGCCAAAACAATTCTAAGCAAGCAGAACAAAGGTGGAAGCCTCACACTTCCAGATTTCAAAATATATTATAGTACTACAGTAATCAAAACAACGTGGCACTGGCATAAAAACAGATATACAGACTGATGGAACAGAATAGAGTCCAGAAATAAATCCATGCATACATGGTCAACTGATGTTTGGCAAAGCTGCCAAGGATGCACAGTGAGGAAGTGATGCTATTAATAGTCTCTTCAATAATAGAGAAAACTGGACATTCACATGCCAAACCATGAAATTTGATCCTCTTCTTACGTCATGCAAAAAAATTATTAATTCAAGAAGGATTAAATATAAAAGCTAAAAGTAGAGGGAAAGACAGGCAAAAACTTCTTTATGTCAGTTTTGGCAATGACTTCTTGAAAGTGACACCAAAAGCACAGGCAATAAAAGCACCAAACTAAAAACACTTCTACACAGCAAAGTAATCAACAAAATGAGAAGACTTTTAAACTTTCATAAGGAAGAGCCCACCTTTAACAGGGCCAGTCCATTTTCTGGGCTCCTTATTCGTCTAGTGTATCCTATATATCACCTAAGCTGATACTCAGTGAGCACTTGGTAAAATTTCCTGATATATTTATTACTGGCTGCTCAACTGACCGGTAAATACCATGAAGCCTGGCATGCTGCAGTCCGTGGGGTCACAAAGAGTCAGGCATGACTGAGTGACTGAACGACAACAAAGTTGACCAGTAAATACCATGTATTCACTTCACTATGTCTTTTTTTGTTTGACGGTTTCCTCAACAACTAAACAGGCAACTACCACACCACCCAGCAATTGCACTCCTGGACATTTACCAAGAGAGAGGGGATGTACGTATACATACAGCTGATTCACGTCATTGTATAGCAGAAACTAACATGACATTGTAAAGCGATTATACTTCAATTAAAAAGTGAAACACTGGGGAAAAAAAGAATGCACATAGCGACCCGATGACTCTACAGAGAACAAAGCTGAATGAGAAAATCCTATCCCAGAAGGTTTTTAAATGCATGTTTCCATTTATGCAGCATTCTTGACAGCAATTGAGAACAGATTAGTGATTGCCAGGAGTTAAGAAGAGGGTAGGGGTGGAAGGACAATGGATGTGATTATAAAAGAGCAACATGAGAGACTCTGTGGTAATGGAAAGGTTCTGTATCTCAACTATGTCAGTGTTAGCATCCTGGTTCTAATATTATTGTACTATATAGATCATTCAAATGTTACAGGTGGGGAAAACTGAGTAAAGGACACAGGGGAACTGTCTGTATTTTTTGTTACAAATGCATGTCACTACACAATCATTGTAATTAAAATTTTAAAAGGACACATTTAATAAAGTGTAGGTATCACACCAAGATATTCACAACCACTTAATAACTGCGGGGTCACAAATGTCTTCTTTACTCTTTCCTAGTGGTTTGTTGGTTATGGATTATTCTGGAGGATTTTTTTTCTTATATTTAAAACACATGATATTGATCATTCTTAGGGTATTTTTGCAGTATTTGAGGTTTATTATTTTGGAGTCTTCATTATTTATACCCCTCTGTTGCTTTTCATGTGTTACGTTGCTCTGATATGTTTCTGTCCTAAGATAGCGTTTATAGAATTGTTGGTTTGTACGTGGTCTCCGGCAGTACCAGAGCCTAAGAAGGTCTTTATCATCTTCATAAGTCAGGGAAAAGTAGCGCTTCTGCCATCTGTCACTTTACATCTCCTCTTCTGGTCCTCAAGATTCCCTGAATTCAGTGTTAATATTATGCTTGAACAGGTTGTCATTGTTTGGAGACCTTCAAATGGCTGTGGTTCAAATTTTTCTTTAGGTCTTTCACCTCTTTACCATTTCTCTTCCAGAGTTTAATACATCCTCTGGTATCACCCTTCTCAGATTTCCACTCTGTTTTCTGTTATCTTTGCCTAATGTGGTTAATTTCGGTTTTGACTTTTTCTTTTTTCATTCCAGTTATTGGAGTGATCATAACTGTTTCTACTGGGTTACAAATCCTTGCTCAGAGAGTCCACAACCGCTGTTTAAAATTTTGAGTGAGAACAGAGCAAGACGGGTACTAATGCTGACTTTCTTTTTGCTTTCTTTTCAGTGACTAGAGAAAAAATCCAGGAACATATCACCAACCAGGTATTTCCTCACTTCTCATAAACTAGGATGTAGAATTTTGCTTCAAATGTTAACAATTAATTAGGCATTTGTAAATATTTTTAAAAGGAGGCATTGCTAGTTATTGGGTATGAGCGATACACATCTTATTGGTTCTGAGAACAAATAAATTGATCATATATGGGTGATCGTGCACTTTCCTGTCTCCCCTACCTCATTCCTCCCCTCCACACCATCTTTCCCAAGGATGGGCTCTGCAAGCTCTGATGTAAGCAGCCTTCAGAGCATGTCATGACCTCTTCATTGATTCTATCATGGCTGCAAAGAGATACTTTTATCTACTTCTCCCTTAACTAAGGTGACTGTCCTCTGTGATTTTCCCAAGTTCTAATTCATCCAGTCATTCCCTCCCCAACAGTTAAGAACTAAAGCCTTAGCCATGGAAATGTACAAGTTGGTTTTCTATCTGGTCTCTTATTTCTACCCACATGTAGCCAGTGTCTGCCTGCCTGCCTCACTGTTTTCTTATCCAGTCTTTTTTTGATTAATTTTTTATATTTACCAGGAGATGGAGTCTTTCTGTACAACAGCTTAAAGGGTTTAAGACATGCAGCCATAGATCCAAACCAAGTTTGACCAGGCTTGCCCCACCTCACCCTCTTCCCATGGCCAGTCTGTCTGCAGTGTTTCCCGATGCTGCCACTAGATGCAGGGGATGCAGACACTGGCCTGTGGCAAAATATGCCCAGCTTTCTTTCATAGACACATATCTCCAAGTCTTGTCGTTGTTGTTCTCCTCTGGCATAAATTACACCTCATCCTTGTCAAGGGGAAGAATGGTTCATCTACATTTGTACCGGTCAAGGGTACATTTTTTAATGTCTCCTCCTAATGGACTTCAAAATAAATTCCAATTCTGGTTCCCATTGTCATTCCAACCGAATTAAGTTCTAGCTCTACCTAATCTGTGCCAGATGCCCTGTAATTCACCAAGCTTTAAAAATTGTCTTTTCATGTGACTGACATCCTATATTGCAAATTCAGTAGGCAAAATTTAATGCTTATCAGGTTCCATTTTGCTTTTGAATAGAACTGTAAATACTGACTCAATCGCAGTCATCCTAAAAACTTGAAAATGCCATCCCCATGTAATGTTAAAGTCGGTTAGTCATTCAGATATTTATTTGCCTATTGAGCTTAGTCTCTTTAGCATCGTATTTCAACTGTTTGTATATACTCAAGTGGGTTGATAAAGTTGGGCAAGTTTACCAGTAAAGTTCATTGTTACCATTTTGTTTATTTAAGTCACAGAGGGAACATTTTTCCTTATAAAGAGAACTGGCTGTTTTCTTTATTAAGAAGGTAAAACAGTTGGTCAAGAAATATATTAAGACTACTTCTCAGGGGTAGATTTTCATTTCCTGTATTTTCTTTCTTTTGTACCCTTGGCTAAACTAATAGAGTATGTAGACACTAGAATAGAACTCCAAATATTTACTTATAATCTTAAACATGGATTTGGTGCCAGATAATAGCATCATGTCTCCCAGTTCCAGTAAAAGAGTGAAATTCTTTAGTCTTTAGAGGTAAGGGTCTTGAGTGTATTAGTTATGTAGTCATTTTCAGGACAGATAGTTGTATTGTTCAGTCAGTGTCTGTTAGCTGGTATTTCTGATTCTACAAAGGAATTTCTGCTTTCTTCTTGCACATAGGGAGGTGCTCCCCACTCTCAAGAATACACCAGGAGTGCTCTCTGTGACAAAATAGAGGGGTGGAGTCAGAGATGGGAAGGAGGCTCATAAGAGAGGGGTTGTATGTGAACTTATGGCTGATGCACATTATTGTATGGCAGAACCAACATAACATTGTAAAGCACTTATTCTCCAATTAAAAGTAATTTTAAAAAAAGAACAAAATAAACAACAAAAAAGAATGCATGGGAATATAATTCTAAAAGGCATCTTGAAAAGTGAAAGTCGCCCTTTTGTGTCCGACTCTTTGCGACCCCATGGGCTATACAGTCCATGGAATTCTCCAGGCCAGAATACTGGAGTGGGTAGCCTTTCCCTTCTCCAGGGGATCTTCCCAACCCAGCAACTGAACTTGGGTCTCCTGAATTGTGGACAGATTCTTTACCAATTGAGCTATCAAGGAAGGCCTTATACCTCTTATACCTCTAATTTATCTTATACCTCTTATAAAAGCCATCTTATACCTCTAATTTATCTAAAGTCTGGCAAAGAGCCACAAAATGAAGTCACTTCTTTTTTAATTCTTTTTAAATTGAAGTGTAATTGACATATAACATTATATTAGTTAGGTATGTTATATTAGTTGGGCTTCCCTGGTAGCTCAGCTGTTAAAGAATCTGTCTGCAATGCAGGAGACCTGGTTCCATTCCTGGGTCAGGAAGACCTGCTGGAAAAGGGATAGGCTACCCATTCCAGTATTCTTGGGCTAAAATGAAGTCACTTCCTTTTTAATTATCTTTAAATTGAGATATAATTAACATATAGCATTATATTAATTATATATATTAGTTATAATTAGTATATAAGCAATATACTGATTACATACATTAGTCTATATAGTATATACAAAACATAATTCTGTATTTGTTTATTCTCTGAAGTGATCTCCATAGTAAGTTTAGTTCCCATCTGTCACTATCCAAAGTTACAAAACATTTTTTTTTCCTTGTGATGACTGTTAAGATTTACTCTCTTTAATTCAGTTCAGTCGCTCAGTCGTGTCCAACTCTTTGTGACCCCATGGACTGCAGCATGTCAAGCCTCCCTGTCCATCACCAACTCCCAGAGTTTACTCTCTTAGCAACTTTCAAACACACAAATGATAGGATTGACTATAATCACTGTGCTGTCCATTACAGCCCCAAGACTTATTTGCTTTATAACTGGAAGTTTGTCCTTCTTCATCCACACTCCCCTTCTGATACCCAAAGAATTTGACTCTTGTAAAACGTGTCTATATACTCACTTTGGCTAATCAATACAGAGTTCTTTATCAGAAAGAAATGTAAACTGGAACACTGGTGCGCCTTAATCTTGCCCCGAAATCCTTCCCCACTAGGCACTATAGCTTGTGTAATTAAATTGAAATTGAAAATCAAGTTCTGTTGTTGGTTTTTTTTCCCCATTAAGCAATCTCCAAGCTGCACACCAACGTGAGAAATCAGGACTGGAGCAGAGGGAAAGTTCTAGCCTGCTGGCTAATATCCAGCATGCATTTTTAGCCCATGGCTATTTTACCACACCTGAGCTCAGAGAACAAACAACTGTTTGAGTTCTCTGGAGGGAATGCTGGATTCCTGTGCAATTCACGGGGGAAATTAGTATGCTTTTTTCAAGTAACTTGTTAACGCAGCTTGTTTATGAGAAGAGGACAAAAAGGAGCAGTGAACCGCTTGGCAGACTGTGATGAATGCATGACCCATTTTTTTTCAGCTGTCCCTTTGGCAGTTCAATGCAGCCATGATTTCCTCTCTGAAAAATGCGCCCTGTAGAGATGAAATCTGTAGATTTCCCCATAATTTCGACTATGGCAATACCTTAAAATACCTTCCAAATCAAAGTAGCAAATGGTCAGTACCAGAACGGGAATACATAAAACCTTTTGACTGAAGATTTTTAAATTGCCTTCTTATATAGTAGGCAATTAAAACCTGTAGTAAATGGAATACTTTCTGTTTGTGCCTCTTGGGTAGTAGATCATTAGAACCTATGGTGAATTAATATTTTGTTTTTATATTGTGCGTTGTTTCTCAGTCATGTCCGACTCTTTGCGACCCCATGGACTGTAGCCTGCCAGGCTCCTCTGTTCATGGAATTCTCCCAGCAAGAATACTAGAGTGGGTTGCCATTCCCTCCTCCCAGGGATCAAACCCAACCCAGGAATCGAACCCAATCTAGGAATGGAACGTGGGTCTCCTGTGTTGCAGGCAGATTCTATACAATCAGAGCCACCTGGGAAGTCCTTAGGTGATAAAGAGGGACACCAAATGTGGGGCTCAGTTTCTCATGAGGAGGATATGCATGTTAGGGGGACATTCCCAGTTCAGGTGCTGGTGATGAGAAAAGCTCAGTTTCACTGACTGGCTGGTTCCAAGAGAGCTGATGCCACTGGCTGCTGTTCACAGTGTATGGATCCCTTTCCTAGGACTGCAGAAATAAACTCTCACCAGCTGGGTGCTCTCGAGCTCAAGCATACTATACTGTCTCTCAGTTCTGGAGGCTAGAAGCTCAAAATCGAGGTGTCCACAGGGCCAAGCCCTCCCTGAAACCTGTGGACAGAATCCTTCCTTGCTTCTTTCCTGGCTTCTGGTGGCAGCCAGCAAGCCTTGGGGTCCCTTGTTTTTGTGTCTTTTCATCGTCTGCCCGTCTCTGTCGTTGTATGACTGTTCTCCGGTGTTCCTCTCTCATCTAATAAGGGCACCAGCCATATTGGCTTATTAGGGTCCCCCCTCCTGATCTCTTCTTTTGTTAATTTTCTAAATTTTTATCCATTTTTGATGTTTTAGTTACTTTTATTGGCGTATAGTTACTTTACAACATTGTGCTAGTTTCTGTTGAACAACAAAGTGAGCCAGCTGTAGGTATATAAACATCCCCTCTTCTTTAGATTTCCTTCCCCTTTAGGTCACCACAGAGCATGGAGTAGAGCTCCCTGTGCTGTGCAGTAGGTTCTCCTTAGTTATCTATTTTTATACAGAGTATCAGTAGTGTATATATGTAAATCACAAACTTCCAGTTTGCCCACCCCCCACCTTGACAGCCACATTTGTTCTCTGTATCTGTGTCATCTGTAGCGTTATTCTGGATTCCACATACGTGCGTTAATATATGATACTTGTTTTTCTCTTGCTGATTTTCTTCACTCTGTATCCAGTTAGCTAAGTTGGTTAGAGTGTAGTACTAATAATGGCAAGGCTGTGGGTTCGATCCCCGCATGGACCATTGGCGGTATGACTTTGGCCTTCTGGTGCCAGCCAGATGAACTTTACAATTCAAGGCAGTCATAACCCCCAAATTGCTACTGCTCAGAACTGGAAGTTCAGGTATTCTCTTCATGGAACATGATCTCTTTTTGATTGCAGCTGCAAAGACCCCATTTCCAAACAAGGTCACATTCACAGGTACCAAGAGTGAGGACTTCAGTGCATCCTATTTGGGGACACAATTCAAGTCTTAAGAGACTGGAAACTTTAGAGGCATCCTCCATTCCATCTCTCCCTCTCAGCACGCAGCATTTCTGATGCACTGTCCCCTAGTCCTGTCCTGTCCAGCTCTCCCACTGCTTCCCTGATGGCCCAGACAGTAAAGAATCCACCTTCAAGGCAGAAGACCTGGGTTTGACCCCTGGGTTGGGAAGATTGCCTGAAGGAGGGCATGACAGTCCACTCCAGCACTCTCACCTGGAGAATCCCCATGGACAGAGGAGCCTGGCGAGCTGCAGTCCTTGGGGTCTCAAAGAGTCAGACACGACTGAGCGACTAAAGCACACAGCACATGGACTGCTTCACCGCTCTTCCCTTCATCTTCCATTCTGTTCCACTTTACCTTCTGAGACACCAATCACCCATCATCTCTCCTCTGCTGAAAAGCAATAATTAAACAGAAATGCCTCCCCCAGTTTTAGCAGTGATTATTAACTGTCTGTGAATTATAATCACCCTGGAGCTTTGTTAGTGCAGCTCCTGAGACCCCAATGTCAGCACCACCCCAAGAAATTCCAGGTCAGGGTTGGACCAGGCCAAGAGGGCTCATATGCTTTAGAAGGCCTCAAATATCACAGACTTAGAAATATACTTTTCTTTTTCCTTTTCAGCCTCCTGCTTTAAAGTTTGGTAACCAGGTGAGCCACACAAAATATAAGAACTGGATAGTGACTGAATTAGACCCTCCCCTCAAATAGGGTAAGTTAGGGTGAGGAGGTGAAAGATCAGTCTGTGCCCTTTTTTAAAATTTAAAAAATTTTTCTATTGAAGCATAGTTGATTTACAATGTTGTGTTAGTTTCTGCTGTACAACAAAGTGAATCAGCTGTAGGTATACATATATCCCCTCTTTTTTAGATTCTTTTCCCATATAGGTCATTACAGAGTGTTGAGTCAAGTTCCCTGCACTATAGTAGGTCCTGTTAGTTATCCATTTTATACACGGTAGAGTGTATGTGGCAATCCCAAGCTCCTAATTTATCCCTTCCTTCCCCTTACCCACCTGGTAACCATAAGTTTGTTGTCTACATCTAAGACTTTGTTCCTGGTTTTGTAAATAAGTTCATTTGTACCATTTTTTTCGATTCCACATATAAGTAATATCATCCGATGTTTGTCTTTCTCTGTTTGACTTGCTTCACTCAGTAAACAAGACCTAGCCTGTGCCTTTTGAAACCAGAGAAACAGAAAGGCTGGTTCGGTTTCCAGGTAGCCGCCCCACCCTCAAGCCCCCAGAAGTGGGAGGATGTATGGGCAGACAGCAATCCTCCCAGAATGGTACTTCCGCCCTCCGCTCTGCCCAGGAGGTGGGTGCAGTGGGCGGTGTAGTTCTGTAGGTACTTAGAGTTGCCTGACCGTCCCAGGTCAGAAAAGTGAGGCATGAGCTGAGGGAACTTGCCCTTCCCAGAACCTAAGGAGCTTTCCTGAGTCATCCTGTCCTTGGTAGCAACAGATTCAGACTCTGCCTATGAGTCCCCATGAATCCAGTTTCTGCCCCGCCCTCCTCCTGAAGGTCCACTGGACCATGGACCACTCAGACCCCTGTGGCAGGGTAGCTCTCAGGGAGAGAGGGCTTCTTTAGCCTTCAGACCCAAGTGATCTTTTGGGACAGGCTGTAGACCCCAGGTGAAAACGAAGGCAGGGTCTTGAGTATCACTTACTTTAAAAACTTTTGAATATTTAGACATACAGTGTATGGGCTTCCATTCATCCTCCTGCTCTAGGCCCCATAAATGTTATTGATATGATATCAATCAGACATCTACAACTTCAAACTCAACATGTGATTCCAATAAAAAGCCAAGATGGAACCCACTCACCTGTCATCTATAGGATAAAATCCTATCCAAAGCCCTGTGATCTCCTTTGGAAAGCATGCCCCTTGCCTCCCTAGACTTAATTCCCATTCTTCTCCCATGTATAAAGCTAATGTGCATGCGTGTGTCCTAGGTTGCTTCAGTCATGTCCGACTTTTTGCAACTCTATGGACTATAACCTGCCAGGCTAACATGTCCTATTAAAATTGCTCCACCAAAATACCCACCCCTTTCTTTGCAGGTACAACATTTACTCATATTCCAGCACCTCATACCAGTATCACCTCTTCCATGAAGCTTTCCTCATCTCAGAGCTAAGAGTAATCTTTCCTTCTTCGTGTTCCTGTTATTTTTCTGCCCCTTTGGTATAAGTCCTTGCATTTTCTACTCTATATTCTAATTATGGATATTCCTATGTGATTTTGTAATGAAACAGTATTGTACCAAAGGAAAGAAATCATGTTTGGCTCATTTCTGTGTTCACTATTAGACCTTGACCATCCTAAGCCTCTGACCAATTGCTGGTTGAATGTAAATTCTTTCACTCGATAATTTATTGTCCTAGAAACCAGAGGGACTGCTGAATGCAGGCAGACTACATTGACTCTTACAAGGCAAGTGCCATTGACTCTTATAAGGCAGAAACCAGGAGTAGTCCTTTGCCTCCCATGTGAGGAATCTAAACCAAAAACAGAAGGCACAGCTAAGGCTGCCCATGGTCTCTACAAATGATGGTCACACAGTTGGGGAATAAAAGAAGCAAAGAGCAAGGGGCCCCAACTTTATTCCCACATCCCATAACTGCCTGGAGAACACTGAACGTTTGCTTGAATCAAGACTTGGCCCCTGAGATTTTTTTTCTCGAATGTAAGCATGGCACTGTCATTCACTGCTGCCTTTCCAGTGTAGTGTGAACTTTGCAACTTCTAAATTTAAAGTGGGATTACATTACGTTGCACTATTCTTATCAAAATGGCCGTGCACTCAAGGAGACAACTTTGACCTAAAGAGCGTCTCTCTTGGCAGGTTCAGCACTAATGGAACTGGTAAAATCCCATTCCCTTCATTCTCTTCTAAGATTGCCTTCTAGAATTGGAAGTCGCGCTTTTAAAAAGCCATCCAATTTATGAGTCTTTTTTTAAAATACCTGAAAGCAAGACTGAAATGATCCAAAAGTGGTGGCACTAATGGTGGTTAACAAAGAAGCATTTTTGAAAGATGGGCTTTATGGAAGGTCAGAAGGCTTCCATCAAGAAGATACTCAGGTATAAATGTCAAAGGGCTTGCACTCACCTCTTTTATTGGAAGCCTAGAAAGTTAAAACACTACGTAAGGATATCTAATGGAAAAAGACAATATAGTCTTTGGAACTATGATGCCAAGACAAACAGAGGGAGGAGAAGACAGCCCTCAGGTGTTTTAAAAGCATGAAAACCAATAGAAAAAAATACTGATTGGAATAAGGAAAACAGTTTATTAGCGACACTGCAAGAACCATTAGCCATTCAGATATGAGATAATTCTCACTCAGCTATTCTCACTCAAGATCATTCACACTTAGACTGCTTCTGAATAATTGTGACCAAGAATTGCTCTAGTCACTCATTTATTTGTCATAGCAAGCCTAGGATGATGGTATTTTAATCTCCTTTCTCAGCGGGTGGAAACATCCGTGAAAGATTTAGTAATTTTTCAGGTCCTGCCATGCTTAGCTCTAAATGAATAGTAACAATGGTTAACATAATTATTAGGCTTCCCAGGTAGCGCTAGTAGTTAAAAAAATATTTGCCTGCCAGTGCAGGAGATGCAAGAGATGCGGGTTCAATCCCTGGGTCAGGAAGATCCCCTGGAGGAAGAAATGGCAACCCACTCCAGTATTGTTGCTTGGAGAATCCCATGGACAGAGGCGCCTGGTAGGCTACAGTCCATGGGATCACAGAAAGTTGGACACAACTGAAGGGAGTGTTAGTAACATAATTATTAAGTGTTTAATGAACTATCTGTGCATAGGCATTGTACATAAAATTCTCTCATTTAAACCTCACAGCAGTGACCTTGGAAGGCAGGTACAAATTCAAGGAGTCAAAAGTAGTGAAGCTGAGTGGCTTGCCGGGGATCAAGGATGGAAGCAGGCGACCCAAACCTAGCATGTAAGCACCGGCCACTGTTCTCTGCTGCTTTAAGTGTCTTTAGTTAAAGGCACACATCTGAGTAGAATTGCTTCAAATGAACGAAACTGGAGCCCATTATCCAGAGTGAAGTAAGCCAGAAGCAAAAACAACAATACAGTATATTAACGCATATATATGGAATTTAGAAAGACGGTAACGAGAACCCAACATGCGAGACAGCAAAAGGAACACAGATGTATAGAATAGACTCGTGGACTTTGTGGATGAGGGTAAGGGTGGGATGATATGAGAGAAGGGCATTGAAGCATGTTAATTGTCATGTGTCTAATCAATCGCCAGCCCAGGATTGATGCTCGGGGCTGGTACAGCCAGATTTCCCGGGGGGGAGGGAGGAGGGAGGGGGGTTCCGGAGGGGAAGCATATGTAAACCCATGGGGATATCATGACAATGTATGGCAAAAACAATTAAAAAAAAAAAAAGGCACACAGATGATGAGTGGCAGAGCTGGAATCTGAATCTATGTGGATGGATCTCATTCTGAAATCCTTTCTCTTTGCTACTGTGCTGTTCTATTACTTGTTCTGAAAGTTCTTCTATCAATTAGATGATTCCACTTATGACCACCCTAAGCAGTACTCCAATTTTAACACCAGTACTGAAGCAACTGGTTGTGAGATTCTAGAATACAGATATTTATGGTGTGGTAGGTCTTTTTTTTTTAAACTTCTTTTTAAATGCTTTAACTATCAAAATGAGCAGGTACTCACTCTGGGGCTCCTGATGAGCATTAAATTACTTTTTAAATTAATTAAGTGAAAAATCAAATGATCTGGTCTAAGAGAAAAGCTATTTGTCACCTGAAAAGAGATTAAAGCTAAAAAAAGAAAAAAAAGGTATTCATTGGTATAATCTGTTGCCCGTTGGCAATTTTCCTCAGCGGAGCCCAGACCAAACTATCATGGACATAAAACAAGAATTGAAATAGAAACGTGTATTCCCAACAACTATCAAATCTTCTCTTGCTCTTCAATTTTCCAGAAAAGTACTTTACTTGTGAAAACTCTTTCATAAGTTCTTCACTACTAGTCATAATGTGTCACTGTCTATGTACTCATGTGAGAAAATATAGATTCTGAAACTGCTGAAAATGTAGCTCCTATTAAAAAGGATGAAAACAGTGAATTTACCGTCTAGTATAAATGAATCTTATCACCTAAGATGCTATCATTCAGCGGTGCAGGAAAATTGATTCCACAAGGGATGTCTAGTCAATCTGTTTCTCCTATTTTTCCTCCTCTGTTTTGAGTTTTCTAATCATACCCCTTCCTGTTTGCTAGCATCTGTACCTGAAGATGGGGGCTTCCCAGATGACTCAGTGGGTAAAGAATCTGCTTGCACATAAGAGACACAGGAGACTCTAGTTCAATCCCTGGGTAGGGAAGATCCCCTGGAGGATGTCATGCCAACCCACTCCAGTATTCTTGCCTGGGAAATCCCATGGACGAGGAGCCTGATGGGCTACAGTCCATGGGGTCACAAAGAGTTGGACACAACTGAAGTGACTGAGCATGCACACACATATCTGAAGATGAGTTTAACTGGGTAACTGCAGTTTTTCAGCTCAGTAGATGTTATGAGCCAAATGGTCTGCACCATCATTTGGGATTTTCCTCAACAGATAGCAACCAACCTCAGTAGCCACGTTCTACAAGTCAGGAGCACAGTTAGTGGAGATTCATCAGCATTCAGAAACTCAAACACCTCCTCCCTGTAGAAAGTCTCTTACTTCTTAGGTTAAAGCTAGGATCAGATGGGCTAAAGAGTCCATTTGTCATCATGTTTGAGTATACATTCTCATATACAACATTTTCTAAGTCTACCTTTAAACTATTTTATCCATATTATTCTTTCTTCTCATGATAAAACACTGAATGAAGGACTCAAGTGAAAACTTGATATATTCTGGAATTGTGTGAAAGAGGCACTTAAGTAGTCATCATTTTGAATAAAATTTGTTTGCATACATGAAGATGTATTTTAAGAAATAAACAGTGAACAAGGAATTGGAAATTTTTTATAATGTATATAGATTAAAGATAATGTTTATAGAGAGCCTAAGTTGAATTCTGTTCCCTATAATGATGCTAAAATGGCTATTTCCTTTGTATTTACAAATTATGATCCTTTTTTGTCTTTATCAGCTTCAATTGCACTATTTACAGCATTTGACCACAATAAATATTTCTATAAGCCCAGAAAGAAAAAAATAACAAGTAGTGTCATTAATACAATGCAAATTCTGTAGAATCCATGTTATATAAATGGTTTTGACCCTCAAGGCAGATCCCACGGGCAACTCTAATGTTGTTTGTAGACTTTTATGTGTCTCTGTATTTTGCTGAGGAGATAGTCCTCATCAGAACCTCAGGAGTGAAAGAAAGTATCTGAGATAATTTTTCTACCGCTAACTAGAGAACGTGATCAAAACTATCTCTTTGACTATGCATAAATTAAAATGAATTCTATTGAAACTTTCTTTTGTAAAGTAGTGCTTACCAAAGATCAAGTTTCCAGGAAGGAAAAGATGCACACACAATTGATGAAATTCAGAGTACCAGTAAGGATCCCAGTGGAAGCTGCTACCTTGCTTTATTTCCCTTAATGTGGAAGAAGTTATTATCCACAGAAGTCTTATGTTATATTCTGTGGTTGATCATCAAAACAAGGATGGGATAAACAAGATTCTTCACTATTTCATCACTGGTATGAGCCTTGCTCAAAATGTATTAAAAGGAAATATATCTGTCATACTATTACTGGATAATTCAATTAGGCCAATGTTCTGTGGATGTGGAATAATGAAATTTACTATGTTGACTAATTAGCCAATCAGATTTCTCTCATTTGCTAAGGCAATGGATTGACTAAAATGTGACCATAAACAAAATAGATTTTATTAGGCATAATCTGCTTTGTAAACAAATGAAATTAATTCTTTGCCTGACCAAAAACTTTGAAAATGAAAGACCAAAATTGAACACATGCTTCCAATCTTGGTTCTGTTACTAAGATGACACTGAATGTAAAAGTTACTATTTAACTTCCCCTCAAGTATTTCATACTTGAGACTAAATGACTCTTAGAAATATGTTCATCAACAGATGGGAGCCACTTATGGCCTCATAAACTCTGAAGCAAGTGAAATTATCTCAGCAAAATGGAAAGATTACAAGAAAGCTTCATCTGCTGATCTCCAAGATGATTCATGTGTTGCATATTGGCTCAATGGTGCAATGAATATTGACAGATAATCACTCTTGTTCATACAAGAGAAATCCTGAAGAAACGAATGCTTGTGATGTGTGTTTTTCATCAATCAGTAAGCAGTTTCCACACATACCCTGCATCTAGAGCAGTACTAAATATGATAGAAGATGTAGGAGGAAGGATCAGCAGAGAGCCTGTTCTAAAGGAAACTTATGTCTTGAAAGAGAAGACTAACACATCATCAGAGCTGCACAGAGAGGGTGTCATTACTCCCTTGCTTATTAACTACACAGTGTAGGCAGTGTGAGAGTTTGGTGAAGTCAACAAGCTGTGAAAAGTGGCCAGGGAAGAATCAGGGAGAATCGTGAAAACCAAAGTTTCTCAGGTTTGATTCAGCAGGAAATTTTCAGGTGACACCGAAAAGTTTGGAGTTGAGAAAATTAGGAAAATCAATGTAAGATCTTGAAACTATATCCTGTATTTTCCTTTTGACTCCATCGCCTGATACCAGCTACCAACCTTTTCCCAAGCTACTCTGCTTCCACTCTGGGGCCCCCGGTCCTTTCTCCACTTGGCAAGCAGACTGAGCTTCGTACACTGTCCATCACATCATGTTATCCTCCTGTCTAAAACTTCCAGTGGCTCATATTACATCTCTGATAAAATCCTACTTCCTTTCCATGACCTAAATCCTAAATTCTCCTTGACCTGGTGCTCCTATGGCATGTGATCCTGCCCTCCTCTTTGATTTTTATCTTGTGTTCTTGAGCCCTTATTTTTTTTTAATATCTATTCATTTATTTATTTGTGTCTGAGCTGGGTCTTCATTGCTGCGCAGGCTTATCTCCAGTTGTGGCAAGGGGGGCTACGCTCTAATTACAGTGTGAGGGCTTCTCATCGTGGTGGCCTCTCTTGTTGCAGGAGCACAGGCTCTAGGGGGCACAGGCTGCAGTAGCTGAGGGACGTGGCTTCAGTAGCTGTGGCTCCTGGGCTCTAGAACACAGGTTCAATAGTTGTGGTACATGCGCTCAGTTGCTCCTCGGAATGTGGGATCTTCCCGGACCAGGGATCAAGCCCGGGTCTCCTGCATGTCACTGGGGCGGATTCTTTCCCACCGAGCCCCCAGGGAAGCCTGGGCCCTTCTCACTTACACAGCTGCCCTCTGTCCCTCTGCCTGACCAAGCCCATTCCTGTTTGGAGGACCTTTGCCCTCACTGACCCTGCCGGCAGTGCTCGACTCCCAGATCTGGGGTTTCTTCTTGTCATTCAGATCCCAGCTAGAGCAGCTTCTCCACAAATAGATCTAGACCCGAGAGCCCCAGTTCATGGGGTCTCCCCACTCTACTGCCACTCATGCTCTACCACATCTCTGCTTCAGTGTTTATTTTACATCACGTGTATCTTCATCAAAACTTTTGTTCATTTATCTGCTCATTATCTGCCTTCACTCACAATGTAAGTATCCTGAGAACAGGACCCTTGTCAGAGTTGTCTGGTCCTCTGTCTCCAGTGCCATTAAACAAGGCACATATTAAATGATTATAAGGATTCATCAAATGAACGCATCACTTAATTCTGCCAGCAGGCTACACCAATAGTCTGGGTGTGGGTGAAAAAAAAAAATGTGTCTAAGGTAAAGGATCTGCCTACCAGTGCAAGAGACACAGGAGACACAAGTTTGATTCCTGGATTGGAAAGATCCCTTGGAGGAGGAAATGGCAACCCACTCCAGTATTCTTGCCTGGGAAATCCCATGCACAGAGGAGCCTGGTGGGCCACAGTCCATGAGGTTGTGAGAGTCAGACACAACTGAGCAGACACCCACAAGTGATATGCTGATAGTGGGGATGAACAGTTTAGAGGAAAAATGAACAGTCTGGTGTCTGGGAATGGGAAGCAAATTGACAGTCTGAGACAGGGATTAATGCAAGGTCCCCAGGGTTACTGCAGGAAGATGATTCTCTTGGCAGAAACAAAAGTTGTGGTTAAAAGTCCCATTTAATGAGTATATACCACATGCCAGATCACTTCTCAACCTTTTGTCTAAGATCATGTACATGGCAGGCGTTGTGTATTTGTTCCATTTATTTTTCGTGACTCCATAAAATCAGCATCATTATCTCTTTTACTCTGGGGAGGTTGAGTCATCTACCCCAGGTTGATTGGTTAGCTGTCCTATTCCAGTGAGTGAGATTGATTTGATACAAAGTACTGGTTTAAGGTCAACTGAAAGTTACCAGTTAAGCATGAATAGAATAAAAATTTACTAAGTCTAATCTCCCTCCCATTTCGTAAGTTGTCTGGCTGAAGGGGTGTGAAATGTATGTCTCACAACCTACCTTGGCACTCAGGGGTTTTGTGCAAAGTGCTCTGGGCCCCTGTGGGCCTCCATGGTTGTCTTCCTCGTTCTGTAACCACACGGGACTGCGAGCTGGAAATACCTTAAAGAAGACACCCAACAGGACAGTAATTGGATGTAGGTAAGAGATGAGATCAGTAGAGCAGAATGATAGCAGTTACCTTGCAGACCACCACCTGGAGGGCGATAGGACCCCCAGGAAATTAACCAAAATGCAATACACAAAACTTTCTGGTTTCTGTCTTTGGGGCCAACCATCTGATAAATTACTAACCTAGAATATGGAAACTAGACTTTGCTGAAAATGAGTTCTATGCTGGGGTCAGGAGGAGAGACAATCCTGCTGATGGGTCTGGGGAGGTAGAAGATGCTGTGATTCAACACTCAGGCATCCTTTTACTCGTGGCAAGAAGTGGACATTTATCCCCAACGTATAAATCCTAATGGAGACGGCATCATAGAGCCATCTCAATAAAATCCCATGGGGACCAGGTTCACTTGTCAACACGAGTCTATCAGGAATTAAGATACCTTCTGTTTTCCTCCTTTCATCCCTGATCCAGGCACACAGCTCAGCAGTGCCCATGTGTTATGTGTTTTCCCAGACTTACAGTCACTGAAATGCCATAATATAAGTTTTCTTGAAAAGGCCACCAGGGATGGAGTGAAGACATAACCCCTCCAAAACCACCAAGCCTGGATAGGTGTGTCTAACAGGAGTGTAGAAGCAGGAAAGGAAATAAAGAGAAGGAGCTTCGTTCTGAGACATAAAAGCTAAGCGATGAGCACTATCTCTGTGTACTTTACGCAGCATAACAGGAAACCCAAAGTCCAGGCAGCATCATGGTTACATCGTGGTTTTCTAGAAGCAAGAGCCCAGGACCCACTCAACCATGTTAATTATTTGGACCGTCCAGTAGAGCATCAGTTCTTGGTACCCAGTTTATCTAATTCAAATTGGAGAAGAGAAGCGATCAAAGGCTTGGCGATGTCCACTGTCCAGTCTATTTGAAGCTGACATAGATACATCTGGCCACCTCAGGGGAGCTCAGTACAAAAGATAATTTTCACTTGGATGTCAGAGCAAGGGAATTCCATCACCTTCTAAATAAAGATGTGGTGGCACTACGAGCCTTGTGGGGTCCATGTGCTGTATGATGACAAATACAAGAGTCAGACAAGCCTGGACTTTAACCTTGGCTCTAGACGTTGCCAGCTGTAAGATACTGAGTACGTTTCATGGGAATGCTTGCAAAACCACCTGACAGAGTTGGGGTTAGCATACGCTTGTTTGAGCAGCACTTGACACAGGGGACGCCCTCTGACAATATTCATCCCCCAGCCACCCTCCCCACCCATCCTTTCCCTTGGTCCAGCAGGTACTGTTTAACTAATTCTCACAGTCTCCCTGCCACTTGGTATAAATACATCCTTCCTCGCTCAGGAGGGAACACGGTCTGGACCTGGGAATCTCCATAGATGAGTCTCAGGTAAGGCCAGAGAGTCTGATAACTGGTCTAGAAGTGCCCGCCTTTCCTGTGGGTTTCACAAGTGAGTGATGCTCATCCATCCACTTTCATCCCGTTACAGTATTGACTATGGTCTAGTTGTTAGTGGCTGCAGTTATGGGAGGGCCCAGGAAAATCCTCAGTGTGAAGCCTGAGACCTCCTTCCTCCTGCCGTGAGCAGTCCTCTCTGGCATGGGGAATAATGGAGTTAATAGACTGTGATAGTGTTTCTGAACAAGGTATGTCAACATGTGTTTATTCCTTTCAAGAAACATTATAGAATCATAGCAAGGGGAGGGAGGCAACGATGCAGTGTCTGAAGGGCCTTTAGAGAATTATGCTTGCCTCTTTGCTTGATGAGAGCGGTGTCTCTGTAAGTAGATTTGGCAGACTCTTGTCCATCAGTGTCTTCGTATAAGAGGAGTGTGGTTGGACGTCATCACCAGCCCTGCTGGTGTCACTGCTACTTTGCCAGTGGGCATTGCTGTCCCAGGGGCTCAAGTGGCTCTGTAATGGGTGGAGAAGAAACAGTTCCCCACGTAAATGCTGCTTCCGGGGTCTGGGGCTCTGCCTAAAGAAAGGGACAGGAAGGATAGGACTGTCCCCAGTTCCTCCCTCCCCCCTTCTCTCCCACGGCTCCGTTCGGACGGTTGCAGTTACCAAGGCTGGGCTGTAGGGGGCAGGCGCCCCTCCGCGATCCTCGCAGTCCTGCAGGAGCCCATTCCGTACCAGCTCTGGAGGATGAGGTATTCCGGACTGAAAGCTCCCAGCCTCGGACTAAATGATCGGGACCGGTGCCGCTCACACCTGGCCTTGAGAAGAAAGGGAGACCAAAGGAGTTGGCTATGGCCATTGATACGTCGTAGCAGCCATTTCAGTGACATCTTCAATCAAATTGTCATATTCCGGAGAAACTACGTCTTTTGGAAACCCCCCCCCCAAAAAAAGCTTCAAATTTTATCATTAATGAAATAATATTCTTAAAATGAAGGTGATAAAGTTCATCTTAATACCTGAAGAAATACCGGCTTCCCCGGTGGCACAGTGGTAAAGAAAACGGCTGCCAATGCAGGTGACTCAGGTCCATCCCTGAGTCAGGAAGATCCCCTGGAGTAGGAAATAGCAACACACTCCAGTATTCTTGCCTGGAGAAGTCCATGGACAGAAGAGCCTGGAGGGATACACACCTTGAGGTTGCGAAGAATCGGACACGACCGAGCATGCGCATACGCACAACACGTGGAGCGATGAGACCATCCATACCAACATTCACTGGATCAGATAGATCATCACTTTGTTTTATCCATTATTTGTTCACTCTGACCCACTCCTAAGGTAACCCACTCTATTCTCTTGTTTCTCTGTCCTGCTTTGCTGTGAGTTTATGGCTTACAGTCTTCCTTTGCATTCTTTCCCAGCCTGAAATCCTGAAAAAAAAATCCCTCTCGGCACACCCCCAGATTCCCTCGGGCAAGATCCAGTGCTCCAGGCCACCCTCTGGTTCTAGCACAGGGCCCAGGTAGCCCACGGTAGCACCAAAGGGTGAGTCTCCTGCTCTGGACTGAGAGGGAGGCGTCCCTGAGTAAAGCTGAGTTGTCAAATATTGCCCGGGACTAAGCCAGAGAGGGGCGTGTGTGTCACTCAAAGATGCTGACACAGACAAATCTGATCTGGGTCTGGCAGATGCTTAGCCAAACAGGACAAATGGAATGTGTCCTGCCAGAGTCACTGCTGCTGTCACAGTCGGCGTGGCTGTTCCCAGGGCTCAGGTAGCCTCGGACTCGTAGGCGGCGGATGGCAGATAGCGAGGAAACAGGGCCTTGACTCTACGCTGCTTCCTGGGACTGGGCTCTTTCCTGTGCTAAAGCCCGATGTGCCTTAAACAGGTTCGGTGAAGAGGCTCTGTTTCTCCATCTGAAAAGCAGAAGTGGAAGATTCTCATGGCAGTAGGGGGTGGTGTGTGCTGTGGATCTGCACAGTAGCAGGCGCTTAGTAAACAGCAGACTCTGTGATCATCTGCCTCTCTATCTAGGAAATACTTTCAAAGCCCATACATTCAGCTAGCACCTCCACCAGCCAACACCTCCGGAATCTGTACACCCCGCTTTAGAGTCCCGATACTGGCAGATTTCCCAAGGCACCTCCAACTCCAGAGGTCTGAACTTGAAGATAGTTTAAGGACCCACCACACCCACCCCCCACCCTCCCATAACCCTCTGCTTCTGTGTGCTCTCTCTGGGAGACGGGAATCCATTCTTCCTACTTCCTTCACCCCCATTCTCCCAGTCTGATCAGTTTCCTAAATTGGCCCCAAATAATTCCCTCTTCTTCATTTTGACCACACTGTTGTTGTTCTCCTCCTAAGAGTCCCTGATAAACCATCTCAGTTGTCTTGTGGATGATCCCTGTTCTCCAGGCACCCCCTTCTTGCCACTGCTATTCACAGAATGTTCATTCTAAGTCCCTGCCTTCGAAAATCCCTGACACCTACATGGTAAAGTCTAGACTCTACATGGGCCCAAGGCCTTCCTGGAGTGAATCCAACCCGCTTGCTTCTCCCCGTATCTGAATCTGGGCTCCCAAGAGTCCCCCTGATGGTACTGCCCATCCTGGCTGGGCCACCTGTCGGCTTCCCAGTCATCCTCCTAGACTCTCGGGCACCCACCTCCTCTGTGAGATTTGCCCCACAAAACATCTCTTGAGAAAAATTAAGCACTATTTTCTTTGTTCCCCAAATACCCTATGCATCCTTTCATTATGGCAGTTGTTACAATTCTTTCACAAGCTGCTTTATTTAATCAACCCAGTTAAACTTTGGATTCCTCACAGGACTATAAACTTTATCTCCTTCATCCATTTCTACAATGCCAAGAACAACATATAGCAGAAGTTCAATGTGTATCCAATGAATGATCAAAATCCTTGAGCACATAGTTTCCATCAGCCTCACAACAGCAGATAAAGTATTGCAGAACTGAAACTCGTGATAACATAAAGCCAATATAAGTTAGTTGCCTGAAAAACAGGAAGTACAGGAATGATATTGCTTTTGCTTCCATTGAATCAAAACATATGTTTATGCAGAATACTATTCCAGATACTTATGGCAATAATACAGATTTATAAGAATGTACTCTGTATAATTTTACGTGGAAGCGTGGATGACAGCGGAGTTTGGGGGAGAATGGATACATGTATATGTATGGCTGAGTCGCTCTGCTGAGCACCTGAAACTATCCCAGCATTGTTAATCAACTATACTCCAATACAGAATAAGAAGTTTAAAACAGGCAAAGTAAGGCAAAAGCAGTTCCTATGGCTGACTAACATTGTTATATGCAGAAACCAACACAATATTGTAAAGCAATTATCTTCTAATTAAAAATAAATTTTTCTCAGCATCAGAGTCTTTTCCGATGAGTCAGTTGTTCGCATCAGGTGGCCAAAGTATTGGAGCTTCAGCTTCAGAATCAGTCCTTACAATGAATATTCAGGACTGATTTCCTTTAGGATTGACTGAGAAAGATTGAAGGTGGGAGGAGAAGGGGACGACAGACGATGAGATGGTTGGATGGTATCACTGACTCAATGGACATGAGTGTGAGCAAGCTCCAGGAGATGGTGAAGAACAGGGAAACCTGGCTTGTTGCGGTCCATGGGGTCACAAAGAGTCAGACATGACTGAGTGACTGAACAATTACAACAGTGACTGCTATGTGCCTCCCACTTCCCCCCTTTAAAAATTAGCGTCCTCAACTGTTATCTTTTGCCAGTCCCATTATGGTATGGGGAGCATAGAAAACTTGTCTCTTTAGTGCAAAGACCGTCCAATCCACAAAACTTTAATCAATGAGCTGTACTTGGGGACCACACCCAAGGAGTCTCATTCATAGTGGAGCTTGATGTAGATGACAAGGTCTTAGGCCTCAAGCATGAACTTGATGCCTCAATAGGTAACACTTTAATGGGTCTGGAGAGGGAGGGAGTGGATTTTGCATGAAGGGTGATTTAAAGTTAGTGGCTGAGGGACTTCCCTAGTGGAGGAGCAGATAGGAATCCGCCTGCCAACGCAGGAGACCCAGGTTTGATCCCTGATCCGGGAAGATCCCACATGCTCCAAAGCAACTAAGCCCATGAGCCACAACTACTGAGCCCATGCTCTGCAACTACTGAAGCCTAAGTGCCTAGAGCCTGTGCTCTGCCACAAGAGAAGCCACCACAATGAGAAGCTGGGGTACCACCACGAAGAGTAGCCCATGGTTGCCAGAACTAGAGAAAAGCCAACGCAACAACGAAGACCCAAAGCAGCCAAAAATAAATAAAATTTTTTTAAACTTTTTTAAAAAAAATAAAAATGAATTTTTAAAAAAAGCAGTTCAGACACATAATAGAATGTCCACATAGTCAGGAAAGTGATTTAGAAAATGTAATATGAAAAATCTAAAAATTAGACTGTACTCTAATCTTTAATAAACTTCAAATAAATTGGAAAGCTAGTCACCTAAATAACCAACTATAACAACCAACTAGAGTAAAACAAAAAGTGCTAAACAGAGGACCTGACACCCAAACTGAGCAGACTTGTCTTAGTACCCTGCACTCACACCTCTGCTCTCCCAGCCTCCAACAGCTTCCTGCTGGAGCCTTTGCCACTGTGGCAATATATTAATTAAGTGTGTAATTATTTGATTATTTTTTCCTATAAGATGCTCAACATCACTCATTATCAGAGAAATGCAAATCAAAACCACAATGAGGTACCACTTTACACCAGTTAGAATGGCTGCCATCCAAAAGTCTACAAGCAATAAATGCTGGAGAGGATGTGGAGAAAAGGGAACCCTCTTACACTGTTGGTGGGAATGCAAACTAGTACAGCCACTATGGAAAACAGTGTGGAGGTTCCTTAAAAAACTGCAAATAGACCTGCCATATGACCCGGCAATCCCACTGCTGGGCATATACACCGAGGAAACCAGAATTGAAAGAGCCACGTGTACCCCAATGTTCATCGCTGCATTGTTTACAATAGCTAAGACATGGAAACAACCTAGATGCCCATCAACTGATGAATGGATAAGAAAGCTGTGGTACATATACACAATGGAATATTACTCAGCATTAAAAAAAAATTCATTTGAAGCAATTCTACTCAGATGGACGAAACTGGAGCCCATTATCCAGAGTGAAGTAAGCCAGAAGCAAAAACAACAATACAGTATATTAACACATATATATGGAATTTAGAAAGACAGTAACGAGAACCCAACATGCGAGACAGCAAAAGGAACGCAGATGTATAGAATAGACTCGTGGACTCTGTGGATGAGGGAAAGGGTGGGATGATATGGGAGAATGGCATTGAAACATGTTAATTATCATATGTCTCATCAATCGCCAGCCCAGGATTGATTCTCGGGGCTGGTGCACCGAGATTTCCCGGGGGGAGGGAGGAGGGAGGGGGAAGGGAGGGGAAGCATATGTAAACCCATGGTGATATCATGACATTGTATGGCAAAAACAAGTAAAAAAAATAAAATAAAAAAAAAAGGATATCAGCTCCATGGGGTCAAGGACCACATTTGTCTTCTCCACCACTGCCTCACTCTCATCTAGCACAGTGCCTGATGTATAGTAGGGGTTCCATGACTTTGAGGGGGAAAGAGGAAGAGCAATTAATTTAAATGTTGGAGATCAGAGAAGACTTCATAGAGGTACAGTAGACCTTAAAAATTAAGAAGAGGGAGGCTTTCACATTTACTGTAGAGTTCATGTATATTCCACAATTTTTTGTTTGACTTCTTTTAATACTCTTTTTTTTCATCTGTGGTTACATGTCTTTCAGCTGATTTTGCAGTAACATCCACTCTTTAAAGGCACACTGGGAAAACCATAGCTTTTTGCCAGAGTTTACAATTTAGCTGTGTCTGAAAAGAGTTTCTCCAGTGAGAAAATCAAATCTCAATGTAGGCTAGAATAAAGTTATTTTCCTTACAGGTGTACAGACTAAGTGCTGAAGCTGTTTCAAAGAGAGTGGAATCCGTCTCTAGAGACCCGGGTGGTTTTAATGAGGAAAGTGGAACTTTCAGCTTAGGAGATTCAGAAAGTTCCAAGAAAGGGGGAGAGCATGGATAGGGGCTGCTGAGAGACTGACAGAAGCAAGTAAAGGACAGAACACATCAGGGAACGAGCAGAACACAAGTGACCAGCCGTCCAGTGGTGACAGGCTGCCAACGCCAACTAAGGAAATAAGACTTTAGTTTATAATTTGTTGTGTGCTCACTCAGTCATGTATGATTCTTTTGCAACCCCATGGACTGTAGCCCACCAGGCTCCTCTGTGCATGAGATTTCCCAAACAAGAATACTTGAGTGGGTTTCCATTTCCTACTCCATATCTGTAGTTGAGCCAGTTGCAAATTTTAAGGGATGAAAAATAAAATATTTTAAGAAGACTAATTTGGCAGTAATTTTCAGGAAGACTAATTAGGAGGCTACTAAAGGATATCTCCAATTAAGAAATAATAAGTACAAAAGAAAAGTTTTTTTGAAAGACTTTAGGAGATGTAAATTAACCAATTTACTCTCTGATTGTCAAAGCATCTCTCAGATTCTGTCAGTGAGGACCAGAATGTACTAGAACCATTTCAGAAATAGAAGAGAGTGCAGGAGGAGCTAATTTGGGGAGAACAGGATAAGTTTGACTTTATATGCATTTGCGTTAGAGACAGTCTGAACCAAGTGCCCTGAAGGAAAATGGGAATGTAAGTTTACTCTTATTATTACTGTTCCTGTTATTATCACCATCACGATGGAAATTCATTGGTTTAAGCCTCCAATTTAAAATCCCATTAACCTTGGGACTTCCTTGTGGTCCAGTGTTAAGAATCCACAGTCATTAAGACAGTATGGCACTGGCACAAAGACAGAAACATAGATCAATGGAACAGAATAGAAAGCCCAGAGATAAATCCACGCATCTATGAACACCTTATCTTTGACAAAGGAGGCAAGAATATACAATGGAGAAAAGACAACCTCTTTAACAAGTGGTGCTGGGAAAACTGGACAGCCACTTGTAAAAGAATGAAACTAGATCACTTTCTAACACCATACACAAAGATAAACTCAAAATGGATTAAAGATCTAAGCATAAGACCAGAAACTATAAAACTCCTAGAGGATAACATAGGCAAAACACTCTCTGCTATAATCCAAAGCGGGATACTCCATGACCCACCTCCCAGAATATTGGAAATAAAAACACGAATAAACAAATGGGACCTAATTAAAATTAAAAGCTTTTGCACAACAAAGGAAACTATAAGCAAGGTGAAAAGACAGCCTTCAGAATGGGAGAAAATAATAGCCAATGAAACAACAGACAAACAATTAATCTCAAAAATATACAAACAACTCCTGCAGCTCCATTCTAGAAAAATAAACAACCCAATTAAAAAGTGGGCCAAAGAACTTAACAGACATTTCTCCAAAGAAGATATAAAAATGGCTAACAAACACATGAAAAGATGTTCAACATCACTCATTATCAGAGAAATGCAAATCAAAACCACAATGAGGTACCACTTTACACCAGTCAGAATGGCTGCCATCCAAAAGTCTACAAGCAATAAATGCTGGAGAGGATGTGGAGAAAAGGGAACCCTCTTACACTGTTGGTGGGAATGCAAACTAGTACAACCACTATGGAAAACAGTGTGGAGGTTCCTTAAAAAGCTGCAAATAGACCTGCCATATGACCCGGCAATCCCACTGCTGGGCATATACACCGAGGAAACCAGAATTGAAAGAGCCACGTGCACCCCAATGTTCATCGCTGCATTGTTTACAATAGCCAGGACATGGAAGCAACCTAGATGCCCATCAACTGACGAATGGATAAGAAAGCTGTGGTACATATACACAATGGAATATTACTCAGCATTAAAAAAAAAATTCATTTGAAGCAATTCTACTCAGATGGACGAAACTGGAGCCCATTATCCAGAATGAAGTAAGCCAGAAGCAAAAACAACAATATAGTATATTAACGCATATATATGGAATTTAGAAAGAAGGTAACGAGAACCCAACATACGAGACAGCAAAAGGAACGCAGATGTATGGAATAGACTCGTGGACTTTGTGGATGAGTGTAAGGGTGGGATGATATGGGAGAAGGGCATTGAAGCATGTTAATTTTCATATGTCTAGTCAATCGCCAGCCCAGGACTGATGCTCGGGGCTGGTGCAGCGAGATTTCCCGGGTGGGGGGAGGGAAGAGGGAAGGGGGTTCCGGAGGGGAAGCATATGTAAACCCATGGTGATATCATGACAATGTATGGCAAAAACAATTAAAAAAATAATAATAATAATAATTTAAAAAAAAAAAAAAAGAATCCACCTTCCAAAGCAAGGTACTCAAGTTCAGTCTCTGGTTGGGGAATTAGAATCCCAGCTGCTTCAGCGAAACTAAGCCTGCAAACCACAATGAAGACCCAGCATAGCTCCCCCCCCCCAAAAAAAATACTATTAACCTTGCTTTTAGTCGTCCAAACCCCTCAGTCTTTGCTGTGATTTAAAAGGAAGTAGAGTGAGGCAGGGCAGGGGTGGGTGGGGAGAGGAGGAATGTCACAAGATCCTATAAAGGTGAGTGATGGTGAAATGAGGCATCGCTGGGAGAGGATCTCATGTCCATTCACCCAGAAGCTTCATGGGGTGCCATTACCTAGATTGAAGCCTTTGTTCATACCTTGATTTGATCAGAGCTGAGGAAATAGATTGGTACTCGGTAAACCAGTAGGAGACTGAAGTCAAATTTATAAGCAGTGAAATTTTCCCTTGTGCAGTGATCTCCCCAGCCAAGCTGGTGACTGGAAAGTGTCTGGAGAAATACGGACCTCCAGTCAAGGGAAGTGGATATCTGTGAAGGGTATTTCAACTGGTCTGTGTTAGGACCAACGTGACACCCTGCCTACAGCAGAGCATTTACCTCTGCTTACTGAAGTATTCACATCCAGCATATTTGGGAGTCTCTCTCTCCTGAATGGTATGAGATGAACTCTTCTTTTCTTTTCTCACCTTCCACTGCTATGGACCCCAATTGCCATTATTGCTTGTGCTGGGCTTCTCAGGTAGCACTACTGGTAAAGAACCAGCAGTCTTCTGCCAGTGCAGAAGACTGTAAGAGACAAGGGTTCAATCCCTATGTTGGAAAGATCCCCTGGAGGAGGGCATGGCAACCCACTCTAATATGCTTGCCTGGAGAATCCCATGGAGCTAGGAGACTGACAGGCTACTATCCATAGGGTCACACGGAGTTGGAAATGTCTGAAGTGACTTAGCATGCAAGCACACCTGTAGAGTAAATTAGAGCTGAGAGCCCCCTTCCCAGATTCTGTTT
This sequence comes from Antilocapra americana, assembly GCA_007570785.1. NCBI lineage: Eukaryota > Metazoa > Chordata > Mammalia > Artiodactyla > Antilocapridae > Antilocapra > Antilocapra americana. The sequence continues at coordinate 27,653,954 of ML662445.1, forward strand.
CAGGGCGTCACAGTGAAGCCTGGGAGTCCAGACAGCTGGCCAGCCTCCTGGAGTTCCCAGGCAGTACTGAGTGACTTTGAACCAATCTGATCTGGCAGACTGGTAAGGGTCCCACCTCCACACCTACTTTAGCACAAGCACCTCTCCTTGTGCCTCTTTTATTTGTTTTCTCTTCTGCCAAAGATTTGTTTGAATACAGATTTTCGGCCCCTTAACAAGAATCAGTCAATTATTTATCTAAGTTAAACGTGATCTTCTGATTAGCTCTGGTTTTCTTCGACAAGGTCATAAAATGACTCCTTAGAAGCCCATTGTTAAATTATAATCACATTTACTCATTCAACAATTATTTGTTGGTCATCTTCTATGCATCAGGTAACATGCTAGATACCAGTGATCCAACAAAGAACATGAAAGATGAGACCTCTGCAGTCATACTCTAGGGCAAGAGAGGTGGATGGGGTGGAAATAGCATAAGAGTAACTAAAATCATTTCATATCGTGATAAGTAGTATGAGAAAAATAAGCAGGGTTCAGTGGGAGAAAATCCCAGAGGAGAACATAAATTAAACAAGGTGTACAAGGAACACCTCCCTACAGAGGTGACTTCTGAGAGTCACCAGGCGTGCTGGCTGCTAAGAGCTTGAACAAGATAGTGGCAAGTAGTAGTCATAGAATTGCAGAACTGGAAGCCCTGATGAACTAACTGGATGGTTAGATGCCAGGGGTCAGAGATGTGATGGAGGTGGTGCAGACTCTGGCAATAGCAAGGTCCATGTAAAATGGAGACACTTCTGTGAAAGGTGAGGTGGTCAAGGAGCTGAGAGTTTATTGGGTGTCAGAGTCACTACACGTGATGACAGAGTGGGGATGAAGAAGCAGAGTCTAAGCCTGGAGCCGAAGGCTTCAGTGCACGAAGCAGGTCAATGGGCAAAGCAGATGACAGCATGAGAGGAAAGGGAGGTGGAGCAGGACCTAGGTGCTTCCCAGATGCAGGAGGGCAGGCTAGGGGCATGTCCTGGAAGCTACAGGGAAGGACAAGCAAACAGCTCCCCATCTTCTGGCCTGAGGGACAAGTGGCATAAAGAAATGAAATTTCATCTACTTCAAAAAGTGCAAGAGTCATCAGAGAAAGTCATGGGAAGCAAACATTCCAGAAGTCCCTGGAGAATAAAGGGAAATCTGATGACCACAAGCAGAAGGTCCAGAGGGCGAGTAGAGGGCTGATTTCATTTTTGTTTTTGTTAATGGGGCAGGGAGAGAATTAATTGGACCATCTGTAGACACACAAATTACAGCCTGGGTAATAATGGACAACTGGGGAGCCTTGAAATTCATTAGGTCACTGGGATAAAATGCTAGTACGATGATGACTATTAAAACAATAATAAGAGCAATTTATTGCTTATTGTCGCAGTTGAAGAAGTAGCAGAAAGGTAGCAGCAGTTTGATCTCAGGGCTATGCTCAGTGCTTCCCATGAGTGAGCCTGTGATCGTTCGGACTGTACCCAAAAGTGGGGACTGACTGCTCACTACTCAAATGCCATTAAAGAGGCCAGGCTAGTGGAAAGGAAAGTTTGCTTCATTTTGGATGCTGGGAACAGGGACTGTGGGGTGTGCAGGTGTCTGTCCAAAGGCTGACCACCCCCTCCAAGACAATCAAGTGGCAAGAGCTTTTATAGATGGGGGTGGCAGGTGGTACATGCAGAAAGAGCGTAGTTGGCTCTGACAGTCATCTTGAAATTGGTCATCGATGGTCTGACCAGTGTCATCTTGATTGTTTTAGGTATAGTTGATCTTCAGTCCCAGGGTCGGTTTGTTTCCGTTTCCTTGAGGCCAGTTCTCAGAACTGTGGCAGCTTACGTCATGGCTGCAGTTTGGGCATCGTATGGTTGGCTTCTCCCACCTGCTGGGGGTTTCAGTATCTACAAGACAGCTCACCAGTTAGGGCTCAGGATATTATCTGTAGCCGTTGAAAGGGAAAGTTGCTCAGTCGTGTCTGACTCTTTGCAACCCCATGCACTGTAGAGTCCATGGACTTCTCCAGGCCAGAATACTGGAGTGGGTAGCCTTTCCCTTCTCCAGGAGATCTTCCCAATCCAGGGATCAAACCCAGGTCTCCTGCATTGCAGGCAGTCTTTACCAGCTGATCCACAAGGGAAGCCCAAGAATACTGGAGTGGGTAGCCTATCTCTTCTCCAGCAGATCTTCCCAACCCAGGAATTGAACCGCGATCTCCTCCATTGCAGAAGGATTCTTTACCAACTGAACTATCAGGGAAGCCCAAACGATACTTCTAGTTCCCATACCAGGGGTCGAACCCAGGCCGCCTGGGTAGCCTTTGAGGAGGATTTAAAAGTCCTTGACTTGCTTAATGACTAAACTATTATGACTTGGTTACCTTTGACTGTTTTCCTTTCCTTCTTCATGTTCTTACTTCCCTGATAAAACTTACCCATTGGCAAAAATCTTTTCCACAGACAAAAGGCCATCAGAGGACATGGGAGGCAAGGACCATGGGGTCGTGCTCCATTTCAAAACTTCAAGTCAACTTTTATATTATAGTGAAAACTTTGTGGACTACAAGTGGTTGATCAGGGTGAAGAGGGACTCAAGGCTTTCAGGTCACCTTGGCAGTCTCTGAGAAGATAGCAAATAAACGCTTTTAGAGTTGAAACCCCAAATAGTTGTTGGCTCAGTGGTGTGGTGGATCTTGGCAACTGTTTTATGGGGTTACACAAGTTGGCTAATTGAGTAAGGTTGGCTTACTCAATCAACCTTCTTCCACCAGAAAGGAGCATCTCTCCTTGAAGCTCAGCCAATGGAAGGACTGTGATGCCTGGAAGTGGCTCCCATACACACTGCTTCATTCCTCTGCTCTTTTGTTCAATTTGCTAGAAAATTCCAAATCATCCTTGAAGATCTAATCCGCCGAGTCATACATCCCTTCCTCCATGTAACAAATAATTACTAGAGACTATAGACTGTTCTAGACCCTGAGAACAAAATGGTAATCCATCTATATTAGTAGCTACCTCCCTCTAGGTGTATATATACCTCTCTGCTAGGAAACTTTCCCCACCACTCTCTCCTTGCCCTAGGCTGGGAGTACCATGCCATAGTCCCCCAACACATCACTTTTTTCATTCATCTTTCTAATACCCTGCTAACAACCCCATGTGTATAGCTTCAGTTCAGTCTCCTCAGCCATCCTTTTCTAGTCCAAGTGAGATCATGTTATTTCTCTGCTCAGAACTCTCTAAAGCCTCTGTAGTTTACCCCGGGTAAAAGTCAAGGTTCTTAAAGTTTTTTGTCACTATCAGAGGAAGCCACCTTGTAAACCCTGTCTCTCATGACTTCCTTTATCAAGTCACTTCTGAGCGTTGTAGGAAGGATATAAGTCAGATGAAGAACAGATGGTAAGTGGGCTGAACCATCCCACCAAGAGAGCTAAATTCTCATCTTACTTTTGATACAGTTTTGTATTGCAGGACATCAAGTAGACATTTCTGGATTCCCTAGTCTTTCTTCACATAGGAAAGAGGGAAGGTCTCATACATGAATGAAACTGTATGATACTATGAAATTATTGTGATAAATGAATTTTAGAAAAATAAAACATTTTCCAAGGGGAAAAAATTATATATCACTTTTTGCAAGTGTCTGGAAAACTGAAGTGGCCATTAGACTTTTATAATTGACCTTGCTACAATTTTAGCTTATAATTTATGACTCTGAAATATTCTGCACATTATAGAACGCCCCCCCAAAAAAACAAAAAAAAAATCTCAGTCCAAATACAGCTACATTTTGTATCTACATTCAGATGCACTAAGTCAATGCTTGAAGGTCAGACACTCTTCAATGGCTCAAGAATCATTGACCTAGAGAGTGATGGAGTTATATTTTATTGCATTACAGGCAAAGTTAAGATAGAAAATTCAGGGCTTTTTCCTTTCTATCTTATGTATACTTTTTTTGCATTTTGTAAGACTGTGTGAGGGTTTCTCTGGTTGCTCACCAGTAAAAAAAAATCCATCTGCAATGCAGGAGACAAAAAGAGATGCAAGTTTGATCCCTTAGTCAGGAAGATCCCCTGGAGGAGGAAATGGCAACCTACTCCAGTATTCTTGCCTGAAGAATCCCATGGAGAAAGGAGCCTGGCGGGCTACAGTCCTTAGGGTCACAAAGAGTTGGACACAACAGAAGTGACTTAAGATACACGCATGCACAAGATTATATAATTGACAGCCACAGATGCAAAGATGGTACAAAAATAGTAACAAACTTACTGTGACCATATATTCAAATTAATAGCCAGTAGTTTGGGGACTTCCCTGGTGATCCAGTGGTTAAGCATTCACCGCGCAATGCAGAGGATACAGGTTCAATCCCCAGTCAGGGAACTAAGATCTCACATGCCCCGGGGAAACTAAGTCCATGCTGCAACTACCGAGCCTTCATGATGGAACAAAGGTCTGATGTGCTACAACTAAAACCTGACACAGCCAAATAAATAAATTCTAAAAAACAACTAGTAGTTTTATCCCAATAATATACAGATAATTTTGCATGAGAAAATCTATGAAAGTAATACATGTGAACATTAAATGAATAACGTAATAATAACCCAAATACATATACTGTACAATGTGAAGCTTTGGTTCAAAGCAATGCCTGGATACCATTTTTCCTTGTTACATTTTCTGTGAAGAAGCCTGTGGACCATATATTCTGCATGCTTTGCTAAACTGTTGTGGCAGCTTACATGAAATGTGACCCCCTGGATAGCATTTTAAAACAATTATGCTAAGCTCCTTATCAATATACCCATATTTGTGAATGTTCTTTCAACATTTCCCATTCTCTATTTTAACAGAACCCCAAGTCCCACATGCTTGAGTATCCCAAGGATAAACCGGAAAATCTACTCAACTCCAAGAGGCCTACTAGGGTCTTCACGGGGACCAACCACTCCCAAGGAGAGGCTCCAGCTTTGGGCAGGAACGCAGGGTCACCAACAATTCAGTTGACTGAAAAACAGCAAGGGACGAAGATCCTTTTCAGGAAGTTCAGCGAAACGAACTGGTCAGTAGACATTCGTCCTTTAAATAAAAGCTTAGTCACAGACAGCAAATGGAAGAGAATTGATGCAACTCAAGAAAAACGTAGGTCTTTCCTTCAGGAATTTTGCAAGAAATACAGTGGGGTGAGTCGTCCTCAATCCCATGTTTTTCACATGGTCTCCAGAATCTACGTAGAAGATAAACACAAGATCTTATATTGTGAAGTACCCAAGGCTGGCTGCTCCAACTGGAAGAGAATTCTGATGGTGCTCAATGGCTTGGCCCCCTCTGCGTACAATATCTCCCATGATGCTGTTCACTACGGGAAGCACTTGAAAAAGCTTGACAGCTTTGACTTAAAAGGGATTTATAGTCGTTTAAACACCTACACCAAAGCTGTGTTTGTTCGTGATCCCATGGAAAGGTTAGTGTCAGCATTTAGGGACAAATTTGAACACCCCAATAGTTATTACCATCCAGTATTTGGAAAGGCAATTATAAAGAAATATCGGCCAAATGCCTGTGAAGAGGCATTAAATAATGGGTCTGGAGTCAAATTCAAAGAGTTCATCCATTATTTGCTGGACTCTCACCGGCCAGTAGGAATGGACATTCACTGGGAAAAGGTCAGTAAACTCTGCTACCCCTGTTTGATCCACTACGATTTTGTAGGGAAATTTGAAACTTTGGAAGAAGACGCCAATTACTTTTTGCAGCTGATCGGAGCGCCAAAAGAACTGAAATTTCCCAACTTTAAAGACAGGCACTCTTCTGATAAAAGAACCAACGCTCAGGTGGTGGGACAGTATTTAAAGGATCTGACTAGAACTGAGAGACAGTTAATCTATGACTTTTATTACTTGGACTATTTGATGTTTAATTATACAACTCCATTTTTGTAGTTTGCTTTCTTTTTCTAAAACTCTGTATTGACTTTATGCTGATGGCCTCAAATCAGCTAGCTGTAACTTTCCTATAATTCTCTGTATGAAAAAATTTAACTAAGTGCAGTTGTCTTGATTGAATGAAGATTTTTACCAAATAGTATGAAACCAATTGGCACAAAGTTATAGGAAAATTACCTAACAGAGACATGTAAACAACTTCAGTTACTCTAAAATGTTTGGAAAAGAGCTGCTTTTGCATTATGGATTATATTATAGAAGCAATAACCCAGCCAGCTGCTACATAAGCTACAACTGCCTCTTTCAAGGGTAGGAAAAACAATCAAAAATAGCATGAGTGTATGTCTCCATCCTGGAAACTGTGGTCTAAAGCACATGGAGATATTTTTAGCAGTCTATGGCATATGAATCAAACATTGGATAGTTTTCTTACACCCCTGGAAATGTTTCCATCAACTGTAATGATAAATCAATTCTGAAATGGCACTTTGGACCTGAATGTTTTACTTTAGATTGGAAGGCATTCTGTGATTTACAATATGAGAATATAGCAGAAAAACCAGATGAGGCCATGGCTCTTTATATTCGACAGCCAATAAAAAATGTACAACATGCTAAGATCAAAGCAACAAAAGCAACCTTCCTCTTCCAGAAAAACTTAAGGGAATTGATTCTATTTTGAGCCCTTTTGCAGAGACAAAATGAATGTCGTCACTAAAGGTCTTCCCTTTTGAAGCCTGAGATGGAGAAGTTTAAGCTTCATCAGATACAAATGTGCTCCTCATTCTGGTTTAATTGGGCAGAGGGGAAATTGTTTCAGGATGGAATGATCATCAAAAACAAAAGTTGCCACTCTGAATATAGATCTCAAATGATAACAAAGTTTTACAAGAATAGCATCAAAAACCAAAGTTGCCACTCTGAATATAGACCTCAAACAATAACAAAGTTTTATAAGAACATTACTTGAATCAAAGCATCATGTGCATAGCTTTAGATGGGAATGTACTCTAAGAATAGCTTTTGTCTAATTATTCAGCTTGGGAATGATTTTTTAAAAACTAATATACCACTTCAAAGATAGATTACACTCTAGAGAATAAACAGGAGGGCCCCTACAAACGTTTTTTTAATAGGCTTATGCATAAACAAAATAAGATATTTTTCTTTTCAAGTTCATTCTCTACTAACAGAATCAAATACTATTGTATTCAAATAGTCAGAGTCTTAGGAGACTATGACTATGTGTCACCCCTATGAAAAGTTGTAATGCATTTTGGAAATTTTTTCCAAAAGACCCTAAATTGGTAGATGCACTTAGATGGGAAATTTAATTGGCCGACAATTACACAGAGTTAAGCAAACCACACATTCAAACCCTGTTTAAACACTTTTCTTGAATACATTCCTCTCCTCCAAGTATCTTTTTTGCTTGTCAGTAAATGTTGAGCAATGTCTCTCAAAGAAAAGGAGGTATTAATATTTGAATATTAATAGACCAACTTAGCTACACTCATGCTTATTTCATTTTGACTTTCCATTTCATGGCTGAGTTTTCATGAATTGATTCCCTCTTAACACTTGCGTGCCCCATTCCATCTGTCTCCTGAGGAGAGGGGAACTGCAATGGGCCGCCAGATCATAAGTACTAAACCTTCAAAAACTCAACTTTTACTACTTTTCCACTCCATTTACTCTTGCCTCTAAACCATGCACTTAAGCTGTGCTCGCTGTCTTTGAGGAGTTTCACTCGAGTCATGTAAATGGTATCATTTAGATTTTGCTATACCATGTAGAGAGAATTCCCAGTCACTTAGCGACATTGAGCTTAGCTTTTTATGGAGGAAAAGAGAGAAAGAATAGAAAATATGCCAAGAAGCCTAACATTTTATTCCTAAACCACACAAAACTTGTTTTACATGGGATCTTGATATAAAGGGGAGAGTCAGTTTTCTCAGTTACTCTTGAAACCATGTAAAGAACAAAAAACCTTTCTGTTCATAACTTGGAAAGAAGAAGGAGAAAACGAGGATCCTGTCTCTCTTACTAGCATCTCTAATGCACTTGAAGCTATGGACTATACTCTGTGTATATACATGCAATCATATATATATACACAATCATATATGTGTATATATATGATTGTTTAGCACTGGTGGTAGAGAAGAGGGGTGAGAGGAAGAAAATGATACACAGTGCTCTCTATCAAAGCTCTTCTGAGAATTCCCTGGTGGTCCAGTGGTTAGGACTCCATGCTTCCACTGCTGGGGACGTGAGTTCAGTCCCTGGTCAGGGAGCTGGATCCCACACACCAAAAGGTGTGGCCAAAAAAAAAAAAAAGAGCTGTTCTGTATTTCACACTGTAAAAGTTCCTTTCCTGACCCTTTCTATAGGGCCTCTGTAACCATTAGAGGCCCTGTAGACATTCTTTTCTTCAGTGGACTCTCTGATGCCAGCTGGCATCTTGGGTGGTTGAGTTCCAGGGGCCATGTGTGTTATTATAAAGGAAGAACATTTTTATGTACCTCTTCTTCCTTCTAAATGACGTCTTTTTGTGTTAGGGTCAAAGAAGCTGCCATAATCCTGGATTCCTTGGGATTTTAAATACACTTCCCATTTGTGTTAGTTGCTCAGTTATGTCTGACTCTGCGATCCCATAGTCTTCAGCCCATGAGACTCCTGTGTCCATGGGATTTTCCAGGCAAGACTACTAGAGTGGGTAGCCATTCCCTTCTCCAGGGGATCTTTCCAACCCAGGGATTGAACCCTGGTCTACTGCGTTGTGTGGATTCTTGACCATCTGAGCCATCAGGGAAGCCCCATTTTCCTTTTATCTCCTTTGAATTACTCTATTTCTCAGGCAAGCTTATGTTCACCTTTGTCATTTCTGCCTGTGTACAAATGCCAAATGTGAGCATCGCTGCTCCAGTGTCGGACACTAGCCATTTCTTGGATGTAGTTTCCTACAGGCAAGTGACCAAATCTGGACTCATCTTCCAGATGTCCAATGTTCCCATTTGAACATTAGCATGCTTTAGGTGTAATTGTTAGTCCTCTAATTAAACCCTAAGGATCTTATTTATTTTTATAGGCAGCAGTAACACAGCCCCCTTCACTCTGTTATTCTCCTGTCTGGAATTACTCTTAGGGTAACAAGTGAGCAATTACACCCAGAATCACAATTATTTAACCTGGTAAACTACCTATGGATGGGCATTATTGATGTGACTCTCCCCAGAAACTGCCACCAACTTCAATGAAGATGTATACACAGGACACCCAACATTGTGACACCCAACTTGCTATTCAGTGTCACAGTCTGTAACTATACAGCAATTCAAGAACTACTTGTACATCATTTATAATTACAGAGTGCAAAAAAAGATTGTTACACTTTTTCATGAATAATTATTCTTCAAAAAGGTGTTATCTCCCAAACACTGTATATTAGTGTTTAGCTGCAGGGAATTTATAAGCAGACACAGAGTATTTTTGAACACTACACTTCTCTTTGAAAAGATCACTTGCTGAATTAGTAGAAGTTGGAATTAGTAGGATGGGGTTACAGTAAACATCTCTCTGCTCTGAATGCTCATCTGGCCCCTTGGGGCATCTTTAAAATTCTAGGTCTTATAGAATATGGTAAAGCAGAAATTTTTGCCCCTGGCTAACATCCCCACTGCAGATGGTGACTACAGCCATGAAATTAAAAGACGCTTACTCCTTGGAAGGAAGGTTATGACCAACCTAGATAGCATATTTATAAGCATAGACATTACTTTGCCAACAAAGGTCCATCTAGTCAAGGCTATAGTTTTTCCAGTAGTCATGTATGGATGTGAGAGTTGGATGGTGACAAAAGCTGAGCACCAAAGAACTGATGCTTTTGAACTGTGGTGTTAGAGAAGACTCTTGAGAATCCCTTGGACTGCAAGAAGATCCAACCAGTCCATCCTAAAGGAGATCAGTCCTGGGTGTTCATTGGAAGGACTGATGTTGAAACTGAAACTCCAATACTTTGGCCATCTCATGCAAAGAGTTGACTCATTGGAAAAGACCCTGACGCTGGGAAGGATTGGGGGCAGGAGGGGAAGGGGAAGACAGAGGATGAGATGGCTGGATGGCATCACCGACTCGATGGACATGGGTTTGGGTAGACTGTCAGGAGTTGGTGATGGACAGGGAGGCCTGGCGTGCTGCGATTCATGGGGTCACAAAGAGTTGGACACCACTGAGTGACTGAACTGAACTGAACATCCCCAAAGTGTCCTGATATTTGAAGAATGTTTGGCTAAGGCATTTAATGGTAGATAGGTATCGCTAGTGGTAAAAAAAACCCGCCTACCAATGCAGGAGACTCAGAGTTCAGTCCCTTGGTCTTGAAGATTTCCTGGAGGAGGACATGGCTACCCACTCCAGTATTCTTGAGAATCCCATGGACAGAGGAGCCTGGCAGAATATGGTTCATACGGTCACAAAGAATCAGACACGACTGAAATGACTTAGTATGCATACAACCACCTCAGACCGGGGCTAACATAATTTAGTCCTACTGTTAGGGTCATACCATTAGGGTTTCAATCTTAATAATAATCATGAATAATAATATTCATAATCATAGCTAACAGTGCTTTTCATGCATTAACTTAATCTCCATAGTCAATCTAAGTTGTGCTATGCTTAGTTGCTCAGTCATGTCTGACTCTTTGCAATCCCATGGACTAGCCTGCCAGGCTCCTCTGTTCATGGGGATTCTCCAGGTAAAAATGCCAGAGTGTGCTGCCATACCCTCCTCCAGGGTACCTTCCCAACCCTGGGATCAAACCCAGGTCTCTCACCTTACCATCTGAGCCACCAGGGAAGCCCAAGAATACTGGAGTGGGTAGCCTATCCCTTCTCCAGGGGAACTTCCTGACCCAAGAATTGAACCGGGGGTCTCCTGCATTGCAGGTAGATTCTTTACCAGCTGAGCTACCAAGGTACCAGCTGAGCTACCTATCTAAGATAGGTGTTGTTATATGCATCCCCTTCCCATATATAACAAAGGAAACTAAAATAGGGTATGCTTTAAAGAGGCATGACTGGTAATTAGGTGGGGAGATAGAATGATTCCAACCAGAAAATACCACTACCAAACACTCTTCTTAAAACAGTAGACAATAAGCCCCCTACTTAACAAGCCTTCAAGTGTGAATTTTCAAAAATGCAAATGTGCATCCCATCAACATCAGGCATGAGTGAAATTGCAGTTTGCCCCCCATCTCCTGTTGCTGACGATCCTTCAGCTCTACCATCTCCTACCTCCTCACTGACCTCCAGTCAGTAACTCTTCTTGCCTGTTCACTCAATGCCAACCCCTGTGTGCCAGCTGTTGTACCGTACTACTGTACTTTTCAAGGTACTGTACTGTAAGAGTAAAAATGTTTTATTTTTCTGTTTGTGTTTCATGTACTACTTATGTGAAAAGTATTCTAAACCCATTATAGTACAGTACTGTGCGGCCAGTTGTGTTCTCTTACCTATATTCAGAACAGCCAAAGGCAAGAAATATATATTGGCACCCAGAAACTTTTTTGATATTTCAAATCAGCTTATTTCTTTATTTCTGCTAAGTTAAGCTAACAGATTCAAAGATTTTATAAAAATTTAGGCTTCCTATCCCCCCCCCCACTTTTTTATTCCTAGTTGATCGTGAGTCACAATGTATAAAGAGGGGGAAAAAAGTCCTTGGAACAAATTTAGCCTAACAGAAATAAAATGTAATTTTGACACGAAAGTCCAGACAGCTCCAGAAGTGGGCAAGGTCAAGGGGAATATGGTCCAAGAGGGAGGGAAGTCAGCCAGTTTTACACAGGTCTACACTTGATGGCCTTTGAAGATGGCCTTGCTCAGCAAGTCAGTCAAAGTGAAAGCTCTGTAACTACTGTTAGAATCTGAGCAGTGATGCCGGTCTCTTTCCTGAGTGCCTGTCTCCAAATACCAGTGTGGGAGCTGCGTGTGGGTATGCTTCGGTGCCCAGTCATGTGTGACTCTTTACAACCCTGTGGACTGTGCATAGGCCCTCTGTCCATGGGGTTTTTCAGGCAAGCACACTGGGGTGGGTTGTAATCCACAGGAGTGGACCAGCAGACCTTCCCAACCCAGGGATGGAGCCCATGTCTCCTATATCTCCTGCACTGCAACTGGATTCTTCACCTACCTGGCCATTCTAATTGCCTATCCCCCAAAATAGTCTAGTTTAGATAACCCTGAACTAACTCAGGAAGACTGTATAAAAGAACAGAGGAGCAGTTTGACTCAAACCAACTGAAACCCACCATGAAAAAGTCAAGTTAAATAAGTGCTCAGCTAGAAGAAGGTGGACTTTCCCTGGGTCTGGGGGGCACTCTGCCTGAGGAAGGCCAGCTCTCAGTTCAGCAGAAGGATATTGTCCTTCATCTTTTAACTCTCAGAGCTGCCTCGTTGCTCCCATCTTGGTTCTTCCCCAGGACCTTATTCTTCCAGGTAAATGTCTTCAAATCCACTTAAAGTCAACATGTTAGTCATTCAGTCATGTCTGACTCTTTGTGACCCCACAGCCCACCAGGCTCCTCTGTCCATGGACTTTGCAGGCAAGAATACTGGAGAGGGTAGCCATTCTCTTCTCCAGTGAATCTTCCCTACCCAGGTATTGAACCCAGATCGCCCATGTTGCAGGCAGATTCCTTACTGCCTAAGCCATTACGGAAGCCATTCTTTTCACATCTCTAAGCATCTGCTCAGGTCTTCCCCTTTATTTGAAATACTCTCTGTCTCTCTCTCTCTCTCTCTCTCTCTCTCTCTCTCTCTCTGGGCATTTATTTCATATTCACTCACCAAGGAATCTGTTTAGATTATTCAATTTTCAAATCTTATCTCTTCACGAGCACTCTTATCAACAGAAAAAAGACAGAATGATTTTCTCCTGATATGCATCAGATTCTTATTTTAGCAATGAATACAGGTATTCCTTCCCTTTTTGTTTTTTGCCTCATTAATTTGTTCATTTGCTACATCCCTCTTTATATGCATAGAGTCTCTGTTGTCATTGGTATATACCTTAGTCTTCCAAGAGTGTGTCTGTTTAATTCATTTCTCACAGTTACTAGCAAAGTGCTGCATGGAAAGAGTTCCTTTAATAAATGTTTTTGTGACATCGTGTAAAGTTTCACCTACCACTTCTCTTAGTGTTTAATGTGTATATTTCTGCCTTACAACTTTCAGGTATCTATAGGACCAATGGATTAAAAAGAAGGCAACTGGGGGAAGTGACTCAAGCCACATGCCTTTTCTACGCTAATAGTCACACCCTAACATAAAGTATAGCTATGGACACAGCAGTCTTGTACTTTTCGAAGATTATTTATTTATGAAGTTTTCAGAGGAAATTTTGAAAAAAATGTATGACGTTGGTCAGGATAAGAGCCATTTACAGCCATCTACTGGATAGCAGACCTTGGAAAAATATGTACATTAACTATGGACTTCTCTGGTGGCTCAGATGGTAAAGAATCTGCCTGCAATGCAGGACACCGAGGTTCAATCCCTGTGTGGGGAAGATCCCCTGAAGGGGAGCATGGCAACCCATTCCAGTATTCTTGCCTGGAGAATCCCATGGACAGAGGAGCCTCGTGGGCTATAGTTCATGGTGTCATAAAGAGTCAGACATGACTGAGCAACTAACACTTTCACTTAACTACATGAAGAGTATGTCTCATCCATCCCCCAAATATGAAAGATATGTGTTATCCCACCCATCCTGTTGTAAATGAGAAAACTGAGAGTCTCGGGGGGTTAATGAGTAGCCCCAGAGCCAGCTTCCTACCAAGGTCTGGCTCACTTGCTAAGACGCCACCTCCAGTCCAGATCCGGCCACAGGTATGTTTGGTTTGCCCTACAGTGCATTTGATTTAATATTTGAATTAGCTGCAACATTTTAAAATTGGGACTCTTTCATCAATAGTAGGGAATTTCTGTTACCCTGAAGCCTACCTGCCTGCCTGAAAACACGTAGAATCCAGGTCAGTCCTTTCGACAAACCTGGAGGTCTCTCTTGCTCGTGCTTACCACCCAGCCATCGTCACTCACTTACCTCACCTGGCTGACCCTTAAGTGTCCTACTTTTTCACCCCTGCTTGAAAAATGTGTGTTCTTTCACCCACCAAGCTTCCAAAGGAATTTCTGAACATTTTCTTAATCCAAATTTGTGCTTTGCACTCTGTGAGGCCATCACATTCTGGATTTCCTTATCCTCACTTGAAATGCTGTCTGTCCTTTGGTCCTCTAGGCAGTGGAATGACCAAACAAGATTTCATTGTTCAAAGAAATTACTTTTGATTGCCAACAAGATGTTGGGAGAAATACAGTGCCTTTCTCTGGCATCCTTCTGTATTAACCACTGGGTGCCCCTGGCAACAGCAGTCCCTCCCATCCCCTTCAGAGACGAGCCGTTCTCCCATGTCCCCAGAAGCTGGGCATCTAGGGACAAAAAGTGGCTGGCACTGATGCGCCCAGACTGTCAGTCCCCCCGACATTCCTGCAAAAATTCCTCCTATTTTGAAGGTGAACTCACTCTTCCTCAACCCTGAAAGTCGCCTGTTTCCCAGATTTCTCTGAGGATTTCTGTCTCTGGCTCATAGCACTCCTCTCCACCCCACGTCTGCAATTATCCTGAGTGACATTAGCACTCCCAGTGATGTCCTCAACATTCCACTGCCTGTTTCGCAGTCCTGTAGCCTCTTTCTCCCACTTCTACACTTAGATTCAGAAACACAGCCATGGAAAGCAACAGCCAGAACTTCTGTCCCCAAAGAGCAAAAAAAACCTCTGTGGCAACCTATATAGTGTGTGCATGCGTGCATCCTCGGTAACTCAGTCAGTTGTGTCCGACTCTTTGTGACCCCATGGACTGCAGCCCGCCAAGCTCTTCTGTCCATGGGGATTCTCCAGGCAACAATACTGGAGTGGGTTGACATGCCCTCCTCCAGGGGATCTTCCCAACCCAGGGATCAAACCTACATTGCACACCCAGAATGCACTAAATCAGAATCTCCTGAAATTCACTTGGAAATATTTTTAACAATCTCCTGGGATCAGTCTTACATACAGCAAAGTTTGAGCACCACTTATATGTGTGTGATTCTTTTTTTCAAATCCTGGTTGATTCCAGGTGATAATAAAGCCTGCTGCTTTCATTGCGCTGCTCTGTTGAAAAGTTTAAAACTCTCTACTGAGAGACGGGTCAGCAGGTGTTGGTCCCAAAGTCTGGCATGGGATTGTGACCAGCGCTGAAGCAGAAACTTGGCATCCAAGGCTGCCAACTGCAAGAACTAGAGCTGAAATGAGTGAGTTATGGGGACAGCCTGGGCACTGCCCAGACTTTTGAAAGCTTTCAGGATCAAATGGGGAGATGGAAAATTTCTCCTTTTGAAACAAAAAAGACAAATGTGTACTGAGGGCAGTTTTGGCAACTCAACTTCACACTGACCCATGCAAAGGCACTCTGAGTTTCTCCAATAAAAACTAAAAAGCCTCTTTCAAATCAACCCAAGATAATAGAAAATGGAAAATATTTGCTATTTACGTTATTAGTTTGAAAGCAAGTGCCTCAGGAAATTTTTTGCAATTTAACTTAAATGGTTAAGAATGTACATTTCATGACTTCGTTAAAGCATGTCTCTCCTTTCTGTGAGGTTGAACCACATGACAGTGTCAACATCTGACCATTTCTGACGCACAATCCTAGCCTTTTTAATGTTTCCACCATGAGTTCTGCTGCTCCCTATGCAATTCTAGTCACACTAGCATTTGCCTGGACTGTTAGAAATTGGCCCTAGAAAAATCCCTACCCCTCACCACTCTTCTCTTTTCTTTTTTTCTCTATTTTTCTTTTTTAATTCTTAATTGTGGTAAAATACACATAATCTAAAATTTACCATCTTAATCATTTTTAAGTGGCATTAAGTATATCCAATTGTTATGCAACCATCACAGACAAATGTCTCCAGAATTCTTTTCCTCTTGTAAAGCTGAAACTTCCTATCCATTAGTATTTAAATAACTCCCTCTCCCCTTCCCCAGGCCCTGGTAACCACATTCTACTTTCTGTCTCTCTGAATTTGACTATTCTGTGAAAGTGTTAGTCATTTAGTCATGTCCGACTCCATGGACTGCAGCCTGCCAGGTTCCTCTGTCCATTCTTTCCCAGACAAGAATACTGGAGAGGTGCTGGGAAAACTGGTCAACCACCTGTAAAAGAATGAAACTAGAACACCTTCTAACACCATACACAAAAATAAACTCAAAATGGACTAAAGTTCTAAATATCAGACCAGAAACTATAAAACTCCTAGAGGAAAACATAGGCAAAACACTCTCTGACATAAATCACAGTAGGATCCTCTATGACCCACCTCCCAGAGTAATGGAAATAAAAGCAAAAATAAACAAATGGGACCTAATTAAACTTAAAACCTTTTGCAAAACAAAGGAAACCATAAGCAAACTGAAAAGACAGCCTTCAGAATGGGAGAAAATAATAGCAAACGAAGCAACTGACAAAGAATTAACCTCAAAAATATACAAGCAGCTCATGAAGCTCAATACCAGAAAAATAAATGACCCAATCAAAAAGTGGGCCAAAGAACTAAACAGACATTTTTGCAAAGAAGACATACAGATGGCTAACAAACACATGAAAAGGTGCTCAACATCACTCATTATCAGAGAACTGCAAATCAAAACCACAATGAGGTACCATCTCACACAAGTCAGAATGGCTACTATCAAAAAGTCTACAAACAGTAAATGCTGGAGAGGGTGCAGAAAAAAGGGAACCCGCTTACACTGTTGGTGGGAATGCAAACTAGTACAGCCACTATGGAGAACAGTGTGGAGAGTCCTTAAAAAACTGGAAAGAGAACTGCCATACGACCCAGCAACCCCACTGCTGGGCATATACACCGAGGAAACCAGAATTGAAAGAAACACATGTACCCCAATGTTCATCGCAGCACTGTTTACAATATCTAGGTCATGGAAACAACCTAGATGCCCATCAGCAGATGAATAGCTAAGAAAATTGTGGTACATATACACGATGGAATATTACTCAGCTATTAAAAAGAACACATTTGAATCCCTTCTAATGAGGTAGATGAAAACTGGAGCCTATTATACAGAGTGAAGTAAGTCAGAAAAACACCAATATAGTATATGAATGCCTATATATGGAATTTAGAAAGATGGTAACGATGACCCTATATGTGAGACAGCAAAAAAGACACAGATATAAAGAACAGACTTTTGGACCCTGTGGAAGAAGGCAATAATGGGATGATTTGAGAGAAAAGCACTGAAACATCTATACTACCATATGTGAAACAGATGACCAGTCCAAGTTCGATGCATGAAACAGGGCACTCAGGGCTGGTGCACTGGGACAACACAGAGGGATGGGATGGGGAGGGAGGTAGGAGGGGGGTTCGGGATGGAGGACGCATGTGTACCCATGGCTGATTCATGTCAATGTACAGCAAAAACCACTACAATATTGTAAAGTAATTAGCCACCAATTAAAATAAATTAATTTTTAAAAATTATAATAGCTAGTCATAAACACCATTAAATATATACCATTATCAAAAAAAAATTTTTTTTAAAGACTACTGGAGTGGATAGCCATTCCCTTCTCCAGGGGATTTTTCTAACCCAGGGATCAAACCTGGATCTCGTGCATTGCAGGATGGGCTCTTTACCATCTGAGCCCACCAGGGAAGCCCTACCTTTTCTTGGCTACTCTAGGTCCCTCATATATTTGGAATCATAGAGTATTTGTCTTTTTGTGACTGGTTTCTTTCACTTAGCAAAATGTCCCCAAGGCTTACCCATGCTATAGGCATTTCAGAATTGCATTCCTTTTAAAACTGAATAATGTCCTTTGTACATATAGCTTCTCTTTTTAATCTACTCTACACACTTTGAAAATAAACTTCCCACAACATCATTCTGCTCCCAGCTTCTCATTGCATGGCTTTAAGACCCTCAACAATATAACTTTTATCCAATATGACCTGATAAAGGCATCAGACCCATTATTATCCAGCCAAACTACATTCCTTGCTCTTCTCCCAATTTTGTCCCTACTATTTGCAGTGTCTGAAGAATCCATTCTTCTCTGTTTCTCTGCTACTTTATTGGAGTACAATTGCTTTACAAAGTTGTGTTAGTCTTCTGCTGTACAAGTGAATCAGCTTTACGTATTCATATATCCCCTCTCTCTGATATTTCCCTTCCTCCCAAGCCCACCCATCAAGGTCATCACAATGCACCAGGCTGAGTTTCCTGGTGCAATCAGGAAACTAGCATTTTACACATGGTAGTATACGTATGTCAATCCTCATCTCCCAATTCGTCCCACCCTCCCCTTCCTATCTGTGTCCACATGTCCGCTCTCTATGTCTGCATCTCTATACCTGCATCTCTGTACCTGCCCGGCAAATAGGTTCAACTGTACCATTTTTCTGTATGCACTGGTGGTGGTGGTTTAGTTGCTAAGGCATGTCCGATTCTTGCGATCTGTGAATTGTAGCCTGCCAGGCTCCTCTGTCTATGGGATTCTCTAGGCAAGAATACTGGAGTGGGTTGCCATTTCCTTCTCCAGGGGATCTTCCCAACCCAGGAATCGAACCTGGGTCTCCTGCATTGCAGGCAGATGACTTACCAACTGAGCTATGAGGGAAGCCCCATATATGCATTAATATACGATATTTGTTGTTCTCTTTCTGACTTCGTTCACTTTGTGTGACAGACTCTATGTCCATCCACATCATCACATTCCTCTCTGTCTTTAATGGCCTCCTGACATGCCCACTCCAACGTGATGCTGCCTCCCATCCCCCCATTCTGAGCCTACCCCTTCCTTCCCTCATCACCATCCTTCAGTTAGCTGCTTTACCCACTCTGCCTGGAGAATCTCTCTTCCCCTTGCTGTAACTCCACCTCTAGATTGATGGCTCCCATATCCCCATCTTCAGTCCACATGTCTGCAGTGAACCTTGACTCAGATTTCCAATTTCCCACTAGACCTCTTCACCCGTTAACACTCTCAACTCAACAGGACTAAAGTTAGACTCATCATCTAGCCCCTGAACCTGCTTTTTTCCTTATTTGATGTCTTCACCATCCATCTCCTCTGTATCTCATGACGGGAGCCCAGGAGTCAAACCAGACTTCTCCCTGCTCTGATGACCCATAGCCAGGGGAAAGCCCATCAACTTCACCACCTACATGCCTCTCCAGCTCCTCCTCTCCTCTCAGCCATTCTGCCACTCTCCCAGCTCAAACCCTCACCTGCTCTTGCCTGCAACACTGCAATACATTCTAACTGGACTCCTACTCTTGTTCTTCTCAATGCCATCCTCTATTCTGCTGTATTCATTCAGAGAAGTAAACCCAAGCCTGGCATTTCTCCACTTAAAGCTCCTTAGTGGCTTCAATCATCCAATTTTGTCTCCTCACACGTGCACAGTGTCTTCCATGGCCCCAGTTCTTCTCCAACCACATTTTCTGCCAACTCCTACCTCCCGTTTCCTCTTCAACAACCTAGAACCGCTGTGGTCCCCGACAGTGGGTGGTGTCCTGCCTCCTGGGTCTTTACTCATCCCGTCCCTCTCCTGGAGCATCACTCATCTCCTGATCCATAACCTCAGCTCAGGGAGGCACTCCCCTCTCTACCTTGGCTTGGGTGAGATGCTCTGCACCTTTGTTACTGGGCAGGATGGTCATGATGCTATGATGATTAAGAGCCTGGGGCTTCTCATCCTTAAGACCTGGTTTTGAATCCCATGTCTTCAACTTTCAAACTTTCAGACCTCTTCAATTTATTTAACTTATCTGAATGCTAGTTTTCTCATATGAAAAATGAGGACTGAAATACCTACCTTATAAAGTCATTGTGAGAAATAAGTGGGAAACTTGTGTAAAGTGCTCAATAAATTTTAACTACTTTAGACCCTGTGTGTATCTCTATCTTTGTACTTACAGAAATCTAATTATTTCTGTTTGTGTTCTAATTATGTATGTGTTCTACACATATTCTGTATGTTTTCTAATTATTTCTGTACTGGTTCCCCCAGTACACTGAATTCCTTATCCTGTTCATCTCTGTAACCCCAGAGAAGGCACTCATTAAATATTTGTTGCAGAAATGATTTCAGGAATGAATCTCACTTGCTACCCTTATGTTGGCATCGCACTGTGTCCTTCCCTTACAGCATATTATGATTTGTATTATAACAATATGAAAATGGGTCTTCAATTTTTTGTTAGATTCTAAGTTACCTGAGGGCAGAAACCATGTCTTGCTCAATAAATGTACATGTAATTGAACTTCAGAAGACTCCCAAGGGTTGATTCTTTTCAATAAGAATAATCATAAAATGGTGGGCTTTCTAACCACAATGTTGAAGCAAATAAGGAAAACCTATTATAGCCATTATCTTTAGCCCCTTTCTTTCCATTAACTCCACACCTTGAGCGGGCTGAGCCTTGATCTTCTCAGATAAGCACGCTGCTCCTCTCTGAAAGCCTTTCTGAACACTGGGTACCGATTCATCTGCAGCCTTTAAGTAGAGGAATATGTGCATGCGTGGGTGCTCAGTCGTTTCAGTCCCATCCGACTGTTGCGACCCCATGGACCATAGCCCACCAGGCTCCTCTTTCTGGGATCCTCCCACCAAGAAAACTTCAGTGGGTTGCCACACCCTCCTCCAGAGGATCTTGCTGACCCAGGAATCGAACCTGTGTCTCATTATGTCTCCTGCATTGGCAGGCAGGTTCTTTACCACTAGCGCCACCTGGGAAGTAGAATTAATACAAGATGGGGGGACTTTCCTGGCTGTGCAGTGGTTAAGACTTTGCCTTCCAACGCAGTGGGTGTGGGTTCAATCCCGGCTGGGGATGCTGAGATCCCATATGCTTCATGGCCAAAAGACCAAACCATAAAACAGAAACAGTATTGTACCAAATTCAACAAAGACTTTAAAAATGGTTCACATCAAGAAAAAATCTTAAAAAGAAATACCAGATGGAAAGAGCTTTTGATCAGTGGGAAGTGTGTCCAAGTGGACATATGATTCTCCCTTTATTTCCTCAACAGACAGTACTGAAACATTATTTATACATTTTTTTTTTCAGTGGTTCTCCTGGCAACCAGCTAGACATTATATCCTGATATTGGCCATCGTCCCATCCCTGATTCCCTGCACTAGCTCTCACTTCAGCTCCCTGGGATTATACTGATAGTACTGATACAGGGTAGTTGTTGTTTAGTGTGTCTCAATTATGTCTGACTCTTTTGCAACCCCATGGACTGTAGCCCACCAGGCTCCTCTGTCCATGGGATTTCCCAGGCAAGAATACAGGAGTAGGTTGCCATTTCCTTCACCAAGGGATCTTCCTGACCCAGAGATCAAACCCACTTCTCCTGTGTCTCATGAACTGGCAGACAGGTTCTTTACCACTGAGCCACTAGGAATATCCAGGATGAACATATAAAACCTCTGCCTCAGATGCTGCTTTCTTAGGAACGTAGGAGTATCCGTTTCCCACAGCTGCTGTAACAAAGTACCTGAGTGGCTTAAAACAACAGGGATTTAGCCTTTCAAGGTACAGGAGGACAGAAGTCTGAAATCAAGGTTTCTGCAGGTTTGGTTCCTTGTGGAGACTCTGAAGAACTGTCCAATGACATTTTCCTAGCTTCTGATGATTGCCACCAAACTTTGGCGTTTCTCATCTTGCAGCTTCATCCCTCCAATCTCTGCCTCCATCATCAAATGGTTCTTCCCTGGGTGACTGTATGTCTCTTCAGGCGGCCTAAAGACCATTGCTAAGTCTTTTACCTGTGGTTAGTTAGTGGTTAGATGAGATTCAAGTGGAAGGAAAGTCACTGAGATAAATGATAAGTATAAGGGTTTGTGGAGTAGGCTGGCTTCTTTCAACAGCATTTGAAACCTTGAAGAGAAAAAAATGATAGACTCAGGGTGGCCTACAATTCAGGGTGTTCTTTCAAAGCCAGAGAGCCTATGGCAGTTTTGAAGAAGACTTTCAATTCCTAAAGCATCAAGGCAGATTATGCTGAGAAATCAGTCCAAGATCAAGTCGTGATGGTGGCTGAGCTGAACACACATCCTCAATTGTTCCTTTATATCAAGGTGAAGGCCCTGTTTGGGACACTAAGATCTAGGATGGGAGTTTTTAATGTGGAAGAGTTGAAGAGTCTTGAACACCCAGCCAAGCAGAAGCAGCCCCCATTCCCCTTGCCAGACAACAACCTTACCTTCCATGAACATCACATGGAAACACATTGAAGGCAGGGATAAGATGAAGCCTGTTTCTCTCAAGAACTTTCATTACTCCCTTGTTACCTCCAGCGGATAGTAAAGTCAACACAGCCCAAGAAGGGACATTCTGGTACAAAACAGTTTGCATGCTGAAAGCATCACCAATATTTATCAGCAGGAATCAGAGGAACACATGTGAGAGTGAAATTTGAGGGTGTTGGATAAATGGGGACAAGGCAAAATACAAAGTTGGATAGGGCACAACTTACGGACATGATGGAACTCCCCAGGCTGTCTGGCAAAGACTCCTTGAGTTAATCCTAACGGTTGGTTGGTATGGTTCCTTGAATGTTGGGTATGCTGATGGCTACAGAAAATAAAATGGAGATGCCAGAACTGTTGGCACAGCACCAAGGAAGAGGTCAGACACCTCCAGATAGGGAATTGTTAAAATGGACTCAATGTGTAAAGCCATAGAACTCACCACTGGACTGTGTTAACCAGGACCAATCAAAAAACACTCCTTTCTCTAAGGTGATATGGAATGCCCTGTGAGTAGACACCAGCATTTTTTAAAAGCTCAAGAAAATTTTCCATAGGGTAGGATTGACAGTTGAAGATGCTGTGAGAGAAGCAGACTCTATAATACGACTGGGGATGATGGTTTAGGGGGTTGTAGAAGCTAGGTGTATACCGGGCTTTCTGATACAAGTAGATGTGGTTCCATAATAGATGAGAAAACTGGGGTGGTAATCAGGGGGCTTGATTTGCAGTGATTTGCAGCAATGGTTAACAGATAGGTCATTTGAAAGTAGAAGTAAGGTAGATGACCAACTGATCACGATGTTGCTCAGTTTATGCAATCAGAAAACTTGACACCAAGAGAGCAGATGGTGATATCCTTTGCCTCAAGGAAAAATCATGGATGTTCATGCAGTTTCCAGACCTATGTCAGTTTACAGACAGAGCTTTTTGGTCCAAACAACAAGGCCCCTTGAGAAAGGGCCTTGCAAAGCTATTAGAAGAATACATGGTAAATATTCCCCTAATCTTTTCAAAAAGTGACTTGCGACCATTTGTTAAGACAAGTACCCATTAGGGAAATATCCAGACTTTTCCACGTCTGTAAGATACAGGGTCTGAAGTGACACTGATACTTAAGGACTCCAAATCCCATTATGATCCTCCAGCAAGAGTAGAGGTTTATGGAGATCTAGTGATAAATGGAAATTCAACCTGTATCTATTTTCCAGTGAGTCCAATGGGTTCACAGACCTACCCTGTGTTTGTGTTTTCTGTCTCCAAGTTTGTAATTGGAATAGATATCCTTAGAAGTGGCATAATGTCTCACACTGGTCCCCTTAGCTGTGTGATCCTGTCCATTATGACAGGAAAAAAACGAGTGGAATCCCCCAAAACTGCTTCCATCCCTGACCATGATGCTAAACCAGAAACAACACCACATCCCCAGAGGAATTTTAGATTAGCCCCCAGAGACCGAAAGGGTGCAAGGGTGATGCTCTCCATCACCTCCCTATTCCAAGGATACTGTAATCTGAACCAGATGATACGGTGTCTTTGCTGCAACAAATCAGCACTGCCTCTGACGTGTGCTTTGCGGATTTTGATCTAGGGAAAGCATTCTTCTCCTTCGATAGAAAAGATCAAACACAGATCACCTTCACACAGAAGAGAGAGAATATTCACTGTCTTGCTCCAGGGCTATGTTAATTCTGTTGTCTTTTGTTGGAGTGTGCTCCGCAGAGACTTTGATTAACTTGGCATTCTGCAAATCATCATATTGGCTCACTATACTGATAACATCAGCTTAACTTGCCCAGTAGAACAGGAAATGGCAAGTTCTCTGGATGTCCTGGGCTTCCCTGGTGGCTCAGTGATAAAGAATCCGCCTGTCAATGCAGGAGACACAGGTTCGATCCCTGGGTCAGGAAGATGCCCTGGAGGAGGAAATGCCAACCCACTCCAATTTTCTTGCCTGGGAAATCTCATGAACAGAGGAGCCTGGTGGGCTACAGTCCATGGGGTCACAAAGAAGAT
The DNA here is from genome assembly GCA_007570785.1 of Antilocapra americana. Classification (NCBI taxonomy): domain Eukaryota; kingdom Metazoa; phylum Chordata; class Mammalia; order Artiodactyla; family Antilocapridae; genus Antilocapra; species Antilocapra americana. The sequence goes on from ML662445.1 coordinate 27,678,341, forward strand.
ACATGTGTGCAAGAGAGATAAGCCCCATGGAAATTTAAGAGTATCCCACATCAATAAAAGTTTGGGGGGTATAACAGTCTGAGAGATGCAGGGCATTCCATCAGTGGAAATGACAAGTGGTCGCACCTTGTCTCTCCCACCATTAAGAAAGAGGTTGAGTTCATGGACAGACTTTTTGGATTCTAGAGGCAGCCAGTCCTATAATTTGGGACACTGGTATGATCCATGTTGGGAGACACCCAGGAGACTGTCAGTTTAGTTGAGGCTCAGACCAAGAGAAAACTTGGAAGCAACCTCAGGCTTGGGCAAAAGCTGCTCCTCCACTTGGCCACGTGACCCAGTGTATCTGATGATACCTGATGTGTCCACAATGGATAAAGATGCTGTAGAGAATTTCTGGAAAGTCCCAGCAGAAGAGGTGTAGCACATACCTCTTGGGTTTCTGGAGCAAATCCATGCCTTCACCAGTTTAAGACTACTTTCCATTTGGAAACTAGTTATCAGCACCTAATAGAAGCTCTACCTGGCCATGGGACTCCTAATAACTACCTGGCCATGTGGAACTCTAGTACCTGGAGCTTCCTATTAAGAATGGGGTGTTATCAGACACACAAAGTTATAAGGTCAGATACGTGCAGCAGTGATGCAACACACAACTGAAATGTTCTATTTTTAATCGGGCCTGGCAGGACAAGAAGGTGTGAGTAAATCACATCACGTAAATGGGTGGTAAACCAGCAGTTTATGTTCCCACGCCACCTGTCTCTATTGCATGAGTGTTCCTCCATGAGTTCGCCCCTGTGGTCTGAAGGGGGCTCCTCCATGACCAACTGAGAGAAGAAATAACCTGGGCCTGGTTCGCATGTGGCTTAATGTGACGTGATGTTTTAGACAGAAAGACAGAAGTCCCACTTTAGCCCCTCAGGGTGGTTCGACTCTGTGCGACCCCACAGAGGGCAGCCCACCAGGCTCCCCCGACCCTGGGATTCTCCAGGCAAGAACACTGGAGTGGGTGGCCATTTCCCTCTCCAATACATGAAAGTGAAAAGTGAAAGTGAAGTCTCTCAGTCGTGTCCGACTCTTCGCGACCCCATGGACTGCAGCCCACCAGGCCCCTCCGTCCATGGGATTTTCCAGGCAAGAGCACTGGAGTGGGACGCCATTGCCTTCTCCGCTGAATGCTGTTAATTTCTTATAATAAAGAAGCATTGTTTAATGCTCATAAAATACGTGATGATGTCACATTACCTGAAAGACAATGTTCACAACGTTCACATTGGGAAAGTGTCCCTCTTTCCAGCCTGCCTCATCTCCTCACCTTCCTCTCGCAGCTACCGCCTGTCATAGCCACATGACTCCCTGGGCCCCACAGGCCAGGTTTGCTCAAGGTTTTGGAAACTTCTTGCAATATACGCACACTTAATATTAAATGGAGAAACAAATTCCTTAAACAAAGAATAGGTCAAAGCTCATACAACGTCTGTTATTACCCCCCAAATATTTTTACGTAAAAGGGTATCAAGTCAATTTCAGATGCTCACTTGACTAGCTAATACTTGAAACAATAAAATTGCAGCATAATAACTTTTTTTAAACTGAGCAACTTCTTTTTTTTTTTTCTTTACTTTATTGTGTTGGTTTTGCCATACATTGACATGAATCCACCATAGGTATACATATGTTTTCCTTCCAGAATCCCCCTCCCATCTCCCTCCCGATTCCATCTCTCTGGGTCATCCTGGTGCACCAGCCCTGAGCACCCTGTATCAAGCATCAGACCTGGGCTAGCGATTGATTTCACATATGATAATTTACATGTTTCAATGCCGTTCTACCATATCATCCCACCCTTGCCCTCTCCCATAGAGTCCAAAAGACTGCTCTATACATCTGCATCTCTTTTGCTGTCTCACATTCAGGGTTATCGTTACCATCTTTCTAAATTCCATACATATGCATTAGTATACTGTATTGTTGTTTTTCCTTCTGGCTTACTTCACTCTGTATAATAGGCTCCAGTTTCATCCACCTCAGTAGAACTGATTCAAATGTGTTCTTTTTAATGGCTGAGTAATATTCCATTGTGTATATGTACCACAGCTTTCTTATCCATTCGTCTGCTGATGGACATCTAGGTTGCTTCCATGTCCTGGCTATTGTAAACAATGTGGCAATGAACATGGGAGTACACGTGTCTCTTTCAATTCTGGTTTCCTCGGTGTATATGCCCAGCAGTGGGATTGCTAGGTCATACGACAGCTCTATTTCCAGTTTTTTAAGGAATCTCCACACTGTTCTCCACAGTGGCTGTACTAGTTTGCATTCCCACCAACAGTGTAAGAGGGTTCCCCTTTCTCCACACCCTCTCCAGCATTTATTGCTTGTAGACTTTTGGATTGCAGCCATTCTGACTGGTGTAAAGTGGTACCTCATTGTGTGGCTTTGATTTGCATTTCTCTGATAATGAGTGATGTTGAGCATCTTTTCATGTGTTTGTTAGCCATTTTTATGTCTTGGAGAAATGTCTGTTTAGTTCTTTGGCCCACCTTTTGACTGGGTCATTTATTTTTCTGGAATTGAGCTGCAGGAGTTGCTTGTATATTTTTGAGATTGTCCGTTGTTTCATTCGCTATTATTTTCTCCCATTCTGAAAGCTGTCTTTTCACCTCGCATTTAGTTTCCTTTGTTGTGCAGAAGCTTTTAATTTTAATTAGGTCCCATTTGTTTATTTTTGCTTTTATTTCCATTATTCTGGGAGGTGGGTCATAGAGGATCCTGCTTTGGTTTATATCAGAGAGTGTTTTGCCTATGTTATCCTCTAGGAGTTTTATAGTTTCTGGTCTTATGTTTAGATCTTTGATCCATTTTGAGTTTATTTTTGTGTATGGTGTTAGAAAGTGTTCAAGTTTCATTCTTTTACAAGTGGCTGTCCAGTTTTCCCAGCACCACTTGTTAGAGCTGCATCATTTAATAAGCAGTCACTTAGCCACATGTTGGCTCCTGAGTACCAAAAATGGGGCTGGTAAAACTGAGAAAAGGATTTCTCAATTTTATTTCATTTCAATCAGTTTAAAAATAAAAACTGTTGCTTAATTCAGGAAATTTTTCAAGTATAGTTATGCACCTACTCTTTCAAATATGAGTATTAGACATCTGAACACCAGTCAAGGACAGTCATCCTTAACTATCTGCTGGAGATTGGTTTCAGGACTCGCCATGGACACCAAAATCCACTGATGCTCAAGTCCCATATCTGGCCTTCCGTATCTGTGGTTTCACATTAGAGAATTCAACCAACCTGGGCTTGTGCAGTACCATAGGTTTTTATTTTTTTAAAAAATTTGTCTATAAATGGACTTAGGCAGTTCAGACCTGAATTGTTCAAGGGTCAACTGTATTTCCAATGATACCTGAATTGTTCAAGGGTCAACTGTATTTCCAATGATAATCTAGCTTCCAAATGGAAAGCAACTATAAGCATTCAATGCATACAAAATTTAAACAGAATGAAAAAATGTAGTGTTTCATTACTAATTTTTATATTGATTTCATATTGCAATGATAATATTTTACATGTATTGGATTAAGTAAAACACAGTGTTATAGTTTACCTGTTTGTTTTCACTTTTTTACTGTAGCTACTAGAAATGTTTAATTTTATTGGCTGACATTATATTTCTACTGGACAGTGCCACCTTCAAGCTTGTTGAGGTAGAATTAGACATAAAATAGTTCTGTTTACTTTTGATTGTTACTACAGGTCTACTTAAAAACCCTCCCATATTTCAACTGGAAATAGTATTATACTTTCTCAAAAATGATGTCTCATAAATGCTATCATCTCCAAGCTACCTAACCAGGTATCTGTAGGTGTGAGAAGATGAAATACTTATGATAAATATGTACTTATGAGGAGTATTATTATATTATTGCAATGTTGTTGCTATGACATTTCATTAAACCTAGAAATTTCTGCCTTTCTTTCTAACCCAGGCTAGTGGAAGGTGACTCCAAAACTTTGGGTACTTCTGTATAAAGCTAACAGTACTTTTATTTTCTATTTGTCATTATGACTTAATCCTCTTTGTCTTGGTTTGTGGCAAAAGGTTGAACAATTAAAATTTCCAGAGGTCCCCTTTATAATTCTCAACAAAGCTCTAGCAAGTGTTTCTGTGTCTTATTCACAGCAATGGTTTTGCCTTTCAATGGAAAACTAAATTGACAATAGTTTTCAGAGCTTCAGAACTTTTCCCATTGAAATGCAAACACTCCTCTGGCGCCTCTGAAAATTCTGAGAAATTGTTGGGGTTTGGCAATGTTTCCAGAAAACCTGGCATGCTTCTCTGTTCATGGCTAGTTTAGGTCCTTCTCTTTCCAAGTACATTCAAGTAAAGTCAGCAGTTGACTGTCTCTTGCAGGGCAAATACCCAACTTGAATGCTGAACAAGAGGGAATTTTTTATCCTAAATTTGGGACTGTGACCAGTAAGCCTCACAATATCACTTCATCACTTCTCTCCAAGGGCAACTTTGCTTCTTAATGTATAACTTCTCTTTAACCCTGTCCATGAATTGCCTTGTAGGCAGTGTTTGCAATGACACACCTCAACAAAAGTCACTCATATGTTGGAAAGATAGTGACAGATATTGGTTGGATCTTGGATTCTCTAACACAGCCATCCAAATTGGTCTAAAACTGGTTCATCCATAATTTTTAGCATGCCACACGGCCCGGGCTCTCTATTCCAAAGTATCAATGTAAAATGAAGCCCACCCATCTTTTCTGTTTTTATTTCCTCAGTAGAAGTAGTCCAAATGGATAAACTAAGAAACTGTTCAATTAACACATCATCAGATTCTGATCTGATAACAACTAACTCAGATACATCCTTCTTACTTATTATCTGTAATATACAACCTTGCTTCTGTTATGCCATCATATAATAATAGTTTGAAAGATGATGTTATTCATTGTTTGACATGTATTTATCTCAACTCATGAGCTCACAGATTATTTAATGATACTTATTTAATGATTGTTGCTTAAGAAAGAGCTTACCTAACAGCTCCTAGCATGTTGGGGAAACAAACAGGGCCAATTCATGCTCAGGTAGAATATAAGATCTCATCTGGGGTGGAGCTAAAAATGGCTAATACACATGGAAGGAAAGCAAGAAAAAACTAAGAAGGGATAACAGTACCAGGCAAATACTATATGTACAAGAAAGTTTTTCTGAATGGCAGTGTAAATATACCCCTGAGCACTCTGAAAACCAAAGTAGCAGTTCTGACCAATCAGCACAGCTTCTGGATATTATGTGAACAAGGAGAAAGTGGCATCATTTACATGAGCCCTGCTGACCTTCCTGTGTTCAGGAAACACTCTCCTCTGGGACCCTTCCTCCCAACCATCCCTATCTCCCCCACCTCTGGCTCTCCATTTCACACCATCGTTGGCCAAGAAATATCTTTCAGAGCATCTTTCATACACTTTTATAAGCTCTGAGATATGGGTTTATTGGAGTTCAAACTTGAGGCTGTAACTAAAGTTTCAGTATTAACAGCAATGTGCCTGAATACAGATTTTAAATTGTAGTAAATCCAAGAATTCTAAGTACTTTCAAACTATCACTTGCAAGACAAAAGTTATCTAGAAACTAGCCATACAGCACAGTGGATTTCCCTTTTATTTCACAGACACTTACACACTCCTTTCCATATTAAGCTAATCTTTCTAGACAAGAGAACTAGAGAGATGAGCAATGGCTAGCAATGATCAATGTTGTATTCTGATCAGTATTTATCACTAGGAGAAAAAAATAATTTTCTTACAGTTTCAAGATTATCCATGGACACCTAACACATTAGTTAGAAAACAATTTAAACTGGGAAATAAGATTTCAAGTAGGTAACCTACACATGTAAAACATGAAAATTCTTTAAAAGCCATTTGCTCGGTTCTTACAATCTTCCAAGCACTCACACTGACTAAGGAATCAGCACAATTACATGGGCACCAACACTGGGGAATGAATTTCCTTGGTTCAAATCATAAATTCACATAAGTTTTAATCACTCACACCAATTTAGAGAGCTGTCTTGGGGTAGGTTCCACTATATGGCACAGATCAGTCTAGAGCAGGGGTACCCAGTCCCCAGGCCATAGACGGGTACCAGCTTGTTAGGATTTGTGCTGCACAGCAGGTGAGCAGTGGACAAGTGGGTGAAGCTTCAACTGTATTTATCGCTGATCCTTCTCACTTGCGTTACTGCCTGAACTATCCCCTCCCAAGCCCTCCATTAAAAAAACTGTCTTCCATGAAATTGGTTCCTAGTGCCAAAAAACTGGGGACTGCTGGTCTAGAGGATCATAGGATCCTGGGCAGAGACAGCTAGCCATAGTGGCAAACCAACCGCTTTAAGTCAGCTCTTCTGTTACAAAGCAAATGGAGTGATGTGTCAGTCTGCAAAGAAATAATATGAAAAATTGCTTTCAAAGGCCCCAGCATGGTCCTTGCTTTGAGGCATTGGGAAAAATTGATTTCAGTAATTGAAAGCAAGTTTTGCTGTGCATGAACAATTGACTTCACAGATGATTCTGCCTTCACGGTCCGCTGACTTTCATGATATCTGAATTAGGATTGTTCCATAGCCACAAACAAGCAAACCAGCCCAGGTAGGCTCAACTCTGTGTCTTTTTTCCCACATGCTTTCTAACAAAAGTCAGAAAGTTAGCTATGATCAATGCCAATTAAGATCTTCTGCAAGGGATAGCAAATTCCCCACAAATACGGCCACATTACCAAGTCTTAACCAAATGAAAGATGAACCTGATCTGGATTGGGTGTTTTTTTTATTTCACACGATAAAGAAAATACTTTCACAGACAGCTACAACTCTCAACCACAGCAAAGGTAGCCAAACTATTTTGTTTGAAAATCTATCTTCTCAATTCTAAATAAATCGTTTTTTTTTTCTTTATCAGTAGAAGCCTAAATCCAAGCAAAACAAAAAAGTACCAGCTTAATTTCACATCCCTAAAGATGGGAAGGAATCTAGGATGATTATCTTGTTTATAACCTACTTCCAAACAAGGCCACAGCTAAAATATCCAAAACAGCCAAAATGATGCATTCAATTTTTAAATGACCTTCAGAGAAAAATAGTGTATGCATGCTCAGTCCCTTCAGTCGTGTCCAACTCTTTTAAGACCCTATGGACTGTAGCCCACCAGGCTCCTCTGTCCATGAGATTTTTCAGGCAAGAATACTAGAGTGGGTTGCCATTTCTTCCTCCAAGGGATCTTCCCAATCCAGGGATCAAACCCACATCTTCTGAGTCTCCTGATGCTTTCCAGGTGGATACTTGACCCACTGAGCTGCCAGGGAAGTCTCTCAAAGAAGATCACTATAATCTATCTCAGGCATTCATTCTGTGATCGTCAAATCTTTAAATTGCTCACACTGAAATTTCCATTCATCTCCAGTGTAAGTTGAAGCAACTGAACACAAATTCCTGGAATCTTCATCAAGCCCTGGAATCACTTTGCTGTTCCACTCTTCCTAGCTTACTAACCTTCTTGTGGTCACATGACTTCTACCAAGTCCAGAAATGATGCATTTAAAGACTTAACGGTGGTTAATACTCTGCTCTTCCAAGGCAGAGGGCATGGGTTCCATCCCTGACTAGGGAACTAAGATTCCACATGCCACACTGCCAAAAAGGGGGGTTTTGTAATTTAAAAAAATAAAAAATAGAACAAAATAAAGACTTAAGACCAGGAAGAATTATATAGTTAAAAAGAAAAAGTTAATGATTATGATGATGACAGTTAGCCCAGGTGGCATGGCAGCCTCTTCAGTGCTGTTCTCACTGAACACTGGATTTTTTTTTAAGCTATCACTGTGCCAAACTTGACACAACTGCCTCCACTCAGCTTTCCTGTTCCCTCCCTGACGGCAGATCACTACTAAATAAAATCATAGAATCTTGCTGGCCTCCCTACAAATTCATGCTAGCTTATAATGCACTCCCAGCTAACCCAAAGCTTATTATTTATCTCATTTCCCTTCCCTAGCAAATTTCCTGGACAAATTAATCCAGATCTTTGCTATCTTAAGTCTTTTCCATCTGAAGTCTCTTCTCCCACTCAGTTCCCTGAGGAACTGATTTTCATACTATTTTATGTACATCAGCACCTTGCAAAATACCTGAAAGATAAGAGTTTGTTCAATATATATGTATCTCATTGAAACAAAGAGCAACAATATTTAGTACAGTTTCTACATAAACTTCTATTTTCTTTCTTCTAAAGAATTGGGTGAAATCTTAGCCAGATGCAAGTAAGGGAAGATTTTCTGGGTTCATCCCATTCAGGCCCCTTTTTGTCACCTTATTTCCACTACTTTTGCTGTTATTCCATGTCCTACTACCATGTTTCAATTGGTTCTGTATCAAAATGGTCATGATGGTGACTTCCACGAATCTTGTCTTGGTACTAATCTTATGTAACACTCCATCTCTTGGTCTTTTTTAAGTAGACAAGTTCCCACTCTAAGTGGAGTCTGCGTTATGATGCTTGGCACAATGACAGCTAATTCTCTTCCTTCCAGAGATTGATAAATAACAGGTGCTCATGGTGGAATTTGCAGTACACATTCCCTTTGGACTGATGCTCCTGTTCTTCGGATCACTTATTTCTCCTTGGCTCAGTTCTCTGACTCTAGGGTAATCAAGTCTACCCCCAATAGTTGCATGACAGGGTCCTCTTAATCTTCCCAGCCATGGTGCCATGCTATACCATAAGAAGCATCATATGCACGAGTTTGGACCCCCCGTTCAAGCTCCATACATAAACACCTACAATCAGCCATTCATTGGGCACGATTGGGATCCAGGTCAAGGGAGGGATGCCAGAGGCCAGCCCAAACCCTGAGAGCAGAGAATTCCAGAGTCCCAGTTATGGACCCTGTGGTCTAGAGAAGCTTTTTGTACAGAGGAGGACAATGCACTCAGAGCTGAGGCAGAGCCTTCTAAATCAGGGGTCCAGGGCAGGGCTCCATGGGCAGGGTCTGAGGACAGTACCGCTGCCACTTCAATTGCTCTCTGATCTGCATAATAGATACCCAAGGACAGTAGGGCCCGAGCCTTTCACTTGAAAAACACCATCCTTTATCCCAAAGTAATTAATTCTGTAATGATTTCTGTGCTGCTCTGTCAAACATTCCTCAACCTCTGTGGCCTGAAGGGCCAACCATTTTTTACCACCATCAATTGAGATGCACACAAATCTTCATTTTCCTCCTCTTTTCATTCCATCTTGACAGAAGGCGCTTCCTCCTGAATCTTCTCTTCCTTACCTCTTTTTCTCAAAAACAGTGTCATTCCTCACAATGGAGGTGGCATACATATGCTGATGGTTTGCAAGATGGCTTGAGGTGATATATGGAATGGACTTTTCCTGAAAGTTATATACAGAAGTTAATACACATTTAAAAAATCTAGCCAGTGTATCAGATGGATGGTATTGTTGCACAGATTGGTTCTGAGCAAAAATCTGAGCTGATCTTAAATACAGCTGACCCTTGAAAAACTCAGAAGGGCATCCACTCTCAAAGCAGTTGAAAATCAGTGGACATATAACTTACAGTTCACCCTCCAGATCCAAAGTTCCATATCCATAGATTCAACCAGCCTCAGATCATGTAGAACTGTAATATTTACTATTGAAAACAAAATCCATGTTTGTTGAGCTATGCAGTTCAAACCCACATTGCTCAAGGGTCAGTTGTGTGTGTGTGTGTGTGTGTGTGTGTGTGTGTATGCAGTGAAAGGTTGACTTCAATATGGAAAAAAATAGTGAAGGTACAACAGAAATGATAAAGGTTTGAGAAATTGATAACAAACCTGAAGAATGATGTCATGGGAAAGAGATGCAGTTTTTTCTAGAAGGGAGTAAATTGTGGTGCTTAAGACCTGTTGCTTTGGGGTCAAAGAGACCTTTGGGTTTGAGACTCTGCACTTCTACTTGTGAGCTGTATGACTTCAGGCACTTGTTTTTTTGTTTTTTGTTTTTGTTTTAATCTGTGACATGGAATAATAATCAGAGCTCCATCATCAGGATGCCACCCAGATTCAATAAACCATCTCATGTCAAGCACTTAGCACAGACCTGGCACATTATGATGATGGATGAGTGGCGGGCAGGGTCAGGTCTGCAGAGAGTCAAGGGAGGTAAGGATAGGAGCATTTCCTCTACAGTCACACAACAGAGGAGGCCCCAGAACATGAGGAGAGCAGTTCACAGGGAGCGACAGGGACAGAAAACTAGATTGCAAAGGATAAAGCATGAGAAAAGAAACAACAAATGGAAATGATCTTTTTAAGGGTATTTGGCTACACAGGGGAAAGTAGAGTTAATGGTCTCTGGTAGGTAATTGTGGTTGAGGGAGGGTTGGTTTTGGTGAGCTTTTTCCAAATAGAAAGAGATATTCTGACAACTAATGGGCCATTTTTCCTTTTCTACTCAAAATGTTGTGCAGAGTGAGAAGGCTAGTATGAAGTCTGCATACTTATTCTGTGAGGTGTACAACATGACCCACTAATGAAGGTGTAATAATGTTGGTATTACCAGGGCATCATAGAGCTCTTCCATTTACTCAACAAGCTCTCATTTTTAAAATGGGATTATTAGCAATAATAATAATAAAGAAGAATTGTATTGCTCTTGAAAGTTTATAAACTGAATTTCATATGCCCCCTTGGGTGATGATAAAGACTTTTACATGGAAAAATATCACAACAAAACTATAAACTATATACATTGAGTATGTCTATAAAAATGTTTAGTCCTTGTTACAACACTCTGTTATACTAATCCCTCTCAGATGTCAATGGGTAACATAATTCATTATGTCAGTGTGTTCCTGGTTCCCCAAACCTTTAAAAGTCACTCCAATTAGAAATCAACATGTTATTTTTAAAAATAATAATCTAAAAAACTGTATAATAAAATAACAATAATAATCTAACCAGTTAACAAGGATACAATTCTATGTTTGTTAAAATACTTTGTCAAATGATCCCAAAATTAGTCAGTTTTCCCACAAACTATTCTATTTTTCAAAAGAAAATCAAAACATAAATTTCCATTTAAATCTCTTAAATGAATAAAAAGGTACACTTGTACCCTGACAGAATGAATATGCTTAAAGAGCAGCCAACAGCCCCATAGTAGCTAAAAAATATACTTGTATAATATATATAATAGGACAAATCTTGTTTGAGTAACTTCTGACCTTCTGTCACTTAAATTCTCCATTAACTTAGACTGAAACTAGAGAAGTAACACTCTGCTGATCTCATAAACATACTGAAAAATGTGTGAAACCATTTTTGTAAACTCCTCATTCATTTCTTTATTCATCCAACCAACCAAATTGTATTGACCATCTTCTATTTTCCAAAGTTGCATAAACAACTAACACATAATCTCTGCCCCAAGAAATTTATTTCTTGAGTTAGAGACAGAGCTGTAAGCCACTGACTATCCAGCAGTGTAATTATAACTTGTTGTTTAGTCACCAAGTCATGTCTGACTCTTTTGCAACCTCATGGACTGTAGCCCACCAGGCTTCTCTAGCTATGGGATTTCTCAGGCAAGAATACTAAAGTGGGTTGCCATTTCCTTCTCCAGGGGATCTTCCTGACCCAGGGATCAAACCAAGTCTCCTGCTTCTCCTACAGTGCAGGAGGATTCTTTACCACTGAGCCCGGTAATTATAATTAATGCAACCCTATTTGGAAACTCCAAGCACAATTCCTAGTGTCTTTTGTCAAGTACTGGTTATAAGGTCTTTGGTTTTCATACTTTCTTACTGGGGCAACCCATGTCTCTTGGAGGGGGATGTAAAGGGAATTTGGTATTCACATGCTTGGAAGTCAGAGAAGTACAAAGCTATTTTAGAAGGTGCTGTGAAAAATAAGAGAAATGGCATCTAGACAAAACTGTAGGAACAGGGAAAGTTTAATAGAGAAAGTAAAACTTGAATTTTAAAGAATAAAGTCTGAATTATCTAGGCAGGGACTTCTAGCCTGTGAGAAAATAAATGTCTGTCATTTAAACAATCCAGTCTGTGGTTCTTTGTTATGGCAAATCTAACGGACTGATTCAGGCCCATATGACGAGAAAGAAGACAGAACGTCAGGGATGGTAGAAAGTGAGGCTCAGGGACTTCCCCGGTGGTCCAGTGGTTAAGACTGTGCACTTACAATACAGGGGATACAGGTTGATCCCTGGTGGGAGAACTAAGATCCTACCTAGCACAGGAAAAAAAAAGAAGTGAGGCCCATACGAGTATCTATAAAAGTGTTAGCTGCCACCATGATTTCTGCTCACTCTCTGTGTGTGGCCTTGGTAGCAGGATCGTTGCTGGTGACTCTTCCCTTCTCTCTCCCTGACTCATATCCGGTGCTGGGTCCTGGGACTTCACACCTTGAGGCAGTTATGCACAGAGAAAAGAACACAGGACAGCAGACACCCCAGAAGCTGAGGTGCAGGTATTGCCCCAGCTTTTGACCCTGCCTTGGGCTTCCCAGGTGGCGCCAGTAGTAAAGAATCTGCTTCCTGCTGCAGGAGACGTAAGAGACTCGGGTTCAATTCCTGGGTTGGGAAGATCCCCTAGAGAAGGAAGTGGTAACCCACTCCAGTATTCTTACCTGGAGAATCCATGGACTGAGGGTCCTGCAGGCTATGGTCCACGGGGGTCAAAAGGAGACAAACACGGCTGAAGCAACTTGGCATACACGCACCCATCGCTTCAGTGAAGTCCACTTTGCTTAGGAAAGCCAGAATCATTTCCTGCTTCTGCTAAAGTCTCTGGTTGCAAACAGTTTTCATCTCTTTCCTGACAGGAGAATGAGAGACAGATGCCTCTGAACCAGCAGGATCGCTAAGTGACGCTGAGGAGCAAGTTGACTCTGTTGGTGGTATTGTTTAGATGCTAAGTTGTGTCAAACTCTTTAGTGACTCCATGGACTGCAGCCCGCCAGGCTCCCCGTCCATGGGGTTCTCCAGGCAAGAATACTGGAGTGGGTTGCCATTTCCTGCTCCAGGGGATCTTCCCAACAAAGAATCAAACTCACGTCTCCTTCATTGGCAGGCAGATTTTTTACCACTGATACACCAGGGAAGCCCAAGTTTACTCTGGAAATGATAAATTGTAAAATGATCAATCCCAGCGGTATTATTTTTCTAGCAATACTCGACCTCGGTGGAAACGTGAGAGTCGTAAATGTCATTATCATCCCTGAAGAGTTACTGAGCTAATGAGCAGATGACATAAAGGCAATTTCTTCTTTTTTAAATAAAATTCACTGAGACATTTTGGATTTATCCATAGGAGAGAGGTTTTCTAAAATATTACTCTGACTTAAACTCCAAAATGTGGTCTTGGAATTATCTATGCCCATATAAAGTTCATAAAATTTTATCATTGATGTGAATACTTTGCAATTATCTAGCTCTTTATTTCAAAGCACTGTGCATACATTAAAAACTTACTGTTTCTAAGTTTTTTCCAGAGTTGCTGCTGTTATCCTGTTCAACTAAGTCATGTCCAACTCTTTTATGACCCTATGGACCATAGCCCGCCAGGCTCCTCTCCATGGGATTTCCCAGGCAACAATACTAGAGTGGGTCATCATTTCCTTCTCCAGGGGATCTTCACAACCCAGGGATCCAACTGCATCTCCTGCACTGGCAGGTGGATTCTTAACCACAGGGAAGCCCTTACTTGAGTTAGAAAAGAGTTACCATTTCATTCTATAAATGGGGAAATTAGGTCAAGAAAAATGACTTTTTCAAGGCTTGGCACAGATAAATTTCTTGACTTATAACTCAATGCCTTTTTATCTTAAACATCCATAGGATCATTATTTATACTCATTAATTCTGTTGGCAAAACTCTCTTGCTAGTATCACCCTATTTGAGCCACATTCACTTATTTATTTATTCCACAATGATTTTCAGTCTTTAAAGGGTGTCTTGGAGATATACTAAAGGCTGAGGCTACAGCAATTAATTACCAAGTCTAATTAATTACTATGATTATTGAGAGTGTTCTCTGCCCTCATTTCAATTACAGAAAAGTAAACAGATGATTCCGGTATGATGGGGACAATTCTGTGACAGAATTTGGGAAATTCCTAAATGGAATTCCCAAGCAAGCACACATGAGGTGGTCCAAAACTAGAATGGGTCAGGAGGGCATCTGGACTTAAAACAACTTTACAAACAGAGGACAGAAAATGCTTTGTTCCATTTCACAGATGAAGAACCAGGGTTCAGAAGCATCAAGCGGCCTATAGCCAACAAGAATTAAGTGACAGAGTTAAGACTGGCAGCTCTTACCCCTTATCCTTCCACTGCACATTGGTATCATCACCAACATCATTATTGTCCATCCATCATAATCATCATCACTGTAAGAAAGTAATATGATATATATAGCCCACAAGGCTTCCTGGGCAGCTCAGCTGGGAAAGAATCCACCTGCAATGCAGGAGACTCCAGTTTGACTCCTTGGTCAGGAAGTTCCCCTGGAGAAGGGATAGGCTAACCACTCCAGTATTCTTGGGCTTCCCTGGTGGCTCATATGGTAAAGAATCCACCTGCAATGCAGGAGACCTGTATTTGGTCCCTGGGTTGGAGAGATCCCCGAAGGAGGGTGTGGAAATTCACTCCAATACTCTTGCCTGGAGAATCCCCATGGGCAAAGGAGCCTGGAGGGCTACAGTCCATGGGGTGGCAAAGAATCGGGCAAACTAAACAACGAAGCACAGCACAGCATATAGCCCACAACTTCAGCTCCTATCCAGGAAGAGAGGGTAAACTAGCATCAAAACACCACTGAATAATACAGACACATGGCCTATTAAAAACTGCAGGGTTTCACATAGATCCACAGGTTGCTGTATTTCAAGTGATGAGAGCCCAGCACATCTGCAAAGGGCAGGTTTCCTGTAGGGAATAAATACTCAGGAATTTTTAAAGAAACAGAGAATCATGTGGTAGGGAGAAGGGAAAGGGATTGAAGATGATAGAGTCACCTCAGGTGGCTCCCAAGAGGAGCTGACAAGATGTGGCCATGGCATGATCCCCCACATCAGGCATATGGGCCAAGGGGTAGCATTGGATATTCCTATCCAGTTCAGTTCAGTTCAGTCACTCAGTCATGTCCGACTCTTTGCGACCCCATGAACCAAGCACACCAGGCATGCCTATCCATCACCAACTCCTGGAGTCCACCCAAACCCATGTCCATTGAGTCAATGATGCCATCCAGCCATCTCATCCTCTGTTGTCCCCTCCTCCTCCTGCCCTCAATCTTTCCCAGCACCAGGGTCCTTTCCAATGAGTCAGCTCTTCACATCAGGTGGCCAAAGTATTGCAGTTTCAGCTTCAACATCAGTCCTTCCAATGAACACCCAGGACTGATCTCCTTTAGGATGGGCTGGTTGGATCTCCTTGCAGTCCAAGGGACTCTCAAGAGTCTTCTCCAACACCACAGTTCAAAACCATCAATTCTTCAGCACTCAGCTTTCTTTAAAGAGTCCAACTCTCACATCCATACATGACCACTGGAAAAACCATAGCCTTGACTGGACAGACCTTTGTTGGCAAAGTAATCTTTCTGCTTTTTAATATGCTATCTAGGTTGGCCATAACTTTCCTTCCAAGGAGTAAGCATCTTTTAATTTCATGGCTGCAATCACCATCTGAAGTGATTTTGGAGCCCAGAAAAATAAAGTCAGCCACTGTTTTCACTGTTTTCCCACCTATTTGCCATGAAGTGATAGGACCAGATGCCATGATCTTAGTTTTCTGAATATTGAACTTTAAGCCAACTTTTTCACTCTACTCTTTCACTTTCATCAAGAGGTTCCTAAGTTCTTCACTTTCTGCCATAAGGGTGGTGTCATCCACATATCTGAGGTTATTGATATTTCTCCCAGCAATCTTGATTCCAGCTTGTGCTTCTTCCAGCCCAGTGTTTCTCATGATGTATTCTGCATATAAGTTAAATAAGCAGGGTGACAATATACAGCCTTGACGTACTCCTTTTCCTATTTGGAACCAGTCTGTTGTTCCATGTCCAGTTCTGTTGCTTCCTGACCTGCATACGGATTTCTCAAGAGGCAGGTCAGGTGGTCTGGTATTCCCATCTCTTTCAGAATTTTCCACAGTTTATTGTGATCCACACAGTCAAAGGCTTTGGCATAGTCAATAAGACAGAAATAAATGTTTTTCTGGAACTCTCTTGCTTTTTGGATGATCCATCGGATGTTGACAATTTGATCTCTGGTTCCTCTGCCTTTTCTAAAACCAGCTTGAACATCTGGAAGTTCACAGTTCACATATTGCTGAAGACTGGCTTGGAGAATTTTAAGCATTACTTTACTAGTGTGTGAGATGAGTGCAATTGTGCGGTAGTTTGAGCATTCTTTGGAATTGTCTTTCTTTGAGATTGGAATGAAAACCGACCTTTTCCAGTCCTGTGGCCACTGCTGAGTTTTCCATATATGCCGGCATATTGAGTGCAGCACTTTCACAGCATCATCTTTCAGGATTTGAAATAGCTCAAATGGAATTCTATTACCTCCTCTAGCTTTGTTCATAGTGTTGCTTCCTAAGGCCCACTTGACTTTACATTCCAGGATGTCTGGCTCTAGGTGAGTGATCACACCATTGTGATGATCTGGGTCATGAAGATCTTTTTTGTACAATTTCTCTGTGTATTCTTGCCACCTCTTCTTAATATCTTCTGCTTCTGTTAGGTCCCTACCATTTCTGTCCTTTATTGAGCCCATCTTTGCAAGAAATGTTCCCTTGGTATCTCTAATTTTCTTGAAGAGAGCTCTAGTCTTTCCCATTCTATTGTTTTCCTCTATTTCTTTGCACTGATCACTGAGGAAGGCTTCCTTATCTCTCCTTGCTATTATTTGGAACTCTGCATTCAAATGGGTATATCTTTCCTTTCCTCCTTTGCTTTTTGCTTCCTGTCTTTTCACAGCTATTTGTAAGGCCTCAGAAGACCATTTGCTTTTTTGGATTTCTTTTTCTTGGGGATGGTCTTGATCTGTCTCCTGTACAATATCACAAACCTCCATCCTTAGTTTATCAGGCATTCTGTCTATCAGGTCTAGTCCTTTAAATCTATTTCTGCAATAGATGGGAATGAAAAAGTAGGAAGTCAAGAAACACCTGGAGTAATAAGCAAATTTGGTCTTGGAGTACAGAATGAAGCAGGGCAAAGGCTAATAGAGTTCTGCCAAGAGAACGCACTGATCATAGCAAACACCCTCTTCCAACAACACAAGAGAAGACTCTGCACATGGACATCACTAGATGGTGGACACTGAAATCAGATTGATTGTATTCTTTGCAGCCAAAGATGAAGAAGCTCTATACAGTCAGAAAAAATAAGACCGGGAGCTGACTGTGGCTCAGATCATGAACTCCTTATTGCCAAATTCAGACTGAAATTGAAGAAAGCAGAGAAAACCACGAGACCATTCAGGTATGACCTAAATCAAATCCTATCCAGTGGTGAAACTATCAATGAGACTTGACAACTCTAAGAGGCCCTGTGAATTTCTTCACACATAGATTTCTTCTGATTCTATGAGAAAAGGAAGTACAGAGGTTAAAGAGCAGTATGAATGATCATTCAGGAAAGAAACAGAAAACTTCGTCTGAATTATAAGCTTCATCCAAGCAAATTCTTAATAACTAAACTGTTGAGAGTCTATTGTATTTTTTATGGTCATAGATTATGACCTTTTCTTCTCCTTTCTTAGAAAATGTTCTGTTTCTAGTATTATTCTAAAAGCATTTCTTTTAATTTTCTTGTTTTTTGGTTTACTCCTCCTGTGAGAGCCCCTTGACTTTTAAGCACTTTGCTCTTTCCTTAAAACTGGGATTTTCTTTCTAAGTCTTATAAAAACGAGGATTCTGAATCTCTTTGTATAAGTGATAATTGTCAAAATGCTGTTTTGGCTCTTAAAACCTTTCAAATTTAATTTAAATTTTGGAACAATTACTACTACAGACTACACTTTACAGATTATTAACTAACCATTCCAAACATTCTGGTCCAACCCATTAGATCCCAAAATCCTTTGCTTCCGAGAAAACTGTGAATGTCTGAGCAGCCTTTAAAACGCCCAAACCAAACTCTGAACCCTCATAGAAGCTGCGTAAATGATAAGGGGTAAGAAAAGCATTGTCATCCAACCACCTTTCTGCTTTTTTGCATAAGCTTCGGATGAAACACAGTCACTCAATAAAGTCCTGTTTCTCACTCCATCCCTCCCTTTCTCTCTGCCCATTTGCCTAGAGAGGGGAAACTTAAACCTTTTGGAACCCTGCCAGTGGCACCAAAAGAATCTCTTGACTATTTTCCCAGGGAATTCCTGCCTTAAATATCAGCAGAGTACAACTCACCAGCCAAAGCAGGGTCGGCCTGGACCTGAATCAAGGAAACAGTGCCATCTATCACAAACGAGAAAACCTGGACTGAAGGGGTGATGGGGAAGGGGCAGCAATAGAGCAGAAGGGTCCACACCGGTGCAAAGACCCAGGTTTTGTCAGTTTCACCTCACCGAGAAAGGGAGGCAAGTCAAACTTTCTTTGATTCCTTTATGTTTTTTGATTGCTACCTTTATTTTTCTCTTTGGGTCGTGTGCCGTATTTCCAGCAACCACTCTGCATTACTATAACAATAGTAAGGTAACACTTCTTTGAAAAGTGAACAAAGCTCCATGATTCCCTGTGTTTCGGCACCTGTGCCTGTGGCTGCTGTTGTTTTGTTTGTTTGTTTTTAATGAACTTACTGATACATAAGTGCCCTGCCGGGATTCCTATCACTGAGATTCATGAAAAGGAAGATGAGATTTGTGAGCTGCTACTGAGTCTTGTCCCTGCCAGCTTGGAGACACTTCCTGTCTGATCCTGAGGCCTTGCTGGCGTTTTTAGTATGCTTGTGTTTGTCTTCAATCTCTGAACACATGAAGGAATACTAAAAGTTCTGAGGCCCAGGGTGGGGAAAGGGGTCTACAAGTCCCACAGATACACATCAGCACCCAAGGATAACAACATGATGTAATAGATTAAAAACTAGGAGCAAAGTACATCCATCCACTAGTTTTTATCAAGTACTTGTAATTTTCATTTACCCTGCCTTCATTTTTTCCATATGTTACTGACCCACAACTTCACAAAGCTATTTAAGTAAAAACTCACAAGTTTGCTTGACATATAAGACTGATTTTAATGTCTCAGGTTTCCATCCATCCTTTTCCTAAAGGTAAGAAAGTCAAGAAGACTTCATCAATAAACTGTTATTCCATCTTTAAATGAATTTAGGCCTTTTTAAAGTTACCAGTAGGGGGAAAAAATAGATTTCAAATCTTTGGTTCTAGTCCTAAGCCAGTTCAAAACACGTCAACTTAGAGGCTATTACTTATATTCACCAGGGCTCCCACATCATACTTTTTGCACAAACATAAGGCCAATACAGCTGATTTCTTTCATTATTGTATCCTGCATGCATAGCCATAACCAATCCTATTAGAAGTTTCTGTCCCTAATTTAAAGAAAAGCCAGGTAAGTAGGTAGACTGAATGTATCACAAGAAGGTCAATATTACCATCTCAAATACAGAAAGGATAATAAAGAATATCTGAAAAAAAAAAAAAAAAAAACTACCTCCAGGAAGTGAAGGGTTAACCCCTGGTCAGTTCTGAACCTCTCTGCTGGGAGTACTAATAAGTGTGAGTTGATGCCAATTAGGGTGGCCCTTCCCTCGATGGGAACAGCCATCGCTTAGGAACTAGACTGTCAACACATTCTACCAAGGCAGTGATCAGCCAGCCAGAAGAAAGGGAAAGGGTCTGAGAAACTGTGGAAACCAAGTTCTGTTGGCACTTTGTAAAATGGTGCCGGGAACTGCCACTGCCACGGAGTGAATGCTAATGAGCCGAATGCAACTTACAAAGAGTGGACCTGAAAAATGTCCCCCCTAGTGACCAGCAGCAGCCCTAGAGAATGCCACATCTTGTAGGTTTCTGTGGCTAGCACCACAGGCCTCGTTCTCAAGGAAGAGCCTAAATCTTGCAGCACTGTTCCTTGGACTCCAAGACCTCACAAACACTTCTGACCCAATGTCCAAATCAAAGTTTTCAAATTAAAAAAAAAAAAAGGTAAAGAACATTTTGCACCTTTAAAAAAATCTCATTCAAAAATTTGAATGGTAAACAGCTGTAACAATCAACAGGAAATAATTTTTGTTGCTGTTGTTCTTTTTTTAATTGGAGGATAATTGCTTTATAATACTGTGCTATGTGACCCAGCAACCCCACTACTGGGCATATGCCCTGAGAAAACTATAACTGAAAGAGGCACCTGTCCCACAGTGTTCACGGAAACACTTTTTACAATAGCTGGGACACGGAAGCAATCAAGATGTCCATCAACAAATGAATGGATACAGAAATTGTGGCCCATATATACAATGAAATATTACTCAGCTATATTAAAAAAAGAAAAGAATACATTCTAGTCAGTCCTAATAAGGTGGATGAACAGGAAATATTTTAAGTGTTCTTTGCGGATTGCCGTTAATTCTCTCTTGCCCTCTTAACAGAGTTTGTTGTGACTTGCATGTTTTTTCCAAGGCTGAAACCCCTGATGAACAGCCCTCAGTATGCAGCCACATTCTTAAAGGATATAAATTCAATCTTTGTTATCTGAGAATGCTGGAAACAGGAATAAAGAGCTCCTCTGAAATTCACACTCAAAATTGTAATCCCTCTTTCTCATGAGAGCTTTTCAACCATTCCCAGTTCTCAAGTATCCAAAGGAGACAAGGAAACAAGAAATTATAACCATAATGTGAAAACATGACTGTTTTCTGCTTCTCTCTCCTGTATTTCTTTCTTGCCACAGTCCATTCTGGGGGAGGAAAAAAGCTCCTATGTGAAATGAGACGGTAGGTAGAGAAGCAGGGCAGGGATAGTGACTTATTATCACAGGTCTAGTTGCCAATATGATGTTCATTATACTATTAAAAAGTAACTAATTAAAATAATATAATTGTAAAATAAAAGAGGGCCATAAATGTACCAGTGATGTCAGAGTGTCCTGTATCAAGGATGATGATTATTCCAGTTCTAGGTACCTATGGTCCATTTAAAGAAGGAAAAAAATTAATGAGGTGGTAATGCAGGCACAAACTGTCAGACCTTCCAGAGTTCAACAAACTCTTTCATCGGGTCTGCCTTTCCGGCACACAACATGTACACTTAGAATGGTCCCATACTTTCTTTCATATCCTACTATTGCAAACTGGAAATTTTTAATAATCTTTCAACAAGGAATCCTGCATTCATTTTTCACTGGACGCTACAATGGTGCAGTCAAGTCAGTCCTGTCCTTGGGTTTCTAGATATTAAGTTTACTTCTAGTTCTCAACTCATTGGAAAAGATTTCAATGCTGGGAAAGATTGAAGGCAAAAGGAAAAGCGGGCAGCAGTGCATGAGATGGTTAGATAGCATCACCGAATCAACAGACATGAATTTGAGCAAACTTGGGGAGATAATGGAAGACAGAGGAGCCTGGCATCCTGCAGTCCCTGGGGTCACAAAGAGTCAGACACAATTTAGCAACTGAACAACAACAAGATAGTTCCCAATAATTTTGTGCCACCCAACGTTTATATGTTTAAAATTTGCTACTTCGTACCCAATAATTGTTAACATTACAGTCAGGTGAGACTCTAAAGCAGTCTTATATCCTGTTACTCAAATCAGTGCTGCACAGGCTCCAAGGGACCTGAAGTGATCTGCACTGCTTTAAAAACTGCTTCTGTGAGCAAAAGCTTCGCATAGAACCCACTGGCTATGTTGCCACTCAAAAACAAACGCACCAAAGCCTGAATCTCACTCAGTTCGTCTCAACTGCTAGATAATGCAAATCTGTGCTCTTAATAGTTGCCCAAATTCGACTACACACAGAACAACAACAAAATTTCTCAGCAGTTCTCTGTGGTGGGAAGATTTCAAATAAAGATTTGGGGAAATCCTCGTTTTCAAGGATTACCAGCTAAAGAAACCTAAAGTGAGCCAGCATTTTGTGTTTCTGAAATACTCTGAGTCAATAGCAATCAGGTAGAGAAAGTCATTTCAAGTTCAAATATAACTTGGCGATTGCCACATGGTGCTGAATCTTTCCACCCCTAAGACTTCAAAAACCCAATCAGACAAGTGGCCGTAATCTGACTCCCAGCGCACTGGGGAGCCGCGGGGCTGGCAATGTGAGCGCTGCACTCTGGCCGGGGGAGGCATGAGTGACAGACCCGCAGCGAGGCGGTGGGGGTAAGTCTTTCTTTGCCTTAAGGGAACAATGCTGAGGCTCGGATGAAAGATGAAACTTGGGACACTTTTATTACAGATACGTGTGCTGCTCAGGCAGAATCTAGAAGGAAACTCTAGGGCAGGTGGGTGGTTCTTCCAGGGCTGGGTATTGGGCATACTCATAAGAGAGGCAGAGAGAGGGCAGGAGAAAAAGGGGGATGATTTACAGCAAAAATCCTCCATATATTGGAGACCTACGAAAGCCCAAGAAAATGCCTCTGTGGAGTCTATGGAGGTAAATCTATCATCTAGTATTTTTCATCAGAAAAATCACTCATCTAGGGGCTCAGCTGTCCAGAAGTGGATCCGGCTGGGGGTTCAGCTAGAAAGTAATGTTGTCGGGCTCTCTACAACCCAGTCACATCAACAAACCCCCTTTGTTCTGGAGCAAAAGGAAAAAAAGCACAACAAATGGTGTTGATGCGTTTCCAGGGAGTGTGAACAGGGAAGGGAACATTGATGATAGATAACTCAGAGGGGCTGTGAAAGAGCTGGGCTGAGAGCTTGTCAAGACAGAGGTATGTATGCGCTGCCAGGGGACCCTGGGGTTCACAGCCCTCTGAGGTTGGTCACTCTGCCCTGAGAAAAGATCAGATTTTGCAGATTTTCAAAGAAAGCTGAAGACATGCTCAAGGTGTCTGTTTGTTTACTTCGGGGGGTGAAAGGGGTTGTTTTTATTTCTCTGGCTGATAAAGGTTTGAAGCTAAAAGAGCAACTGAGCTTCTGAGATTGGGTCTCTGGAGAAGGTGCAGAGAATGAGCAGGGAAGGTGAGGGAGAGGGTGCAGGGAGGAGGCGGCCTGTCCCCAGGGCATGCCTCTCCTTGGGCTCCCTGTGTGGCTGCTGAATGGGACCTGCCTAGTCCTGCCCACCTGGCTACCTTAGCTTCCTGCCTCTCCCTTTTTTCTCACTTAATCTGGCCACAGAGGACCAGCCCCTGACATAGCACCTTGCCCTCTGCCATCCTGGCTACAGCCGTGGGCTGCTGGTAAGTTCTAAAGCCACTTTTGAAATTTCATTTTTCAATTTGTGAATTTCTTCCCCTTTTGGATACTTGTCATTTCTTCCCCAGGGCACCCTCACGGGCTGCCTGGCTCCAAGCGCTGTTTTTGTCTCTTTATTTTCTCTTCCTCTAGAGAGTGTGATGTCAGTGTCCTCCCAGTTGGGGTTTCTCCTAATTGCGTGATTCGCTTAGACTTGTTCACTGAGACAGGGGATGCTCCGGAGAGATGGGGCTGGCTGGTCCCGTTCTGGAGCCACCTAGGCTTGGGCAGAAAATGGGTTTCGCTTTCCAGCTCTGTAGCAAAGCCCCAGGTCAAACCAGGGGCTGAGTCAAGATCCTAAAGGTCAAGGCAGCATTCCCCTGGCCCTTGTGGGCACAGTTCGCACCCACTGGCTCAACCAGACTGGGCTCCTGGGGACTCGATGGGGGAGGGAAGGGCCCATGCTCAGTAGAACTGCGATAACTCTAATCTGTTAAAAAATACCTGGCTTTCTTGCCTGCCTTCCTGCGTGTTAAGTCAGTTCAGTCGTTTCCGACTCTTTGCAACACAATGGACCATAGCCCGTCAGGCTCCTCTGCTCATGGGAATCTCCACACAAGAATACTGGATTGGGTTGCTGCGCCCTTCTCCGGGGGATCTTCCCAATCCAGGGGTGGAACCCAAGTCTCCTGCATTAGCAGGTGGGTTCTTCACCACTAGCGCCACCTGGGAAGCCCACTTTCTTGCACCATCCTTTTCATAGTCCCCTGGGATGAGTCTCGTTAAATGCCTCCCACATTCCATCACTCTCTCCTACCCCATCACAGACCAAGGATAAGGGCAAATGTCTTGAAAAACAGGGTCACTGGGATGATTGCCCCCTAAGAGGAATCCTGGTCATTTCTTGCCATTAATATCCTCAAACCTCATCCCTTCTCAGCTGTGAAGATCCCAAGGTATTAGCAGGAAAACAGTGGAGAAAGAGAGGGTCCTCCTTCCTAAAGGCTGCCTTGCTGCTCCCCTCAACCTTCACCTGCCTTCCCCACCCCCTCAAGGCATGCAAGCTCCCCCAGAAGAGGTACCAGCAGATTTAGAGAAGGCCATCAAGAAGACACTAGAGAAAAACCGCTTTCTAGAGCTTCCTGCTTTGAGGCCCAGGATCTCCCTGACCACCCTCCCCTCACCCAGTGGCCTCCCACCTCTCTGCCCAAGTCGCTGTCCCTCGCACTTGGTGGCTAGGGTACCCAGGGCGCTGCCCACACGCACTGGCCTCCAGGACCCCTCTGGGAGGTTTTTATCAGAGGTGAACCTCAAGGGATGGGGAGTCAAGCCCAAGAAGGGATGGTCCCTCAACCCTGCAGAAGTACTGCAGAGGCCAGGATGCACTTCTAACCCATCCCCCCAGGCGAGCGAGATGCCTGCGCCTGGGACCCGGGGCTGGCTGGGCTGCCCAGAGCCGCCCCACCCGGAGGCCGCTCCCCACGCTTGGAGAGGCGCTCCAGGTCCCCTGCAGCCTGCACTGGACGTGTCCCACCTGCCTCCTCCGGACCAGGCCAGCTCTCGGACTCCTTCCCCCACTGGCAGAGAGAGCACGGCAGTGTTCTCGTCCCAGTCCTGGGTCCCAGCTCTGCTGTGCAAGTCCCCACTGCCCGTATCAGTCAAAGGAAATTCTCAAAAGACAGCCTTCCTGGCTTCCTCACAGAACACCCCTTCATCGGAGTCTCCACTAGAGGAAAGAAGGGACCATCAGCTCTCAAAAATCCATTTCCAAAATGCCATTTGAACCAGAAAGTGCAAAACTGGAAAAGACCTGTTTTTCTTATGGCCGTAGGTTCCAAATAGAAATGACATGTAAAAAGTACATTGAAAACATAAAAACTTGCTCTGAGGGAATTAACTACAAGGTAAATATACTTAATTCTTTAAGGAACTTGATCCAGACATTTTCCTTTCTAGGGACAATTCAGATAAGTTTTCAGTGAAACTGTATGATCTTTGGATATTAAATCAAAGGGGATCAGAATGACAATCTCTTGATTATTAATTAGGGAGATAATTAAGTAATTAAAGAGATTTTCCAGAAGCATCCTTTCTTTGTATGCAGATGACCTTCAGGGAGGCTTTATATGCAAATAAACTTTGGTGGGAGGCCCCCGACAATGGGGCAAGACTGAGGGCCTGCTACTGCTGTTTGGTGGCGCAGTTGTGTCAGACTCTTTGAGACCCCATGGACTGTAGCCTGCCAGACTTCTCTGTCCATGGAATTTCCCAGGCAAGAACACTGGAGTGGGTTGCCATTTCCCTCTCCAGAGGATTGTTGTGACCCAGGGATCGAACCCACGTCTCCTGCATTGGCAGGCAGATTCTTTACCACTGAGCCACCTGGGAGCCCTAGGGCCTGGCCATCTTCATCTCAGGAGACTCTGATTCGGTAGCTTCTGATGCCAATTTTGCTTTTTTTTTTTCAGTAAGTGTGGACCTTTGTGTACAAGAGAGAGTATCATGGTGGCCTTCAAAGGGGTCTGGACACAAACTTTCTGGAAGGCTGTCACCGCGGAATTTCTGGCCATGCTTATTTTTGTCCTACTCAGCCTGGGATCCACCATCAACTGGGGTGGAGCAGAAAAGCCATTACCCGTCGACATGGTTCTCATCTCCCTCTGCTTTGGACTCAGCATCGCGACTATGGTCCAGTGCTTTGGCCACATCAGTGGTGGCCACATCAACCCCGCTGTGACGGTGGCCATGGTGTGCACCAGGAGGATTAGCATCGCCAAGTCTGTCTTCTACATTGCAGCTCAGTGCCTGGGCGCCATCATTGGAGCCGGAATTCTCTACCTGGTCACGCCTCCCAGTGTGGTGGGCGGCCTCGGAGTCACCACGGTACCATCTTAAGCTGTTGTTTTCAGTCTCCAGACAGCTTACATGGAGTGCTAAACAACACCCTGGTGACCTAAGAGTCTTTCCTAAAATTACTAATTTATTCCCAGGGATTGTCTGATAACTCTTGATAGGGGTGCAAACTGATTCCAGCCACACTGAATATATCATATAAAGTCACTGTTTGCTGCTGTGACTTGAATAGCACGAAGTCTGGGCAGCACAAAAATTGTGTTAGGTTTTTTTTCCTCATTGTCTCCATCCCACTGACTGCATTGAACATATATATAACATAAGACATTTTTATTGCAATTATTTGTTGGTTCACTAGCAGAAGGAACGGTTTTATTTCTTGCCATGTGTATGAGGTTTAAAACATCAAGGGTCACACTTAAAAAAATAAATTGGCATTTGATCCTGGTTTTGTTCTTAGCTGATTAAGTATATCATTTGTTAGCTCAGCACAAGGGTTGATTAAAAAACCACACACAGTTTAAATTTTAATTGAAATATATATTAATTAATTTAAACCTAATTAATGCATTTAATCATTGCCTTATAAAATTACAAGACTCTCAAGAAACTCTTTTATAAGTTAAATGCAGCAGTAGCATATTTTGCTTTCTTTGTAGAAAAGAACATTCAGCACAAACTCCCACTTGGTCATTGTAAGAGTAATTAGTTATCTGTGCTGGCCCAAAATGAGTATTTCTTTTTTGGCGGTAGAGATGCCTGTCTCAATCAGGGGTGGGATAGAAGATCAAACTGACCATCAGTTTTTATAGGAATAAAATGTGTCTTTCACAATGATATGTTATCACAGAAAAGGTTCTCTTGTCAATTCAGATGGAGTATTTTTCTGTTTCCAGGTTCACGGAAATCTTAGCGCTGGACATGGTCTCCTGGTAGAGTTGATAATCACATTTCAGTTGGTGTTTACTATTTTTGCCAGCTGTGATTCCAAACGGACTGATGTCACCGGTTCCATAGCTTTAGCCATTGGCATCTCTGTTGCAATTGGACATTTATTTGCAGTAAGTTTCCAAGTTCCTTTAAATAACGGATCCACGTTGTTTAGCCTCACCCTACAGCTGGCCTGAAGATGTTGTGTTTCACAGCTGTAGTTCTTTAGTATCCAGCCTTGTCTGTCCATTTCAAGTTATTGTTTTGCTAACTTTGTGATGAGAATGTTGCTAAGGCTGCTAACCTTCCTCTAGCTGACTTGGCCAACAGTGACCTAATGCAATGAAGGCTACCTGTTAGCAGCCCTGTTTCAGCAATGTCTGAGGTTGTGTTCTTTTCCCTGTAGATCAACTACACTGGTGCCAGCATGAACCCCGCCCGATCCTTTGGACCTGCAGTTATCATGGGAAATTGGGAAAACCACTGGGTAACCATCATGTTCATTGTTCCTATTTTCCTACAGTTGAGGACAATTAGCCATAGAGCTTTTTGTCCCATTATTTTGCTAACTAGTTTCTCTTTCACCCAACTTTAACCACCGCCCCCCTACTTTATTACATCTTTCATGAAGACTAGGGACAGACTAGGACAGATTTTATCTACTGTAAAACATTTCATATCTGTTTTGAGCCTTTAGTGATAGTCTTTTTTTTAAGCACTGCTCTGCACACTGTATCTGACAGACTTTGGCTGAATATATTGTATATGGAGGTTGCCTGGCTGTAACAAATTAAAATCAGGGTGGTGAAGTGAATATGGTGTTTAAATAATTGAAAGTAAACCCTTCCCAGCAATGACACATAATATGCTTGCAAAACAATAAAAAGAAGAAAAAGAGAAATGCTTAAAAGCACATAGCAAAAAATATTTACCCTTTTTGTTTACAAAAGCATGAACCCAATTAATAGTATAGGAGTTGAAGCATTTGAACTGCAGATGGCAAGGAATAGATAGTGCCAGTGCTTATTCTATTATCACCATTACCATAGCTGGAAAAATAAATGACTTTCAGAAAAGACACACTGCTCACACCTCATGCCTACCCTACCTATCAATGTGCGAGCAGTGCTTCTAGAGAGCAGTGGTATCCATTTTTAATACCACAGTCAATTTCTTTTCTATTGTTTCTTACCAAAAAGAAATTTAAATCCCTTAAATGAATAATGTGGCCGTTCTGAAGACCTTTTACATACTGACTTACAATAACCAATAAAAATAGATGTATATCAGCCAGCTTCAGATGGAGCTAACTTTTATTTTCATGTATATGTTGTGAATGCTCTTTTACACCTTTTATTTTTAATTCATGAATGTGAGAAAATGTCTGTTATGTTTTTTAATTTGTTTTAGTGCAGTATAGTTGATATATAATTCTGTGTTAGTTTCAGGTGTACAGCAAAGTGATTTAGTTTTACATGCAAATATATGAATGTATATATATATATTCTTTTCAGATTCTTTTCTGTGATAGATGTCGCTTATGTTTTAATGCCCTGCATACAGGGGTTATTGACACAGTCACATGCATTCATCCGTGATCTGTGTTGCAAATGAAAAGAAACTGCCCCACTGCTATATGCATTCCCTTCTAAGAAAAGTGTAGCAAGTCTTTACGAGTGATCTATCCCATTAAATAAAAGCATGAACATCAGTGATCAAAAGCAAGGATTTGGACCAGCCATGAAAAAGCTTAGTCAGCAATACTATCCATGCAATTGGTCATTTTGCCCCTGAAATTCCCATGTATGTCTCTAAAGACTTGCCACATTAATGGTAATGGAAACGCAGTATAGGGATCTCAGGGCTTCCCAGGTGGCACTAGTGGTAACCCACCTGCCAACTCAGGAGATGCAAGAGACACCAGTTTGATCCCTGGGCAGAGAAGATCCCCTGGAGGAGGAAATGGCAACCCACTCCGGTATTCTTGCCTAGAAAATTTCATGGACAGAGGAGCCTGGTGTCATGGGGTCACAAAGAATTGGACACAACTGAGCAACTGAACACACTATATAGATCTTATGATAAAAGTACAACTTCTAGTTCAACTTGTACATTCAAACAATGTTTCTATTTAAAATTTAGAAAAATGAAAACTTGTAATCCATGAGGACTTTAAAATGTAGATGAAAACATGTTTTTATTAATTACTTGAGTTGTGATACACTAGTTAAAATTTGAGTGGCAAAAAAAAATCCTCAGCTTGTTGATTGAATCTAAGGTTCCCCTTGTTGCTATTTTATAACACTTAATCCTACTGAAAACTAATGTCCATTTTGTAACAATGGTTGTGTAAAATTAACAACTAAATAAGTATATCTGTAAATAGGTAGACTGATAGATGAAAACAGCAAGATATTCATGATGAATTTCGTGTATGGTGTAATAATATTTTTTAATCTTCTTTTCTGGATTTTCTGGATTTTCTGGATTTTTTGAACTGTTAGCAATAAAAATCCTTTACCTTTATGAATTTTAAAACTTAAGGGGCATTATAACTTTGGGAATAGCAACTTGAAACAGATTTTTTTGAAAGCATGCAGCCAGATGTCTTCTGAGTAAGTGTTTTG
The DNA here is from genome assembly GCA_007570785.1 of Antilocapra americana. Lineage (NCBI taxonomy): Eukaryota > Metazoa > Chordata > Mammalia > Artiodactyla > Antilocapridae > Antilocapra > Antilocapra americana. Next base: position 27,708,206 of record ML662445.1, read on the forward strand.
AGGGAACTGTAATTATTTAGCATTCCTTTTTCTCCCTTGTGGAATTTGCAGCTTATGGAACAGAGCAGACCAAATGAGATCTTACCAAAGGAACATAGCACAAAGACATTTACAGGAGGGTTCTCATTTCCCCTTTGAAAGGGCATCAAGAAGGTAAACTCTGACATGGTTGCTTTCATGTTCAAGATAAGGAACTTGGTTCTTGCAGCCACTTTGTCAACAATTTCCCTGTAAAGTATATGTGTTCCACTTCAGCTTAAGTGACTTTGCAATGAGGGTGCTAACTGAATTTAATTTCCAGAGAGTGTTTAACCCAGAAGCATTCATCTGATTTTTTTTTTTTCCGACTGAGAGAAGTGTAGCGTGTGTGTGTGTGTGTGTGTGTGCGCTAAGTGCTTCAGTCATGTCCAACTCTTTACAACCCCATTGACTGTAGCCCACCAGGCTTCTCTGTCCATGGGCTACTTCAGGCAAGAATACTGGAATGGGGTTCCATCCCCTTCTCCAGGGGATCTTCCTGACCCAGGGATCAAACCCCTGTCTCATGTCTCTTGCATTGGCAAGCAGGTTCTTTCCCATTAGCAAGTATAATAGAAAATAGCATAATGGTTCAAAAGAAAACTTTGAAATCAGACAGACCTGAAATCCCAGCTCAACCACTTGCTAAGCACGAATTTTTAAGCAAGCTTCTCACCCACTCTGCATATCCACTTTCTTACCCATAAAATGGGATAATAATAATATCTGTCTCAAAGATCTGTTAGAATAAAATGAGTTAATACAAGGTAAGTCCTGAATACAGCCAACCCAGAGAAAGTATTCAATAAACAGTGTTTGGCGTGCTGCAGTCCATGGGGTCACAAAGAGTGACTTAGTGACTCAATAACAACAACAACTGTTGCTCAAGTCCGTCTGTTCTACAATCTGAAAGTGAAAGTCTTAGCTCCTCAGTCTTGTCGGATTCTTTGAAACCCCATGGACTGTAACCTACCTACCAAGCTCCTCTGTCCGTGGAATTCTCCAGGCAAGAATACTGAAGTGGGTAGCCATTCCCTTCTCCAGGTAATCTTCCCAAGCCAGAGATGAATACAGGTCTCTCGCATTGCAGGCAGATTTTTACTGTCTGCGATCCTATAATCTACATGTACTCTAAAGCAAATGTTAGAGTTTATCCAATCTCAAAACTTAGTTTATTGTAGACACATAAGTAATCTGATAGAAACTTCTAGTTATTGAATTAAAATCCTATGGGATGGAAAATCCTCTACTCATCATCATCCATAAACTCAGCACAGATTTTTCCACCAAGTCATCAGTATAAGAACCATGAGGATGAAAGCACTCTGCAAGAAGATTAATGGACAAACCTTGAGGTTTTCTCTTAAAACAAATCACCAAATTTCAAAGAAAAAAACATGTAACATAAGGAAAGTGACTTATAGCCAGCCTAGCCCCATACATCTTTAAACTGTCTAGGAAACATGGAAAGGAGCAAGTTACTATGAAACTGGAACTCTTAAATACTTTACAAGGATTATTTCAATTTAATCCTGACAGCAGTGAGGTGTGAATTATTATTATTCCTGTTTTGCATCTGATGGAATTAAGTGTTCATGAAGTTATATAATGGATGCCAGCAGTCACAAAATTGCTAAGTGGTAGACCTCAGATTCCATTTATCATGCTGTACTGAATAGTTAAAGCCCCAAGTGGTACAATCTGTACTATGATTGTGATTATGCAGAAAACCAATATAAGATGGCAATATTAAGAAAACAAGTATTGATACTCTCCAGAAAATTTTTTCTCTTATTTTAGTTAAATAAGTTTTAGCATCTTTTTAATTTGCAATACCACCAAAGAGGACCTATCTTTTAGGATTATCAGAAAATGGAAAGAACATAATGAAAGCAGGAAAAGAGAAGAGGAAACAGTCTTCTTATTTTCTGTTCAAAATATTATTTAGTAATATACAGATCTCAGATGTAGATTTAATGTGTTCTCTTATTGTGTTTCCAATGGTCTCTTTTTATGCACGCCATATTTGCTCTCAATTTGAATCAGCAAAGTTCTATATTCATGCATTGTTCAGAGAAATAGTTTTACTCTACTTACACTCTGTAACTCCTCCATCTTTCTCCCAGATATATTGGGTTGGACCAATCATAGGAGCTGTCCTCGCTGGTGGCCTTTATGAGTATGTCTTCTGTCCAGATGTTGAACTCAAACGTCGATTTAAAGAAGCCTTCAGCAAAGCTGCCCAGCAAACAAAAGGGAGCTACATGGAGGTGGAGGACAACAGGAGTCAGGTAGAGACCGACGACTTGATTCTAAAACCTGGAGTGGTGCATGTGATCGACATTGACCGGGGTGAGGAGAAGAAAGGGAAAGACCCATCTGGAGAGGTGTTGTCTTCAGTATGACTAGGAGACAGCACTGAAAGCAGACAAGAGCCCTTAGAACTGTCCTCAGATTTCCTTCCACCTATTAAGGAAACAGATTTGTTATAAGTTAGACATGTACAGGTTTGTTGTTTCATGTCATATTACTCAGTCTAGACAGTAAATATTTCATTATTTACCAAGGAGGACTGGAAGAAACCTATCATGAATTTCAAATCTAAAAAAAAAAATCTTTTTGAAGTATCCCCAAAGCAAATGTGTATCTCATTTGTCTATTTGACATTCATTGATAATCAATTTAAAATACTATCAAGATTTTGTTAAGGCTTGCCTGACATATCTATCACACAGACATAACCTATCAGCTTATTTCCTCTTCCTTGTAAGTGGTATTATCAGTCCTCATCTGAGTATTTATTCTTTTAAAACAAATTTGTCAACGGCAAAATACAGAGTATGTCACAGAGTCTTGCATATTCGAGAGAGAAAATATAACAAACTCTTTTACATGCAATCCCTTATGTTTAAACTACCTGGGCAATTGAATACTAATGAGTCACTGCTAATGAGTTGTTTTCATTTATATTTCAAATATCCAACTTTCAACCCAAACTTAAGTTCATAATATTTCTTCTTCCTCCTCGCTGTCCCTAGGGTAAATATGGATCTAAAGCCCAGAAATTTGAGTAATGTTCATAAATTCTTTATGTTTATTAACCTAATAAAACATCCACATCATAAGACACCTATTGAGACTCAGGACAAACAGACCTGAAAGATTTTATTGGGGTGGGTGGAAACTTACCATCATACAAAAGTCATATGGAAAAAGGCAATCTGTATGGTGGTTTCAGATAGCTGATCTGTTTTCAGTGCACATCTTCAAATACACCACATGAGGTTCACAATCTAAACTTTTAGCCACTTAACCATTTGCTTATTTTTTTTTAACTTACTGGCAAAACTGGGGGTTTTGTTTGTTTGTAATTTTGGTTAACTGTATGTAAACATTAGCTGAGACATATTTTTGATAACAAGAAAGTAACTAGTTGAGTTCTGAGGTTTTGTGAATTATTAAGCTCTGCTCGTTCTAGAAGGTGTTCACAATGGTCCTGCCAGCCCCAATCGCTGCTACCCTCCCACTTCTCATGACATTTATTGATAATCTTCATTGTGTATTTGTTGATCATCTTCACTGTATGTGTAATGATATTTTAATGATCTAAAATGCACTAGGGACAAAGAACAAGACAGCAAAATAAAAGGGTGAGGACATCAAAATCCTTTGTATTCCATGCTGACTACATGAGAATCTTTCATTTGTAGAAATATTGTATGTAACCCAATGTGGTTTTTAAGTATTTTCATTATTGACTCATTTGTTTGTCAAAATAACTTTTTTTTTTCCTGTACTGCTTTGCCTTATGTCAGTAAAATTGTCTCTAGAAATGCCAGTTGCTGTCATCTAAACCCCAGTCTGTTCTAGCCTTTGTTTTAGACAAAGAGCTGCAAAAGTTGATTTCACTGAACAAAAGCTAATAGTAATGCAAAAACCTATCACTGCAAAGAGTGGCTTGTAAATAGCTGATAATCAAGGGCTTTCTTCTCCCACACACAGTGTCACTTTTCAGTGTTAATGGCAGTTGTGTGTCTGTTGCAGTGAGATAATGGACCACTATTAAATCTGATTATCTTCGGTGCTAGGAAAGGAGTGCATAAGGTTCCAAGAGAGACATCACACCAAGGGAGTCCCCAGAAGTCCCACTGTCATTTTTTTGGCAGGTGCCTAAATCCCAGGACTCTTTGTTGGCCGTGCACACCCTCCATCACGGAGGCACACTGCTTCCTGCTTGGGACAGCATCTATAGGAACTAGGGTGTATTTCTAAGGATGGTTTATGCCCATATTTTCAAATGTTTGCTCAATATATCATTAAAGGCTTAAAACTGGGGGTGGTTTAGCTCAAAAGATAATGCTCTGAACCACAGGCAAGCATGCCAGCTCAAAAATAAGTTAAGTTAGCAAGGGAAAGTGTCTTCCCTGGTGGCTCAGATGATAAAGAATCTGCTTGCAATGCAGGAGGCACAGGTTTGATCCCTGGGTAAGAAAGATCCCTTGGAGAAGAGAATGACAACCCACTCCAGTATTCTGGCCTGGAGAATTCCATGGACAGAGGAGCCTGGCCAGCTACAGTCCATGGGGTCGCAAAGGGTTGGACACAACTGAGCAACCAACACACACATCAAGGGAAAAAAGGAAACATTTTTTTAATACACTTAAAGTTTACTGGTGTAGGATCATTTTTATTCAACCATATGGTTTACTTCTTATACAGCCAATTTCATACTTGCTTCCAGTTAGAGCATTTAATAAATTATCACTGGAAAAAAAAAACCCTCATGAATTATATTTTGGTCATTTGTTTTCCAGCAACAAGCAGAGTACCTGGCACATAGTAGGTATTCAAAACAAGTGTGTTAATTGAGAAAATATATATATATATATATATACTTCATTTGTGATTTAAGGATATAAATAATTTTCTTTTCATCTTTATTTTGTTCAATATTTAATAGAAGCATGAGTTCAAGGACTACTAAGGGAAGTCCATATAAATGTAAAAACCATCGAATATATTTTTGCCTTCTACTATTTTAGGGGCATGCAGCGAATGAAAGCTTTTACACTTTCCTTTCCCCGCATATGAGACAGCATATTTTGTATTTCACTCAAGGCTCTACCAGTAAAAAGTAATGAAACTGTACCTTTCTAATGACATCTATGCAGCAGGGGTCTTTTGCCTTGTGGATGACACCAAATTATCCAAGTGTATTAAGAGACTGGGGCTTTTTCCTTTAATCCCTTCTTATTAATGAAGTGCATCGTGCTGCTCCCAGGAGAGTGCTGCTGACAGATATACAGCAAAGAGATCAGAGAGAAAAAACTGGAAGGACATAAATGAATTATACCCAGCCAGGAAACGATGCCAGCCGCCTCTTCCCTAAGGAAAAGTACAACAAGTGCCGCCCCCCCATTGTAAGGTGGTCCCTACATTGCAAATGTATATAGTTTGTCAAAGGAGTACAAAGGGTAAAGAGTTATTTTTTAAGTTTCCAGGGCTTTCTTTAAAATTGGGAGTCCAGAGTTTGAAAGTATGTTTTCATTGTAGAAGATGACATTTTCTTCAAAGAATTCTCAACTTTTATACTGGAAAGAAGTATTTTCTGGTATCTAAATAGTTGCTTAAATGTAAGATTCCTATACTTCATTTCTGCCATTTGATGTTTTTCATGTATTCTTATACTTTCCCTCTTTTGATCCTTTTCCTGATGCAGTTGGTAGATGCTGACTCAGTCTTGAAGATTTTACAAGATTAGAAATATTTTGCTAACATGTTTCCCTGGTGGCTCAGATGGTAAAGAATCCGCCTGCATTGCAGAAGGCCTGGGTTCGATCCCTGGGCTGGGAAGATCCCCTAGAGGAGGGCATGGCAACCCACTCCAATATTCTTGCCTGGAGAATCCCATGGACAGAGGAGCCTGGTGGACTACAGTCCCTGGGGCTACAAAGAGTCGGACATGACTGTGTGACCAAGCACAGCACACAGCACATGACAGAATTAAGCTATCTAATTATCAGAGGTCTGATTCCAGATAGCACAGAATATTCTTCTTAGGCCATGAAACCAGGCAACTCACTTACTGGTTTAAACTCCATAATGAACCAAAAAATTCCAAAACAGAATAATACATTCAAATACTAGAATTGATCCCAGTGAAGCTCTCTGTTGCAGCCTGTTGACACTGTTCCCACATGCTGTGAACATTTAACAGATAAATTGCCTTTCTGACAGCTGAGAATGACAAGGAGAGCCCAATAGATCAACTTATCAGACAAGAGAAAGCTGATATAAATTCTCATCATAAGCACTATAGAATATGCAAACTCAGGCTGTTTTATACCTGAAAGTCATTCTGTCTTTCCCAATATGTTGATGGCATCAAAATTATTAGAAAAGTGTGTTTACTCTCTGGAAAGTGTAATGTAACAAAACTCACTCTCTTTACCCCAAATTGTGTACATTTGCACTGCTTTCGTAGTACTTTACAGATCACCCCAAAGCAGCTATAACTTTTGAAACCCTCTCTAAAATTCCCTAAACTACATGCAAGATATTTAATCCAGGGCTTTAAAACTGTGGCTACTCACTTTGGCAAATGACAATAACCTATGAAAATACAAATCAAATAAATGTTATGCAACGTGTATGATAAACATTAAACTTAAAAGCAGTTATAACATTATCTATGCATGTTAAAATCCAAGAGCTAAAAAATATACTGAATTTATATAACCCATCAGAATGTATTTCTAGATTCTCTTCAGGATTAATTAAATAAACATGCAATTTATAAAACTATATAAACAATTGTTTATCACTTTTATGACTCAAATCACAATAAAATTGTAATTCATGATAAACTGGTGAGAATAAACTGAACATATGGTTATATTCACAATTATTCATTAACTGAAATGTTATTCCAGTGTTAGAGCTAATGTTAAGGAGATTGAAACTATAATGTCTAATATTTGGAATAATCTATTAAAGTGTTAGCACTGTGGTTGATTTCCATGAATTATGTTGATCTCATATTACTAAGCTTGTGCAAATAAAGTGTTTAATATTTTAAAAGGTAAGCATTGTGTTTGATGATTTTGAAAATTCATCCATAGCTTTTGCTCATCTCATCTTGAAGCATCATTTAGAAGGACCAGGAGGTTTAGGTATTTGAGTATAGTCAATGCCAAATGAAATGGTGGTGGAATCCATATAATAAAATCTATTTTTGAGAGCCTACAGAGTACACAGTATGGTAGGTCCTCATATAGACAGTGAAAACATGTTTTGGGGGGCTTAATTCTAAATGTTCACATCTGTGTAAAACAGACCATTGAATATCAGCTGTCATTATAGAGAGTTGAAGAGTGAAGACTTAAACAACTGTGACTCAAATGAGGCTGGTATTGCAAAATAGACGATCCATCCTTAGGGCATTTGGCAAATTCTGCCTACCCAGATGGATGATGTAGCCTCAGTGAGTATCGGTTTACTCCCTTGGATTCTTGGTTGGAACCAGAGGTTACAGACCTGCAGGGAAGGATTGAGGACAATTGTTTATGTAACAAGCAAACCCGTTGGAGGAGTAGTGAATGCTGCCTTAAGAGCCAGGTGGATGCGAACCTCTTGCTGCACTTGTCACACTGTAGTGAAATAATCTGTGTAGGTTTCTGTCTCCCCTACTAGGTTTTAAACTCCTTAAGGGCTAAGACTGTGTCTTATTCTCAACACTGAGAACTAGGCTTGACATTTCTCTCAATAAATGCTTGCTGCATAAATGAATTAATGACTTAATATCTCAATCATTAGGAAATACCACAAAGCACTATACCTTGGTCTAGTTGGTTTTTACTGTATAAGTGTGTACAAAATATTTGAATGCATATAGTTCTAGTTAGGAGTCCAAAATTAGCTCAAACACTAAAGAAAATAAAAAGGGAAAATGCACTTTAGAAAGAATAAAACACTAATTGGATTTATAAAATTTATACCTAATGTGTAAGCAACGAGACATGTTTTCATTGCTAAATTTATATGATGGCCAGATGTTAGATGAAATTCAGCTCTATGAGTATTTAGCAAGAAAAGTATTTTAACAAGCATGGGAAGCTAGAAAATAAATGTCAGCTCGATTTTAGATAATTACATTGCTTGGAAAATGTCCAAAACAGTATGCCACCTGAATTAATTCTTAATACTTTTTAGTTTTTTCTACATCTTCATTCCTTGGGTTTCAAGAAGACATTAGAGACCCCAAAAAGCTGGTTGAGTTCTGCTGCCTCCACATGTTCAGAGGTCTTTGAGAAACCATGAGCATAATGTTTGTAATCTCTGTACATAAAATAGTGATAGTGCATAGTGAGTGCTTAATAAGGGCTTCCCTGGTGGCTCAGACAGTAAAGAACCCTCCTGTAATGCGGGAGACCTGAGTTAAACCTCTGGGTTGGGGAGATCTCCTGGAGGAGGGTATGGCAACCCACTCCAGTATTCTTGCCTGGAGAATCCCCATGGACAGAGGAACCTGGCAGGCTACAGTCTATGGGGTCACAAAGAGTTGGACACAACTGAGCATCTAAACACAGCACACAGCACAGTGCTCAGTAAATGCAAGATGGATGACTGGATAGAAAGATAGAGGGGTGGATGGGTAGATGGATGGATGGATGGATGGATGGGTGAAAGAAAGAAACTCTCCAGTCTGGAAGAAGTAAGTTAATCTGAGAATAGATGGAAATGAGAGCCTGTATGCCTTCTTCCTTTAAAAAAGCACTGGCCAAGGATCAGAATGGTAGAGGAGAAATGCACAGATTAGAATAACTATCAATTATGAGCATACATGGGGTGTCAGATTTTCTAAATATTGGTCTCAATCCGTTACTCTTCAAAACTCATTGTGGGGCAAGCATTACTATCTTTCTCATTTCCCAAGATAAGTGTCAAAAAGATTAAGCAAACTACCCAGAATTGTACCTAGTGCTAAAGCAAAAACAGGAACTCACATCCCTATTAATCCCAATCCCTTACGTTGATTCCCCTAAATCACACAAAGTTCTCTCATCCATCCATCAGCCTAATTTCCCATCAGCCATCAAGTGGCAAGAAACATCTTCTTCATACTAGGGGAAATCTTTATATACAGCATCAGTGAGGGATAATAAATTAAGTACTACAGGTCTGGAGTACCTATTACAAATCTTAGACAATATCCCAAATAAAAGAATAGAGTTGACTGCTACAATGTGTTTCCTTTAGATTGGGTAATTTAAGAAATTTTGATTGATTTTTATTTACAAAAATATTATAAAGACCACTATTAAAGATGATTTTCACTTGGTCCAGAAAAGAGAGTTGAGGATTGATTGCAAAGGTACTGGTTAGGTCTTCCACAATTCAGTAATGATAATAACATGTACTGTGCACTAGACATATATTTGATGCTATGTAAAGAAACCTTACAAAGTAGATACTGCTATTATTCTCATTTTATAGGTGAAGAAACTGAGGTCTAAGATGGGTAAGTACATAGTTCAAAGTCAGCTACCAAGTGGGGGAAGTGCTATTGGAACCCAGGCAGTCTGTCCAACAGACTCAGCTCTTAGTAGCTGTCCTGTACTGTTTCTTACCTGAGGTTGGGGTGTTTTAGGCCACCAGCCGTTTCAACATTCATATCTGCTTTTTACAAGCCTGATTCTTTCTTACATGCTAGACTTCAGCATGTTTGAGTCTCTCAGCTATTCACAACTTGACTGCTGGTTATCATTTTGACCTCTGAAGGAAGACTGAAACCCTCCAATGCAAATGCTACAAAGATAAATCAGCTGAACTTAAAAAGTGTTTTTGAAAGGGACTGAATAGCCAAGAAAACACTTTCTTTTCTTGAGCAGGGGTATGACAGATACTGCTCACTTTTTATCAATAGCCCAGATTTCCTAACTGGTCTTTAATTTACCTAATCCAACAATTTCTCTCTGTCCTTCATTAAGACAATTAATATATATCTTAGTTCTCCTTTACCTATTAATCACCCAATCAATATGTATGCTAACACACCTATTTTGTTCAGGATCCTATAGAAAGCTTTAATAAATTATAATTTATTTATTAATTTTATGCAACATTCAATTTTAAAAAGGGAAGCAATAAAATGGTGTTTGACAATAAATTGAACTAAAGTATGTGATAACTTATCCTATATCAGCCTACAAACTGGACCAATTTTATCTGCAAAAATATAATAATAATAATAAAGGTGGGGATTCCCTGGGAGTCCAGCACTTAGGACTCAGAGCTTTCACTGCCAGGGCTCAGGTTTAGTCCTTGGTCAGGGAACTAAGATCCTACACACTGTGCTATGCAGCCAAAAATAAATAGATAAATATAACAATGAGTGGGCCAAGTACTAACAATGTTAGAATGACAACAGCTTTAGAAAATGAATGAAGAGAATGGCTGTCATCAGTAAGTACTTACCTGATTTGTGTTCAAGCCTCAGAACTGTGGCTTCAGTTCCCACCTGATTTGACCCAGACTTTCAGAAGACAAAAATCTTTCAAAATATAGGATAGAGATGTACTACCAGTGACTGGGGAACTATTTGTTTAAATCTGGGGCTCCCAGATGGTGATCTGAATGGAAAGGAAATCCAAAAGGGAGGACAAATATGTATATATATAACTGATTCACTGTGTACAGTAGAATCTAACACAATATTGTAAAGCAACTATATTCCAGTAAAAAATATTAATTAATTGATTTAGGGCTCCCAAAGGGGAAAGAAAAGAAAAAGGATGATCATTGGGGAGGGAGGGGAGACAGGAGTCCCTCAGTAAGAGCAAAGTCAGAGGACAGGGGCTCCTCTTCTCTCGCTCCCACCCAGTGTGGGAGCTGTCAGGACAGCCTCTGCCCCTGTGCAGAGGAAAGTCTCTGTGCTGAGTTACCATCCTATAACGTAATCAGTACCCGAAAGAGAACTGAACAAGCCTCATCTTCAACAATTTTAATAGTCAAAACCTCATGTTTCCCTGGTGGTGCAGACGGTAAAGAACCTGCCAGCCAATGTAGGAGACGAAGATTCAATTCCTCTGTTGGGAAAACAACCTGAAGGAGGAAATGGCAACCCAACCCAGTATTCTTGCTTGAAGAATCCCATGGATAGAGAAGCCTGGCAGGAAACAAGCCATGGGGTCGTAACGAGTCAGACACAATTGAGTGACCATCAAACCTGTGATCCCAGTGCTGCCATTTCAAGCTAAAGGTAAATACCTAGACTCCTACCATGGAATAAAAGCACTCACCAAATTTTGATTCTTGGCAACAAATGCAGGATGAGAGCAGGATCTCCCCACATCTCATGCAAGCAATCTTGCCTTTATAATGTATTTCTTTCAAAAGGAAAAATGATGAGCCTCATCTCAGCACAAGGCTCTTGGAGATGATTTGCCATATTAAACTGGGGCTTCCTTGGTGGCTCAGTGGTAAAGAATTCACCTGCCAATGTAGGAGATGCAGGTTCGAGCCCTGAGTCAGGAAAATCCCCTGGAGGAGGAAATGGCTACCCACTCTAGTATTCTTGCCTGGAGAATCCCATGGACAGAGGAGCCTGGCAGGCTATGGTTCACAGTGCCCCAAAGAGTCGGACACGACTGAAGCGACTGAGCACGCAGGTAAGGATTTCAGTGTCAAAACTTATCACAAAGGATCTTGCTGTTTCAAAAACCAATCTTCTGGAAATGGTGGCAGAAGAACAGAAGAAGGAGAGAGGCTGGCACTTCTCTAGTGATCTGCTGTAAGGAAAAGTCAGGAAAACTGATAAAGAGTATTCAGCCCTGTGGTGTTGGTACATTGTAGTTAAATCATTCATATTCTTTGAACTCTAATAAAAAATTCTCATCAAACAATGATGACATTTTCATCTCATCCAAGTTTAATCACAAGACTATTGTAATTCTGATTTTCTTCACCTCCGTTCAAATTGAAAGTAATTGTCAGACGTCATTTTAATTCTAACCATTACATCCCTTCTTACATGGTCTCTCTCACATTATTATGGCCCATTTTGTTCTGTAAGAGATATGTCATTTTTTTCTATTATTCAAGCAGTTTTAAAAGAGCATTGTCACTGACCTACAAATAGTACATTTAAGGCTTATTTTAAGAAGTATTTGGAAAAACAAATGAACATAAATGGAAAATGTTTTCTTGAAACACTGAGAGACATGAGGGGTGATAAATTATGACTATTGAATTCCTAATGTTGGGAAAACACTTAACTGCCTGAATTCTTGATTGTTTCATTTTCTTTTTCTTAGCAACCCTCAGAATGCCACAAATTTGGGCTTAAAATGTACAAAAGCAGAGAGAGCTCCCTAGTGGTCCACTGATTGGAACTCTACACTTTCAATGCAGAGGGTACAGGTTTGATCCTTGGTCGGGGAACTAAGGTCCCATATGCCACGTGGTTCGGCCAAAATATTTCTTTTTAAAAAGCACCGGGCAGCAATGGAGATGCAGGCATAGAGAACAGACTTGTGCACAAGGGCAGGAGAGAGGAAGGAGAGGGTAAGATGAATGGAGAGAGTAGCATGGAAGCATATACACTAACATATGTAAATAGCCAGAGGAAATTTCCTGTATGACTCAAGGAACTCAAACAGGAGCTCTGTAATAATCTAGAGGGGTGGAAAAGGGTAGGAGGTGGGAAGGAGATTCAAGGAGGGGACATATGTACACCTGTAGTTAATTCATGTTGCTGTATGACAGAAATCAAACCAGCATTGTAAAGCAGTCATCAATCCATTTAAAATAAATATAATTGTATATTTTGAAAAGCACAAAAGCAGAGAAGTGAATACAACAAATTCATTTTATTATCTCCATTGCCATTTTTAAAAAATAACTCTGCTTCAGTTGTGACACACTCCTGGGATCTAGGCTGAGAAGTGGGAGCAAATTTATCCTAACTGAGACAGAATTTCTTCCTGGGGATGGCAAGGGAGCCCTAATCATCACCTCCAAGGATATATGGAAAGCTGGCAAGAAAATCAAAGAGGACTGTAGGATTTGGAATAATGTGTGTGTTATATTTTCTAGGTTTTCCACAAAAGACATATGTTACCATCAGAATCAGAAGAGGGGAGAAAATGAGTGAAATATATAAAGAGACCTAAGAGGTCTGATATAAACAGACGGATCAGAGGGTGGATAGAATGCAGAGCCTTTTGGAAGGTAATGGTTCCGCGTTTGTGTTGATGTCCAAGAGCACAAATGCCCCCGAAGGCAAGAGGATCCTACACTCAAATTTTTACAATGGTAAGTGAGCAAGTGATGGAAAGGAGGCAAGAAGGTACTGGGGAGTCTGGGACCTGCTGCAGTAAACTTGGCTTGTAGATTCCTATCATCTAAGACCTTGGACCCAGTGTAGCCAGAGCTTCTAATATTTTAGACAAACTGGAAATTCAAACTTGAATATGAAGTCTCCAAATTTTCTTAAATGTTGGTTCGCATGTATTTTTCCAAAATTACAGAAGCAAAGAAAAATACATCTGAGGCTTGACCAGGCTCAAGGATCACCAGGTCAAGATCTTTACTCCACAGCCTCTTGAACATCTTCATTTATGTTCTTCAGATACCTCAAAGTGAGCCTGTTCAAAGCTGAACTCATTGCCTTGATTTCTTCCAGCCTGCTTCTCTTCTTGTGTATGCCAAACTGTAGAGTTATTTAAGCCAAAACATGGCAGTCATCACATGTGGAACCCCCTTCCCATTCAATGATCTGCCAAGTCTAAGATCTCTTAAATCCTTCTTGCCTCCAGCCCTACTGCCTCTACTTTGATTCAGGCCAATGAAATCATCACCTACATAAATGTATTAGCCTCTGAACCCAATGGATCTCAACCAGGGGTGACTTTGATCCCCAAATAATAATTGCCGATGTCTGGAGATATTTTTCACTCTTACACTGGAGGTGAACTTCTGACACCTAATGAGTAGATGCCAGGGTTACTTTAAACATCCCATAATGCAAAGAACATTCCTCCACCCTCTAACAAATAATTATCTGGCTCAATATTTCAACAGAACTGAGACTGAGAAACCCTATAAGTAGTCTACTTAATTCAGTCTTGCTTCCCTCCAAGTGAGAATAATAAACTTCTTTTAAAAGTGAAATCATATTTCAAGGTTATCTTTTTTAAATGAAATCATATCTTTCATCTTGTAAACGTTATCTTCTAAATTAAATCATTATCTTCAAAGGTTATCTCCTAAAAATGAAATTATATTTCTTTAGTAAAATCTAAGAGATATTGATTATTTTTCTATCCAAACCCCCTACACATATTTTGCAGTAAGAATCAGAAAATAATGGCTCTTCAGGTCTAGGAAGTCAACATTTATTGGGCTTACCCAGTCAGAGTAATTTAATCACCATTTTCAGTGACTGGTTTAGGAAAGGGTCTGAGAACAATTTGTTTAATCTCATCTGAGAAAATATTCTCTGTTCTTAAAAAGATCTTAATCTTTCCTGATGGCTCAGAGGTTAAAGCGTCTGCCTGCAATGCGGGAGACCTGGGTTCGATCCCTGGATCGGGAAGATTCCTGGAGAAGGAAATGGCAACCCACTCCTGTGTTCTTGCCTGGAGAATCCATGGACGGAGGAGCCTGGTGGGCTACAGTCCATTGGGTCACAAAGAGTCAGACAGGACTGAGCAACTTTACTTTATTCTTAAAAAGAAGCTGTGATAGATTTATTTGCAAAGATGGCCATAAGAACTCATACCATTTCTATTTATGTGAAACCTTCCCATCATGGGATGAAATCTATTTCTCATCCTTTGAATTTGGGCTGTTTCTATAACTTGCTTTACCAGCAGAATGCAACTATAGTGGGACTTTTGAGACTAGGCTTCAAGGTGCCTTGAGCTTCAGCCCCTCTTTCCTTGGGACACTGCCTTGAGACCACCGTGTAAAGCCCAGTCTAGTAACCTGGGAGATGAAGAACCACTGGCAATAGAAAATCAGCTGTTCCAGCCATCCTGGCTAAGGCCCCAGACATGTAAGTGAGGTTATCTTAGACCATCTAGCCCCAGTTAAGCCAGAAACTGATTCACTACAAGTGAATGTGGAGTCCTGGAGAGCGCTCAGAGATGCTCAGCTAAGTCCAACCCAAATCCCCAACTCCCAGCCATGAGTTCATAGTGATTGCTTTAGGACAACAGTGTCTGGAAACTGAACACGGGAAGAAGGCTGGGGGAAAGTCTCAATTGTATTGTTGTTGTTCAGTTACTCAATCATGTATGACTCTTTGCAATCCCATGGACTGCAGTATACCAGGCTTCCCTGTCCTTCACCATCTCCCGAAGCTTGCTCAAACTCATGTCCATTGAGTCAGCGATGCCATCTAACCATCTCATCCTCTGCCTCCCCTTTCTCCTTTTTCCTTCAATCTTTCTGAGCATCAAGGTCTTTTCCTAATGAGTCAGCTCTTTGAATCAGGTGGCCAAAGTATTGGAGCTTCTGCTTCAGCATAAGTCCTTCCAGAACTGTATACATTCCCTTTATTCCCCTGTTCTCAGGATGTATCTCCATCCTTAACTGAACCCAGCTTCTTTCTCTGGAAAAAGTTCATCCTCCTCTTCTTGCCAAGGTTGTTGGTCAGTGAGCTGGAAAGATGATCTGGAAGTCTTACTACTTCAAAAACTAGCTTTCAATCAATCCTTCTCATTTTAGTCGTCCTAACCACCTCACTTTTGGAAGTTCCTGGTGGTACCCCTTTCTAAGCTGTGAAGTCTGAGTAATGAAGCTGGGTTTCTTCTTTCTGTCCTGGAACTTAACTTTCAATTTTCTCTGGTCCTTTCTCACTCAGCCATCTGCTTCCCAAGTTCCAAAATTTTGTAGATAGTGCTTCCTCTATTGTTCTTATGCTTTGGGGTTTAACACAAATATATGACAAATGTGTGTGCTCTGTCGTGTCCGACTCTGCAACCCCATGGACTGTAGCCCACTAGGCTCCTCTGTTCATTGCATTTCCCAGGCAAGTATACTGGAGCGGGTTGCCATGCCCTCCTCCAGGGGCTTGAACCCAGGTCTCTTGCATCTCCTCCACTGGCAGGCAGGTTCTTTACCACTAATACCTGGGAAACCCTGGGGGTTAATGCTTTTTCTAAAAATCACTTCAGAATTGTTTTATGGGGATTTGGGGGGATTCCCCATTAAAATCCCCTTTAAAATCTTTAATCTGGAAAAAAAAAAACTTTAATCTGCCATCTTCGCACAGATTTCTGCTCTCTGTTTAATGTTACTTCCTCAGAGAACCCCCTGGAGGCTACATTAGGTGTCTCTGCTGTAACTCCCATATTAACAAACTGTGCTTCTCCCATCAGACATGTGGGTGCTAATGGGACCAAATCACAATTTTTTTACTGTTTTTTTTTCTGTCCCTTTAAATTTTATTTAGTGAAGATATGCATCCCCTGTTCCTGGAAGGAAATTTGGCAGATTCTTTTGTCTTTCTGCTGACTTACATGAAGACAATCGTATGATCACTTTAATTCACAAAACCAGATCACAAATATAGAAAGTGTTCTGCTCAACATATTAAGCAGTTCCTCAATTTTTCTTCCAAGTTAAGATGACTCCATCTCCACCTCGATAAGGTCTGTGGTTGGCAGCTCCCTGACTTACAAAAAGGAGATGCACTCACTTCGGCTCTGTCCTTCTCAGTTCACCCCTCTTTACCTTTGGACAGTGGCTCATTAAGCCATAGGCACAGGGGAAAGTAAGCCAACAGAGCTGCAAATTTAACAAATAAAATACTGGTTAGGTAGCTTTGGTTTCTCTAATTCTGATAAATGATTACTTCTGATTTTTTTTCCCTCTTGGGCTGTATTCTAGTTTTCTTTTGTTTTGTCTTTGAATTCTTTGGAATCCCCATTTCTAGGAACTCCACGTCTATAATTGAACTGAAGGGGATATATTCTGGCTTCCAGTGTTTCGCTCAGTCCTCCGTCCCTGCCTGTGTGTGATTACTCAGATACTAAGTTGTGTCCAACTCATTTGCAAACCCATAGACTGTACCTTGCCAGGTTCCTCTGTCCATGGGATTTCCCAGGCAAGAACACTGAAGTGGGTTGCCATTTCCTTCTCCAGAGGACCTTTCCCACCCACAGATCAAACCCATGTCTCCTGTGCCTCCTGCATTGGCAGGAGGATTCATTACCACTGAGCAACCTCCCTGGGTCAGTAGGAATTAAGATGGTGTAGTCTGGCCCTTTCTCCCAGGGGAAATGCTCTCTCAGTTCAATTCAGTTCAGTCGCTCAGTCATGTCTGACTCTTCGCAACCCCATGGACTGCAGCACACCAGGCTTCCCTGTCCATCACCACACTCTCAGAGCTTACTCAAACTCATGTCCATTGAGTCGGTGATGTCATCCAACCATTTCATCCTCTGTCATCCCCTTCTCCTCCTGCCTTCAACCTTTCCCAGCATCAGTCTTTTCCAATGACTTGGTTCTTCACGTCAAGTGGCCCAAATATTTGGAGTTTCAGCTTCAGCATCAGTCCTTTCAATGAATATTCATCACTGATTTCCTTTTCAAGGGAATCTCAAGAGTCTTCTCCAACACCACAGCTCAAAAGCAGCTATTCTTCGGTGCTCAGCTTTCTTTATAGTCAAACTCTCACATCCATACATGACCACTGGAAAAACCACAGCTTTGACCACATGGACCTTTGTTGGCAAAGTAATGTCTCTGCTTTTTAATATGCTGTCTAGACTGGTCATAGCTTTTCTTCCAAGGAGCAAGTGTGTTTTAATGTCACGGCTGCAGTCACCATCTTCAGGGATTTGGGAGCCCAAAAAATAAAGTCTCTCATTGTTTCCATTGTTTCCCCATCTATTTGCCATGAAGTGATGGGACAAGATGCCATGATCTTTGTCTTTTTAATGCTGAGTTTTAAACCAGCTTTTTCACTCTCCTCTTTCACGTTCATCAAGCAGCTCTTCAGTTCCTCCTCACTTTTTGCCGTAAGAGAGGTGTCATCGGCGTACCTGAGGTTATTGATATTTCTCCCAGAAGTCTTGATTCCAGCTTGTGCTTCATCCAGCCTGGCATTTCCCATGATGCACTCTGCATATAAGTTAAATAATCAGGGTGACAATATACAGCCTTGATGTATTCCTTTCCCAATTTGGAACTAGTCTATCGTTTCATGTCCAGTTATAACTGTTGCTTCTTGCCCTGCATGCAGATTTCTCAGGAGGCAGGTAAAGTAGTCTGGTATTCCCATCTCTTTCAGAATTTTCCACGGTTTGTTGTGATCCACACAGTCAAAGGCTTTGGCATAGTCAATAAATTCTCTCTATATATAATATGCCAATAAAATGCCACATAGAGAAATGCTCTCTATGTGGCATCAAAGCAGCTCACCACTCTTCCTGTTAGCTTCTAGATTTCCCAAGAAAATCTGGCACCCACGTGGCACTGAGACAACAATCTGTATATATTTACTGGCTGATGGCTGAATGAATAAATTGGCCATTACTGGTTTTCTGCCATGAGCTGTTACACAACAAATGATCACCAATTCTTTCACTGCCCTCTACCCAGTAGAGGTGTGACTTTTAGATTCAATTTGCAGAAAGAACAGAAATGCTAAGTCCTGACAGATGTTATTGGTGAAGATCTTTAAAATAAATTTCTCTTTCAAAATATTTTAACATGGGGTTGCTATCCTTCTATTTCAAGTGGTTGGGGGGTTGACCTTGATAGGGAGTCAAATGAAATACCCAACTGGAGAGACCTTTCAGCACCATAATTCTATGAAAAGACAGTAGCTTTGTCTTATTTCTAAGAAGAAATTGAAACTAGATTAACAGAAAATTAAGTTGGCCAGTTTGGTCAAGCGAAATATGAAAAGTAAGTAATATCCTGTTCTAAAGTTCTATGATTCTATAATATAAACAGTGGAAAATAATTTGGACTTTTTGAATACTGCCAGTAATCATTTTGCAATTTCTGGTCATAAGCATTCACAACATATTAAATTAGAATTTATGAATCATCCCCACAATAACACTTAATTTGCTTTTAGTTATTCAAAGAGGAGTGGAGAAGTTTATGCAGGGTTATAGAGAAATTTTGGATCACACAAAATGTATCTGGCATGAATATCATCTAACATGTTTTCTTTCTAACCTCTTATTATAAAACTCAAGAATTTATCTTTTGTAATCCCCACAAAGAATTTGAGATGGATTTTAACTTTAAAAAAAAAAGATATCCAGGGACAGGATAATTAAGACAGTAATGTATTAATATATACACTCATATATAGACTCAGTCATGTCCAACTCTTTATCACCCCATGGACTATAGCCTGCCATGCTCTTTTACCCATGGGATTTTTCAGGGCAAGTGGGTTGCCATGCCCTTCTCCAGGGGATATTCCCAGCCCAGGGATCGAACCCATGTCTTCTGCATTGCAACCAGATTTTTTACCCACTGAATCATCAGGGAAACCATAGACATAATGGTACTTAGTATATCGACTTAGAGATGAGATATTTGCTACATGTAAGCACTAAATTTATTAATAGCTCTAAAATTTCTGATATCAAGTCAAAAGAGGAAATGCTATGGACTGTATTAAACCTGCTATGTTGTAAAAGGAAAAATACTAACTCTTTAGGGGTTACTGCTTTAGTTTTTAGTTTTGTACTAAATTCCAGGAATAATGTATCCTATGAGTCCTTATAAAATAATAGCTAACATGTATTGAATGTCTTTTATGTGCCAGGCATTCTCCTAAACTTTTTATGTATCAATAATTTAATCATCATAATGCTACTGTGAGAAAGACAACCATCCTTGCTTTTCAGGTTGGAAAACAAAGGCACAGAGAGATAAGCTGCCCATGGTTACAGCTAGAAAAAAAAGATCACAATCCAGACCCCCAAAACTCCTGCTCCTGATGGCCATACTGCAGAAAATTTTTGTCTGTGGTTTTACCTATGACCTCAAAAGTCTCCATTTCTTAAACCAACACTCAGTCAAAGCCTGGGGCATATTATTGAACTTAAAGAAAGTATTTATTCTACCATAACTTAGCAAACAGAACTATTGAAACTTAGCTGCTCATGCTCAGTCGCTCAGTTGTGTCCAGCTCTTTGCAGCCCCATGGGCTATGGCCTGCCAGGCTCCTCTGTCCATGACATTCTCCAGTCAAGAATACTGGAGTGCATTGCCAGATCTCCAGGGGATCCTCCCAACCCAGGGATCAAACTTGCATCTCCTGCATAACAAGTGAATTCTTCATCACTGAACCACCAGGGAAGTCCCAACTTAGCTGAAGATATGCAAATTATTAATTACTCAGTTTACTCTAGGAGTAAAGAATTGGAAAACTACAGGAATAAGAATTCTGATAACCCATACTTTTTTGTTTTTCACTGAAGGGTTTATTTAATTATTAACTAACAAGTACTCTTGGGCTTCCCTGGTGGCTCAGTGGTAAAGAATCCACCTGCCAACACAGGAGACACAGGTTTGATCCCTGGGTTGAGAAGATGCCCTGGAGAAGGAAATGGCAGCCCACGGCAGTATTCTTGCCTGGAAAACCCTATGGACAGAGAAGCCTGGTGGGTTACAGTCCATGGGGTCACAAAAGAGTCAGACATGCATCAGCAGGCGGATTCTTTACCACTGAGCCAGCAGGGATATACCAGGTACTGTGCCAAATTGCTTAGATGCATTATAAAATGTAGTCCTCGATCTTACAGAGGTATTTATTTACCTACTTGTTCAAAAATGTTGATCGTGTATCTCTTATGTAACAGACACAATGATAAACAGTGGGCCACCACGGTGAGCAAAATAGTATAAAACTGGAGGTTTACGTGACTTAAATAATCAGAAATAAACACATAACTACAAACAGAAATTCAGTAAAGAATGGATACAGCATATTGTGACATCACCTACAAGGAGATTTGACCTAATCTAGGAGGGCTCCCCAGTGGAAGTGGCATTTGAAATGCAATCAGAAGGTTATGTCGGAATTAATTAGGTGAAAGAGGAGGAGAAAGGGCTGCATGAGGAAACATGAGAAAATCCAGAGAGATCAAGAGAAAGAGAAAGAAAGAATGAGACTTAACTTACCCAACATTAAGAATACACTGAATTCATATCTAGTGTTTGTTACATCTAAATTCATACTATTAGCCCTACATTACAAAGCTTTCAACTCTGAAGGTATATTTCTTAGGTATTCTTTGTGTCAGACAGGACTGAGCAACTAAACTAAAAACTTTGAGAACTAAAATAGCAGTCAGCCCAAAAGTACAAACTGTAAGTGTTCCGCAGGTACGTGAAAAAGATCTTTCCATTAGAGCTGCATCATTTTTCCCTTTAATTTTCACAAAGTCAACTATGAGCCTTGGCACTAAAATAAAGGGAAGGGTTTGTCACTCAGTTGTGTCCGACTCTTTGTGACCCCATGGACTGAATCCATTAGGCTCCTCTGTCCATGGGATTCTCCAGGCAAGAATACTGGAGTGAGTAGCCATTTCCTTCTCCAGAGGATCTCCCCAATCCAGGGATCAAATCCAGGTCTTCTGCATTGCAGGCAGATTCTTTACCATATCTAAGACACCAGGGAAGCCCCACCACTAAAATAAAGACATAGGACAAAAATATATTTAGCAGTAAACACACTTGCAGCCAGCATTCCCCACTATGAATCTACATCCGAGGAAAGTTTGTCCCTAGGATAAGTCGGTTTGAATCAGCTCATCCAGGTAACTTCCTCCATGAGTTCTCGTATGAGAACCAGGGCTCTGGAGTTTCCACTCACACTGCCACCTCTTCCCTAATCATAAGCCTCATTTCCTGAGCACGCATGCTCTTCTCACCTCCAGGCCAAACTGCAGAGTCAATGTCCTCTGCCTGGACTGCCCACTCCCACCCTTCAGCCCAGCAGATTCCTTAATCTTCTGCTCTGAAGCCCTCTTCTCTGTGCTCTCCATGCTGCGCCCTCATCAGGCTGCACAAAGTTTCTGCATTTCACATTTGTTCCCCATGATACCTTAAGTTTCTCTGGTGGCTCAGTCAGTATAGAACCCACCTGCCTATGCAGGGGACCTGGATTCGATCCCTGGGTCAGGAAGATCTGCTGGAGAAGAAAATGGCTACCAATTCCAGTATTCTTGACTGGGAAATCCCATGGACAGAGGAAGCTAGTGAGTAACAGTCCATGGGGTCCACAAGAGTCTGACACGACTTTACAACTAAACCACCACCACCACCATGCCTTGAGGATTCCTTGAGGATGCTAACAGTTTTTTAGTGACAGACGTGTGTCTCCCTGATGCCCAGGAGATGGTTAAGTCTTCAATAAATTTTTGAGAATTGATGAAATATTGAGGAATTGACAAACAAAAATGTATTTACATTGATAAACTGTTTTATCCAGGAGATTCACTTTGACAGCGCTAGCAGTGAGCTTCCTTGTCCCAGCCAGGGAAGATCCCAGTCCTTCTAAAAGGTTCTGGTCAGAAGGCTCATGGTCCCAACTCCAGACTCTGATCACAGCTGAGAGGACATACCCACCAGCGTGTGCCTCATGTTGGGACCAGGCACACCAAGACCCTGTCCCCTCCCCATCCTTGCAATGTGTGAAGGGCAAGAACTACAAGTGACAAAGACCTGCCTGGGACCCAGGGGTGGAAATGCTGTAGTTTGTGATAAGAATGGACACTTTGTGATGAATTTTATAGCCAGGGATTGGACCCACATCTCCTGCATTGGCAGGCAGATTCTTTACCACTATACCACCTGGGAAGCCTACTACAAATGTAACTACGGGCAAAATGAAACCAAGTGGAAAAAACTGAATTCCTTTTGGGGACTGCTGCCTTATAGGAGACAAGGGGAAGAAATTCTTAAGTGTGCCTTGTGGCGAGGTAACAAGAAGAGAGGAAGAAAGGAGGTGAGAGGGTGGAGCAGGGAACCAGATGGTGGAAACCTACTCCCCTAGGAAGTGACTCCTAACAACTCCCCAAATCCTCAAAGCCTTTCCTCCCCCTATCAAAAGAGATAGGAAAGGGGGACTGAAGGAGGGGGAATGCCTGGAAGAAAAAGAGTAAAGGAGAAAGGAGAGAGGGAAGGGTGGAAGGAGAGAGGGAGGGCAAGAGGGCAAGCTTGCTTCTTGGGAGTTTCCTCTAGAAATTGATGAAGACACTGAATCTACCTCCAGCGTTTTCCTAGATCCAGCAGGAGCAGCTGGTATCAACACGGGGACCCAGAGGTGGAAAGCACAAAAAAGACAGCTGCGGGAGTTGTGGGGACTTAAAATGAGGGTTCTAGACTCTCAAGACCTGAGGGGGTAGGGTTTCAATCCTGCTTTAGAAAGATCTCAAAGGTACAGGGTGTCCCAGTAGAACT
Source organism: Antilocapra americana (assembly GCA_007570785.1). NCBI lineage: Eukaryota > Metazoa > Chordata > Mammalia > Artiodactyla > Antilocapridae > Antilocapra > Antilocapra americana. The sequence continues at coordinate 27,731,669 of ML662445.1, forward strand.
GGGATCTCACTGCCATGTCATCTTAAGAAAGCCTCGAGGAGAGTCACAGTGTTGGAGGCAGATAATTATTGGTAGATAATTGTCTGTTAAAACTTGTTCCCTAAATAACTTGTTTCCAGTGTCTAATGAAAATTTCCTTTAGTAATATTAGAAAGCTTTAGATGTATAACATCCGCCATGTACACATGCAGGAATGCATGCATATACATTCCTTCTCTAAAAGCAAGAAGTGCTGGCAACAAACCACATATATATTGGTATTATGACAAACTTGATATGTATATATTCTGGAATGACTAGATTGACATGGTGGAAACTTTAAAAGAAAAGAAAAAATAAATAAACCTGATGTGGGGTAATTACTCTTCTGGTAATCTCTTGGAACTTACATTCTGAATTTTTTTCACTTTTTGACTGTTTCGAGAAGATGCTCCCCAGAGGCCAGGTGTTAAGGATCAGAGTGTGATGAACTGACAGGCAAAATGATGTTGATGACAAGAAGCAACAATAGTTATCAGAAGAAATAACTGTGATGGTGCAATAATCCTGGAGGTGTCATCAGAGCAAAAGTATCACCATGGCAACTGTGAAAATGGCGTGGGGAAGAAAGGGGGACGTAGAAAATCTCTTAGAATGGAATGCTGTGTTCCAGCAACTTCTGAGAGTGAGTTCGTATATTGCATCCTAAAGAAGATTCCAATAAATAGTGATCTTTTGTGATTATACGCAGCAGAGTTAAGGCCAAAATGGCTTGCTGAGATCAGAAACGTGTGAGGTGATGAGTTGATACTTGCCCTCGGGTTGTGCCTCAGAGAAACAGCTGCACAACATCTTTTCAGAGAGAATTCAGACCAGCTGCACAATAAGCAATACACACAACAAAATGAAAATGTTCCAGGCGTGGTATTTCTTTTCCATCTTCACAGCTGTCCAGACAGTTCAGGTTTAATAGCGACATGCGCTGCTCTTTGAGGCACAAGAGAGAAACTTTCCAAGTCCCAAGATTGAAATGTGAACAGATATGAAACTCTCTCCAGCTATTTCCAAGAACATAAAGGAAATGTTGGTGCAGAAAGAGGTCAGAAAATCCATCTGGATTGCCTTCGAGCTTGGCAATTCTGTCTTCCAGGTATTTTTTCATTTTGTTTTGTTTAAAACATTCATCACAATGTTGTCCAATTATTTACAAAATCGTTCTTTGTGTTAAGCCACACCCTGGCAAATATGTGCAGAGGAAATTGCTCTCATTTCTTGGGATGGCCAGCCTGTCTGAATGTGGGCTCTGAGAGAGCTTCAGAAAGCAAGTCCATGGAGTAACTGGACCACAGAAGCTGTGCCAGCCCCTTCCAAACATGGAGTCTATTTATAAGGGGACCAAAGGAAAGCTCACTGGGCATGGAGGTCTGGCCAAGCACGGTTCGCCATTAGCACCCAGCAACTGACATTTGTAGTGACCAGGGTGGGTGCCAGTTATTGCACGAGCAAGAACAGTCTTCTTTCAGTTGAGTTTACACTTCATATTATTCTAGAATATTCTCCATTCTCCATTCTCTTTCCTATCTGTGAGACAACAGCTACTATTTTTCTCCTCCTTATGCTGAGTAAATACATGGTGATGATATGTCATCTGTTTGGCAGCATGAAAGACGATCTTTATATATGATTAGGAAAAGTATCTGCCTTTTCTTTTGCTCTCCTTCCCAAGAACTGAAGAAGTTAGATGGAACATTATGTGCTTTCATTTCTCTAACTTGAATAATACTGAGTAAGTCTTACGATACTCAGGAAAGCCCCAGAATGCCTCCTAGTTAAGATCACTATTTTTCAAACTAGATAGAACTGCAAGTCCCAGCTTCACCATTTACCAGCTGTGGGACCATTATCTTTCTAAACCTCATCTTCCTCCTTTGTATAAAGGGGATGATTAAATCACTAGATACGTGAAAGGTTCATGGAAATGTACATGTGCCTTGCCTTGCCCATAGTAAGTCCTCAATATGTTATTAGAGGCGATAAATGCACATCTAGTGACTTTTTCTGCTTTTAAGTCATGGTAAGATAATGTGTTCACTCTGATGGAAAGAATTGTAAGGCTACTTCATTATATAGTTTTTGAGCCGAAGATGCCTTTTCTAATCAAGAGGAAGTACATCCATCACAGGTGGACCAGGTCCAAAAGGCTTGCATATGGAGGTAATGGGTCCTGCATCCATGGTGCCAACCCCATCCCACTTAACCCCTAGTTAACTCCCCAAAGTCACCACCACTTTAAGAATCCCTCCAAAAGCAAGGAAAAGCCCTCTAAGGACAAAAAGCACTCTTAATGCTGCAGCCCAGGTCATCTGACAACAAAGAATACCCTTCACCCCAATTTGCGAACATTCTGGAATCACAGATCTGACTCCAGGTTGCTTCTGAAGTCTCACAAAATGGCCACTTCCTCTGGCCTTGCTGGTGCTCCTTTAGAAATCTGTTCACACTGCCGGTCACAAGCCTTAGTCCTCTTACCCATAATGATTCATTTCAGTGTTCATATTTGCAACTCCATCAAGTTGCAAAAGGAACCCATGAAGTAGTGAAAAAAAAAAAAAAAACACATATTCTGTTATCAAAGTCTTACTCCTTGAGTCACTTTGATTTCACTAAAAGCAATCATTCAAAGGACACCTTGTAAGCTGGTATCCCAAACAAACAGGCTGGCACGAAGCAGGAGTGATTTGAATTCTAAGAGATTTTCCCTTGAAATAAGCTTTGTAGTAAAGCTTGTGATGCCGAGGAGAGATAAAAGGGCGCAGGGCTGCAGACAGAGTTCAGAATGACTTAGAAATCAGATATAGTCATCAGACGTTAAGAATTTAGCCAGATGAGCACACAGCATCCTTCCAGTCCTCTTTCTGTCCTTAGGATTTCTGTATCAGGTACTCTGAAGGCTGATGTCAAGGGATGAATAAGCACAAGGGGCCCCATGGGAAGGTTCAGAGGGCTCCCAGTCAAGGTAGCCCTTTCATTAGTCAGAACAGATGTAGTCTAGAGCTGGGAAATACTAGAAGCAATGAAGACACATGTGACTGGATATTCTGTGACCGACTGCAGGCTTGCAGGCACCAACATTTTCTAGTCCACCCAGGGACATATATGTCATTTCCACCTCTCAATTCAATCAGAGGCTTACAGTATTGATTTCCAACATTAAATTACATTCTGGCTTTCTTTTTTACTTTTATGGTTGTATACAGAGGTTTCCCATTGTTTATAATGCAGATGTCTTTTAGGAAAAAAACTAAAAGGAGTTTGAGATACCCTGCACTCAGAAGTGTCACAGACTTCATTAACTTACACAGTTCTATTGCCTGAATAAAGACACACTGACTCCTGAAGGCAAGACCAGATTTTTAAAGGATGCTATATTGCAATTGTTTAAAGGTAAGAGGCATGAGCTAAGAGCAGCCATTCTGAATGTTGATGCAATAAAAGAATATGAAAGAGTTGATCATGGATCTACAAGGACCTGCATACTTAATGAAAGTGAAAGTTGCTCAGTCGTGTCCAACTCTTTGCGACCCCATGGACTATACAGTCCATGAAATTCTCTAGGCCAGAAGACTGGAGTGGGTAGCCTTTCCCTTTTCCAGGGGATCGTCCCAGACCAGGGATCAAACCCAGGTCTCCCGCATTGCAGGTGGATTCTTTACCACCTGAGCCACAAGGAAAGCCCACATACTTAATGGAAATGATTTTTAAAAACCCTCTCTTCACCAGCCTCCATCCCATCAGGAAAGACTATTGAGGCACTCATTGCCCCTGGTAAAACGTACTGTTTGGTGCCCATCAAATATCAAATTCTCTCACTCGTCAGTGTACCCGTACAAGTCTGTCTGGACCCCTGCATTGGATGCTTAGCAAGAGGCTGTTCCTAAATCCAAGGTTGCCACTTGTACTTGTTACTGTAATAATGTGATTTAATTTAAGATTCTTAAAAGGAATTAATATGAACACAAAGAACAAAAGATCTCTTTCAACAAAATCACATCAAGTGTATTGCAAAAAAACAATAAAAACAGGCATTTGTATTAAATGTGAGCAAGACAACTGTAAAAAATTGAGGCAAGTTATCATAAATATCTAGAAGAATCCTGATATCAGATTGTCTTGTGAGTTTCTGTAATTTCTCCCTTCACTTAAAAAACTGAAGCTGAGGTCTTCTGTGATGATCCAGTAGTTAAGAATCTGCCTGCCAATACAGCGGACATGGTATCGATCCCTGGTCTGGGAACTGAGATCCCACATGCCTCAAAGCAACTAAGCCCGTGAGCCACAAATACTGAAGCCCATGTGCTGTGGAGAGCATGCTCTGCAACAAGAGAAGCCACTGTAAGGAGAAGCCCTGCTTGCTGGAACTAGAGTGTAGCCCCGCTCACTGCAATTAAATAAAGCTGTACACAGCAATAAAAACACAGTGCAGCCAGAAATAAAAATAATAAATAAATAGACACAGATAAGAAAAAAAAAAAGGGTGTTGTAGGCCTGCAAGGAGAAAAAAAAATTATTTAAAAAAAGAGAAAAAAAACTGAAGCTGAAAATTGTCAGTGATGCTGTGTGGGTATAAGCTTGGGCATAAGCTCCAAGGAAGAACAGTCATCAGCAGGTCCCGACTCAAGGACAAGGTCATGACCTACTTCACAAGGTTGGTGAGTTAGTGTACAAGTATGAGTTTCAAGTTTAAATAATGCCTATAAGGTTTGTGTAAGCTATTTTTTTTTTATGGTCCCCTACTTTAATTGGCTCTTTTTTTTTTGCTTGAGCAACCAACTAAAGGTTTGAGTTTGGTAAAAGAAGAGGAATGTTATGATATTACACATTAAAATGGTATTTGGGGGGGTTATATTGAGGTAATCTATACTTGCTTTTATTGTCAGGGGCATCCTCACTTTGAAAGATACAAAAATACTGTGTTTATTCTTGTCAGTGATCTTGCCAAGAGGTTAACATTAGCATCTGTTTCCAGCTCAGATGGCATACAATTCCCTCCTCCGCTAAGAGTTACATTTCCATGCCTCTCACAAAAGATACAATAAAATAAGATGGAGTATGGTCTTTTAATCTTGAACTCATAAAAAAGTGTTGAGGGATGGGGGCTCAAACCACCCCCAGATGAGCCATCACAAGTTGAAAAGTGATAGAACATATGGTTTTCCATGTGTGAAGCTTCCTTTTGCTGAACAATAAAGGCAAACCACAGACAGGATCAGGACACTGACTCTTGCTTTGGTTTAATCTATTACATCTTAGAGGCTGAGAAACAAAACATGGCAACATGCTTCCCTCTCCATCTTCATTCGGAGAAGCTGCGATTGTTTCTGTATAGAAGATCAGAGACTGGCAGCTTACGGGTCTGAGGTTGTCTGACTGTCACAATGAAAAATGCTCCCACTGCAAGTTGACTTCCAAGTAGCCAGTCCTAATGGGCCACCTTCAATGATGAAACAACTGAAACAAACTTTGTCTGTTGTAGTGAAGGTGACTGGAGTGTATGATCTGATCAGTTACTCATCAAAGAGAAAGTTGGTATCTTTGTTCCAACATCAGCTGCCTATGTCATGCATATGTTCTATGACACATCAGAAAAAAATATGTTAAGTAGTCATTTTATAACTTTTTCCCAATAAATAGAATAAATTTCTATTACGATAGACTTAGGAATAACCAGGTTAAACCACATCCACTGCTAAGTATGAATTCTGTAATATAACCTTACTTTTCCTTGCCTCCATCTCAGGCTTCATCCTCTCTTTTCATACTGATATCCCTCTGGTTCTATTTAACCAGCGATGATTCCTGCATCCATTTTTAACTTTACAGTCTTGCTCAAACTACTCTCCATTTAGATTCTAAGAAAGATCCACCCTTAAGGATGAGCCACCTTAAAATCACACCACTAAGAGGCTCATTTCTGGGATCCCCACAGCTTCCTCCCATCAGACTCAATCATCGCTGTCTTAGCAGAGTTGTAAGAGGAGCTATTGTTGCTGTTCAGTCATTGAGTCGTGTCCTCTTTGTGACCGCATGGACTGCAGGGCACCAGGCTTCCCTGTCTTTCACTGTCTCCCCAGGTTTGCTCAAACTCATGTCCATTGAGTCAGTGATGCCATCCAGCGATCTCATCCTCTGTTGCCCTCTTCTCCTCCTGCCCTCAGTCTTTCCCAGCATCAGGGTCTTTTCCAATGAGTTGGCTCTTCACATCAGGTGGCCAAAGTATTAGAGCTTTAGCTTGAGCATCAGTCTTTCCAGTGAATATTTAGGGTTGATTTCCTTTACAATTGATTGGTTTGATCTCCTTGCTGTCCAAGGGACTCTCAAGAGTCTTCTCCAGCACCACAATTCAAAAGCATCAATTCCTCAGCACTCAGCCTTCTTTATGGTCCAACTCTCACATCCATACATGACTATTGGAAAAACCATAACTCTGACTATATGGACTTTTGTTGGCAATGTGATGTCTTGGCTTATACTACAACTCACTGCTATGTGAGCTCACTGATATGTGAGAAGTCTTTGGCTTTTATTCTTGTTTGCTTGCTTGTTTTTAATTTATCTTTTTTTGAAGTATAGTTGATCTATAACGATGTGTTAATTTCTGCTGTACAGCAAAGTGACTCAGTTATACATACATAAACACTCTTTATACATATATATTCTTTTCCATTATGGTTTAATCACACAGGATATTGAATACAGTTCTCAGTGCTCTACAGTAGGAGTTTGTTGTTACCTGATGTGTGAAAATTCTTTTTAACATGGAAACTGTTATTCAAATATCAATGGTGCTTTTCAGCCCGAGCAGTCACTCCTAGTCTACTACTTTCTCAGAGCAGTTACTGGCCACTCTAGAGAAAAAGAGAAAGAGAGAGAATCTGATAAGTTTCACAGAGGTGATAGAGAAATCTCAGCCACTTCCACCTTTAAAAAGATTATTATATAACACTGTACCCACATTAAGAGCAAAGGACTCATATCGGCTTCCCAACAGAGTGGACAGTCTTGGTCCAGGAGCATCACCTAGTGGCTTTTGGACAGGGCCTGTGTCCTCTGTCTTGAGAACGTGGGCTTCTGTGTCACTTTCTCCGTGATGGGTTTTAGAAATGAGCAGCATGGGCAGCGACCTTATTTGGGGGCCAAGGTAAAAAGAGACTTACTACCTGGACCACCTCCTTAATGCATATGGCAAGGTAGCTAGACTCTAACCTACTAAGAATCAACGGTACCACCCAGCCAACCCAAAGCCTATAAACTCAGGGCACATCAACTCATAACATTACATCTTGTGTTCTTTTGAAAGACACCACTTTTGATTTCCATACAGCCAAGGAAAGAAGAAATAAAACCTTAAGTTGGTTGAAGGGATCTGCTATAACTTAGCATGTGTATGAAAAAGAACTTCAGGGAAAATTCAAACTGAGATTTTATTTCCCAGGTTAACTTCAAAGAACATTGTGACTGAGATGAGGGATAATGCCCTCTCCCATCTTCTTGTTACAGATAGATCTTCAGCTGTTTCTACTCTAGCTGTGAGTTATTATCACCAGGAAATAGTTGTGTGTACTTGTGCACCAAAAAGTACAAAGGGCGTTATTTATTAGGTTAATCTGTGAAAACATCCAACTTCATGACTTCCACATTTTTTTTCTGGGGAGAAAAAAGGAAGAAAGACTGGACCTGATGAGCACACCAAACTTTCCACCTCTTCTATGTTCTCTCACTCCTGCTGAATCTGGTCTTTATCTTCAAGGTTTTCAATTCCTGCATCTTTCCAGGAAGGGACTCCATCCCTTATTACTCTTGTTCCATTGCTTCAGACATACTTTCAAGATGCTGGTTATCCTTTATCCATCTCCCCATTCTCCTTGCAATTTGTCATCTCACATGATTCCAGTTACCATTTTGCTTTTAATCCCCATTTGGGGCATTGTAGGGGATTGGGAAGAGGGAGTCTCATTACTGAGTAGATCTGATCGAGACACATCCCTGCCTTCTAATTCTAGCTCACCCAAGTCCACTGAGCAATCTTATCAATGTCTCTACTGACCCCTAGTGAGTTTTCAGCTCTTTCCCACCTTCCTCAGGCTCCCACCAATCTGCCACCAGGTTGTTATCATCGTTCAGTCGCTAAGTCATGTCTGACTCTCTGCAACTCTATGGACTGCAGCAAACCAGGATTCCCTGTCCTTCTTTATCTCCCAGTTTGCTCAAACTCATGTCCATTGAGTCGATGATACCACCCAACCATCTCATCCTCTGTCACCCTCTTCTCCTCCTGCCCTCAATCTTTCCCATCATCAGAGTCCTTTCAAGTGAGTCAGTCCTTCACATCAGGTGGCCAAACTATTGGAGCTTCAGCTCCAGCATCAGTCCTTCCAATGAATATTTAGTGTTGATCTCCTTTAGGACTGACTGGTTTGATCTCCTTGCTGTCTAAGGAATTCTCAAGTGTCTTCTCCGGTACCACAATTCAAAAGCATTAGTTCTTCAACAATCAGCCTTCTTTGCTTGCTATTAAGTCACTGAGATGATAGGTTACCCCCATTTGAACTCCTTCAACTATCCTCCCTTAAGTCTCAAATTTCCGTCCTTTTCAGAGTTTTCCTTTTTTATCCTCATTCAACCAGAAGTGTCCTCTAAGGCTAATTTCTCTCCCCTCCCCTATGGAGTTTTACCCCCCTCCTTCCCTCCCAAGATTTAATCTATGGGTCATTGCCTCTGTTTACATCTTCTGTCTCTCCTTCGCCTTGGGCATCTTCCTTCCTTGGTTTAAAAATACAACTTCTTCCTTGAACACTTTTTGCCCTCAAGATCAAGCCCATCTTGCCTCTCTTCTTTACTAAACTTCTGCAAACAGGAGGTGTAATTCATTGTCACCATGTCCTAAGTCCTCTTTAACCTCTCATCGCTGACTATCAGGTGTTTCTGCCACTTTCCAATGACATTCAGACTCTCTAAGACATCAATATCTTTCTAGTTATCAAAACCAGTGATTTTTTACTTGGGGCCTACCTCTTTCTATCTTTCCTCAGATTCCTCATATTAAGCCTTGTTCACCATCCCCTTGCTGTAACCCCTTCCTACACTGGCTTCCAGAACCATCTTCCAACTTATTCTCCTTCTACATTTCTAATCATTCCTGTCCACCATTCCTGCTTCTTTTACCTTGGAGATTCCTCCAAGTAAGCATGTAGTCAGTACATGAGAGACATTAGAGAACAACGCAAACAGAAATCTCTGTCCCCGTGACGCTCACATTCAAGGGGGAAACAGAGATGAACACAGACATTAAGCAAAGTATTTCATGTTAGAAGACAAGGAAGATATGGTTATTATCTTTACTTAAATGAGAAAGTAGAAGCCTAAAGAGAGTAAATAATTGGCACAAGTACACATGATCTGTATTGGGATTATTCCAACCTAGGGCTCTGATTCCCACACCCACATTCTTATCCACTGTGCTATACAAACCCCCCAATGCCTTTGGAACAGGAACCCCAAGTAGAAAAAGATTCTGGGCAACAGACACTGACTACTTCCCCAGGCTCTGCCTTCCCACTGTGCTTGTTTCCTTTCTGATCCTGGCTACCACCCCGCTGAGCCCCTGCAATATGATGCTCTTCATATAAACTTCCAACCCAAGAAAGAAAACAATCTAAAGGGGATCTTCTTTTCTGTCTCTCACCAAACAAAGACAGACTGGAATTTGAAAAATGCCAACACCTAAGAAAAAAGGTAGCTTGCAAGTACAAAGAAAATACAAGAGGTGTAAATACAGCTAATCTTTAAAATTACAGGTTTCTGACATAGGCATAAATACCTAAGTGACTGACTCAACTCTGATTCCATCTCTCCCCCTGGTTTTGGAAAATGTCTGTATATAAGATCTCCAAAGCTTTGTGTTCACTGTCCACTTCTGGGCTGAGAGACCCAGCAGAGGGCAGGTGGACACCCATGGTACTTCCATGTGTGACTTTTATAGATGGAGGCTATGAGCTCCACCTCCCTTCTATGTCTACCCCTACATCCCTTCCCTATGGAACCAACAGTCTTACTAAACCTATCGATTAGAAGTTCTTGATATATGACAACTCAACTGCATGAGAATCCATAAAAGTCAGTTTAGTTCAGCTAAAAACTGGGTTCTGAGCCCAGTACGGTATGAGCATTTACTCAGTATTGGTTGAATGGATGAATGAATGAATGAGCAAATAAATGAAAACTTGGCCTCTGGCTGAAGCTGAGGTGAATGAGACATAACCTGGTCTTCAAGGAACAAGCATTGTTTTCCCGCTGAACAAGTACACGTACAAAATTCAACATACTCAAAAACAAGTTCTTCATCATCTTATTAAAATAAATCTTGTCCCCTTCCCTTCCGTCCTCTAGATTCCTCATTGCATTTAACCCTGAGTGTCATTAGTATCACCTTCTCCCTGGGCCCCCATAATTCCTGAGTCCACAGCCTCTTTGTCCTTCCCACCACCACTTTCCTAGGTCATGATCTTAGCAGTTCTCATCTGAAGGATTGCAGTAGCTTCCAGACAGGGTCCTTCAGTTTCAGTCTGTCACACTCCCCAACTCCCACCCACACCACCCACTCTATCCTCAAAATTATCTACCTAAAATCAGTATAACTGTATCAGCTCCTTTTCCCAAAGGCGTTGATTGGTTTCCCACCTTCTTCTGATTTAGCAGTCAGAGCCATCCACAGCCAAGCCCAGCCTGCAGTTCCAGTCTCCCTTAAGACAGCCCCTCCCATCCCACCTGACCACTACATACCCACACGTGGTCTCACTGGATTATTCTCTGCTTTGGAGCAGGCCCTGCTCTCTCCAGCCTCTGTGTGTGTGTGTAGGCTGCTCTCTCCTCCCTAGTCTGTGTCTGTTACATGTCTCCATCTCCGCCAAGGCCCAACTGATATCCCTTCTTCCTCCAGATGCCTTTCAAGTTGGAAACATCCTCTCCCTCCTTTGTTCCTCTTAAAGAAATCCATTCATACTTTCATTATAGTGCATTTTGTAGTCTTTCTCATGTTAGAATCACTCCTATCTGTCTCCCCTGTGGGCCATTGAGATTGCCAACTCTATCTAACTCATCTTTATAATCCCCGTAGTGCTCAGCTCAGTGGTGGTTGATTGACTTGGGAAGTAAAAGATTTTGTCTAGAACCAAAATGAGCATACCATGGCGCTGTTGAGGCATGACTGAGGTTAAATCTGATTTTTTTTTTAAAGGAGAAAAGAAGTAGCTTTGCATGAAGAGAAGTTAGTCCCCCCAGTTAAAGATTGTGTCTCAATCTTATCAGTCCTCCAGCAAATACATTCTCTTCCAGGAAACCTCTGTAATTTCTCCACAAATGCAAAACCATCTTCCCAGGAGAGGCTGGTGAGAGAATTTTACTAACTCAAGCTTAATTCATCATCACTACTGTAAATAAAACTCAACGTACATGCCCTGCAGATGGTAGGTCAATAACATCAACTCACATGAAGGATGACCCTAGCAAAGGACAGAATAGGCTGGGAAAAAAGAAAATATGAAAACAAACCGACAACTGATCCAATGCCAGTTTCTGAACTGTGGCAAAATATGGCCTCTTGATAACTGAATATTGGAATGGGAGTAGAAAGAGAAGAAATGGGAGGACCCACAATCACCACTGATCCCCAGCCAGTGACTTTCCATGTTGTGCAACCTGACATTTGCTTTCTGGATGCTTTGAGAGGTCTTCATATCCTTCTGCCTTGACATACAATTTCTCCATCCCATCCTTAACTACACACACTGACGGTTGGCCTGCTCCTTTCTTGAATAACTCCACATATTAGTTTGCTTAAGCTGCCATAAGAAAGTGCCACAGACTGAATGGTTTAAACCACAGAAATGATTTGTAGTGCCTAGAGTTGTTTGTAACCAAACAAGCTGAAATGGATCAGCAACTTCCTCATCTCCTTCAGCGTGTAGCAGGATTCCTGAGCATGGATTTTGGTGGCTCCTGCCCCCAGTAGAGACACAAAAGAGGCATGGGGAGGAATTCCTTAGGACTGAAACAGAGAGGGAAGGAAGCTTCGCTGGATGAAATTGTCTATCTTCCAGGAAGACCAAAGCTGTAGGAAAAGTTTCAGCACAGGAAATGGTCCATGTGTCAATAAGAGAGGAAGCAAAGGCACACAGATCCCCTGGAGGAGGGCGTGGTAACCCACTCCAGTACTCCCACCAGGAGAATCCCGTGGACAGAGGAGCCTGTCAAGCTGCAATCCTAGGGTTACACAGAGTCGGACATGACTGAAGTGACTATACAGGTGAGAGAAGGATCTAGAAAAGAAAGTCAGAGGCAGACAAGAGAATATCTGAGAAAAGATCTTTGTTTAAAGATACACAAGGATGTACAAGGATGCCTTAAGGGTGTCTGAAAGCTAAAAGTCTGAAACCAAAGTGTCTGCAAGGTTGTTTCTCTTTCCTTGGCTATTGACAGCTGTCTTCTTTCTTAATTTTTGCATAATCTTCCTTCTGTACTTGTATGTCCTAATCTCCTTTTCTTATTTAAAAAAAAAAAAGCCCTTCATATAGGATTAAGGTTCACCCCAATGGCCTGATTTGAATTTAATTATGTCTTTAAAGACCCTCTCTCCACATATAGTCACGTTCTAAGGTGCTGGCAATGAGAATCTCAACATATGAAAACAGGACGGGGTGGAGAGATGCAATTCAGCCCCTAAGACTCCATGTGATGTTATGTCAATGTCTGATCTCTGACTCTATTAATCATATCTCCGATGGGAATAAAGGAACTATTGGCCTTGATTCCAAATCTCTGAATCTTCTACACTTTATCAGTCTAGTGATGAAAAGGAACTAGAAAGAATGAACCTGGAGAAAAGACTGCCACGAACAGTATGTGTCTGCTGGATGTGTTCCCTCCACGTCAAACTCCCTATATACACAACCAACCATTAGTTGGCTGAGCCACAGGATATGTAAAGATCTGGAACTACTGGGCCTCCAGTTTACAAAAGACACACGACAAGAATGAACCATGGTCCCTACGTGCTGGATGCCCTGGCATCCTGAATTCACAGTCATTGAGCATCTTGGGTCATTTCTGAGACTCTATACAGTTAAACTCAACCCCCAGTGTAACTTCATCATTGAAGCTCCTATTGTCAATGTCAGGTCCCTTTTGTCCCACATTTTCCATTTTCAATCTTGTTCCACATTAATAAGTTAGTGTGCAATTACTGTGTTTAAATGACTTATTGGAAAACTATAACAAAACTTTCTGTGCTTAAATGGTTTATTGAAAAACTAAAACAAAATTTTCCTTAACAAGAGCCCAGCTAACCAAAATCTCTATTAAACTTTTTGCACGTTATTTTTTATAGAAAAAATGAAAGACAATGAAATCTAGTAGATATTTGAGGTTTGGAAAAATAAATGTCTGTAAATATCCCAGAATCAATCCATATTTAGTCCAATTTCCTGAATTTCTCTATGTAAGATACTGTACAATGAGAATTTATACTCTCATAACCCTGAGGCACTGTAAAATTCTTAATCATCAAAAATGCAATTATGCTCACTATACTGTAATTACTAATGAAAGAAAGTGCATTTATACATTTCACAAAGATTTTCTACAGAGAGGAACTAGTAGGTTATGTGTGTTGAAGGGGGAGAGCTTTAATTAATTTCAATTAATCAGAAATTCATTTATCCAGAAAACCTAATTTCTTACACATTTCATGAGCTTTATCTATGTGCGCTGAATTACTTTAGAAATGTTCAAGGCCATTTTCTAATTGATAAATGAGCATCTTTCTGGAAATACAATTTAACAATGGCTCCTCTCTAGATTCGCATATCAAGAGAGGTCATAAGTAAATATACAAAGCTTTGAGATGTTTAGATATTTCAGGGCATCTAAATACCAATGAAACAGTAATAATTTTCCAATTTGATGTTGAGAAACCATGACGTGTTTCTATCATAGGAATGTTTTCACTAGGTTGCATCATAACAATAGAGACAGACTTTTATGATGCAAGTGATCAAAAGCTCAACTAAGATTGATTTAACAAAGGAAATTTAGAGTTGCAAGTCTTCCCCAGTGGCTCAGGGGTAAAGAATCCACCTGCAGTGCAGGAGACCCAGGCTCAGTTCTGAGGCACTGTAAAATTGGGTCGGGAAGATCCCCTGGAGGAGGACATGGCAACCCACTCCAAGATTCTTGCCTGGAGAAGCCAGTGGACAGAGGAGCCATCACAGGCACCTAATCATTTAATCCTCACAACTGAAAAGTTGATCCTGTGATGAACTTTTTTTATATTATATTATTATGTGAGGAAATTATATTATTCATGAGGAATTAAATGAGGAATTATTATATTATTATTATTGTATTATAAGTGAGGAAACCGAGGCAGAGAGAGCTTAGTAACTTACTTAAGATCCTTGAACTTGGGCCTCATGGCTACAGGAAGAAGTCATTACTCAAGAAGCCAAGGCTTTATTCTTGCCTGCTGGTGACAAGGGACACTTCTGAGTTTGATAATTGATGCTGCCACTGAAATAAATCTTCTCCAATCCAGCCTCAGGGCATGTGCTCCAAGTTCCTTGAGTAAGAGGGATATAAGACCTTGGAAGCCCAGGGTCAACCTACTGGGAGCCCAGGAAGAGCACCTTCAATGATACGAGCGATGGATCCACAAAAAACAACAGAAGCAGGGTGAAGTAAGTCAGAAAGAGCAAAACAAGTATATTAATGTATATAGATGGAATCTAGAAAGATGGTACTGATGAACCTATTTGCAGGGCAGCAATGGAGATGCCACACCTTCTTGCCCAAGTGGGTCAGATGGTAAAGAACCTGCCTGCAGTGCAGGAGACCCAGGTTCAATCCCTGGGCTGGGAAGATCCCCTGGAGGAGGAAATGGCAACCCACTCCGGTATTCTTACCTGGACAGAGGAGAATGCCATGGACAGAGGAGCCTAGTGAGCTACAGTCCATGGGACCGCAGAGTCGGACACAGCTGAGCAACTAACACTTTCACTTTCAATGGAGACGCAGACAGAAAACAGACTTATGGACACAGGTGAGTGGGTAGGAGAAAGAGAGGGTGGGATGAATGGAGAGAGCAGCATATACACTACCATACGTAAAATAGATAGCCAGTGAGAAGTCGCTGTATGACTCAGGGAACTCATATCGGAGCTCTGCAACAATCTAAAGGGGTGGGAAGGGGTGGGAGGTGGGAGGGGGACTCCAGAGCGAGGGAACATACAGGTACCTATGACTGATACATGCTGATGTATGGCAGAAACCAATGCAATATTATAAAGCAATTAGCCTTCAATAAAAATTAATTAATTAATTAATTTAAAAAAACCAGGAGCAGTAGGCTGATTATTGGCAGCAGAGAAGTCTCTTTCGGTGCTCTGTGATGATCGAGAGAGGTGAGATGGCAGGGTTGTGGGAGGCAGGTCCAAAAGAGAGGGGATATATGCGTTCATACAGCTGATTCTCTTGGTTGTACAGCAGAAACTAACAGAACATTGTAAAGAAATTATAATCCAATTAAAAAAAAAAAAGAAGTCTCTACTTTGAGTGAGACACTGGAGTAAAGAATGCCAGGTGAAGGGAAACCATACAGGCCTCCAAGGAGAGGAGCCAGTGTGACCAGAAACCTCCAGGAGTAAGGCAGGCAATTCAAAGACAATGCTCCCCCCCCGATTATTAATAACTGCATTCTGGAATTGGTCCTTCTAGCCAATGTGACCCGGGAAAGTAAAGGTTACACAGTATAGAACATGATTAAAGGAAAAGTGTTCCATTAGCAGATGCTGAGACTCCTAGTAATTGCCATTATTTCTCCTTTTAACTATTCTTTTCTATTTTTGCCTAACGTTGACAGGCAGGGATGGGATTCCAGAAGAGCACTGTTCACCAGCCTCATTCTGTTCACCAGACTTAATTCCCATTAGACTCCTTCTCTCGACCCACTGCAAATGTTGCAAATACAAAAAAGAGAGAGAGACTTCAATCCAAATTGAATGCAGGTTTGACATGCACTGTGTAGTTGGCGGTGCAAATCCTGCGGCAGAAAGGAAAACGAAGGGGGCCAAGAGAAGCAGTCGGGGCAGCTAGAAGCCAAACGTTAAAACAAAAAGTGTCAGAGGAGCAGAAAAAATGCCTGCTGCCGCTTTCCACAGAGACTGTCTTCTTGCAGTCTGAAATGGTTAAAGGAAAGGTGGAAGGGTCCAGGAATTTCCGCCTAGGTGGCATCGCCTGCTTCCATTCAGCCTAAGTAATCAGTGGCTGGCGTGCGCCACCTAATGGTGACACCAATTGCTTCTGATTTTAGACACCAAAAAGCCTCACAGTACTTCTTTAATCTAAGTAAGCCAGAAGGAAAAAATACAATATACTAACGCATATATATGGAATTTAGAAAGATGGTAACGAGAACCCTGCATGCGAGACAGCAAAAGAAACGCAGATGTATAGAACAGACTGGTGGACTCTGTGGAAGAGGGCAAGGGTGGGATGATATGGGAGAATGGCATTGAAACATGTTAATTATCATATGTGAAATCAATCGCCAGCCCAGGGCTGATGCTCGGGGCTGGTGCACCGAGATGACGCAGAGAGAGGGAATTGGGAGGGAGGAGGGAGCGGGGTTCTGGAGGGGGAGCATATGTAAACCCATGGCGGTTTCATGTCAATGTATGGCAAAACCAACACAATAAAGTAAAGAAAAATTTTAAAAAAAGAAAGAAAGAAATGCAGTAAGAGCATAAATACTTTCATCACAGTTACCAAGATTACCCTTGCTTTCATTTTTTATGGCTGTAATAAAGATCATTTCTTGGTTTTATTTGTTTGGGTTTTTTTGGCCGATAGGATCTCAGTTCGCTGACCAAGGATCAAACCCTCGTCCCCTGCAGTGGAAGCTCCGAGTCCTAAACACTGGACCACCAGAGGAACCCCTGCAGTGAAGATCTTGAGTATGCTTCTAAATTTTAAAATCCAAATTAAGGACCAACCAGATGTGATGACAGCTAAAAAACATGTAACATTGCTATGCTTAGTACACAAAAATGAGAAAAGTCTGGGTTTGCCTGTGTCCCTTCAAATCCAGGAATTTTAGGCTAAATTTCCAGACACCTTTATTTCCCGCATCAGCCCTGTATTTTAAACTAAGCAGCAACCCTGCACAAAGTCTTAAAATCAAACTTGTTAGAGTGAACAGTCTTTCCATACACAACACAATTTCCCCCGACCACTTAGTTCTCTACATTTCATGCACATGTCTTGAGAAGATGGATTCTCTGAGGGCTGAGTCCTTAAGCACCTGTTTCCCCTCAGATCTTTTATCACAGGGAGGAATTGTGAAGCAATTCACACCCATTGATAATCAGGGTAAATGCACCAGGAAAGAAAAGGGCTAAGAACCTAAAACTAAATAAGGAAAAGTGGTAAAAGGTAGATTTGCTTAAAAGTGTAAGTGTGAGTCCTGTCCAACTCTTTGGGACCCCATGGACTGTAGCCCTCCAGGCTTCTCTGTCCTTGGGATTTCCCAGGCAAGAATACTGGGGTGTGTTGCCATTCCCTTCTCCAGGGGGTCTTTCCAACCCAGGGATCAAACCCAGATCTCTTGCCTGGAAGGCAGATTCTTTACCATCTGAGCCACAAGTCCCTGGGATTCTCCAGGCAAGATCACTGGAGCGGGTTGCCATTTCCTTCTCCAATGCATGAAAGTGAAAAGTGAAAGTGAAGTCGCTCAGTCAGGTCCGACTCTTCGGGACCCCATGGACTGCAGCCCACCAGGCTCCTCTGTCCATGGGGTTTTTCCAGGCAAGAGTACTGGAGTGGGGTGTCATTGTCTTCTCCAAAAGTAGATATATTTATATGTAAAATAGATAACCAACAAGGACCTACTGTATAGCACCAAGAATTATACTCAATATTTTGTAATAACTTATAACAGCAAAGTTTTGAAGGCGGGAGGAAAAGGGAATGATAGAGGATGAGATAGTTGGATGGTGTCACCGACTCAATGGACATGAGTTCTGAGTAAGCTCCAGGAGTTGGTGACGGACAGGGAAGCCTGGCGTGCTGCAGTCCATGGGGTTACAAAGAGTCAGACACAACTGAGCAACTGAGCTGAACTGATAAGGGCAAAGAATCTAAAAAAGTGTGTGTGTGTGCGTGTGTGTGTGTAGATATATATATGTGTTTAACTGAATCACTGGGCTGTACACCAGAAACCAACACAACATTGTAAATCAACAATAATCCAATTTGAAAAGAAAAAAAGGTGGATCTGCCTAGATCCTGGGTGAAAGCAGTTCTGACGGGCTGGAAAATGCAGTACCACCGTGGTCTGTGGTTCTGCAGCTCCACCCCTTGGCAGGTGTTGAAAGTAAGTCATTTCTGCATCAACAACTCTGATTTTTTTTTTTTTTTAATATCAGGTGTGTCTGTGGTGTGTGTGTGTGAGTGTGTGTGTAAAATTCCAAGTTTCTGGGGATGGAGGATGAGTAACAGGGTAGTGAAGCTGGTTTTGGGGGTTGTTGTTTTGTTTTCTTTTTTTCAGTAAAGGGATCACCACAGCAACACTGTGAAAGGAGCCACCTGGTGTGTTCCTTTTTGTGGTGTGACTTCCTGTAGAGTTGTTTTCACAGCAATTGCAATGACACTAAATTAGGTGCCTCAAAATAGTGAGATGATGAGGTCAAGAGGTGCTAAAATCAAGCAACTGAAGCACAAGCTGGCTTTTCCTCCTTGCACTTTGGAGGATTTCTTGCCATGCTGGCAAATGCTAAATACTTCCTACCTGCCTGTCGCTTGTTAGCTTCTGGATGTCTGCTAAACTAAGCAAATCACCCAACACAGGCAAGAGCCATGGAGACATCACAGAAGACTCTCCTTAGTAAGTTTCTATGCAATATCCCTAGAGGCGGGAGAAATGATATTTAAGAAAAACAATGCCCTGAATGAAAATAATGGAGAACAAGCCTAGGAGGGGAGAAGGTGGGGAAGCGAGAGGAGGGGTGGGAGCTGTCTGCCCACATCTGCTTGCAGCTGGGTGCATACCAGGTCAAATTTGTTCCCCATTTTCCAGAAACAAAGCAGGCTAGGCTACTGAGCCCGTAGTGCTGAGATCCAGAGGCTGGGGAGGGAGTCACTATGCACCTTTTCAAGTCACAGCTTCTTTTCCTGCCCTTCCAGTTGTGAAATGTAGACCACTGGAGCCTAAGGTGTGTCTTCCGTGAGCTCAAGAAGGCTTTGTATGTGGATGGTGCTGAGTTTAAAGGTGATGAGACTTGCACTTACTTGTGACATTATTTTATAAAGACCTTTTTGAGAATTTCAATTGTCAGTTGCTGCAAAGCCTAGGTCTAGCTTGGAAATATTTGCCTTTTCAACCCTTAATTGTCCAACTTTTAGATTTCAAAACTTTTTGGTACTTGGTAAACCAATTATTATAATTTAGTCACTAGAAAGACTTTCTGTAATGCAGGGGATGGATGGCACCTCAAAGGAAACAGTCTAACGGGATGTCTGAAGTCTAGATGAGGAGGTTAGTAATTTGGAGGGGACCTGTGTTACTTCCCCAGGGTCCCCTAAATATCTTCAATGGAGACTCACACCATCCTCTTGATATAAAAGATGGCCCTGTGATTGCAGGTAATGAGAGGAAGGGAGGGGTTAACACTTAATTTTTAAAATCCATAGTCCCCAATAACTCAGAGAAATCTTTGGGGAACTGTTCTCATCCACTTACCTCCCATCTGCCCACCTGTTGAATCTTATTATCCATCCACCTCTACCCTGTGGGAAGATGCTCACAAAGTTTAAATTACTGAATCTCAACCCCCGCTGCACATCAAAATCACATGAGAGTTTTCGCGAACTACTGACAATTGCTCCTACTCCGAGAGATGCTGATTTTAATTATCAAGGGTGGGGCCAGACACCCATACATTTTTCTAATCTCCCCAGACATTTCTCCCCCTCCCCCAAGCACCCCGAGGTTGACAGTGGCTGGCTGAGGAAGGCTACATTCCTTAAGGCACTGAGACCTCATTATGCTAACCTGCCTCCATAATAGTTTCATGAAATTTTTGCTCTATTTTCTATTAAGACAAAGCTTTTAAAAAGGATTTTTTGAATTGTTTGCTTTATTCCTATTTCTCCCTCTCATTCTTAAAGCAAAAGGAAACCAGGCGTCACAGTCATTTCCCAGAATTTGAGAATGAAAACTGAAAAAGCTACCACTTCTACTGTCATAAGAAAAGCCTTACAAGTTCCTAATAATAATAGCAAGTCCCTCAAGACTCCTAATAATGAGAAATAGGCCACACAATTTAAAAGATCTGGGGCTTCCCTGGTGGTCTAGTAGTTAAGACTTCATCTTCCAATGCAAGGGATGCAGGTTTGATCCCTGGTCCTGGAGTTAAGATCCCACACGCCTCGTGCCTCGCAGCCAAAAAACATAAAGTAGAAACGACATTGTAACAAACTCAATAGAAACTTTAAAAAGCAGTCCACAATAAAATTTTTTTTTAGTCTTTAAAAATAAAATTAAAAGATTAGCCTTCCATGCTGGTCCAATTTATTTTTGAAGGACTGTCTTGAGAGACAGGAGCCAACACATAAGGGTCTTGGGTCTTTGGCGTGTGTTCCGGAAACAAGAGGCCAGATGAGCTTCAGATCCTTGGGTTGAATTTTAACTCACAAACTGAGTCTCCTTTCCTTTGCTGCAAAATGGGCAGGGCCGGGGCGGGGGTGAGGTTTGGTGGGGAAGATTGGCCTGCTGGCCTTGCAGGGTGGTTGTGGGGATCACAACCTGATCAAATCTGAAGCCCCCGACACATGGAACACTTTCCTGTGGGCAGTAAGAAAAGACACCAGACACCAGCAGATGCCTCTGACCGATCAGACTCTGTACCCGGGATGGTTCCAGCTCCCTCACCTATGTTTTGCAAACTATTACTTGTACACACAGGAGAGTCTACGACACAGGTATTAGAAGCTAAGTTTATTCCAAATATTCAAAATGACATTTAATAAATCTTCTAGATAATTGATAATAATTCATTTTTTAGGAACATAGTATCAGTCACCAGAGATGTGCCAAAAGATTTGATTCTTGTAGTTTATTCATCAAACCCTTATCTGTGACAAATATTGCTTACACCACAATGTTAGTTATAGAATTATTTATGATACCAAAAGTATGGAAATGAGACATCAGACATTATAGGAATAGTTAGATAAAATTATGATATATCTAAATTATGAAATATTGTGCAGTAATTCTAAATGTTTTAAAGAATATAAAAGAAATGGGAAAATGTTATGAGATAATGTAAGTAAAATCAAAGTACTAAATGAAAAATACATAACCTCAATTTTTAATATACATATGATTGAAACAGATATATATATATATATATATACATGGGCTTCCCAGGTGGCTCTAGTGGTGAAGAACTGCCTGCCAATGCAGGAGACATAAGAGACACGAGTTCCATCCCTGGGTCAGGAAGATTCCCCTTGAAGAGGGCATGACAACCCACTCCAGTATTAGTCCATGGGGTTGCAAAGAGTTGGACACAACTGAAGCAACATAGCATGCTTGCACATATTTATATATACACTAAAAATATTTTTTAAATTACTCTGAGCGGTAGGATAATTTTTTCATCCCCTTTCTTGTTTTCTGCATTTTTAAATTTTTCTTTTTTCTATAGTTGCTTTACAATGTTGTGTTAGTTTCTGCTGTACAGCAAAGTAAATCAGCTATAAGTATACATATATGCCCTTCCTCTTGAGCCTGCCTCCCACCTCAATTTTTCTACACCAACCACGCAACATCATTGTAATTCCCAAATGAACAACATCTTATTTTTTGGTAAATAGTATTCAACAATTATCATAAATTATTGTTCTTATTAAACGTTATGGTGAAGGCTCACTCATGCTCTTATTTTGTACTTCCCCACATTATGTTTCCAAATTACATTCACTCAGAAAAGTTTAAATAGATTCTCCTGTATTTGAATGACATCTTTATGCAATTAGCCATTTCTTTGTGTATATTTAAGCCCTTAGAACTACCTTTTAAGTTGAAGTACAGTCCTCCCAACTGAGCTCTTCTGGTTGCTATGACAATTTATTTCTTATCTCTGCTACCCTGTGATCCCATCACTTCAGTATTTGGCAGCATCTTACTTGAATTGTTTGTGTAGTGATGCAGAGAAGCTTTGAACATTCTTGCCTTTATAGAATATTCTTTAGTAAAGAACTAGTTCTTTGCAATGTGCCATTTGAAGAAAGTTCAGAGGAGGGAAGATAAATAATTCATAAGAAATAACAAGAGAACCACCATGCCTAGGTAGTTCTGAACAGAGACACATATGCCACAGCTCAGCTGTGAAGAGGATTTAAGTAGCAGAGTTGATGTGGATTCTAGACAGAAGCAAGCTTAAGTTTACTTTTTGAAATATACAGAAAAATAATGCTACTACCCCATCCTTCATGGATTCGCTTGTTCATTAAATATTTAAAAATCACCTCTTCCACACAAGGTCTGTGCTATTTGTATAATGAGGGACACAAAGGACAAGACAGTTCCTGCATGGAAGAAGCTAAAATTTGGGAAGGGCGGCAGGTACAGAGGGCTCTCACTGGAAATGACTGCCCAGCCCAGATGGCATTTTCCAGTCACCCTTGAATCCAGAAGTGGCCATGTGCTAATCCCAACGGAAAGAATAGTCGTCATATATGTCACTATCAGATCAGTGTTTTTAAGAAGCTGGAGTGACTTCTCCATGCTTTCAACTTCATCTGCTGGAAGCTGAAGGATCTAGGCTCTAGAAGATGACAGAGCCCCACAGAATTGAAGGAGCATGGGTCCCATGCTCTGGTCCACAGGGAATTCCCTGGTAGTCCACTGGTTATTCGGGCTTCCCTGGTGGCTCAGTGGTGAAGAATCGACTTGACAATGTAGGAGACACAGGAAATGCAGGTTCCATCCCTGGGTCAGGAAGATCCCCTGGAGGAGGAAATGGAAACCTACTCCAGTATTCTTGCCTGGAGACTCCAACAAACAGAGAAGCCTGGAGGGCTATGGCCCACAGAGTCACAAAACTCAGACACGACTGAGCACACACACACACACACACACACACACACACACACACACGCATCAGTGGTTAAGACTCCACGCTTTCATAGTAGAAAGCCCTGGTTCTATCCCTGACCGGGGAACTAAGATCCCACAAGCCCTCAGTGAAAAAAAGAAAAACAGGTCCATAGATTCTTTATACCCTTCCCTTGAAAGTCAGAGCTTGGTTCTCACCCCCTTGAGGGTGAGCTGAACCTAGGGACTCACTTCTGGAACCAAATCAGACTCCTTCTTATGCTCTCTGGGGTTTCTCTCTCTGGGGGAAGCCAGCTATCATGCCATTGTTGTTGTTGTTGTTATTTACTCACTAAGCTATGTCTGATTCTTTGGACTCCCACGGACTGTAGCCCACCAGGCTACTCTGTCCATGGGATTATCCAGGCAGGACTACTGGAGGACAGTGAATGAGTCATCTGGAAATGGATCCTTCAGGTGACTGCAGCCCCAGACAACAGCTTGACCATAAGCTCAAGAGAAACCCAAAAGTCTGAACTATCCAGCTAAACTTCTCCTAAATCCCTGACCCACGGCATTTGTGAAATAGTAAATGTTTTCTTAAGCCAACAGTTTGGGGGCTAATTTGTAATGCAACTAACTTGTTATGTATATTATAAACAACTAATAGAGAAAATAGATAAAACTAACAAAGTCCTTGAATCATCATGGAGAGAAGAGCCTCCAGCCAACCAGTCACACTAGGTTAGACCGTCATGTTAAATCACTAAGCTTTGGATCTGTTTCCCAGAGCAACCAGCATATCTTTAACTAACATGGGGAGCTAACATATGACTTCCCATGTACCATAGTGATTAGCACTTCTAGGTATTCAATTAATATTTACTGAAGGAATAAATGATTATATTAAAAAAAATCATACATGTCCTAAAAGAGATACAAACCAAGCACAAGAGACACTGAGAGGATAAAGTTTGTGAGAACTTCATTTGTGAGAACAGAAACTTTTTCCTGCAACTGGTGACATTTGAACAGTGCCTTGAAATGGAAGAACATTCAGAGACAGAAATAGGGAAAGGTTTTCCCACCAGGGGTAACATCAGCAGAAGGGATGCAGAGGTAAGAAAAATGGAAGATAGTCTGAGGACTAATGGATAGTCCAATCTGATTGAAATATTCAATGAGAAGAAGGATTAAGGGTCAAAATTAGAAGCAAAACCCAGAATCAAACTGAGAAGGTGTTAAATACAAAGTACTGGGTTTTAATATCTGGAGAAGGCAATGGCACCCCACTCCAGTACTCTTGCCTGGAAAACCCTATGGACGGAGGAGCCTGGTAGGCTGCAGTCCATGGGGTCGCGAAGAGTCAGACACAACTGAGGGACTTCACTTTCACCTTTCACGTTCATGCATTGGAGAAGAAAATGGCAACCCACTCCAGTGTTCTTGCCTGGAGAATCCCAGGGACGAGGGAGCCTGGTGGGCTGCCGTCTATGAGGTCAAAGAGAGTCAGACACGACTGAAGCGACTTAGCAGCAGCAGCAGCAGCAGGGTTTTAATCTCAGGGCCACCATTTAAAGAGACCTGAGTAAAACTCCAACTGGCCATCTTGTGTATGCTGATTAGGGTGGGAAGAGTCTAAAAACACAAAATATTAGAGGACTGCTGAAAGAAGAAGTGACAGGTCACAGGGTCTTTCTTTCCAAAATGGAAAAGAGGAATAGGTGTTAAGAAACACAGGACCAGCTTAGCCTCTGTCCATGGTTTTCCACTGGGGCTAGTGGCTCTCTCTTGGGCAGTCCATCATGCTTTCCTCTTTGTGGGTAAATCCTGTGAACATGGAAGATATTTTCTTCTATATAAAGTTAAACCAGCAGATTTCAGAGACATTAATTTGGGCCTCATTAGCTGCATGTTCCGAGCAACTAACAAGCCATTGAGGAGGACCACACCAGCGTCTTGGGCTGGTCTAACAAAGGGAAGCCAGATATCCATTAGCCAGTGTGGCTCACTGCCGACCCCAAAGCATCACCTGTGCTTCTGCGGCAACGGACCCCAGGGGGTGGGAACTGGATTGGCAGGCTAAATTGTTCTGAGAAATTCAAGCTTCCACTCGTCCCAGTTAAAATAGGTAAGCTGTTCTCATATAAGCAAACTGTGAAGTCCTGTAGCAAAATGGGAGATGGCAGACAGGATGGCAGAAAGTCATCTCAGGGTTTAAGACCTCCCTGTGCACCTCTGGGCTTCCCTAGTGGCTCAGACTGTAAAGAATCTGCCTATGACGCAGGACACCGGAGTTTGATCCCTGAATCGGGAGGATTCCCTGGAGAAGGAAATGGCAACCCACTCCAGTATTCTTGCCTGGAGAATCCCATAGACAGAGGAGCCTGGTGGGCGCAGTCTATGGGGTCACAAAGAGTCAAACACAACAGAGCAACTAACCCTGTGCATCTTTAAAGACCTTTTCTCAGATCCTCTCTTGTCTGCCTCTGACTTTCCTTTCCAGGTCCTTCTCCACCCGTGCCCATGTTCCCTCTTGTTGACACATGAGGACATTTCCTGTGCTGAAATTCTTCTTTCAATCTTCCTGGAAGATGCACTAATTTCATCCAGTGAAGCCTCCTTCCCTCTCCATTTCGGTCCTAAGGAATTCCTCCCTGTGCCTCTTCCACCTCTGTTTTGGAGGCAGGAGCCACCCGAGCGAATATACTCGGGGATCCAGCAGCACACAGAAGGAGATGAGAAAGTGGCTGGAGTATTTCAGCTTGCTTGGTTAAAAACAACTCTAGGCATGACAAAGTGTGTGTTATTAATATGCATATGTGATATCTTTGAGGCAGAGCTGCCTTCCAGGTGTATTTTCAGCAGGACAACATTTTCCCACGTGAGGCGGGAACAACAGTGAATCATATGTGTGGGAGGGAAAAGCCTGTGGGCTGTGTACAATGCTGACTCCCTTTGCGGCTCGCCTCCCTCTCCCTCTCGCCCCCTCCCACCCATGTTATTAATGGTTTCTGCAATTACTGGTAACAGTGCATCGCCAGGGAAGAAAAATCGGTGACTGTCTGACAGATTGGTGGAAAAAGAGGCAACAGAGAAACTGTCTGTGAAGAGAAACAAGGGGATTGCCACTGCAAAATGGAGTTTCTCAAGCCAGGGAATTCTAGGGTGAGCGGAGGTCAGAAATTGAATCCGGTAAGAGATTCTCTTTGTTATGGTACCTGACATTTTATAAATGAAAAGGGAGATCTTGGAACAGGACCAGTTGCCCTGAGAGCATTATCTAAGATGATGCTTCTCAAGGGGTGCCAGATGGGAAGCCCAAAAAAAGTTGGTAAGTATAGCCGACTAACAATGCTGTGATAGTTTCAGGTGAACAGCAAAGGGACTCAGCCATACATACACATGTATCCATTCTCCCTCAAACTCCAGGGCACCATATTTTTATACCTCTATTATAGGTTAAAAGAGACATGTATTAAGTGAATGCAGTGGTTTAAATATCCAAGGAGTAGATTTTTTTTTAATTGCTCACTGTACAAAAGAAGGATTTCTTGTTACAACCAGAAATAGAAAGAGTAGCCACAAAAGAAGTGTCACATTAAATAAGTAAACAAATAGATATATAGTCCCTAAGAGGAGTATCAAGAAATGTTGTTACAACTTGGCTTGAGTTAGTGGATTTGACAAGGGACGTGTCAGCCCAGCTAAATACAACTGAGTTCTAATTCACAAGGCACAGGAGAATTCCAAAATGCACAGAAGTGAAAATAAATTCAAATGATGCTGCTGATCACAATGACAATATTACACCTGAAACCAAAAGCTAATATTGAGATTCAGTACAAGAAGAGTATTTCTACTTATTTGTCTTTTATTAGTTGACATACATCCAGGGTTCAGTGGATACTATATTTTTATGTTAATAAAATGTTTTAAATGGGAACTGTTGGTTACAAGGAAATAGTGGTACTTGAAAAGGCAACTCTCCCTTATATTTTGTGCATGCAGCATTTATATATTATCCTTTAAGTGAGAACATGGCAATGATCATCATGACAAGTTGGGTTTTTTCAACCTATTGTGCTTAAGAGTTTTTAGGATATGTGTTGTGCTCAGTCACTCAGTCATGTCCTACTCTCTATGGCCCCATGAACTGCAGCCCACCAGGCTCCTCTGTCCAGGGAATTTCCCAGGCAAGAATACTGGAGTGGGTTGCCATTTCCTTCTGCAGGGACTGAACCCACTCCACTGTGTCTCCTGCATTGGCAGGCAGATCTTTTACCACAAGGGCCACCTGGGAAGCCCAGTTTTTAGGATATATGTAAATACAATAATAAAATTTTCTGCACCCCATTTGGTTCCATCACAAAGTTTTGTCAAGTTCAAGAAAACAAGTCAAGGTCTCCACCAGGACTTCAGAGATGACTCAAATCCTTTACCATGTTTCTCAGTGACCCATAAAAGAATGTGTGGGTAATGACAACATCACTAGAATCTTCTCTCCTCTTCAGTTCTCTAGCTTCTCAAATCTGTGATTATTGATAAACTCCAGAAATTTCTCTCACCTGTACTCTTCTTTCACAGACACATCCTCCCTAAATACACACATGTACACACACTCACATGTACACACACACAAATACATGCACACACACGGGTCCCCTTGCATGATGTCCACCAATCGGAAATGACCCCACGACCCACAGTCCCTTGAGTGGAGCAGAGATCGGTAAATCTGCCAGCCTGCACCACTTTCATCCTTCTTTGCCTTTCCTGCTCCCCTCCTTTCCTGCATGGTAACTGTAATAATATTAACACATCATTATGTTTGTTCTTTATAATACATAACATACACAAACAATTGTGAGATACAGAGAGATATAAATGATATAGACATAATAGGTAGATTAAATATATATGGATGGTTTAGTCACTAAGTCATGTATAAGTTTTAAGACTCCATGGACTGTAGCCCGCCAGGCTCCTCAATCCATGGGATTCTCCAGGCAAGAATACTTAGGTTGCCATTTCCTTTCTTCTTTTATATATATATATATATATATATATATGATTATAAACTATATAGGCATAGATTAAATATATAGATATAGATGATAAATAAGTGGAAGTTGCTCAGTCATGTCCAATTCTTTCCATCTCCATGGACTGTAGTCCATGGAATTCTCCAGGCCAGAATACTGGAATGGGTAGCCTTTCCCTTTTCCAGGGGATCTTCCCAACCCAGGGATCAAACCCAGGTCTCCCACATTGCAGGCAGATTCTTTACCAGCTGAGCCACAAGGGAAGTCCAAGAATACTGAAGTGGGTAGCCTATCCCTTCTCCAGCAGACCTTCCCGACCAAGGAATCAAACCAGGGTCTCCTGCATTGCAGGCAGATTCTTTACCAACTGAGCTATCAGGGAAGCCCTTATAGATGTTAAAGATATAGATAATACAGATACAGAGAGATGGATGTGTACATATACACACACAGAGAGAATGTAAGCCTCCTGCATTCTGGTCCTTGGCTCTCTCAGATGATCTATTCTACAAAATCCCATTGAGCTCTAACATCTGTGGAATTTCTGATCAATAGAGTTCAACAAGCAATGTTGCAAAATCTACCCTGAATCCCGTCCGCATGATAAAGCACAGAAACAGAAAGTCACATATCACCTTATACCCACTAGATTGTTTATGGAAGAAAAGCTAAGGCTGCCAATAGTAAGGGCTGTGGATACAGCAGACCCTTGGGGAATCTCATAGCTGCCTGGTAGAAGAATAAGTGCTAATCCACTTTGGAAAACAGCTTGGCATTGTCTGGCCAGGTTGAACAATTAACAGACCCTATTTCTAAGTGGTTGGTTAGTTAGTGTAGTTGCTCAGTTGTGTCTGACTTTGCAATCCCGTGGACTTAGGCCACCAGGCTCCTCTGTCCATGGGATTCTCCAGGCAAGAATACTGGAGTGGGTTGCCATTCTCTTCTCCAGGGGATCTTCCAAACCCAGGGATCGAATCCAGGCCTCCTGCATTGCAGGCAGATTCTTTACCATCTGAGCCTCCAGGAAGCTCTCATTCCTAAGTGGATATGCCCCCAAATTACTGCTCTTGGTTCACAAGCATACAGTATAAATAGCCAAAACAATAAACAAGCCAAAGTCCCATCAACAAGAAGATGAAACAACTGTAGCGTTTTCATAGCATAGAATATAATGTAGCAATGAAAATAAATGAATTATAACTACATGCAAAAGCATGGATACATTTTGGAAATCTAACTTCAAGTAGAGAAAAGAAAATTTCAAAAGCCTAAATGTAAGATGATAGGTTTTTTAAAATAAAACTTAAAAACAAATGCAACTAAACAGTACATTGTGTAAGCATATACACATTGAGATAAAACTTAAGATGAAATGCAATGGACTGATAAACAGGAGTGTTAAGGGAATTGTTATCTGTGGGACAGAAGCAGGGTTTGGGGAGGAGAAAAATATACAGCAAAATGGAAATTTTTAAAAACATTATAGCTCTTGGATTAAGTGGCAGCTCATGATTTTTAAACTATCATTTTTCACACAGTAATGTTTTACAAATATCAAATAATAGAATAAAATTAAGTAGAAGAATGTTAAAAATGAAATGCTCTTCATTTTTAATTAGTATATAAAATTAAAGCATTTGTGAAACAACAGTTTATATAAAATGTATTGTTATAGTTTTTTAAAAAAACCTAACTGGCATAAGGCATTGTGCTAGGCAGTTTAGAGATTCAAAAACAAGAGCAATCCTTAAACAGTCAAGCATTGATTGACAGAATGACAACATCAAAGCAGCAGCAGAAACACAGACATTATTGTAGTAACTGGAGTGGATGGATCTGCTCACTTCACTCCCCCAGTGTTGGGCACCCAGGGATCAAAGAGATAAAACCCTTCTATTGGAGGACTCCCCAGATCAGCATAGTTGAAAGGGTTTGGGAAATAAAGGAGAGACAGAACACCCACTCAATCTGCTAGACTTTACCTAGAGAAGGATGTCGCTATCTTTAAACATCCAAGATGCCACTCAGAATTCTGACCTATTTCCCTGGTACCCTGAGCTGGCCTCATCCTCCAGGCTTTCTGCTTTCCTACCCTTAGCACTTGGAGGTTAAATGTTTGCTAACTACTCTACAGAGTCATCCTCCTCTTCAGAGCCTAGCCGTGCCCAAGAGCATTGAGGATTCTGAGGAGTCACCCCCTTTAAGATGCCCTGGCAGGGTTTCACAGCCATCCAAGAAGGCAGCTCCTTCGCATCATGACACAGCCGGCTCCTTCCCCGGGGTGGCCTCTGGAGTGATCTCCAGCTCTTGAAAATGCAAGAGGCTTTCAAAGTTGACCTGCTTTCTTTCCCACCCTTTCAATCCCAGTCTACACAACTCCAGCGTCTGGAGGGCGCCTCCTGCACTAAGACCAGCAGAAGACACACAGTTGATGGGAGGTCAGCCCTGCCCTCAGGGGGCGTCCATTCCAGCAGAGGAGATGAAGAGTAATGAGGGAGAATGTCTAAACAAAATGAGATACTGAATTCTCTAGTACATTCAAGGACAGAGGATCCATCTTCAGGAGAATTGGACAAGGCTTCATGGAAAATAAAAGAGACATAGGAAATAGACCTTGAAAAAAGGCCTTGGCTCTCCCCCAAACTTATCTAAATCTACACATGAAAATTCAAGAACATCTGGATTCAAGCCACACTCCACTGTAGGCAAGAAGTCTTCACCACAAGATTCACCAGACAGGATGTTTTGTTAATTTGTCTAAAAACCTCAGATGTCTGGGCTTCCCAGGTGGTTCTAGTGGTAAAGAATCCACCTCCCAATGCAGGAGATGCAAGAGACAGGGGTTCGATCCCTGGGTCGAGAAGATCCCCTGGAGGAGGGCAGGGCAACCCACTCCAACATTCTTGACTGGAGAATCCCTTGGACAGAGGAACCTGACAGGCTACAATCCATAGGGTCACAAAGAGTCAGACACAACTCATATGTCTGCTTTCCAAATCTACCTCTCCTCTCTTACACAGTCATAGACTCTACAGTCTTCTGTCTAAACAACCCCTGCATTCTTTTTCACACTCTTTCCTTTCGTTCACCTTTCCAAAATCCTGACATCCAGATGACAGTCATTGACTAAGTTGTCCTTTCTTTGAAATGGTAGGAAAAGTCATGCCTCAGAAAAAAGTTAAGGGGGCCAGGAGAAGCACTTTGTCCCTGGCTTTCCTTCCAAGGACTGGCCTTCCAGGAAAATTAACAGCCCTACAATTTACAGAGGAAGCACAGACGTATCCACTAAATGCCAACCCAACATTTGAAAATCATGTCAAATTGTATTTGTACATAAAGCTTCTACCATTAATGTACATCAGTGCCTACTGAAAAGGCCAAGAGGAGCAATCATTAAGTAGATTGACAGAGTGGCTGCCAAGAACAGACAGAGAGGGACTTACAGATGCATCTGGTACCCAGGAACTTGAGTGGCGGCAGTACTGCTCATGAATCCATACCAGCCAAGGGATACTGGCAAGAACTGCCTATTGGGATAAATGTAATAGAGCTGAATATGATCAAGATACTTGTTAAAATAAAAAGAGCAGTGTCAGACTTTCCTGGTGGTGCAGAAGATAAGAATCCATCTGCCATAGCAGGGGATACCAGTTCAATCCCTGGTCTGTAAGATGCCACCTGCCACGGGGCAACTGAGCTCATGTGCCCAATTACTGAGCCTGTGCCCTAGAGCCCAGGAGCCACAACTTCTGAAGCCCCAACACTTAGAGCCTGTGCTACAAAACAAAAGAAATCGCTGCAGTGAGAAGCTTGTGCACCACAGCAAAGAGTGGCCCCTGATCACTACAACTAGAGAAAGCCCATGCAAAGAAATGAAGATGAAGCACAGCCAAAAATAGAGCTTTAAAAACAAATAGTAGTGTCTAATTTACATTGGTCTCCCATATCAAGTCATGCAACATTTAAACTTATGTCAGAGAATTAGGGAAAATGCCCTGAAAAACTACACATGAAAAAAGTCATTTGCAACTTATTTTCCTATCTCTTCATCCTTGTCACCAAAAGAAAAAAAAGTATTAATTATCTGATAAATAAATGTGGGTGAAAACAGTCATCCAGGTATACTAAAGATGAAGAAGAACCCAGATTGAAAAAAAAAAAAAAAGTAAGCATTTTGGAAATTGAGATATTGAGTTTCTGCTACCCTGAGGAACATGCTAACATAGATTCCTGATGTACTGTGTCTGCTTGTTAGCTACTTATCCCATCTTTTCTCCCTTTTGTATTATCAATTTCAAAAGAGAATGTTTTTGAATAACATCTCTCAGCATTCTTGATCTAGTCTTGCAAAGGACTGCTAGAGAATCCAAATACATTACACAGAATTAGAGATTATCAAAAGATATCTTTCGTGTTTTATGGAAAGGAACCCCACTGGTGCTCCCACAGGAAAATGTGACTTCAGGGAAAAGGGGAAACCTATTGAAGCAGATTCCATTCAAGTCAACTCAGCAGGAATTTGCCAAGTACTCACTTGCCCCTACCAGATACCTTCCTATCTGGAAAAAAAATATTTAGCATGGTTCCTTCTCTCTAAGAGGATGATGAAAAAGAGTTCAGAGATTTGAGTGCGAATGGACCTCCATAAGTGACAACTGTTAGGTTTTCTGAGAGCTCAGACATCTCCTAAATTCACCACTGAAAAGAGTGGTGCCATTACTTCATGCTGTAGACTGCTTCCACTCAATAGGTCCAGCACAGGAATGGAAGTCCTTGCACAGACAGACATTTGTCAAAGACACTAGATTTTTTTAATTCAGGAAAACTACTACGAGTAGCCTAGGCTATTTAAGCTTAACTAGGAAAGCAAGTGACTAATGTTGTGTGGACTTCAAGGTCCCTTTTAAAGGGATGGAGGGCCCCCAATGGACACAGACATCCTAACAAAGAATTTTAGTTTGAGTACATAAGCTACAATTTTTTTGTTTCTGTTTTTAAAATTATAAAGCAAATGAAAATTACTTTAGTTGCAGAATACGAATTCAATAGTTATTACAGAAAACTTGAGGGGAATGATAGACTCTAAAAGATATAAGACTTAGGACAAGGTGTAAGACTGATGCTATAGAAAGGTAGAATTCAACATGTGGAAAAATTTCCTGAAGACTATAAAAATCACTTAAAAACAAAATGAGGTGCTTTATTAGATGATGAACTCTTCATCATTAGAAATATGTAAGATTAGGCAGCCCTTGTCAGGGACCCCTGAGGTAATTCGTACATTGGGGTGGGAGGTGTACCAGATGACTCTAAGGAGTGGAGAGGATGTGGTTCTGGTATATTTCTTTTTCCTGGCCTTCAGAAAGATGCTGTACATGTATGGATGAGCACAGCTACATCAAACCAGAAGGTGTTAAACCCTTATTACAGAGAGTATGTTAATTCTGAATAGCACAGGGACCTTGGAGATTGGTGAATAATTATTGTTTTTGTTCCATCACTAAGTCATGTCTAACTCTTTAAGACCCCATGGACTGCAGCATACCAGGCTTCCCTGTCCTTCACTATCTCCTGGAGTTTGCTCAAACTCATGTCCACTGAGTTGGTGATGCCATCCAACCATCTCATCTTTTGTCATTCCCTTCTCCTCCAGCCCTCAATCTTTCCCAACATCAGAGTCTTTTCCAGTGAGCTGGCTCTTCACATCAGGTGGCCAAAGTATTGGAGCTTCAGCTTCACCATCAGCCCTTCTGAAGAATATTCAGAGTTGATTTTATTTAGGATTGACTGGTTTGACCTCCTTGCTGTTCAAGAGACTCTCAAGAGTCTTCTCCAGCACCATGCTACAAAAACATTAATTCTTCTGTGCTCAGCCTACTTTATGGTCCAACTCTCACATCCATATATGACTACTGGAAAAACCATAGCTTTGACTAGATAGACCTTTGTTGGCAAAGTGATGTCTCTGCTTTTTAACATGCTGTCTAGGTTTGTCATAGCTTTTCTTCCAAGGAGCAAGCATCTATTAATTTTGTGACTGCAGTCCTTCCACAGTGATTTTAGAGCCCAAGAAAAGAAAATCTGCCACTATTTCCACTTTTTCCACATATATTTGCTAGGAAGTGATGGAACCAGATGCCATGATCTTAGTTTTAAGTCAGCTTTTTCACTCTCTTCTTTCACCCTCAACAACAGGCTGTGAATAATAAATAAAGCATTTCTCCTTTTGTTGATAGCATCTGTCCTTGTTCATAAACTCTCTCTTTCTGGGCAGCCAAGGGGGTTGTAGGGGCCTTGATGCCTTTGGTATTCTCACTGCTGAGCAAAACCACTAAACAGCTTAGAGCAGGCTGACTCCACTGACCAAGAGGAAAATCCACAGTCCTCGCCTTTTTTTTTCCACCCCCAGCACCTCATTCATCCCCTTTCTCTTGACCTGTATAGCAACTATGATACCCATAATCTATCCACAGACTCACAACCCCCATTGGTTGGCTAATACTCGTAAATGACTTAAACAGTGCAAAGACAGCTAATTATGGCCTCATTTATGAGTTATTCATTTTCTTTTTCAAAGTTGTATTATGGAATGTCATTTTTTCATGGATCTGACTTGAAATTGGGAGAATTGGAGGCTGTTTTTCTCCTCAAAAACATATGAATCTATCTGGTTTTCATTTTGTGAAAACCATTTTGTGTTTTGATAGATGAGAAATGACTCAAGCGAGACCTGGAGAAGGGTTCTCCAGCCCAGGAAAAGAGCTTGCAGTAACTTCAACAGTGCCATTCACTCATGACCCACCAGCCACTACACAGGCAAGCCAAGCACAGCCGGGTCCACTCAGCCTGGAAGCTCCAGCCTCTCCACCCACAGCACTTTGCACAGCACTTTGCACAGCACTTTGCACCCCTCCTTCCCAAAACGCTCTTCCTTGGTTTTTGTACCACTGGGTTCTTCTCAATCTCCTTTTATTTCTCAGATGCTAATTCTATGCCTCTTTTGTTGATTTCAGATTTTCTTTTCATCTAAATATCACTCTCCCTTTCCTTTCCACATGCCTCCCTCGCCCTCAAGTCCTCATTGCAAATTATTCTCAGAACTGGACTTCTCTCCCTGACCTCTCGCCTCAGCCTCAGACCTGCCTGTAAACTACCCGCTGGACATCTGCACCTGGACACCCCGCTGACCTCAGAATCACGACAGCTCACTAACTAATCAGGTAGTTGTCACAGGTCGGTTCCTTTAGGGCCTCCTCTACTGGAAAACAAACATAACTGAATTATCTTCAACGTTCCTCCTGAATCTAAAAGATGGCAATATTGTCAGATATTGAATTCACGCTTTCTCCCACAATTAGCTCTTTTTCTTCTCTTCTGCTAGAGTCCTCTTCCATCACAAGTAGACTCAAAGTCCCAAAGAGCTCGAGGAACAACTAAAAGCAGAAACACCAAACTTGAACCAGGTGCCACCTTGAGCTCAGGGTCCTTCCCGCTTTCCTTGCCCCATGCGTCTATTCCTCCGTCTGCCTCAGCTTGAGTTCTCCCGTACGTGGGATGCTCGCGCATGCGCAGGTGACGTGCTCTGATCATAGACACCTACTTCCGGTTCCGGGTTTCACACGTCTGTGACTGTTCTCATGTTTCTCCTCTTCTTGGCAGACGTCACCTTTCACACCCCAATTCCTCTACATACTGAACTCGCACCCACGTTTCAGGGTTCTTCTCAAGTGCTACATTTGAGCCTTCTCCGCTCCCAACCAAGCCAAAATATGTCCTCTGGGACCTCTCTTGAACGCTCTTTGCCAGTATTTCTTAACCTTGGCTGTGTCTTTGAATTACCTGGCAAGCTATTCTGAAATCCCCGTCTCCGGGCTGCACACCCCCCTCAAACCAATTAAATCAGAACCTCTGGGGAGGAACCTCTGGTGTTTTTATAGCTCCCCGGGTGATTCCAATCTGCAGTCGAGGTCGATAACCACCGCATTGCACCATCTATCACCTTCTCCCTTGTAGTTGTAATTACGCCGTATTTGTCTTATTCCCACTACTAAATTTGAAACTCCTTGAGGGCACAGACCATCTTACCACATCTGCTTATCCCCTGCAGTTCTTAGTGAATCAGAGAGGCAATAAATATTGTTGAATTGAATTTGGAAACTGGAAATTAACCATACACTTCAATTTTACGTCTCGCATATAATTTTAGAAGAGGAATCGATTAGTGAGGAACTAATCCGAATTTTTTTAAAAATTGCCCTTTGCCATTACCAAAAATATTCTGATGTGACTTTGAAATCAGAATAGCTCTCATTCGAGACTGATGACCTGCAAATATGTGTGTGGCTGATGCATCCTTTGCTTCTGACACTTTCTGAACTCTTCACAAATAAAATGAATATGTTATGATTCTTTGAGAACTGGCTGCAAAATGTGACTCTGTGTAGATGTACCATTTCTCACTGAAGTAAACAAAAGCAGTCAGTGACTTGCACAAGCTCTGCCTTCCCCAGCTATGAGACAGAAGGTACCGCAAAGCAAAACTGCAATGTGAACTTAACACAGAGCATCTGACCTCCTTTCAGGAACTGCAGAAAATGAAATGAAAAATGAGACAAAGAATGCTTGCCAGCCTTTCATATGGCTACAGTTGCTAAGGAAACAGCTTTCTTAGCTTCAACCTGTCCAGCCCAGCCCGTTTCACATATTCTTCAGGGTTTTTGAAAATAAGGAAATCAAAGAAGGAAAAGATGAGAGAGAATGAAAGTCAGGGTTGTGCCAGTGCAGATAGAGCCCTCGTGCCGATTCTCCCTTCTCCCCTCTTTCCCGGTCACCTAGAATATTTGCCACCTGGCAAAACCCTCCAGGAACTCAAATCACAGAATTAGACAAGAAGGTAAACAAAGCAATAGGAAGCCCTATTTGACATGCAGCAGTGGCTAAAAAACTGCTTCCTCACCCCAACCGGGCTTTCTTTCCTGCTGGGAAAGTAGGAGGCAACTCTTAACCCAGCAGGAGAAGTGCCTCAGCCCTCACCTGCCCCACATCTCAGGAGAAAGTGCCGCCATGAGTACAGCCCCAAGCGGAGGCCGCATCCGGTCTGCACACGTGGTGAGAGGCAGGCAAGCAACTCCAGACCTCCACGTCAAGGTAGGGTGGCTGTTCAGGGAGCCGGGAAATCAAAGGTCAGGAGGCCCAACTTGCCTAATACTAGACCCTCTACAGAGGTTGTAGAAACAGGAGAAACTACACAGAAGGTGTGATATATAAGAAAGACAGCAGCCTATCAACAGCCAATTAAATAAGCAACTATTTCTTCAGCATCTCCTGACAAGCACGATAGGGGAGCAACCATTGATAGAGATTGAAAAGAGTCATTTGGAGGTATAAACTGCTATATTTAAAATGGATAACCAACAAGGACCTACTGTATAGCACAGGGAATTCTGCTCAATGTTATGTGGCAGCCTGGATGGGAGGGGGATTTGGGGAAGAATGGATAATATATATGTGTGAAAATCCCTTTTTTCTCCACCTGAAACTATCACGACATTGTTAATCAGTTAACTCCAATATAAAATTAAAAGTTGTTTTTTTTTAAGTAACTTGGCAGGACTTCCCTGGTAGTCCAGTGCTTAAAGACTCTGCACTACCAATGTAAGGGGCATGGGTTCAATTCCTGGTGAGGGAACTAAGATCCCCATATGACACCCAACACAGTCAAAAACAAAAACAAAAAAAGTAATTTGGCAATAAATATTGCAGTACTCATATTCAGAGGTGATGTCCCTGAGGGGTGAGGGGAGGGGGAATCAGAGAAAGACTATCAAAAGCTTATAAGAACTTTCAGTTATAAGATAAATAAGTACCAAGGATGAAATGTACAACATAAGGAATATAATTGACACTGTTGTATGTTCCACATGAAAGTTGTTAAGAGAATAATCCTGAGTTCTCATCACAAGGAAAATCATTTTTTTCTATTTCTTTAATTGTGTATCTATATGAGATGATAGATGTTCACTAAATATGTTCACTACATATATTATGTCATTATATATGTAAATCAAATCACTATATTGTATGTGTGTGTGCTAAGTCACTTTAGTTGTGTCCGACTCTTTGCAACCCTGTGGACCATAGTCCATCAGGCTCCTCTGTCCATGGGATTCTCCAGGCAAAAATAAAAGAGTGGGTTGCCATGACCTCCTCCAGGGGGATCTGCCTGACCCTGCATCTCCTACGTTAGCAGGCAGATTCTTTACCACTTGGGAAGGCTACTCTATATACCTTAAAATTATACAGTGCTGTATGTTAATTTTGTCTCAATGAAACAAGAAGGAAAAAAAAAGATTATGCCATTTTCTCCCTCCATTTGCCACAAAATATTTTTTTTTTGGCTTTCAATGAGAATAAGATTTTTTTGTCCTCCATTTCTACTTAAATATACTATAAATAAAAGTTCTCTTTACAAGAGACTAGTAGCACTGTGCAAGTCCAGGAAGAAGAAATGGACAGCTGGGGGAGGAATGGAAGAAAGGCTTTTTACTGTTAATCATTTATATGTTTCAAATTTTGAACCATGTGCATACTTTAAATAAGTAAATAATATTTTTAAATCAAATTAAATGCTACTTACCTAAAATGTCCAAACTATACTATGATTAATTTTTAGGCTGTCATAGGGGAAGTCTGAATTGGTTTTTCTCAAATTTATAGGATCCAGACCATGTATGCAATGTTATCATCTACTCACTTATCCTAGGAAAGGCAATTATAAATATTTTTATTCTATTTTATATGATATGTACTATATATTACATATATAACTTTTAAAATGTGGGATTCTACTGTATTATGCAACATAGCTTAATAAATTCAGACTCATGGAATTGTACAAATGAGCCAGAAATAATGCCCTAAGATTTGAAGACATTTGGGGTGTTCTCAATCCATGTGTCAGTCAATAAGCCTTTCTCTTGAAGCTTGAGCAGAGAGCCATGTGGAACCAGGGAGAAGGACTCACTGTGATCTGAAACTGACTTGGCTAGTCCAGTCATACTCAGGTAACTCTGACCAAGTTACCCATGTACTTCCACATTCTCCACTAAAAAAAAAAAAAAAAAAGACATAGAAACAAACAAATAAATATAGATACAGGAAGCATAATAAAATTGTGGTCATTTGAAAAGGATAATTACTGACCATAGAATTCTCTCAGAGAGTAAAGCCCAGCCAAACATTGATTATATTTGGTTTTCTCTTCATTTCACAAGTGAAAAAAAAGATGCCAGTGTGTTTTCTCTGATGTATGTCTCCTGACAGGGGAGTTAGCATCAATGTTACAGCAAGAACTGGCATCACCCGTGAACCCAAAGGTTTCCACATGGCCACGTAGGACTGTGGAGCCTCTTTAACATATCTGGAGACCTGCTCCACAAAATCAGTAGGTCAAACTGATTTCCTGTATCTGAAAATTGTGATGTTAAAATCCACAAGAAATCCTCAATACTGTCAAAACAGCGTATGATAACCTGGCTTGAACTCAGAGTTCTGCCCCCATACTCACCCCTAAGCTAAGTAGGAATGATGCAGGAAGTAACTGAGGATGCCCTGTGAGTGCTTCACCACAGATGTCTCAGCCCCATCTGAATGTTGGAACCACTAGAGGAACAGGTAAATAACAACCCAAACCCCAGACCTGCTCCAGAACGATCAAACCCAAATCTCAGCCTGACAGTCACTGGCTTATGTGAATTTTAAAATGTGATTAGTCAAAGATAAAAATCTTTCTGAATGCAAGGACCATCTTAAGAAGGTATTAAGATACTAGTCGTTGGGATATTAGCTGTGATCCCAAGATAGGTAGTGGCGTTCCCTGGCAGTTCAGTGGTAAAGAATCCACCTGCAATACAAGACACACAGGTTCAGTCTACAGCTCGGAAAGATCCCCTGGAGGAGGAAATGGCAAACCACTCCAGTGTTCTTGTCTGAGAAATTTTATAGACTGAAGAACCTGGTGGGCTGCAGTCCATGGGGTTGCAAGAATCTGACATGCCTTAGCAACTAAACCACCACCAAGGTAGGTAGGTGTGTGCATGTGTACACATTTTATACAATAACATGTTCCCTAATGGGCTTCCCTGGTGGCTCAGCTGATAAAGAATCCACCTACAATGCAGGAGACCCAAGTTCGATTCCCAGGTTGGGAAGATCCCTTGGAAGAGGGCAACCCACTCCAGTATTATTGGGCTTCCCTGGTGGCTCAGACAGTAAAGAATCCGCCTGCAATGTGGGAGACCTGGATTCAGTCCCTGGATTGGGAAGATCCCTTAGAGGAGGGCATGGCAACCCACTCCAGTATTCTTGCCTGGGAAATCCCAGGGACAGAGGAGCCTGGTCGGCTGCAGTCCATGGGGTCACAAAGAGTCGGACAGGACTAAGCGACTAAGCATAGCACACATTCCCTAATGTTACTGTTCTTTCATCTATTTGCTTGTGTTCACAAAGTTGCCTTAGCTGATAAAAACTCTGTGTCCAGGAGCAACTTGAACACAGAGAAGCACCCATCCATCAAATAAGTAAAGATGCAGCTTCACACTATGGATGCTTTCATTGCCTAGGTGCCAAGGACGTTGCCAGCCTGAAGGATGCAAACTCCCATAGCAAACCTTGGCCAACCCTTCCCACATTGGCTGCAAGATTCTACTTTGGGCCAGGAAGCATTTTCTGTTCCCCCACAGCAACCAGTTGGCAAAGACTTTGCTCACACATGCAGATTCTCCCCTCTCCGGTCCCGTGGCCAGGAGCTTTTTTGGGGCGCTCCAAGCAAAACCTCTCCTTGCCGGCTTCCTCGTCTCCAGAATGCACATCTATTTGCTCTGCACACATATGTATCTTGGCAGGGGAGAGACTTCCTTTAGGATTTCCTTTGAGGGTGCATTTAAAGCACTGGCTTTGGGCCAAGCCCAAATGACCTGTGGACGGAGGCATCTGCAGGCAGCCTGTGTGTTGTTTTCACCTAGCGTGAAATGCGATTGAGCATCTTTGGGTCTGGGGGAAGGAAGGTTGGGTGGGGAGCTGAGGAATGTCTTCATTTCCTTTCCTGTCCTGAAGCCCCTCTATAGCTTGGGCTTTGTCAGCTCCAGGCAGACTCCCATCTCCAGTGGGAGGCCAGCCTGCTTTGATTTCGCTTGTTAGGGATCTAACTCAACCTTGTTATATGCCAAATACCCTCCAGGCTGTCCTACTTTTCTGGATCCTGTCCTGAGTCAGAGCTGCCGGTAGCTTCATCTTTCTGTCCTTTAGGAGAAAAGTGCCCCTGCCATCACCTCAGCCCTTCCCAGAGAAAGGACTCCAGGCTGCTGTTGCAAACACCAGGCACACGTATTTGGTGATTTTAAGTGAATATTATGAAAATGTGAATTACCGTGACAAAATTATACCAGCCAGGTTTGAAAATAAATGGAGCATGTTCTGAATCTGTTGAAAGAGAAAAAGAAAAAAATAAAATAAAAGAGATTTGAAAATTGGGCTGGGGAAAAAAAAAATCCTTTCTTTGACTGCCCAGATTCTTTTTCTTGGTTTCTTTCTTTTCTTCCAGTCCAAATACAGCTTATTTTTGCTTCCAGTGGGTCCATAATAAGTATGAGAACTAACAAAGGTGAAAGTAGGTTTTGAGAAACCAAAAATATTCTGAACTGTACAGGCTCCAGAAGAAACTGTGGTGCACTGGAATTTTGTGGGCTCAAAGAATCTGCCTGCCAATGCAGGAGATGCCAAGAGACATTAGTTCGATCCCTGGGTTGGGAAGATCCCCTGGAGTAGGGAATGGCCACCCACTCCAGTATTCTTGCCTGGAAAATTCCATAGACAGAGGAGCCCCAAGGGCTACAGTCCATGGGGTCACAAAGAGTCGGACATGTCTGAGCAGCTGAGCATTAGAGTCAGATTGAGGATGAGACTCCTTTTTAAAATGTTTTTCCTTTAACTCTCTTCATTTCTTTCAGTTTGCCAGAAAATACAGCTGCAGCATCATGATCCACTAAAGCAGGTTGCCCCACACACTTTAGCTGATGTTATAGGCACTGTTGTTTTTCAGTCGCTGAGTCATGTCTGACCCTTTTTGACCCCACAGACTGCAACATGCCAGGTTTCCCTATCTCCTGGCCCTGTATAGGCACTGTTTTTACTTTTTTATAAAAATGAGATATAGCTGATGTACAATGTTATATCAGTTACAGGTGAACAACATAATGACTCATAATTTTTAAAGG
The DNA here is from genome assembly GCA_007570785.1 of Antilocapra americana. Classification (NCBI taxonomy): domain Eukaryota; kingdom Metazoa; phylum Chordata; class Mammalia; order Artiodactyla; family Antilocapridae; genus Antilocapra; species Antilocapra americana. The sequence goes on from ML662445.1 coordinate 27,774,175, forward strand.
TTATACTCCACTCAAAGTTATTGTAAAATATTGATGATACTCCCTGTGTTGTACAACATACCCTTGGAGCTTATTTATTTTACACATAATAGTTTGTTCCTCCCCCTTCCCTTTCCACACTGGTAACCACTAATTTGTTCTCTATATCTGTGACCGTTCCCTTGTTGTTATATTTGCCAGTTTGTCTTATTTTTTAGATTCTGCATGTGAGTGGCATCACACAGTGTTTGTCTTTCTTTGTCTGACTTATTTCATCTAGCATCATACTCTCTGAGTCCATTCAAGTTGCCACAAATGGCAAAATTTCATTCTTTTTTATGTCTGAGTAGTATTCCTGTTTATATATACATACATAAACACCACATCTTCTTTATCCTTTCACTTGTTGATGGACATAAACATCAACAGATGCTTGCTTCTATAACTTGGCAATTGCAAATAATGCTGATATCAACATTGGGGCGCATGTGTCTTTTCAACAAGTCAGTGTTTTTTTGATGTTTTTTTCCTCCAGATAAATAAGGGTTAGATTCTTAATCAGTCAAACAATGACCATGCACCTAGAGCAGTTCCCTTGATCTCTTTAGGCCTTAGTTTCCCTGTTAGTAAAAGAACAACTCAGAGGGTCACAATGAGTATTAAATGAAATGTTGTGGTTCCATGTCATATTGTTCACAAAATATTATCTTTAAAACATGCAAATTGGTTCAAAGTGAAGCCTTTAGATTTCAACTTCCATCTTTGGAACTCACTGGCGATGTAAGCTTGGGCAAGTTATTTAACCTTTTTAAACACCAGATTTTTCCAATATATTCAAAAGGAATTTAAAATTTATCTCACTGCATATGGCAAATTCTAACTACTCAAAAAGGCGTAATTTTAGAAAACATTATTTTAAACCACTTTCAGATTTATAAATATAACTATAAAATTTTTCTATTAATGTGTGTATATCTCTATCTCAAAATATTTGCTTTACTGGTTTATGGGGAATTTGCTTTAAAAATATGTTTAGTTATCCAGTTCTTTGTTCGGAGGAGTATTTACTTGGAGCAATTGAATCAAAGGCAGCACTGTACTGGTCAACAAGTCATGGCCACAAAAATATTTCTGTCCCCAAATATAACTAAAAGAGAAAATCAGCTGCTCCATAATGGAATAGGTCCTTGATGAGGCTTCTAAGAGCCAAAGTCAACAAGAGAGAGGTCTCAATGGAATCAGGATTTTTGCGGGCCAGTGGGAAGCTTGCCTGGTTCTGATAGAAGCCTGGGGGCAGGCAAGGAGGTGAGGGGGTGTGGGCACTGTAGGAGCCCGCATCCGGACCATACCAAAACCAAACTGCCACAGTGAGGTCAGCCTGCCCCATCAGCCAGCGCCCCGAGACCCCATCTGCCCCATTGCCCTGTTAGCAGAGACTCCTTAATGACAGGCCGTGAGCCTCAGCCACATCTACCCCAAAGGGGAACATGCTCAAGAGAGGAGAGTCTGACCCTGGGAGCAAAGCAGGAGACTGGGGGATCGCTGTTGGCAAGCCCTCTTCTTTTATTTTCTTGTCTGGTACCAAGTGTTTGCAACTTGGTTGATACCCACCATGGCTTCTCTGGTGGCTCAGATGGTAAAGAATCCGCTTGCAATGTTGGAGACCTGGGTTCAAGTCCTGGGTCAGAAAGATCCCCTGGAGAAGGAAATGGCAACCCACTCCAGTAGTCTTGCCTGGAGAATCCCACAGACAGAGGAGCCTGACGGGCTACAGTCCATGGGATCCCAAAAAGTTGGACATGACTGATGGAGTAAAGAAACTCTGGACTCTTCCAAGTAGGAATTTTATGTTATTATATTCAGGGAGGAGCAGAAAATGGAAGTCCTGAGTCTCTCTCTCGTATCTGAGTCAAAGGCACTCAGCTCATCTGAACCTCTTCCTCTCTACCGCATGCGGCCCATGAAAATGTGTGCACACATACTCACACATACACTCACACATGTGCACAACCCTCCCCCCTTTCAGCTACACTCCACGACCACCTCAGGTCAATAGTGACCTAATTTACCTTTCCTGCGAGGCTAATAATCCCAGGTAGCCACCGCCTTGACTCTCTCACTGTCACCAGGCATGCTGCGGTCCCCTCCTTCTGTGATGTGTTTATTAAAGTGGGGACTACCACTTGCTTACTGTTATTCCGTGGGCTTTGCACGCTCCCTGACACACAGTTGGTGTTGATTAAAGAGGGGAGGGAAGGAAGAAAAGGGAGTGGGGAGAGAAGGGAGGAAGGAAAAGTTTTACAGTTTAATTAACATTAACTGCTTCAACTTTAGTCATTATCTTGTTTCTTTTCTCATTTTTGCTCCAATTCCAGTTTCCCAAGGGGAAAGAGTGAGTCAAAAGTAAGATCAAATGTTTGATTGCTCAAAATAAACTCATTTCTAAAAGAAAGTCGACAGGTATAAAAATAGTTGCTATATTATCCATATGCATATGAACTATATAAGTCAGAGTTCTGTTTTAATTCCACCATAAAAAATGGTTGAGTAAATATGTACAGGAGACCACTGCATCCCTTTAAAAAAAAAAACTGTGTTTTAGAAGTGTATTCAATTGCATGGAACAATTCTCACAATGTATCTTTAGGTGGGAAAAATAAAGCAGATTGTACAACAAAATGTATAACACATCCCAATTTAAAATATATATATATATATATAAAAGAATGGGAGAGTATGTACCCCAAAAAGTCAATAATAATTATTTCTGGGTAGTGAATGATCATTGATTTTTATTTTATTTTTATACCATAATACATCTTCCCCAAATTCCTGCAAAATCTGCATGTATTAAATTTATAATCAAAAAGGAAGCTATTACAAGAAAATAAAAGCCATGTGAATACTAAAATGAGAAAGAAGTAATTTAAGAAAATCGTTGCATAAACGTCAAGATTCCCAGAATGGGATGGTTAGTACCAGATGCCATAATGGCAAGAAAGGTTGTTGTAATTATTGTTTTCCAGACCAAGATTCCCAGACACTTCTATTCCTGGGTAAGTGATTTCTGATTCCCCTGTACAACAAACAAGGCTCTTCATCTTACTGCTCATTTTCCAAGCAAAGCTGACCACAATCTAGGGAAAAGAATAGGACTTTATCCTTAGGTTCTTCTGCAAACTGCAATGCCATAGCTAGTTTTGTTGCTTTTATTGTTGTTACTATTGTCTGCTTATTTGTATGTTTGTGAGGGTTACACAAACACAGCCGCACACGGGGACAGGAAACCATTAAAAGACACGACCTCCCTGCTTGGAACCCCAGGAAGACCTGTCTCTGGATATACCATGATAACATCTGCTCCTAATTGAGATGATTTATCAAAGTGGCCATCAGCAGGACGGGTCAGCAAGAGCATAAATCTAGTACAAACACTTTCAGCTCTGAGCCTGGAAACATAAAGTCTGGTCTTGTTTCTGATGTTAAGTAGCTGGCTGGCTGAGCCCGTGTAAATCAATTAATCTCTCCATAACTCAGTCTCTCCATCTGCAGAGTGAAATTCATGTTAGATGTAGATTGGCAATTTGTATCTCTGGTCACAGAGACGTTTCTCTTCCATTAGTTCATCCTTCCAAGAACCATAGATTGACAGTTTTCAACATGCCAGACATTCATCCTCCAGGCCCCCAGGTAGCCAGCATTCCTTGGTCCCCCCAGACTGGCTGCCTGAGGACGCTTGGGTCCCCACTAAGCCTGTGCTCACACTGCCTGTCCCTTAGGCCACCAAGATGGAAATGGAGGAGGAGAGGGAATGTGGGCGAAAAGCACAGAAGGCGGCTGGCACTTGCTGGATGTGTGTAAGGCGACAGATGACTTTTGTTAGGTAGAACACGGTTAGTTTCTCACAACATCACCCAAAAAGCTGAGAGTCATCTTACCGTCAGGGTGGTCGTACCTGGAAATGTTTAATTCCACTTACATAAGATGCTTGAAAGTGAAAGCATTAGTCGGCAGTTGTGTCCAACTCTTGGTGATGCCATGGACTGTAGCCCACTAGGCTCTTCTGTCTATGGGATTCTCCAAGCAAGGATACCGGAGTGGGTTGCCATTTATTTCCCTCTTCTGGGGATCTTCCCAACCAAGGGATTGAACCCACATCTCCTGCACTGCAGGCAGATTCTTTACCATCTGAGACACCGGAGAAGATTACGTAAGATTATTTAAATTCATGGAGATAGAAGGTAGAATGGTGTTTGCCAGGGGAGGGGAGAATGCAGAGTTATTTTGTAATGGGAACAGAGTTTCAGTTGATAAAGATGATGATAGTGAAGTTTGCACAACAACATGTGTGTGCTACCTTTGTGCTAAGTCACTTCAGTCATGTCTGACTCTGCAACCCTAGAAACTGTAGCCGCCCGAGCTCCTCTGTCCCAGGGATTCGCTAGGCAAGCACACTGGAGTGGGTTGCCATGCCCTCCTCCAGGGGTTCTTCCTAACCCAAGAATCATGTTTTCATACAATGAGGGTAAGAAGGGGTGAAACGACTAACCAGGATGGACAGTGACGTCTCTGACCATAAAGGGAAAATGAAGGACTTCCCTGGGGGGTCCAGTGGGTAAGCTTTCATCTTCCAATGCAGGGGGCACAGGTTTGTTGCCTCCTCAGAGAACGAAGATCCCACATGCTATGCTGTTTCATGTGGCCAAAAAATTTAGAAGAAAACGGAGTTCTTTCCTCCGGCAAACTTCAAGCATTCACAGACACATGAATCCCTGACCTTTGGCTTCTTTGTACCACGTACTACTATTCAACCACCATTTCCATCAAGCAGCACTGAATGAGCATCTACAGTATACAAGCCACCAGTTCAATCACAGTAGAAATTACAAACCAACGTGATATACAGTCCCTCCTTTTAAGACATAATAGAGCACTTGAGACAATGAGAGACGTATAAAATGATAAATACCAATGAAAGATAGCATATAGTAAGCCTGAATCAACTAAGCAACTCTGGGAGATAAGAAAATAAAAATCTATAAAATAGTGGGGCCAGGACTTCCCTAGCAGTCCAGTGGGTTAAGTCTTTGTCTTCCATTGCAGGGGGTGCAGGTTTAGTCCCTGGTTGGAGAGCTAAGATTTCACATGCCTGGCAGCCAAAAACCCAGCACATAAAACAGAAGCAATATTGTAACAAATTCAGTCAAGACATAAAAAATGGTCCACATCAAAAAAAAAAAAAACTTTAAAAAAATAAAACGGGGGGAGCTAAATATCTTCTGCAAGTTCATATAGCAAGATTATGTGCACTGTATATATTTTTGCACAAATATCTCTTATTTATTAAATCTGTCCTATGCCAGGGACTGTGATGAGCTGTTTCTATAGATTATCTCATTTATTCCACATTAGAACCTGTCTAAGTAGTTGTTTTCACTTTCCAACACTGCAGATGAGGAAAAAGAGGTTTGGTGAAGTTAAATGAGGCACACAGCAGAAACGAGAAAGCTGGATTCTTCTCCAAAGTCTATCCCACTCCACAGCCTGTGCCCTTAATTCCCATTCCCTACTGAACTTGTAGGATCATGCTCTAAATGTGATTTCCTTTTTCACACCCTTTAAATGTGACTTTGAGCTGCCATCTGGCTACACAAAATACAGAATATTTGGCAGTTGTAATTGCTAGGCGTGTAAATTATATGAGTTGTCTTGAGCAAACAATGTTTAGATTTGGATACCCAGAGTCACAGAGAGAGAGAAAAGAGAGGAGAATCCCCAGGTTGTAATTTTGTATCAGAGAATGACAATTAGCATTCCAGGAATCACCCCCTGCTAATTAATCATGGATGTCACTGATTGCTTTAGGACACATGGCTAAGAAACTGCTTTTAATATCCAATTCTATATTAAGGGTAGTGCTTTTCATGATTCTAGGAGAAAAGATAGGTATTAACATCTTTATAATGACATCCATTTATAATGCTTATAGAGCTAGCCTACCATTTGGAAGTCAGAACGCTGGCTTTAAAATATGTCTGGAGACTGGCCTTTTGCTTTCAAAAGATTCAGTCCAAGGTTTCTGAATTCCTACCTCTCACTACCAAGAAAAGTGAGCATTCTTTCACAGCAGCTTTTCACTCCTAATTCGACACCATCAGCAGTGATGACTAGAATATGTATTCTGGTCATTTTTGTAACAGCGAGCATCTACTTGTGCTGATTCATCCACAGATTTTCCGGCCAGATGCCCCACTGGCAAAGCCCTGGAGCCTTCCCCTCATTAGTTCTCCGCTCCAGCCATCCGAGGTAATTCCTTCCTCTCCTCTCTCCTGAGCCGCCGGTTGCAAACAAAATCTATCCAAGGAATAAACAAACCTTTGGGAATGGCTAAACCAGGCTGCTCTCTGAGATCCATGTGGGAAGTGTCCGCTAAGGACAGAGCTTGACCTTGAGAGGGGGCTGCCTTCGCCTATGCACGGCTGAGAGCAGGAAACACAAGGTCACCAGCGGAAGGAAGAAAATAAAGGAAACATTTGCTACTATGGAGAAAAAGCCTCTACGTGCCTCACAATCTTCTTTCTGTTCAAAGTTGGTTTAAGTACTTGGTTCTGGTTAGTTCTGGATTTGTTTTAAAGATTTATGTATTTTTATTTGGGGCTGTGCTGGGTCTTTGTTGCTGCTCGGGCTTTTCTCTAGAAGCTGCGAGTGGGAGCTGTTCTTCATTGTGGTGCACGGGCTTCTCATGGAGGTGGTTTCTCTTATTGCGGAGCACAAGCTCTAAGCTGCGTGGGCTTCAGCAGTTGCAGCTCAGACTCCAGAGCACTGGCTCAGGAGTTGTGACGCAGGGCCTTCGTTGCTCCATACCCGGGGCTCTTCCCCGACCTGGGATCGAACTGATGCCCCTTGCATTGTAAGGCGGATTCTTAACCACTGGTCCATCAGTGAAGCCCCCATTTTCTATTGTAATAGAACTCTGAAACCAGATTTTAAGTGAGCTAAATTTTGAGTCTCACCACGAAGAGAACAGAGAGAGAAATATCACAGTGTTTGTATGCATGTCACCATGCATGAAATTTTTTTAACCAGCAAAATTGTGTTTCAGCCCCAAAGGTTTCAAAGGTCACCAGTCACTGGGGGTGATAGTGAAGTGAGGACTATTGAAAATATGCTACCCTTCCCTCATGGCTTCCTTACAACTTTGCCGTGAAAGACACCAACCAATCAGAGCCTGGAGACGAGAAAGGAGACTTCATTAAGTACTTACTGTGTGCACAGGTGATTCACTTAAGGTAGCCAAAGCATCTTTCCAGTTAGTATTGTTATCTCTATTTTCTGGAAAAAAAGAATCCCAGAAAGGTTAACTTACCCAGAGATCCCTGAAAAGTAAGTTTGTTTAGGAGGAATTTAAACCAGGTGCTTCCTCCTTCACCCAGCAGGGGGAAGCTAACTAAACAGGAGGAAGGAGAAAGCCAAAAAAGACCTCCGGTCCTTGGCTAACAACTGAGCAAGCGTAATTTTTTTTAATACGCCTTTGACAATCATGATAGTCAAAGAAAGCACTTCCAAGGGCTCTGGATATGAAGTCTGACATGATTACAATCTCCCAGAACAAAAAATGGCTTTCCCGGTGGCTCCGTCGATAAAGAATCTGCCTGTAAAGCAGGAGACCTGGGTTCAATCCCTGGGTCTGGAAGATCCCCTGAGGGAGGAAATGGCAACCCACTCCAGCATTCTTGCCTGGAGAATCCCACATAAAGAGGAGCCTGAAGGGCTGCAGTTCGTGGGGTTGATAGAGTCAGACATGACATAGTGATTAAATCACCACTACCGGGGCATAAAAAATCCTCCTATGATTCAGTACCTGATGAAAGAACAAGGTTAATTATAGGGCTATTGTTTTTTTTTTAAATTTTTAAATATACAGGATCCATATGTAATCTTGGATTTATCAAATATTTATCTGATACCTGAAGTTTTATTCTTAATTATTTAATAAAGAGGTTGTTTCTTAAAGAAAATATATAAGCAAGGGAGAAACATGATAATCTGTTAATAACCCCCGTGAGTCAAGCCATAAGTTCACAACTAAGTCAGCACTTCCCATGACCTCCAATGTCAACACATACTAATAATTGGAAAAATCTTCAGGCAATAATCAACCTTCTCTAGGACACTAAACTTAAAGATAGAAAATTATAAAATGACAGCTTGTGCTACATCAAAGATGGCTACTTTAAAAAAAATTAACATTCTTCCTATCAAGAGTTGGGCTTTTGACCACTCTTGGACTAAATTCCCTTGAATCTAAGTGGACTTGACTGCCTGATCAATAGAATATGGTAGAAGTAACTCTTCCTATTTCTCACCCAGACCTTAAAAGCCCAGCAGTTTCTTGAAACCTAGTCACCATGATGTGAGGAAGCCCAAGCAGTCCCATGAAGAGACTCAGGTAGAACAGAGATGCAGTCCTCAGCCACAACTCCATCTGAGCTCCCAAAGAGCAGCCAGTGTCAAGTATGTGACAGTTGTCTCAGAAGTGATGCTTCAACCCCATCAAGCCACCTTAGCGGATGCTGTGCTCAGCGTATGTATGCACTAAGTCACTTCAGTCATGTCTGACTCTTTGCAGCCCCACAGATGATAGCCTGTGAGGCTCCTCTGTCCATGGGATTATCCCAGCAAGAATACTGGAGTGAGTTGCTGTTTCCTACTCCAAAGAATCTTCCTGACCCAGGAATCAAACCCATGTCTCTTATGTCTCCTGCACTGATTGGCAGGAGGGTTCTTTACCACTAGTACCACCTTTAGCAGAGATAAGCTATTCCCACTGTAGTCCTGCCTACAAATGGCAGATTTGTGAGCAAAGTAAATGACTGTGGTTGTTTGAAGCCACTCAATTTTAGTGTGAACTGAATTCAACAAGAGATAACAAAAACACATTTCACTGCATTCTTAGCATTTAATAAAATTTGAAATTACATGGATATTTGTTTGTATCTTGTTTATCGTCTGTCTCTCCCTCTAGAGAGTCAGCCGTTTCATTCATCTCTCAATACACAGCACCAAGCCCTATGCCTTGCCCTGGAGAGCTGCACCTTAAAGTCATTGTTAACTGAATAAATGAATGAACGAAGTCTCTCTTCTGGGTACTTTCTGGGATGTCAGTGATCTTTGCAGAGTACGTTACCCAGGACTGGGCCAGTTCACTAGGTGATATCAGAGCAATACTTTCCCCATCTATCAGTGCAGCCTGACAGCAAATAAGCTATTTCAGCAAACACATTCTAAGCTTCACCCCTGTCCTGCTTTCAACTCAAATGCCTGAGCCTTTTTTCTATATACTACTCCTAGATACAGTTTCCCTTTTCTGTAATTATGCTTGTCCACACCTGGCAGCTGCCTTTAACTGTTTCCTCCCCACCCTTGCCTAAGGTCATTGCAACAGATAAAAGCAACCATCAGCACAGGAACTGCCCCGGGCTCTGCCTGCAAACTGCCTCCTGCTCCCTCTTCAAGGATTCTCTGTCACAGATCTCTATCTGGCTGCCTTTGTAGTCTGATGCTCCCTCCCCACCCCACCCTCAACCTCTTTGGATATTAGTCTGCTTCGCTGGTAGTTCAGATGGTAAAGCATCTCCCTGCAATGCTGAAGCCCTGGGTTCAATCCCCAGGTCAGGAAGATCCCCTGGAGAAGGCAATGGCAACCCACTCCTGTACTCTTGCCTGGATAATTCCATGGATGGAGGAGCCTGGTAGGCTACAGTCTATGGAATCGCAGAGTCGGACACGACTGAGCAACTTCACTGGCACTTGAGTGGCTTGGCCAGCCTTTTTAAAAAATAAAATATTTAATTTATTTGGCTACACCAGGTCTCAGTTGCAGCATGCAGGATCTTTTAGTCACAGCATGCAAACTCTTAGTTGCATGTGGGGTCTAGTTCCCTGATTAGGGATGGAACACGGGCCCCTCTGCATTGGGAATGCAGAGTCTTAGGCACTGGACCACCAGGGAAGTCCATTGGCCAGTTTTTGATTCAGCATCTCCCTGGGACAAGGCCACCCTCCCCTCTACACTCCCATCCCCCACGCCTGAATGCCACACCCAAGTCCAGGCTTTAGAACACATCTCTTTCACCTTTTAGAAGACAAGAACCACCGATAGTACAGGTCTGTGTGTGTATGTGTGTGTGTTGAACCCAAGCATGAGACTTTACATTTAACCCTGTTGAAATCTGTCTTGCTAGATTCCACCCACTGATCTAATATTTTTGAATTTTTACTCTGTCATTGAATGTATCTGCTAAACTCTTTCTGTTTTCCATAACCAACTGAAATGATCAGTGTGCCTCAAATGGTCTCATCAGATCACTGACAAGTGATGCTGAGCAGGGCAGATAGAAGACAGCCAGAATGAAGATGACTAATCAGCAATCCAGTAACTGGTGGTTCCATCAGTGCTGCCTAAACACTGGATTGTCCAATCTATATGACCCCTCAAATTCTCAAAAGAGTTTGCCAAGTGTCTTACTGAGATGGAGTAGTTTGCCCATAGAGTTCTTGCACCCCACGTGCAGGCAGCACCATTAGAACTGGAAATTTTCACTCCTGTGAGAACTGGGGCTGCCGTTAACTTTACTCCCATCCACTCAGAGATCAAGGTTCAAAATAGGGTGTCCTGAGCTCGGGCTAGTGATAAAGAACCCACCCACTAATGCAGGAGATTCAAGAGTCACAGATTCGATCCCTGGGTTGGGACGATATCTTGGAGAAAGAAAAGGCAATCCACTCCAGTATTCTTACCTGGGATATCCCATGGATAGAGAGCCTGGTGGCCTACAGTCCATCGGGGTCGCTAAGAGTCAGACACGACTGAGCTCATACGCAGACAGGCATGCACGAAGGAGCTGTCCTCACTTAGAGGGTCTCTGGTGACACCTGGAAGCCATCATGGTCTGCTCGATGCTGCCCAGTGCTCACCCCCCTCTCCGAGAGCCACAGAGCATCCAGATGGCTCCCCCTGCTTGCTCTGGTTGGACTTGTTGAGCAGGACAGATTGATCACACACGCATATGGCTGTAATTCAAAGCAGTGAGTGAAGCAGCAGGGTGCCCAAGGGACAGAATGTCTTTCTGCCAGAGCAAGAACACAGGGAGTTATAAACTTCAAAATCTGAACCCCAAAACTCTGCAATAATGGAGTAGAAATAGGGAAACCATTCGGGTAAGTCAGTAGTATCTTTTGAAAACATCTTGCACTATTAGTATCTTTTGAAAACATGTTGCATTATAAGGAAGGAAAGAGAAAGGGGAAAGATAACTTCCTCTAGAGAAGAGGGTGGGAAGGCTACTTTTAATCTGACCTTCCTGGTCCTCAGTCTCTGAAAGAGATGCACCTAAAAGCTGAGAAATGGGCCGGGGGCGGGGCAGGGGGGATGACTAGTAATTATATTGTGACTTACTGGTTTTATATTGACATTTTTATTGATTTTCCCCCATGGACTAGATAATACTGGTTAATAATGACTGATACATGTTTCTTCCCTAACAAAGATATTAGCAGCCAAAGAAAAAGACTAGAACACTTCTTTACTGTTTGAGGAATTAAAGACTTACCATTCATTCTGCAGATGCATCTTCATCTTAGGTGACCAGCTCTGATGACCATTTAGGGTGAGTAGTATGAAAAATGTGGGCAAAGACAGTCAGAAAATGATCACGACTCAGAATTTGTAGCTCAAATATATTTTACCCCACTTTCTATAATACATCCAATTTGGCTCTTTATTAAACCTGAAAAATGTAGAACCATTCTCCAAATTTTTCTCCAAGAAAAAAATAAATACAATGTTTTATGTGGAAAAAAAATCAATGTCTCTTTATTAACTCTGAAGAAATAAGCATGAATCTTTCAATTACACATAGAATTATAAATGCCAAATATCAGAAATCAAGAATCCAAACCACTTTTTGAAAATATCAAGAACAATCATACCTTTGTTCATTCATTCAATAAGTATTTAATGGGCATTTGCTATATGCAAAGGGACTTCCCTGATGGCCCAGTGGTGAAGAATCCACCTTAAATTCAGGAGCCGCAGGAGACACTGGTTTGATCCCAGGGGATCCCAGAACATTCCCTGGAGGAAGAAATGGCAACCTGCTCCCATATTCTTGCCTGGAAAATCCCATAGTCAGAGGAGCTTGTCAGGCTAGAGTACATGAGCTCACAAAGAGTCAGACCCAACTGAGAGACTAAGCATGCACGCACGATATACAAAATTCATTACTAAATATTTTGAGGGGGATCCCAAGGCATATAAGTAATCATTCTTCTTTTCCAGAACTGAAAAACATTTTCTTAGAGGTAAAATAAAATCAAACATCTATAGCAATAGAAGAATTGTATTTCAGTCCAGTTCAGTTCAGTCGCTCAGTCGTGTCCAACTCTTTGTGACCCCATGGACTGCAGCAGGCCAGGCCTCCCCGTCCATCACCAGCTCCCAGATCTTCCTCAAACTCATGTCCCTCAAGTCAGTGATGCCATCCAACCATCTCATCCTCTGTTGTCCCCTTTTCCTCCAGCCTTCAATCTTTCCCAGCATCAGGGTCTTTTCCAATGAATCAGTTCTTCGCATCAGGTGGCCAAAGTATTGGAGTTTCAGCTTCAACATCAGACCTTCCAGTGAATATTCAGGACTGATTTCCTTTAGGATGGACTAGTTGGATCTCCTAGCATTCCAAGGAACTCTCAAGAGTCTTCTCCAATACGACAGTTCAAAAGCATCAATTCTTCAGCACTCAGCTTTCTTTATAGTCCATCTCCCACATCCATACATGACTACTGGAAAAACCATAGCTTTGCCTAGACAGACCTTTGTTGGCAAAGTAATGTCTCTGCTTTTTAATATGCTGTCTAGGTTGGTCATAGTTTTTCTTCCAAGGAGCAAGCATCTTTTAATTTCATGGCTGCAGTCACCATCTGCAGTGATTTTTGGAGCCCAAGAAAATAAAGTCTGTCATTGTTTACATTGTTTCCCCATCTATTTGCCAGGAAGTGATGGGACTGGATGCCATCATCTTCATTTTTTGAATGTTGAGTTTTAAGCTAGCTTTTTCACTCTCCTCTTTCACTTTCATCAAGAGACTCTTTAGTTCCTCTTCACTTTCTGCCATAAGGGTGTTGTCACCTGCATACCTGAGGTTATTGATATTTCTCCAGGCAATCTTGATTCCAGCTTGCTCTTCATCCAGCCTGACATTTCACATATAAGTTAAATAAACGGGGTGACGATATACAGCCTTGACACACTCCTTTTCCAATTTGGAACCAATCTGTTGTTCCATGTTCGGTTCTAACTGTTGCTTCTTGACATGCATACAGATTTCTCAGGAGGCAGGTCAGGTGGTCTGGTATTCCCATCTCTTGAAGAATTAATGTATTTCAGAGCATGTTAAATAATGCTTTTAGAGTCTAGACATCCATTCACATTGCAACAATTACCATTCAATACAAGGGTCAGTGGCGAAGAAACATGCAGAGGAAACAGCTTTCCATGGCTTATTTTTAGTGTTCTCTAAGTGAAATCTAAATCTATTATTGGTAACATCCCCATGAAGGGTCATATGTAATTATTTTTCTCCTTCTGTTTCTCCCCTTTCTATTCTCCCATTCCCTCTCCTTCCTTGTTTCATGACAATCTTTATAACAAAGTATCATTCTCCCCAGAGAGCAATGATGGGAGGCTGCCATCCAGAGCAATACAGAGAAGTCCATGTGTCCTTTAAGTGCAAAAGTATAGGTCCAGGAATCAGTATTGGTTTTTTTCATTTTTTTCTTTCTTTTTGGGAAATCGTTTGTTTTGGTTTTTTTAAGTTTCCTGAATAATGATTCCCTTGTGAGGCCAGGATTGAGAGCAACTCCCATACTTGGTCTGACTCTGTGTTTGGTCTCTGTATTTAGAGAAATAGAAAGAGGAAAAAGCTACGAATGTCAGAAAGACACCAACAGTATTGATGTACCCTTAATACAGTAGGTTCAGGGAGAATTATGGATGTCAGACTCGGCACACATTAGAATCATTTCGGGGAGTGTCTTCAGTGCTGATGTCCCACCCCACCCCAGGTTCGTTAGGTGGGAACCTTTGGAAAGGGGACCCAGGTTTACAGCTCCCAAACAGACCTGTTCCTCTTCTTCTGAGACCAACTTGCCCTCGGTACTTTTTAATGATCTCCAGGTGACTGCAAAGTGCAGCAAGGCTGAGAACTACCAAGCGAGGACCATTTCACTTTGCAATCTAACCAAGCATGACATTTTAAAACTTTTATTTATTTATGGCTTAGCTGCATGGGCTTTTCTCCAGCTGTGGAGAGCAGGGGCTACTCTAGCTGCACTGCATGGGCTTCTCACTTCAGTGGTGTCTCTTCTTGCAGAGCATGGATTCTAGGCCAAGCAGACCTCGGTAGTTGCGGCCCGTGGGCTCGGTTCCGACCCTGGGCTGAAAAGCACAGACTCAATAGTTGTGGCATATGGGCTTAGGTGTTCCGTAGCATGTGAGATCTTCCTGGATCAGGGTTTGAACCTGTGTCTCCTGCGCTGGCAGGCATATTCTTTAACACTGAGCCACTGGGGAAGCCGGAGCATGACATTTTGAATCAAGTCTATCTACTTGAACATAAACACTAACAACTGGCTAGCCTTCAGCTCTGTGCACTTCAACAGACTTCTGCAGGACTCAGAAACAGTGTGTCAGGAGATAAGGATGAAAAAGGGATTACAGCCTCTACCTGCCAGACCCTTATAGTCTAAAAGGGGGCAGACATAAATACATTGTGATAAATTCTCTGATAGGCAATTAACAGGGACTTAGTAATATAGAGAGGGGTACTCCGTTTAGTGGGGTGGTAATATGAGACAGGACAAAGAGAATGGCAGTAAAAGAACAACTTTTAAACTTTTTAATACAATTTTGAAAGGTTATTTTTCATTTATATTTATTACAAAATATTGTAGGAGGGCATGGCAACCCACTCCAGTATTCCTGCCTGGGGAATCCCCATGGATGAAGGAGCCTGGGGGGCTATCGTCCTTGGGATTGCAAAGAGTCAGACACAACTGAGCACACAGTCACATATGTGACTGAGCACATACACAAAAAATTGGCTATATTCCCTACACTGGACAATACATACTTGAGCCTGACCTACACCCGATAGCTTGTAACTACCACTCCTCACCCCCATGTTGCCCCCAAACTGGTAACCACTAGTTTGTTCTCTATATCTGTCAGTCTGCATTTTTTGTTTCATTCTACACTTCATTGTATTTTTTAGATTCTACATATAAGTGATATCATACAGTATTTTTATTTCTCTGTTTGACTTCTTTCAGTTAGCATAATCCCATCCATGTCGCTGCAAGTGGCAAAATTTCATTCTTTTTTATGGCTGAGTAGTGTTCCATTGTGTGTATATACCTCATCTCCTTTATCTATTCATCTGTTTGAAAGACACTTAGGTTGCCTCCATATCTTGGCAATCATAAATAATGTTGCTGTAAACATTGGTTTGCATGTACCTTTTCAAATATACTGTTTTGGGTTTATATACATATATATATATACATATATATATATATATATATATATATATATATATACCTACGAATAGATTTAGCTTCTTCAAGACTTCCTTTTTTCAAGCTGGCCATGCATAGAGGGTGTCCTAGATAGAAGGAACAGCTTGAAGGAGACAGGAGGTATGGAGTTCATGATACATAAACTTTCAGAATGTGGTTTAAAGCTTCAGAGAACAAAAATGGGACCAGGGTGGGCCGCAAAGCCCTAGTTAGAAAGCAAATGGCAGACTGTACCCAAGGGCCACGAGTCTGAGCAAACTCCAGGAGATAGTGAAGGACAGGGAAGCCGGCGTGCTGCAGTCCATGAGGTCATAAACAGTGGGGTATGACTGAGAGACTAAACAACAACCCAAGGGTTGGACTTTCTCTATAGGAAAAGGGTATATACAGAATGTGCAGGGGAGTGCCGGGGTCAAGTCTTGATTTTAAAGAGATGACTCTAGTAGCATCCTGTTGGAGTTTGAGGATCATGAAAGTTAGCAAGAGAGAAATTACAAGGGTTGAACTAAGCCCATGGCAGCAGGAAGAGAGAGAAGAGAGGTACCACGAGATCTTGGGATTTTTAGCTGACTCATTGTGCCCTGACTTTCTGGACTGAGTAACAAAAGGGAATCAGTGGTGCTGTATTAAGTGAAGAAGGGCATATCTGAGGGGCACTGGAAAAGGTGAAGCCTGTGCACCTTCTTGGAAGAACTTTATGATTATCCCAAATATAACATGTAACTGATGTTCAGCAACTCCCCAGAGTGAGGTACACAGCTGTTAACTTGGTGAACTTGGCTGAGTGCTTCTTCATCCCCCTGACCTTGAAACCAAACCATAGAGCCATATTGAGTGGCTACTGGAATTTTTTATTGTGTTTTAGGATGACTATCTTTTTTTCAACCAGAATTCAGATGAGCCAAAAAAATAAAAACTAGTCCTTCAGTGTGACTGTAATATTGCTTTTCATCCTGTCCCTAACCTCAGAATTCCAGAACCCAGGGCTCTTATGATTCTCATCCAAAGAGAGGTCTTGGATTCACTATGATGCCCCAACCCAGCAGACAAGCAGGAAGTGTGTGAGGCTCTGGATCACAGCTGGGTCCACATTACTTCTCTAGCATAATTTGGTGGCTTTGGTGTGGGAGAGGTAGAATGGCAAAGCTGAGGGTCATACATCTACATCTTTAGCTCCTTCTAAAAAGACTAGTTCTCTGAACACCAGTTACCTGAGCTAGATCAGACCACCCCAGGCCAGTCAGGAACCCTTATTTCATCTGGAGAATACCACACCACACTCTCCTCCAGGAAAATGAGAGTGGTGATTTGAAATGTTAGAAAGTGAATTAACTGCTCCCCAGATTCCATGCAACATTTCACATTCACATGTGGTCATATGGTGTGTGCATGGTGGTTCTGTTTTTGTTTGTTTGTTCATTTTTTCTAACAAAAGCTCAAAATATTGGACAACGAAAGGCAGAGAGAATTGCAATCATGCCTTGTTACACTGACATTATTCACACTTGCTAATGATTAACTCCCTTTGACACTGTAACGTTGTAGACTGCAGAGTTGAACAAACAGCTTCAGGGGGCCCAGAAATGAGTTACACTGCACTGGGCCAACTGCCTTGGAAGAGCTCCAGTGCTATTTCCCTAGTTTAGACTTGTCCTAAGGGGCATTTCCATTTGGGGACCTGAAGTTCTGGAATTCCTTCCTCTTCCTGGTTCAACAAAACTCTAATTTATTGACCTTCAGGGCACAGTGTAAGACATCTGTTAAGTCTGGCATTTCCTTGACCTACACAGAGAGTTCTACGGGATTAAAAAAGCATTCACCTTTTTAAATTTCAGGTTCATTATTTACCTCATACAGGCATCCAGACTCTGATCTAAAGGAGGTATCTTTTAATAAACCCAGGAAACAAAAACATGTTGCTTCTTTGTGTCAAAGCTGCTGCCTTTGAAGCATCACTTCAATGCAGTGCTCTCTTTCAATGTAACAAAACTTTGGATAAATAACCAAATTTATTGTACTTGGGGAAGAGATGGAAATCTATTGAACAACAAATTGTTGTGCTTTGCATGGAGAAAATCAGTCCTGCAAGAATGTGAGAAAATTCTTGTACTCAAGCCAAACAGTTGTTTTCGGAGCCCTGCCTGAAAGCTCATGCTCACCTTGGATGAAAAAGATAGTGAAACCTGAACAAGGAAATGGAATAGATATGCTCACAAAGCTGCTTCTCTGCATGTGCTTGGGTCTGAAACTGACAAGGTCAGTTTCAAAGATGGAGGAAAGATAGGCTAAAGGTGATGGGTTCTCTACTTAAAATGAGGCATCCCCTGGGTAACACTTAATATTGTCTTCTCTCTGACTCCCTGTCACCTGCCTTTGCCAGCATGGGAGATGTCCACTGGATTTAAGCTGAAAGAGGCTTGAGGTTAGATTTCCACAGTCCTTCCTTTAGCTAAAGAAAGAGGTAGGGAGAAAAACAGATACAGTATATTAACACATACATGTGGAATCTGAAAAAAAATGGTATAGATGATCTCATTTTACAAAGCAGAAATAGGAGACACAGGTGTAAAGAACAAACGTATGGACACCAAGGGAAAAAGGGAGGGGGTTGAATTGGGAGATTGGGATTGACATACATATACTATTGATACTATATATAAAAGACATAGCTAATGAGAACCTACTGTATAGCACCAGGAACTCTACTCAGTGCCCTGCAATGACCTAAATGGGAAGGATCCAAACAAGAGGGGATATAGGTAAACATATAGCTGACTCACTTTGCTGTACAGTAGAAACTAATACAACATTGTAAAGCAACTATCCTCCAGTAAAAAAATTTTCTTTAAAAGAAAGAGATGGGAAACTTGCAGGGCTGGTGGACTCCCAATCCCACTGTTCTATCAGGAACAATCTTCACTAACTTAAAAAAAAAAAAAAAAAGCCAAGCTTCTATCCCAAAATGAGAAATTTCTTCTTTAGTATATCCAGATCAAAAGGGAAAATAATTCCAATTTGTTTATAGAAAATGCAGACATGCCTAGGGGTGATGATAAATTGAGATCTAGGTTTCATGTGGGATTTGAGTCTGCACAGCTTACAATAATGCCAGACTGTTTGCAATGTCTTTAATACAGACAATGTCCTCAGACCTTTCAAAGCCAGTATAATTGAAAATCGTAGACAGGGGAAGATTAAGCTGTTTGATCAAGGATCGAAAGAGATACATTTTCATTGAACTTTAAGAGGATCCAGGAAGTTGAAAAAGATGTCCAAAAGTAGTCTTATGACTACATATAAGAATTTCAGCAGTGACCACATAACCCTCTTCATGCAACATGTTAATTATCTAATCATCTGAACTAAAGATAGCATCAATATTTGGAGAAAGAAGGAAGACATCTTAAGATTTTTTTTTCCCTATATGTCAGTATTGAAAACACTAAAATTATATATCTTAAACATGTGATTTCCCTGGAGAAGGAAATAGCAACCCACTCCAGTATTCTTGCCTGGAGAATTCCATGGACAGAGGAGTCTGGCTGACTACAATCCATGGGGTTGAAAAGAGTCAGACATGACTAAGTGACTAAGACACAAATATGTGATTATATATACTTTTTGCATGTTTTCTGAAGTACAAGATAGAATCCATGGAGAAAGAAGAAAGGGAGTCTCTTGTGGTTCACATGAAATTGCTAATAATAATAAAAAGTTATTAAGCTTAGTAGAGGGTCAAAGATACTGCCCCGGTAGGCTATTTTCTTTTAGATTTCCAGGTGCAACAATGAAACTACAATGACCTGACTGTGCTTTTTTTTTTTCTAAGCATGACTGCAAAGTTGGCAGCTAACTGGCCCCTGCCCAGATCCAAACCATCAGATTGGTTTTCACCGGCATCCTTAATTACACCAGAGTCATCCAGCAAAACAGAGCAGGGCACCCTCCTCCTCCCCTCCCCAAGACCCCAACCATTGCATGTGGTTTTTGCTGATCAAGTGCAAAGCAGTGCCAGGACCTTCTTAAATACTTTAGCCTAAACCCTGTAGCCATTTTCAGTGGTAAGAAAATATTCAAAGCCAGGATTCATCTCACTTTCAGAGTTGTTTCAAGCTTTGTATGTTCTGCTCCAAATAGCAAGTTTTGCAAGGCCTCTGACTGCAGAAGCCAGGCAGGAGAGCAAGTTTTGGCTGCAAAAGGAATGAAAAAAATAAATAAAAAAGAAGAATCTGATTGTGATAAGAAACAATTGTCTCTGAAAAATCCATAATTGTCTCATTGGCTACGGTTGCTGTACCCAGACCAGTGGCTTAAACAACAAAAGTTGACTTTCTCTCATTTCTGGAGGCTGGAAGTTCAAGATCAAGGTATCTGCTGGGTTGGTTCCTTCTGAGCCATACTTCCTTGATGTCAGTCCTCTCCCTGGGTCTTCACTTGGTCTTCCCTCTGAGTGTCTGTGTCTTAACCTTCTTTTCTTATAAGGACCTCATGTGTACTAGATCAAGGCCACCCTAATGCGTTCCCTTTAACTTAACTAGCTCTTTAAAGACCTTAACTCCAGCAGTCACATTCTGAAATACTGGGTTTCAAGGCTTCAACATATACATTTGGATTGGAGGCAATTCAGCTCAGAACTATAGTTAAATACTCTAATGTCTCCACCGGGAACCACTGTGAGGAAGACAAAGAATCACAGACACAGAAACTTGGAAACCTGCATGAGATTTCTTTGAAACAATTTCGTGTCCTGCATTTGAGATGGAAAAATTCAAGAGCACTGCTTCCTCCACCCCACTCCACCCCAAAAGCCTTAAATCAGTTCCTAAAATTATATTAGAGGTTTTTCAGAAGGAAACAAGAGCACAAAGAAGCATGCTCCAGAGGACTTCCCTGGAGGTCCAGAGGTTAGGACTCCACGATCCCACTGCTGGGCTCACAGGTTCCATTCCTGGTGTGGGAACTAAGATCCCACATGCCATGTGGCATGGCAAAACAAAAAGAAAAGAAAGAAGAATGTTCCATCCTTTCTCCAGGAAAAGGGAGTAAGAGTTTGTTGATCAACACAGATACTTTCTTACTGCCCTTGAAAAACGTGAATGACACCTAGCATAATATCCAGTGTGTAGCAGGCCCCCTCAGTACAAGTTAATTGCATCAAAATTATATGGTTTGAAACAAACATGAGTCTTGTAATCAACAATATTGCAAATAAATTATTTCTAAGAAATCAGAAAATCTATGCCCCCCTAAGATCAGATGACTGAAACACATTTCAATTTCCTTCCCTGCTTCCCCTTTTACAATATTAATGTACTAAATAAACATGTATCCATCCAGCATCTACTAAATTCCAAAAGCTACCCTGGACACTGGAGGTGGCAGGAGAAAAGGCAGATAGAAAAACACATGGGTAACCCAGCCATAGACAAAAACTATAAGGTAAATGTGATACTTTCATGTGTCAGCTTGGCTGGGCCACAGTGCCCATATAGTGAATCCAACTGTTGTTCTGGATCTTTCTGTGAAGGTATTTTGGGGATGGGATTAACATTTAAATCATTTAAGTAACACAGATTACTTTCCATAACATGGATGGAAAGCAATCCTATCAGTTGACAGCCTAACAGAACAGAAAGGACCTCCTCTACCACCCAGAGCCACAAAAAGGAACTCTTCCAGCAGGTGGTCTTTGATTCAAAGTGCAGTTCTCTGAGTTTCCAACCTACAGTCCTATCCATCAGATTTGGAGCTTATCAGCCTCCACAATGGTATGAGTCAATTGCTGGCAATTAATCTCTTTCTTTGGAGAATCCTGACTAATATGATAGGCTTAATTTTTTAAACACCCTCCCAAATTACACACAGTTTCACAGGGGAACTAAGATCTGAGTTAGATCTGCAGAAGAGAATACTTTCTAAAACCAGCTAGTTATAAATTTGATTGTGGACTAAGCCAAGCAGTAGTATTTCTAAAAGCAGTTTCCATAAACCAGCCAAATATTCTGGAATCCAAAGATATCTATAAAAGATTATTTCTAATTTTATGTTTCTATTTTGATAATGTTTATAAATATCAATGTCAGTATTCTTGGTATCACTGGGAAAGCTGTGTAATGAAATAGAGCACTTTCATGCAGTTTTAGCATCTTCAATCACGTTTATGTCTATTAAAAACTTTGCAAGAAATAACATTAAAACTGGGTCTGTAAGTGACATGATAGGAGAATTTAAACGCCACATGGAACACCCTGCATTGCTTTGCCCAATAGTCAGATCCAAAGAAAGCAGAGGTACATGCACATAAATACACATATTCATTCACATGTTTTTTTTAAATTACTTTGATATTTTAATAAGTCTAGAAAATAGTAGATTAAACTAAAACAGAAATGGTTTACAATCTAGAAGTAATGCATGGAAATTGCATAGTTGAGCTTTGAAAGATGAAAAGAAGAAAGAAAAAAGAGGGAAGAAGGAAGGAAGGAAAGGAAAGGAAGGATTTGGTTTTTTTTACTGAAGGACAATTGCTTTATGGAATTTTGTTGTTTTCTGTCAAACCTCAACATAAATCAGCCATAGGTATACATAAATCCCCTCCCTTTTGAACCTCCCTCTCATCTCCTACCCCATCCCATCCTTCTAGATTGATACAGAGCCTCTGAGTTTCCTGAGCCATACAGCAAATTCCCATTGGCTATCTATTTTAAGTATGGTAATGGAAGTTTCCATGTTACTATTTCCATACATCTCACCCTCTCCTCCCCTCTCCCCATGTCCATAAATCTATTCTCTATGTCTATTTCTCCATTGCTGTCCTGTAAATAAATTCTTCCATACCATTCTTCTAGATTCCATATATATGTGTTAGAATACAATATTTCTCTTTCTCTTTCTGACTCACTTCACTCTGTATAATAGGTTATAGGTTCATCCACCTCATCAGAACTGACTCAAATGTGTTTCTTTTTATGGCTGAGTATTATTTCATTGTGCATATGTACAATTTCTTTACCACTCATCTGTCAGTGGATATCTAGGTTGCTTCCATGTTCTAGCTATTGTAAATAGTGCTGCAATGAACAATGGGATACATGTGTCTTTTTCAGCTTTGGTTTCCTCAGGGTATATGCCTAGGAGTGGGATTGCTGGGTCATATGGTGATTTTATTCCTAGTTTTTTAAGGAATCTCCATACCTTCTTCCATAGTGGCATATATCAATTTACATTCCCACCAACAGTACAAGAGCGTTCCTTTTTCTCCACACCCTCTCCAGCATTTATTGTTTGTAGACTTTTTGATGATGTCCATTCTGACTGATGTGAGATGATATCTCATTGTAGTTTTGATTTGCATTTTTCTAATGATGAGCAATGTTGAGCATTTTTTCATGTGTTTCTTAGCCATCTGTATGTCTTCTTTGGAGAAATGTCTGTCAAAGTCTTTTTCGCACTTTTTGATTGGGTTGTTTGTTTTTCTGGCATTGAGTTGTGTGAGCTGCTTGTATATTGTGGAAATTAATACTTTGTCAGTTTTATCGTTTGTTAATATTTTCTCCCATTCTGAGGCTTGTCATTTCACCTTGCTTATAGTTTCCATAAAGGAAAGATTGTAAAGAAAATGGTAAATATATTGATTGCTTGTAGATATGGTCTGGTCAAAGAGTTTTTAAAATTTTAAGGATAGCCACTAAAGAAATAGAAATCAAATATGTAACAGAGAATAAAGTGAGGAATTTTTATTAGTAGGAAAGCTAGTAAAAAATAAATAAAGAAAAAGCAGATAGAAAGCATAAAAGGAGATGGTAAAAATAAATTGTAAATATCAGTAATCTCATCCACGTAGTAAATATCATTTACTAATTAATATAAATGGATCAAACTCCCCAGTTAAAAGACAGAAATTCTAAGATTAGATAATTTTCACTCAAAGAAAATGTAGGAGATTGTAGAACAAGATAAATGATATCACAAAGGAAAACACAGACTTCATAAATGCAGAATACAAGGCATTCTATAGGAAGCTAACTTGTTTCTGAAATAAGTCCAGAGCATGAAAGAAAAATGAATGGCTCAATATGAAGGGAGCTAAGAGATGTAACAAGCAACTTAAACACTGACTTTGTTTAGATCCTGATTTAAATTATCAAATGTAAGAAATCATGAGAAAACTGGAGGAATTAAATTATATATTGGATATATATGACACCCAAGAATTATTATTAGTTTCCTTGGATGGAATAATGGTATTCTGTTATGTAAGAATAAAAAATATTCATATTATTTAGAGGCACATATGAAATACATAAGGTGAAATGACATGATATGTAGCAAATGCTTTAAAATAGTTTTGCAAAGAAAATAAGAGATACATTTTTAAAGGGTTGGGGAAGTAATGTGATACTCCCTTCACCAGGGTATCTTCCCGACCCAGGGATCAAACCTGGGTCTCTGGCACTGCAGGCAAATTCTTTACTATCTGAGCCACCAGGGAAGCCCAAATGTGATATAATTTTGATAGTTAATGAATCTGGTTAATGGGTACATGGGGGTTCATTGTACCACATTCTCTACTTTGAATATGTTTTCATAAAATTTTAGTTCAACTTTAAACTGTTCTCAGAAAACACTTCTAAAAGTTAATAAAACACAAAAAATTAAATAAAATCATAGAAAATGATGCAACATTTATTAACACTTACCCAAAGGAAGCTAGAAAAACTGCATTCATATCAGAAAACCAGATCTTAAAGAAAAAAACAAAAAAAAAAAAAGAAGAAGGTGAGCAAGAGCATAAAGATCTTTCATAAAAATAAAAAGAAAAATTAGGGACTTACCTAGGAATCCAGTGGTTAAGACTTCATGCCTCCAATGCAGGAGATACAAGTTTGATCCCTGGCCAGGAAACTAAAGTCTCACATGTCACATGGTATGACCAAAAAATCTTTAAAAACAAGGAACAACAACAACAAAAAAATTAATGGAGAGATCCTGAACCAGCAAGTACCTAATAACAGCACCCCCAAAATACATGAAATAAATATTGGCAGAGGCAAGAGAAGTTGAAAAGCGATGGGCAGAGTGGGAAATTTTATTATGCTGTAATGGGTTAAATTGAGATTTCCAAAAGAGTGGCTGCCTCCTGCCTCCCCTCCAAAATTTGTTCATGCGACCTTATTTGGAAAAAGTGTCTTTGCAGTCGAAATCACGGATGAAATCATCCCAGATTATCTGGGTGGGCTCTGATAATAAATTCAATAAGACATCTTCTTATTAAAAGACAAGAGAGAAGACACACAGAGAAGACAGCCATGTGAAGATGGACACAGTGGTCCAAGTGATGCAGCCACAAGTTAAGCAAAATTGGGAGCCACCAGAAGCTGGAAGAAGAAAGATTCTTCCCTACAGGTTTGGAAGACTCAGAGCCCTGCCATCACCTTGATTTCAGACTTCTGGCCTCCAGAACAATAAGAGAATAAATTTCTGGGTTTTTTTTGAGCCACCAAGTTTATGAGTATTTGTTACCATAGCCCTAGAGAACCAATACATATACTTCTATCAATAGTTGTCAGATTAAGCACACACAAAAAAAATAAAATATATAAAAGATTTAAACACTATAATTGCGATTTTTGTCTAATGGGCATCTGTGCAGTCCTGCAGTCAATTATTTTTAAAAATACACACTCTTAATTGCACCGGAACTGTCTATATAAATTTGAGCAATATTGTAACAGACAATAATTTAAGTCAATATCATAGAGCTGAAAAAAGAGCAGGTGCACTGCCCAAGAGTGAGAAAAACTGGCTTAGAACTTTCTGACCCTTTAATCTGCTGGAGACAGCCTGTCTTCTTTGTGTTTAGAAGAAAAGATAGCTCACTAATTAGCCACAAAGAAACAACTACACTCAGGCTCTCAGTTTTATCTATTTTGAACAACTCTTACAGGAATTCAAAATCTCAAGGACACATAGATTCCACTGTCATTTCAAAATAAGCACTCATGCTGGATTCATTGTCATCATTACTAGCAAGATAATTACCCTTAAAGTAACAGTCCCCAGAAGCAAGAAGGTTTTTTTTTTTTTTTCTTTTCCTTCTTCCTGGTGTTGCTGATCAACCCTGAGGCTTCATAGGTAAAGTCACACAAAGTTAACATGCTTAAATAAATTTTGCATGAATCAGATCATACATTTTATATGCCTCTCTCAAAACGAAGTAGGTCAACAAGTGTAACACTTGGACATCTAGATGGTCAAGATAATGTTCCAAAATCGTGATATCTATCTGTCTTTCTTAACCAGCTTCCCTGGTGGCTCAGATGGTAAAGAATCAGCCTGCAATGCCGGAGACCTAGGTTTGATCCCTGAGTCAGGAAGATCCCCTGGAGAAGAGAATGGTTATCTGCTCCGGTATCCTTGCCTGGGAACTCCCATGGATAGAGAGGCCTGGCAGACCACAGTTCATGGGTTCATAAAGAGTCAGACATGACTGAA
This sequence comes from Antilocapra americana, assembly GCA_007570785.1. Taxonomy (NCBI): domain Eukaryota; kingdom Metazoa; phylum Chordata; class Mammalia; order Artiodactyla; family Antilocapridae; genus Antilocapra; species Antilocapra americana. The sequence continues at coordinate 27,800,281 of ML662445.1, forward strand.
TGACTTTCACTTTTCACCTTTCTAAACTAGTATGCGCATTCATGTATGTGTGCTTAGTCACTCAGTCATGTCTGATGCTTTGCAACCCAATGGACTGTAGTCCGCCAGGCTCCTCTGTCCATGGGACTTCCCAGGCAGGAATACTGGAGTGGGTTGCCATTCCCTTCTCCAGGGGATCTTCCTGACCCAGGGATTGAACACAGGTCTCCTGCACTGAGGGCAGATTCTTTACCATCTGAGCCACCAGAGAAGCCCTTCTTAACTTGTATACTAATGTGAAACAAGAATCGAAATAGAGCAACATGATAGGTGAGTAATAGGACTGTGAATATCTTTTCCTTTCTTTTTGCAGTGCTTCATTATACCATTACCTCCTTGGGGCAAACACTAGGTTGTTATTTTTTTTTTCCAGCACATTTCTATTTAACCATGAAATGCATGTATACTTCCAGCTTATAGAAACATTATATGATCATTTTATTAAAGGAAAAAACTCTGTGCCACTTCTGCAACTTCTTGTGTCTCCTGGCCCCCAGAAGTCTTTAGAGCTGAATCCATCTGGAAGGAGAGGTGTTGGCCCAGGGAAGTGTCAAGTGTGTCCTAGGAAATCTGGGAGAAAGGTCACTGCGCCAGGGTTTCCATTTCAAGGGCTGTACACTGTCACGGCATTTCCTGCAGGGGTTATGCAATGTTTGGGGATGAAGACCTCTCCGGTTGCCCATTTTTCGTGCAAAACAAGCTTTGGAAGGGAAAAGGGAAGACCTGAAAAGACAATTCCTTAGGGCTGCTATGCAGATAGAGCCACAGAGTCTGATGACCCATAAAATACTTTAAGTTCTAACCAGCTCTTGCCACAGAGCGGTGTCAAAATCACTTCTTACAGTGAGAGCCGAGTCTGCCAGCAGACGTCATGTGATGGGTTCCAAATTTCTCCTGCATCCTCACTCTTCCTCGTTTTGTGGGTTTGTGTTTTTGTTTTGTTTTGTTTTTGAGATTGACTGCTTTTGAATTCCCAGCCTGTAGACCTACACTACTGTGCATGACTGCCTTAAAGGGGCGGGATGCTATCTGCTGAGAAGCCATCTCCCATGTGAGGGGAAATAGAATCTGGAACCATCAACTTTTAGGCTACCCCAATCCTTTCCAAAGATAAATAGTTTCCGAATCCTTTCTGTCCGTTTTGCTTCCTTTTGTCAACTCCCTGAGACTTTCTGCAGCCCTGCCATATACTTCCTTGTCCTCTGTTACATTCCCATAGAATTCCCATAGAATTCCATTGGCTTTCCCTGTTCTTTTCACAGCTGTTTGTGCTGTGTTCAGTCACTCAGTCGTGTCCGACTCTTTGTGACCCCATGGACTTTAGCCCACCACGCTCCTCTGTCCATGGGATTCTCCATGCAAGCATAGTGGAGTGGGTTGTCATGCCCTCCTCCAGGGCATCTTCTGGACTCAGGGATTGAACCCAGGTTTCCTGTGTTTCTTGCATCCCATATGGCTTCTTTACCCACTGAACCCCCTGGGAAGCCCTCTTCAGCTGTTTAGCAGGTGCCTAGTGGAGTGTGGAGGTGGGGTCTCTACATTCATAAGAGAAACATGGCATGTCTCCCACAGGATACAATGTGTCTCCAACTGAAGATGGGTTGAATGAGGAGGGAGAAATTCAGCTATTCACTGAAGTAATTTGAAACACTAGTTCTGTATTAAAACAAACACGGATGTGTTATGGATTTGCATGCAAAAGCCACATTAATTTTTAAAGTGAAAGGGAGACTTCAAAGAAGTTTAGCATCCGTGGAGGGTGGCTCCTGGCTGCACCAGCAGACTCTGCTCATCCATTCTCCCTTTCTTCTACCTGCCGTGTGAACAAGGGCACCTGAAAACATCTGCCCAAATCCCAGACTGCTCTCAGCTTGTTATGGACTTCATTCATCACCTTGAGCGCCTACTATGTGCCAGAGTGCATGACTATAAATACATTTAAATACAGCCCTACCTTGAAGTAGCTTGAACTTCAGAGAGACTAACACAATTAAGTAGCTACGATAGACTGTCATAACTTTTTAAAAAATACTCAGTATATTCATTCATTTATTTATTTGTTTTTGGCTACACTGGGTCTTCATTGCTGTGCACGGGCTTTCTCTAACTGCAGCAAGCAGGGGCTACTCTCTCTTTGTAGTGGCTTCTCTGTAAGGAGTATGGGCTCTAGGACGTGGGCTTCAGTAGTTGTACTGCACGAGCTTAGTTGTCCTGGAGACTGTGGAATCTTCCTGGAGCAGGGATCAAACCTAAGCCCCCTGTTTTGGCAGGTGGATTCTTAACCACTGGACTGCCAGGGAAGTACAGAATGTAGGCTTTATAGGACATACTTATCATAAAGATATGTCCAAAAGCTATAGTGTCACACATAAGGTAGCAGTTCTCCATTTTGGACAGTACCAAAGAAGAGTTCAAAGTCTGGCCATTTGGCTGTATTCCTTAAACTGTGTATATTTCTCAACCACCTCTCCTACTATCAGCAAAGTCTGCCTTAGGCATTACATTTCTGTGTCTAGTTAATTTATTTTCCAATAGTACCCAATGCATATGGATCCTAATGTATTATTTTGATGCTATGAAATGGTATTGGTTAAACACAATACTATGGGTTGAACTGCATTCCCCCAAAGAAAGATAGGCTTCAGTTCTAACCCCCAGTGTCTCAGAATATGGCTTTATCCAGAAATAGGGTCTTCACAGAGGTAAGCAAGGTAAAATGAGGTGTTTAGAGTACCCCTAACCTGATATTGAACTGTGGTGTTGGAGAAGACTCTTGAGAATCCCCTGGAGTTCAAGGAGATCAAACCAGTCAACCCTAAAGGAAATCAACCTGGAATATTCATTGGAAGGACTGAGGCTGAAGCTGAAGCTCCAATACTTCGGCCACCTGATATGAAGAGCCAATTCACTGGAAAAGAGCCTGAGGCTGGGAAAGATTGAGGGCAAGAGGAGAAGGAGGTAGCAGAGGATGAGATGGTTGGATGGCATCACTGACTCAATGGACATGAGTCTGAGCAAACTCCAGAGATGGTAAAGGACAGGGAAGCATGGAATGCTGCAATACATGAGGTCGCAGACTTGGACATGACTGACTGACTGAGCAATAAAAACAGCCTAATATGACTGGTATTCCTGTAAAAGGGAGAATTATGGACACCAATCCACAAAAAGGAAAAATAATGGGAAAAGAAACTGGGAGAAGACCATAATGGGACTGGAGCGATCCATTTACAAGTAACACTAAGGACTGCAGGCGTCCCTCCCAGAGCCATTGACAGAGGCCGGCCCTGCTGACGCCTTGATCTCAGACTCCCAGCCTCCAGAACTGTGAGGCAGCAACTGTCTGTGGTTATGAGCTGCCCAGTTCGGGGTTCCTGCTACAGTAGCCCTAGGAAACTGACACACACATGTTCTCCATCTCAGAGTAAGTTTATAATCTCTTTTCCGAAAATAAACCTCAGCTCTGTCATCCTCGGCACATTCTCTGCTCAAAGTAAATGTCTCGACGGCAGGGGTTCTCAAAGTACCATCTCTGGGCCAGCAGCAAAGAGCATCAGCAGGGAACTTGTTAAGAAATGCTGGTCCCCACTGACACGTATACATTATCATGTATAAAATAGATTGTTAGTAAGAAGCAGCTGTATAGCACAGAAAGCTCAGCCCAGTGCTCTGTGACGTCCTCGACGGGTGGGATGTGGGGTGAGGAAGGCTCAAGAGAGAAGGAATATTTGTATACTTATAAGTGATTCACATTGTTGTACAGCAGAAAATAACACCACATTGGAAAGCAACTATCCTCCAATTAAGAAAGAAAGGAAGGAAGGAAGGGAGGGAGGGAGGCAGGAAGGGGAAAAAAAGAAAGAATGCTGGTTCCTCACTAGATCTGTGAAAATCAGAAACTTAGAGCAAGCCATTGGGGTGAACGTGGCTTGAGAACCACTGCTCTACTGAATGTGCCAGCCAGTCTCACCTGCCCCCGAATCGTATTCTGTTCGAAGTATTAAGGATTATTGGGTATTTATTCTCATGTTCTGAAATATCACAAGAGTAAGAATAAGCTCCAGCTTTCATATGATTTTCCCAACTGAACCTGCAAACACCCTACAGAGTTTCTTTGGAAGATTCTTTAATTCTGTGATAGACAAAACTGGCAAGTGAATAATGTGTAGAGATGTTTGTAATTTCCTCCCACACTTGGAATTAGAATCCCAGGTGCCCTGATACCCAGGACCCTCACCTACATCAAATTCAGCAGACCACCCCATCCAACCCTACCTTTCCAGTGATGGCCTGTGCTCCCAAATCTCCTTCTCTCTCCTCCTCCATAAAGTGCCCATTCACTCAGAAGACTGGAGTCAACAATGTAGAGGAAACTGTGGATTCATTCATTATTAAAATATGAATGACTCACAGTCCTTCTTTAACTAGCCTAGGCTGCTTGATTTTATTTTAAAGGTGATAGTTCACCCAAAAGAACTCTGTTTGGGCAGAACTCTAATTGAAAAGGCATAATGTAGAAATAAAACAAAGATCTGTTTGTTTTACTTTTTTGGGGGGGTGGGTTTGAGGAGAGGATGACCAGTGTCCTTTAAATGACAAGTTCCTGAGCAAACACTCAGCTCACATGAGGCCAGTCCTGTTTGGCAACTCTTACTCATTCCTAGTCACCAAGCTGCCAGCTTGGTGACCTTGAAAAAATGGCACCAGGCCTAGCCTTCTACTTTTGCTATATTCTATATTGGCGGGGTTTTTTGTATTTGTTTTTGTTGGGTTTTATATATATATATATATTTCAATTTCTTAACAGGAAATTTTAGCTGCTGGTTTGAATCTAATTGAAGTATTTTGTATGCATACCCTGAGACCCCGAGGCTAGGGTGTATTTTTAATAAATCAAACAAATAAATTCCAAGCTTTGTACCAACTGCAATGTCCTCATGCCTTTAATGGTGGCCCCCTGAAATGGAAATGCTAAGAAATTCAGGAATAATGTCTCTTTAGTGGCAAACAAACCCAAGGAAGCAGGGGCGGAGGTGGTCCAAGTTTAGAAGCAGTATGAAATTCATGGCACAAATTGTTCTGGAAATTGGACCCCAATTCTCAGCTTGCAGAGATTACTCTGAACCTAAGGCATGGATGAGGAAAGGGAAAGTAACATGTAATGAATATTTTGACAAGTACTTTACTTCTATTATGGGACAGCTGGGTTAAAAGACTTCAACCAATCCATGTAGTCCCCTGAAGAGCAACCTCAGCCTTTGGTCAAATTTTATGACAGATTTAGATTTGTCACTATAAGGGATCAGGGCTTCCCAGGTGACACAAGTAGTAAGAGCCAATGCAGGAGATGTAAGAGATGTAGGTTCAATCTCTGGGTTGAGAAGATCCCCTAGAGGAGGTTATGGCAACCCACTCCAGTATTCTTGCCTGGAGAATTACAGGAATTTCTGGTTCCTATAAGGGTGGCATGTGTCTGGGTTTACCTGGTGAACTGATCTTCAGACAAGATCTGTACAAATTGATTTGAGTTCAACAGAAACAAACATTCTAGAAGATGTTTTCTGAGTAGGCACCTAGAAGTAAAGAAGGCACCTAGAAGCAGAGAAGGCACCAGAAGAGGGAAGGGCTGACCAGAAGACAGATGCTTCCTCTGTCCAGACACACCATCTAGCTCAGGGACCCATGGAGAGGCTGGGTGCAAGCCACCACTGGGGATAAGCAGAACTACTCAAAGCTTGGGTGACAACTGGCTGGAACATCCTCTGACTCTATGTAGAACTCAGTGAGTTCTGGCTCTTTCTTTTTTGGGTCTTGTTCTAATCGGGACTGCATTTCCATCATTCTACCTAAACTGCTCTTGTGATACTCACAGGTGACTTCTGTGTTGAGAAATGTCAGCTCTCTTCTTACTTCAGTAGTGACGTCACTCATCTTTTATGTTCTTTTCCAAAAGTTTTCATTTTATAGACATTCAGTTCCTCTGAATAAATGTCAAACAGCTAAAGGACAATGAATCCATCCAATAACTGAACTAATAATACTGATTGCAACCATAATATCTCACTCTGTTGAGCATTTACCATGGGTTTCATATAGTCCAGGGTTTTCCTGATGGCTCAGATGGTAAAGAATTTGCCTGCAGTCCAGGAGACCCGCGTTCAATCTCTGGGTCAGGAAGATCCCCTGGAGAAAGAAATGGCAACCCACTCCAGTATTCTTGCCTGGAGAATTCCATGAACAGAGGAGCCTGGCGGGCTACAGACTACAGGGTGGCAAAGAGTCAGACATGACTGAAGCTGCTCACCACACATGCATGAACTCATGTCAATAAAAATTAATAATAAATTTTAAAAAAGAAGGTCAGGTTCTTTGAAAGGTCCCCACACTACTTTGCTTCCCCACGTTACTGGCCTAGCTCAGGCCCTGGTGCCCTCACCTATAGCCTGAGGGGCAAAGCGCCAGTTGTAGGAGCCAGGAAAAGCATGCAGCCCAGCAGGCAGGAGGTCTGTGGGTGGCCATCAACATTCGAGATGCCCAAGGTTCCCAGAGCAGGGCAGAAGAAGACCTCAGGGGTGGCTGCTGCTCTCATTAAAGGCTGAAGGGGAGACTGGAGGGGTGCAGACACTCAGACATGAGGTTGGAGTTCAAGGGTAGAGATCTTATCCCTGAAGAAGGAAGTGGGAAAACAAAGCAAGACAGTAACACTAAAAAAGATTTTTCCACAAATTATAAAAATTGAAAATAAGGAGCAATGAACAGAACACAAAATCATAGGCTTCTGGGGTGGGTGGGGTTGTGGGGAGAACAGGGGGAGGGATAAATAAGGAATTGGGCATTAACAGATATACACTACTATATATAAATAAATAAACAACAAGGATCTACTATATATCACAGGGAACTATATTCAACATCTTGTAATAACCTATAATGGAAAAGAATCTGAAAAAGAATATATATGTACATATATATGTGTGTGTGTGTGTGTGTACATATATAATCTCTGAATCACTTTGCTATACGTCTAAAACATTGTAAATTATACTTCCATTTAAAGCTTTTTTAATTAAAAAAGTCACATGAAAAATTATATATTTTTTCCTTTTTGAGCTTGATCTGATTTGAATATTTATGGTAAATACATTATGAAAATCAACTTACATGTTTTCCAAATAAAGACATATATTTTTAATTAAAAAAAAAAATAGAATCCTGAAAGGCAAAGGAAACCCCTTGTCCTGTGTCATCATGTCCCCCACACAACCTGGCTCATGCCCCAAACTGTTCAGTGGGTTCCAGTTATCTAATCTCAAGTCAAAGACCTGGTATTATAGCATGCACAAGGTCATAGTCTGTGAATGTGGGGTACACATACTGAATCATACTGAGTGCTGGACAACAATTTCCTGACCCTTTCCAGCCTAAGGCTGTGTGAGTACTGATGACTAACAGCTCATATAGTACTGAGTACTGTGTGAGTACTAAAGGTCAGATTGAGGCTGAGTCTGCAGTTTGGGGGTTCCGCAGACAAAAATTGAAGGAATACGAAGAACAGAACGTAGATCAGCTGAACACTTTTCTTTCTTACCATGAATACTCCTCATATTTCTTAATTTCCATATAATTGTTCATTCAAGTCATAGTATTGACAGTTAAATGTATTACCATATGGTCCTGAAGTTTGATAAAAACCGATAGGATAGTCTGATAATTTTTGAATAACCTTAGCAATGGAAGCAATTTAGATCAGAAGCAGATTATTTCTAAAAATCCATTTTTCCCTTGTAAATATCCTTCATTTTTTATTTCAATCTGATTTAAATGTTACTTAGACACTTTTTGACTCATTTGAATTCTCCATGGAAAGTGAAAATGTCAGTCATACAGTCCTGTCTGACCCCTTGTGACCCCAGGGACCGTAGCCCACTGGGCTCCTGTGTCAGCGGAACTCTCCAGGCAAGAATGCTGTAGTGGGTAACCACTCCCTTCCCCAGGGATCTTCCTGGAGATCAAACCCAGGTCTCCTGTATTGCAGGCAGATTATTGCCGCAAAGGAAGCCCATACGAAGGACTGATTACTAAAACCAAATGACTTCAGTGATCAAAACCAAATACCCAAATGACAAGGGGATCATTCTCATGAGGACAGAGGTAACTTACTTTTTATAAACACATTGATCTCTTGTTAACCAAAAATGCAGAATGGTGCCAACTATGAATTTGTTACAACACAATTTTCCAGGGCTCCTAAAATACATTTTTGTTTCCTTGTGACAACAGTGTGCCTCTGTTTCTAGTTAGTTTTATCATGCCATGAACTATAAAGTCTTTGCTTCAGTTATCAAAATTTTAATTTCATGAAGCCCCTGCACCAGCAGAAACCTCATGTCACTCAAAAGATGGCATTCAGAGCAAACTGTCCTTGCTCATATTCCATTTTAACATTTCTCTCTTACCAAGAAAACTTCTATCATCAAGAATGACAGAAGAAAGGACTAGATCAAACAGATGGAGTAGAAATCCTGCCTGTCCGAAAGCTGAATTAGAAGTAACAGTATAAATTTAGTATAAACAAAAAGGCCATAAAAAAATCATGAGACAATTAGAAATAAAAACACTGGATATTTGATAGTATTAAGGAATTAATGCTAAATTCCTTGGTATGATAATGATATTCTGGTTGTAATTTTAAAAAGCCTTTATCTTTTAGAAAACTATACATAAGTATTTTTCCAGAAAATGACATGATATCTGTGATTTTCTTAAAAATGCTGCACAAATGGAGGAAGCAGGTGTCGGATCTGGACAATGAGTCTGTAAGATGTTAATGGTACTAATCGGTCTAGCTTTGCCTGTGTTTGAAGTATTTAAATTACTGGAGAGTCAGACCTAACTTGCCTTGTAGTTCAGCAGTGTTTTTCCAGAGAAAACTCTCTTCCCATCTCTTTGCAAATTAAGATACTAAATTCTTTGCTTTTAAGTGAGTTTTCATAGGTTTCTTGTCACAGATTTACATCCTCCTCTTCTACTCATAGGGAAAAGAATCAGACTGAATATGAGTAAAGAGGACTAAGTTAGACAGAAATTAGAAAGGAAGTCAGTTATACATGTTCTTTGGGGCTTGGAGCATTAGTAAAACATTGGTTTATTTTTCACTTTCTAAGGAACTTATTACTTCTTACTGGTCTTCAACACTGGGAGGAAGAAAAAGTTGACTATCATAGAGCTTAAGAGAGCCCTAAAGGGTCTTCTCTCCATCTGGGAAAATATTAATTCTACAAACTCTAGTGGTCAAAACAGTGAGGAACATTATCATGCCTTTCGCTGCTCTTCTAGAACTTACCTCCCAATTCCCCTGGCACTACCAACAGTTCATTAAGGAAAATAAATAAATGCCAGAGGTAAGTTTCAGAGGACTAACCTTGGTCACTCTAAATGGAAATAATAATAATGATTAAAATTGTTTCTGGGAGACCTCCCTGGTGGCACAGTGGATAGGAATCCACCTGCCAACGCAGGGGACATGGGTTCGATCCCTGATCTGGGAAGATCCCGCATCCCATGGAGCCTGTGCAACCACAACTACTGAGGTCACACTCTGACACTCGGCTGACTGAGGTGACACCCAGCCGCTGAGTGTCACCAGAAAGAGCTCACATTCCTGTTTCCACTTTAAATTCCTGACCGTAAATCCTCAGTGGGTGCTCAACTCTTCTGGGAAATGCTCCTACACACCTATATGTAGTTCACACTCCCACTTTCCAAAAAAGAAGAACTTGACTCTCTTTTCTTGCTCCTCTAATGTCCAGTAACCCCCTCCCATCCCTTCTCTTTGCCTCAGGCTTCTTTGGGAAAATGAAAGCCATTAGAAAGGAATTCCACTATCTCCCCCAAACAAATATGGCAGCCCACTCACATCTCCACCATGGATCTCTGCCCTCTCTCCTGTTACCCACAGAGACTGCTCGTGTGTATGAACAGACCCGCCTTCACCCATCTCCACTTCTGGAGGAGTTTGTTCTTAATCACCACCTCCCCGTGCATCTCAAAGACTGTCTGCCAAAGCAGCCCATCAGCAGAGAAGTGTGCTCTGTTATCCATCATCTATAGCAAGTAAAATAACATCACTGCTCTTTCCCACACATCCCCCTTCAGCTCTTGCCCCATCTCTCTGCTTGCCTTCATAGCAAAATGCATCAAAAGAGTTGCCTCTGCTCCCCTTCTCTCCTCCACCCACTACAACGAAGCTTCCACTCCCATCAGGGAAACTGCTATTGTCAAAGGTTCCAGTGACCTCCCTGTTCCTGAAGTTAGTGTGTGATTCTCTAAAACAACGTACTCACGCTCTCAATAACCTCAGCACAGCCGGCCGAGTCCTCCTTCTTGAAATGCCCTTCTCTTAACCTCCACGATTCCAATCCCTCATGTACCTAGGCAGGGATTCAAGCAGCAGAAAAGAAAACCAATGTGGCTGGAGTGTACTGAGTGACGGTAGAAGATGACCTGAAGTTGGAATGCCAAGGGGACACAGCATCTTGTAAGATCTTTTAGAGAGGAAGGAATCTGGAAGATTTTTAGGGGATTTTAATCAACATACTGGTAACTTCAGTTTTTACAGGTCACACTGGCTGTTGGTGGAAAGTGCATTGCATAGGCATGAGAGTAGGATTTTGAACGATAATTAGAAATCTCAAAAATTCCAAATAAGTGTTTGTTGTCTCACATTAAATCAGGAAGAAGGAAGGAAGACACCAGTAAACAGACATATCTGGAGGACAGAAATAAAACCAAGGAAGGAAACTCCAAGGAACAGATAAAGAGCACTTAGGAATTAGCAAGAAGACAATTTCACCCCTGAGATTGGGCCCAGTTCCCTGCAAACCCAAGAAATTCTCAAATAAGAACCTCTGTCTGAACCTGCCCATGGAGCACATGGATGGCCCTCCAAATGCTGAACATGCAGCCTCCTTCTGCACCTCCAGCTCTATCAGGCAATGTTCTGCACCAGGGAGAATTGACTCATTATCCTCTCTGTGTCTGTCCTGTTGTGTTACTCTTCAGATCCTGACAGAACACTCTAGATGCATGATACACAATGCATGAAACCAGGTACCTAACGCCCTGGCTCATTAGAAGGAACAGAGGTGACTTGAGCCAGTAGTAACTCACTTTGTACAACCCCGACTCTCTCCACGATTTCATTAGTTTCTGGATCTCTTTGTGGTTGTCATTAGAGGCTCAGAGTTTTACGTCCTGGTCAATTTCCAAATGACAGCTCCTAGTGTCAAAGTGATCAAGGAGAGCTGCTTTCCCCTCTCCGCAGTGACAGCAGCAGACAATCACAGGAAATTGATCATGTTGGGTAAACTCACCTGATCCTAAAAATGATATTGGCTTCATGCTCCAGGGCAGGGCAAAAACAAGTGAAAAATAATTGCCAGTAGACCCCAGAGGGAAATTCTTTTCCTTCCCCAAATTTGACAATCAATCTAACCTGGTGCACGTGACTAAAAATCACTGCTTTAAAGAATGTGATTCCATTTATACATCAAAAGACCATGGCAATTTGGTTTGAACTGGGAGGGTCATTCTATCTGGGTTTTTATTTTTCCTTATGAAAGGCTACAAGAGCAGCAGTGCTTACCATACAAAAAGACAACCATATCTGGAACAAATAAGCATGTCCTGCTGGTTAGATTATCAACAGATTATCTAATCAGACATCAAGGCTGGTTTCCCAGGTGGCACAGTAGTAAGGAATCTGTTTACCAATGTCTGAGATGCAAGAGACAAGGGTTCAATCCCTGGGTTGGGAAGATCCCCTGGAGGAGGAAATGACAACTCACTCCAGTATTCTTGCCTGGGAAATCTCATGGACAGAGGAACCTGGGGGGCTACAGTCCATGGGGTCTCAAAGAGTCAGGCACGACTGTGCACACAGCATACACAGCCATCTTATGATTATTCCCTCTCAATTTTGAAAACATTTTAAAAATGTGGAACCTTGTAATCTTCTTTTCAAACTAGTTTCAGAGTTAAATATGCTAACTATCTTTAGAAAGCATACCACATTTTGTACTAACGTAGTCTTGAAAGTCTCTTCAATCTAAGCCCCTTCAACCATGTCCAACTCTCTGTGACCCCATGGACTGTAGCCCACCAGGCTCCTCTGTCCATGGGGTTCTCCAGGCAAGAATACCAGAGTGGGTTGCCATGCTCTTCTCTAGGGGATCTTCACAACCCAGGGATCAAACCCATGGCTGTTAGGTCTCCTACATTGGCAGGTGGATTCTTTACCACTAGCGCCACCTGGGAAGCCCTAGAATGGGTTTATTCATCGCTCTAGAAGTGAGGGGTCCAGCCTGACCAGTATAATTCAGAGACACGCTTTCTGTCACCAGAAAAAATAGTTTGCATTCCTTTATATTTAATTTTCAAATGCAACCTGGGCTTTTAATCTTTGTATCCTTTGAATTTTCAGGGAAGTTATGGAGAAGGCGCTTTGGGTAGCTGCTTTCTGAATTAGTAAAAGAGCCTGCGGGTTAGGTTGTGGCAGTACGCAGTGCTGTCCTTTGAAGATCTTGAACTAATTAGGGCATGTCTGCTCACCACTTACAGTACCTGACCTTCCATAGCAAAATGACCTGGTGCTCATTTGCATGCTATTTTTTTTGCATATTTTGAATATGCTCGATTTATAGTTTTTCTCTCGGAAGGCTCTGCTCTCTCTCCAAGCCCTTCAAAGACCAGAGGTCCTCAGTCATCATGCTTTCTTCTCAGGAGCCACAGACATACTAGTTCTCCTTTATGCATCATACCTAGGTATTTCCAACTAGGGAAACAACTCTGATTAACGTGCCAGACACCAAGCCATTTGGAAAAGAAAGCCAGGTTCAGAGTCCTGGCAAACAAACCTGGATCAAATGTCAGAACTGTGTTTTCTAGACTCTGTTAAATAGTTGGTAGGAGATTCTGAAACCAATAGACATAAAGAAACTGTAAAACTGTTTGATAAGAAGATTAATTGATAAAGGACAGGGAGATACCAGACGGCAAATATCAGGCTTGCCTGATGTCATTCAAGGACAAGAACTGGCTTGTGTCAGCAGTGTCCCCCATTCATTAAACGTGGTTTATTTCTCTACATCTATCTATCTATTTATCTAGTCATTTATAAGATGACTATTTCTGTTTTTCTTCAAATACATTTTCCTAAATGTATTTGTTGTTTTGTTGTTATTGTTTAGTTGCTCAGTCATGTCCAGCACTTTGCAACTCCATGGACTACAGCACTCCAGGCTCTCCTATCCTTCACCAGCTCCCAGAGTTTGTTCAGATTCATATCCATTGAATCAGTGATGCTATCTAACCAACTCATCCTCTGCCATCCCCTTCTCCTTTTGCCTTCAATCTTTCCCAGCATCAGGGTCTTTTCCAATGAGTCGGCTCTTTGCACTCCATCAGGTGGCCAAAGTACTGGAGCTTCAGCTTCAGCATCAATGTATAACAAAGGCCATAAAACTTAAATGATAAAAACTAAGACCGGAAATTGTATGATGTCCATGGTTTCTTGATTTGTATTAGAGGGCTTTGTGCTCAGGTATTTTGGATACGTCTGAGATTAAGTCTACTTGGGTACAGGAGTAATTTAAAATCTTGGGAGGAATGAAGTTATGTTAACCTGGTTCAGGTAGAACCCCACCTCCACTATTGGTTTATCACTGGGTTTATTTTGGACAGGCTTCCTAATCCCACTGCATCTCTGTTTCATTAATTTTCACTGGGCCAATTATAACACTCATAGGATATTGGGAGGATTTAATGATAATACATGTAAAGCAACTAATATAGTTTCTGATACATTTTAGGTGATCAATAATACTAGATTTTCTCCCTTTTACCTCCCATTGGATCTCCAGAGACACACTTCAATCCAAGTTTATAAAGTTCTTAGAAGTCCATCCTTGCATTTTAATATGATCTGTAATAAACTTGAAAATAACTATGAAGTGTTTCTCTTTACTCCAGAGGCCAATTAACACTTTCTTCTTGCTCACTGGAGGACCAAGGCTGAAACGTCCATACCATTGTGACAGGTATGGCTATTGAGCACTTCAAAAGTAGCTTGGGGACTTGCCTGGTGGTCCAGTGGCTAAGACTCTGTGCTCCCAATGCAGGGGGCCTGGGTTTGATCCCTGGTCTGGGAACTAGATCCCACATGCCCCAACTTAGAGTTCTCATGCCGCAATTAAAGATTCTGAATGCTACAATGAAGACTGAAGGTTCTGCATGCCACAACTAAAACCCAATGCAGCTAAGTAAATAAAGTAAATAAATATTTTTTTAAAAAGAAAAATAGCTTGCATAGTTTGAGGGACGCTATAAGTATAAATACAAATCATATTTCAGACACTCGATGCCCCTCAACATGTAAAATACCTTTAATAATTTCTATATTTATTATATTTTAAAATGATAATATTTTGTATGTTGCGTTAAAATAGATTATTAAAATAGACCTGGGTGCCTTTTTTTCCCCCTTTTTAATGTGGCCGCAGGAAAATTTTAAATTATATATGTGCTCCACTTTATATTTTTATTGGACAGTGTTCATCTAGAGGATAAAGACCCACAGATGACTTGAAGGATCACAAAAGGTGAGTTGTTTACCAAGCCCACCAACATCCTCAGGGACAAACTCAAAGAATTCAGGGCCCATATATTTATTTGCTTCAAACATCTTGGCACCCACATATCCCCAAAAGTGCTTTGTGAGACTTCTCTGGTAGTCCAGTGGTTAAGACTCCTAGCTTCCCATGCAGGGGGTGTGGATTCGATCCCTGGTCAGGGAACTAAGATCCTACATGCTGTGTATATGGCCAAAAAAATTTTTTTTAATTTAAAAAATCAAAAACAAGAGTGCTTTGCCTCTGGTGCAGCTGACCCCTCACTTTCTATCCCTGCTATTTCTGATGACGACAAGTAAACAACCACTCCAAAAGAAGCCCTAAGCACTGCTGTCTCTCAGTCTAGATGAGCCACATCGACAGTAACCAATGACCACAGACTCGTGTGGTCACTAGCCTAATGACTAGTGTATTGCATAGATGAACTGCAAAGTATAATTCCTATACTGTATTATATTATGTGGCTTCCCTGGTGGCTCAGCAGTAAAGAATCTGCCTGTCAATGCAGGAGACAGGGGGTCAGGAAAACCCCCTGGAGAAGGAAATGGTAACCCCCTCCAGTGTTCTTGCCTGGAGAATTCCACAGACAGAGGAGCCTAGTGGGTTCCAGTCCATGGGGTCACAAGGAGTCAGACACATCTTAGCAACTAAACAACAACAGCAATAATACTATATTGTATATTATTCTATCTATGTACTGTATTTCCTTGAGTATAATCATTGGAGTGAATCGTCAAAACAACAGACATATAGCCTCTTCAAGAGGACTAATCTCAAGCTTGTCCCTTCATCCTAATCAAACTCTACATTTTCATAGGTTACAATCGCCTTTATTTAAACATGGCCTCTATTCAATAGTTTGGAGTTGGCTTGTCAATGAGAAGTGTTTGTCCCTTAGTAGGTTTACAAGACAGACAAATACACAGTCTAAGAGGAAGCAACTTAATATCTCATTTGCTACTAGTTACCAGATGATGCATTTCAACCCTTGAAGAATTCAGAGGCATACAACTTGATTAATTGCAAATTGGGTATGGAACAAAATAACATAGAAAAGACTAACCACATGAGGAGTCTTGAATCAAAGGATCTTTTTAAGGATTTAGCTGCTCTTCCTGCCTTTCATTAAATGACAAAAGACTTGTAAAAATCATAAAACACCAAGCGGTGTGTTTTTCAGGCCTTAGAAAAAGGCCCCATTTGCAGTAGTTCTGACTCTGAAATGGTTGTACTCTATACAATCCCAGAAGTTTATTTTGCACTGAAGATTGTATATAATTTTCAAAGTGACACCTTCAAAATGTTGAGAAAATAAACGTTAACTCTTTCCATACACACTTCTGGTAACAAATCTTGCAAAGGCATGAATTATTTACTACCCTGGGATAAATGCACTTTGAGATTTTTCCTCCACAGAGAGAAAGTTCAAGAACAGGAAGAATGAGGAAGCTATTGTGAACTATTGTTGTATTCTGCTCTGAGGACTAACTTTATGGCTCCCTATTTTTTAAATTTGACTAAATATCTCAAATACATCTACTTCATGAGATGTATTCACTTTAGAAAGGCAAATCTGTAATTTTTTTTTTTAAGAGCAGATGTCATTTAGTTAAGTCGTTGGACCACACAGGAAGCACACCCGTAAGAGCAGTGGGATTAGGGGGACTGTGGTCTTCTCCATCTCTGAACCCTCCCCAAATAACCATGGACTAAGCACTTAACCCCTCTGGATCTCTGTTTCCCATTAGCAAATTTAATGTAATGACTCCAGCTCTTCTCTACTGCACAAAGACATTTAGATGGCTACAGAAATAAGAGTTGGACTCATTCCTCGGTCTTGGCCACACAAGGAACGTAGAATTGAGTACCCACCCCATCCCCTAACACTCCTCTCCTCCTGCCAACACATCTAGCTCAAGGAGAGAGGCAGTGATTGTACAGCAAGACTCAACTGGAAAAAGTAGTGAACTGAAATCAGTGAATTCTTAATAGTTTCAAGAAAATTCAAAATCCCTAGCTAACTTGATGTCATTCCATAAGTCACTAAATGCCCAGTGCCTCTTCTGTCTCCAGCATTGGACTGGTCTCTGGAGGCAGTGCAGGAGATCCCCCAGACATGGTCGTCACACATGTTCATTGCCTTGTCATGCAGAAGACACTCATTCATGAAGTCAGCAGAACAGGCGTGGGCAACTGTTGGAAAATGAAGTAGCACACTGTCTGTTCCTGTTCTGCTGTGATGCCAAGGAAAAAGAGAGCAAGCACCATGCCCAACCTCACACCTGGGTGACAGGAGTGGAGGAAGCTCTGCCTAGGCTGGGTCTTGAAATTTATTGTGTGCTGATAGAGAAGTTCGATACTGTGGTGCATTCAGACCCTAACTATGAATAATATATTGTCTCAAAATATAAAATGTACAGTTAAATTCATGGATTTTTAAATGTAAAATAACAGGTTTCAACAAAATGTTCATAGCTTGCAGCTTCAGTTTATCCTGCTCAAGGGGCATGTTAACTTTCCTTTGCCCTTGGGGGTTCTTTGGTGTACATTTCTGAGAACTTCCTGAATTTTTCTGATACCACAAGTGATACTTGTCATCCAACTGCCTCAACAGAGGGTCCTCATGGAGGCACTGGGAAAACAAGCTGCCCTTCACTTTTCTGAGAAACAAATGCAAGCAAGTCAAATCAAAGAATATTACTAGCCTCCATGAGGTTCTCAGATGCATCAGAGTGCGTTATGTGGAGACAGCTCACACCCATGATGCACTCAGTGTGCGATGAACACACAACACATTTTTTTTTTCAATCTGCTTGTCAATAGAATTAAGTTCAAAAAGTCCTGGAGTTCTGGCAGGCAAATGGGTTACACTAGAGATCTTGTTTGGAAGTAAAGAGATGAAAGATAAAGGATTTGCCTCTGAACTTGTTATTTACCAACTTTAAAAGGTTTTTGACAAGAGGAAATAACACATAAGACAGGACTTCTGCTTATATATGGAACAACAGAAATTGAATTTATCCTCCCACCTTAAACAATAACAATAACAACAAAAAGCAAGACAAAACTTATGACTGGTCTTCAGACATTAAACAATAGGCAGTGCAGGACTATGATCCCTAGAGAATGGTGACTATTGATGAAAGCAGTGTTTAGGCTGTAGGACACAGAGGGAACAGAGACCAGCAGTCCTACTGGGTTGGAAAGACAGAGATCAGAGTTCAGAGAAGCCAAGACAGCTATAACTTGAGAGACAGAGAACCAGGGGTAAGCGAACTGCAGGGTGAGAGAGCTCCAGGTTTCTGTAGGGGAGGTCTCCTTGACTCCTTAACTCTTCGGTCTTCATACACAAGAGAAGAAATGATCAGAGTTGAGATAAAGAATCACCAAAAATGAATACACAGAACAATTTCTAAAGTTCACACAGGGCTGAAAATAGTCTGTGTCTCCCACTCCAGACGACTTGGAAAGATATTGTAAAATGGAGCACAAGAGAGAATCCATGAAAGGGTATTATTATCTTGAAAGTGAAAGTGATAGCCACTGAGTTATGTCTGACTCTTTGTGACCTGATGGACTGGAGTTGGCCAGGCTCTTCTGTCCACGGAATTCTCCAGACAAGAATGCCCTCCTCCAGGGGGTCTTCCTGATCCAGGGATTGAACCCAGGTCTCCCACACTGTAGGCAGATTCTTTACCATTTGAGCTGTAAATTAGACCTAGACTGAAAGCTGTTCTGGACCTGCCATAACAAAGTTTATAAGAAAATCAAGAAGACAGCTGATTTCAAGTTGCTTAGCTGTGAGCCAGAACAAAATCAACAATATTTTAAAATACAAGTGTCAACATAAACTCATAATGTAGAGTATCCAATGAAAAATTATAAGGCAAGAAAATAAGTTCTATAACAAAATAAAAATGGAAACAAGCCAAGAAATAACAGAGGCAATGGGATAAGTAGATAAGTATGTTGAAACCAATAAACTATAATAATAAAATGAAAAAGTATAGCTAATAAGTAAACAATAAAGATAAAAGTAATCATAAACATTTGATCTAAAAGTAGGTAGGGAAATAAGATAAAAGGAACAAAGAACAGATGAGATAAATAGAAAACAACTAGCAAGATAAAAATTTTAGACTCAGTCAAATAATTAATTAAATATAAAATGAAAATGAAGTTGCTCAGTTGTGTCCAACTCTTTGTGACCCCATGGACTGCAGCCTTCCAGGCTCCTCCATCCATGGGATTTTCCAGGCAAGGGTACTGGAGTGGGTTGCTATTTCCTTCTCCAGAGGATCTTCCCAGCCCAGGGATCGAACCTGGGTCTCCCGCATTGTAGTCAGATTCTTTACCATCTGAGCCACCAGGCAAGTCACATTAAATATAAAAGGTCTAAACAAATATAGATTCTGAGATTAAGTTTAAAAAGCAAGATCCAATTATATGCCATCTACAAGAAATCTTTATTTTTTTCCATTTCCTCTTCTATATTTTTTATTGTTTTTTAATTTTTACAATGTTTTGTTGGTTCCTGCCACACAACAAGGTGAGTCAATTGTAATTACACACATACCCCTCCCTCTTGAGCCTCCCCCCCCCCCCTCCCACCCCTCTAGGACATCATCAAGCACCAGATTGGGCTCCCTGTGTTACACAGCAACTTCTCACCAGCTATCCATTTTACACATGATAGTGTATATATGCTGCTGTTACTTAGATAAGTTAAAAATTAAAAGGATGAAAAATTATATACATTAAAAATATTAATCAAGTATTTGATAATAAATATTACCCAAAAAAGTTGTAGTGACTATATTGGACAAATTAGACTTTAGAACATAGAACATTACCTGGAATAAAGCAGAAATTTCATGCTAAAGCAATCAACTCATCAAGAAGACCTAGCAATCCTAAATACCTGTACCCAATAACAGAATTTCAAAATATATGAAGCCAAAACAACAAAATTCAAAAGAAAAATAAACAAACCCACAATTACCGTTGGAGAGCTCAACTGTCTTCTCAAGTAATGGGTTGAACAAGTAGACAGAAAATTTGTACAGATACAGAAGATTTAAACACTCTTAGCAATGAACCTGACCTAACTGACATTTATAGAACACTCCACTCAATAGTACCCAGAACAGTCACCAAGACAGGCTATACTGTGAGCCACAAAAGCAAGCCTCTGTAAGTGTACAATTTTACATGCATATAGAATTGAAAAAAGAATGGAAATGGAATGAAAAAATTATTCAAAGGACACAAACAACCAAAGCTCATTTGAGAAATAGATAAATCAAGCAACCTTACTTACAATAAAGAAATCTAATCCATAGTTTAAAACCTCCACATGTAGAAAACTCCAGAAAATTTGACACAAGAAACTCACTAATGAATTCTCTCAAAAATGTAAACATTATTTAATAAGTAATACAGATTTTATGCTAATGTTTTTCATAAAAACAAAAGAGAAGTGAACATTTTTCTATCTCATTTTATGAGGCCCACATTATCTTGATACCAAAACCAAATAGGATATTACAAAAATAAAATTACAGATCAATTTCCCTTATAAACATAAACATTAAAATCTTTAACCAAGTTGTAGAAAATCAAATCACAATACATAAAAAAGATAATACCTTACAACTAAGCAGAATTTATCCCAGGAATATAGGACTGATTTAATATTCAAGACCAATTGATGTAATTTACCAACTTAACAAACTCAAAGGGAGAAACCACCAGTTCATCTCAGTGCATTCAGAAAGAGCATTTGACATACTACAACATCCATTCATGATAAAAGCTCTCAGCAAACTTGAAATAGAAAGAAAATTCCTCAGCTGGATAAAGAGCAGCTACAAAAGCCCTATAGCAAACATTATGCTTAATGGCCAAAGACTAAACACTTTCACCCTAGAATCAGGAACAAGGTGGACTTCTCTCTCACACAGACTGAAAGAAAATATTTGCAAAATCTATATTGGAAAATAGCTGTGAATCTTTAAAACTCTATTGTTGTTCAGTCGCTCAGTCCTGTTTGACTCTTTGTGACTCCATGGACTGCTTCAGGCTTCCCTGTCCTTCACCATCTCCCAGACCTTGCTCAAAATCTTGTCCATTGAGTCAGTGATACCATCTAACCATCTCATCCTCTGTCATCCCCTTCTCCTCCTGCCTTCAGTCTTTCCCAGCATCAGAGTCTTTTCCAATGAATCAGTTCTTTGCATCAGGTAGCCAAACTATTAGAGCTTCAGGATCAGTCCTTCTAAAGAATATTCAGGACTGATTTCCTTTAGGATTGACCAGTTGGATCTCCTTGCGGTCCAAGGAATTCTCAAGAGTTTTCTCCAACATCACAGTTCAAAAGCATCAATTCTTCACCACTCAGCTTTCTTTATGGTCCAACTCTCACATCCATATATGACTACTGGAAAAACCATAGCTTAGACCAAATGGATCTCTGTCAAAAAAGTAATGTCTCTGCTTTTTTAATATGTTGTCCAGGTTTGTCATAGCTTTTCTTCCAAGGAGAAAGTGTGTTTTAATTTTGTGGCTGCA
This sequence comes from Antilocapra americana, assembly GCA_007570785.1. NCBI lineage: Eukaryota > Metazoa > Chordata > Mammalia > Artiodactyla > Antilocapridae > Antilocapra > Antilocapra americana. Next base: position 27,821,577 of record ML662445.1, read on the forward strand.
GTCACCATCTGCAGTGATTTGGGAGCCCAAGAAAATAAATTCTGTCACTGTTTCCATAGTTTCCCCGTCTATTTGCCATGAAGTAATGGGATTGGATACCATGACCTTCATTTTTTTGAATGATTTTGAATGAGTTTTTTGAAACTCAATAATGAGAAAAACAAACCAGCTGAGAAACAGGACAAAAAAATCTTTAGATACTTCAGTAAAAGAAGATATACAAATGGCAAATAAACACAGGAAAAGATGCTTAATATCATTAGTCTTCAAGGAAATGCTAATTAAATCCACAGTGAGATACCATTACATGCCCATAGAATGGTTAAAAATGTTAAAGTATGCTGACTAGGATGCCAAGAAGGATGTGGAAAAACCAGAGCCCTCATTCATTGTTGATGGGAATGCAAAATAGTAGAGCACCGTTGGAAAACAGATTGACAGTTTTTTATAAAGTTAAAAATACACATACCATTTGTTGCTGTTATTGTTGTTCAGTCTCTAAGTCGTGTCTGACTCTTTCCAATCCATGGACCACAGCATATCAGGCTCCTCTGTCCTCCACTACTTTCCAGAGTTTGCACAAATTCATGTCCATTGAGTTGATGCTGCTATCTAACCATTTCATCCCCTGCCACCCCATTCTCTTTTTGCCTTCAATCTTTCCAGCATCCTGGTGTTTTCCAATGAGTCAGCTCTTCACATCAGATAGCCAAAGTATTGGAGCTCCAGCATCAGTACTTCCAGTGAATATTCAGGGTTGATTTCCTTTAGGAGTGACTAGTTTGATCTCCTTGCAGTCCAAGGGACTCTCAAGAGTCTTCTCCAGCACCACAGTGCAAAAGCATCATCAAATCTTAGGCACTCAGTCTTCCTTATGATCCACCTCTCACATTTGTACATGACTACTGTAAAAAGCATAGCTTTGACTATACAAAGCTTTGTCAGCAAAATGATGTCATTGCTTCTTAACACATTGTCTAGGTTTGTAATAACTTTCCTTCCAAGAAGCAAGTGTCTTTTAATTTCATGACTACAGTTGCTGTCCACAGTGATTCTGGAGCCCAAGAAAAGAAAATCTGTCATTGCTTCCCCTTTTTCCCCTTCTATTTGCCATGAAGTGATGGGACCGGATGCCATGATCTTCATTTTTTGAATGTTGAATTTTAAGCCAGATTTTTCCCTCTCCTCTTTCACCATCATCAAGATGTGTTTTTTTTAGTTCCTCTTCAATTTCTGCCATATCATCTACATATCTGAGGTTGTTGATATTTCTACCATATCACTCAACAATTCCTCAGATATTTACTGAAAAAAATGAAAATATAAACTTGTACAAAGTCTCATACTCAAAAGTTCATAGCAGTTTTTTTCATATTAACCAAAAGCAAGAGACAATACAAACGTCCACCAAGTGTTGAATGGATAAACAAATTGCAGTATATTCATTTAATGGAATACTACTTATCAATAAAATCAACAAACTAGTGATATAAAACACAATATGGATAAAATTCAAAAGTGTATGAGAAACAAAAGAAACCAACCACAAAAGATTTCATACTGTATAATTCTGTTTATATGAAACTCTAAAAAAGACAAAACTATAGAGACAAAAAACAAATTAGGGATTGCCATGTAAAAGGTAGGGAAAGAGGAATGCTTACAAAGGTAAACAAGGGAAATCTGGGGGGTAATTAAAAGGAAATTTTGGGGGTGATGCTACTACAGACATCTGTATCACAATTTTTGTGTGAACATGTTTTCATTTCTCTTGGGTATGTCCCTGTGAGTAGAATTACTGGGTTTTATGATAGCTCTGTTTAACTCTTTGAGGAGCTCTATCTATGCCATGATCACAGTGGTGGTTACACATGGTATACATTTGTCAGAACTCATCGAATTGGACACTTGTGTGGTCAGTTTTATTACATAATTCATAATTATGTAAATTATAATGCCATAACATTCATTTTTTCAAGCAAGAAAGAAAAGAATTGGGACCGACCAGGAAAAAAATTGTAATTAAATCCTGAATCACACACTTCACTGATGCACAGTGCTCAAATTAGCAATAGGCTGCCAAAACTCTATTTAGTTTGTGCTGTGTAGATGGAGCCAAGCCCAAAGTGTCCTGAGCTTGTTTCAGAAGTTGTGACGGGAACACAGGCATTCTAGAGAAAAGGCCTGATTTCACTCCTGGAACTATCACCTACCACCAGGCAGGTATGTGGTATCGCTCCCAGCACCCCTGCTTCAAGAACCTCCTGCCTCCACATGGTGACTCTCTGTGAGCATTTCACATCTGGGTTTCCTTTCTTCCACTTTCCATCTTCCACCTTTCCAGGATTCCTCATAGTTTATGGTCACTGAGAAGATTCCTACTCTTATCTTTGTATGTGTGTGTGTGTTTTCAAGGTCTGCCAAAGAACGATGTATGTTTGGTTTATCTTCTTGTATCTCAGAGCTCAGTCTCCTGACTTAAAAATTATAATATGGTCTTCTCCTCTCACTTTTGTTGGAAGAACCAAATAACATAATGATGTAAAAGAACTGTATAAACAGAAAGCCAACAAAAGGCTTATAATAAAAAAAACTAATGTGTTCTCTAGAGCGGGTTGAAAGCCAAACATGAGATTTCCCATTAAGAATGTAACTCTTTTTTACTAACAAATTTTTCTTGTCTACGTAAGTTTTGCTTGAGGTCCCCCACTTTTCCCAGGAAAATCCTACAAGGTAGTGACCCAGAAAGACAAATTAAATTTGTACTGCATTTTTAGAAAGACAGATTGATAAATAGACAGATAGATTGATAGATGATGGAGATAAATGATAGACAGATAGACAGAAATAGATGATAGATAAATAGATGCATGGATAGAAAAAGTTGTTTATTTCCCAGTGTTTTTACAGAAGCATTAAACACACTTGAATGTGTCATTATTTTAAAATGATGAAACTGAAGTCCTTCCCCTTTCCCCGAGTGACCTTCTAAAATTCTGCCTTAAAGCACAAATGGAAATGCATCTGTCATCTTTTCTCCACCATACAACACACATTCAAAATTCTTAGAAGCTCTCTGAGCTTCTCTCAGCAAATAGAAGTGGGTGCTCTGCTCCCAGCTACACAAAATTGCACCTCACCGGTGTCTGCTCAGTCAGGCCTGAAGATGCCCTGCCAGAGGTTTTCTCAGGACAAGAGAACCGTGCCAGAGAGGAGAGGACTGGCAGGGAGCCAACGTCAGAAACTGGAGACAAGAGTGACCACGTGGCAGACCCGAGTCGCCCTCGCAGGGCGCTGAAGTCTGGGTTCCCAAGGGCCGCCGACCACTGCAAATGTTAACAAGTAAAGCTCGTCAAGCACAAAAACGTGCAAATATCAGGTCTCAGTGCCAACTGTAGTTAGCTAACAAAGGGAAGGTTGGACTCGGCCAGAATTATCAAACACGAAAAACCAACTCATGATCATTCCAACAGGCCAGCAGATGCAGGACAGCGCCCACAACCAGGAGACAAAACCCCATCAGCAACTCAGACCTCTGCCCCACTTCTGCGGGGTGAGCCCCTCAGGCGGAAGCGAGAGGGCAGCTGTACCCATGACATTTGCTCACAGGGCTTCCGATGCAATAGAGACGCACGCGAAGATCAGCTAATGGAGAGTGACACTCCTTATGTTGTGTCAGTTTTCAAGTCCAGCGAGATGGAGATATAGATGTCAGCGCCGAGGACAGGCCGGCTTCCATGCCCAGGGACATCACACCGCCAGCACCTGTCCGCTCGGCAGGTTGTGAGCCCTCAAGTGGGGGAAGATGCGGGCTTCCACCGCAGCCTCTCCTCCGCGGGCTGCAGCGGCTGGAAAGGGGCGCCTCCCCTCCCTCTGTGCCGGCACATGGAGAGCAGTCAGGGAAGACGGCTTCTAATTATTCCATGCAGATGGTCACTTCAGTCGCATTTACGCAGGGCTGCCCGTCACGGGGTGTCGCTGCACCTACCAGCCCTTCCTCCTGCACGAGTTCTCGGGCAATATATCTTAAGTAAAGAAAAGTCTCTCTCGTCGCCCTGGAGGCTTATGTCCTGAGGCATTTCAGGAAACCCCCAGAATAATGACAAGCGTCTGGGTTTGTGTGACTTCAGAATCAGATGCAAATCTGAGGTTCACCCATTCCAAAAGGAGGTCATCTCGTGCGTGGAAACCCCACATCGAGGGAGGTAGGTTTCTTAGCCCCAGTCCCATGAGTTTAGACCATGTGAAGCATAACAGATTCTGAAAGTTGTGGAAATGGGCCTTCATTATAACAAGGAGTTAAGATTCATTTCAAAAACTCATCAGGACAAAAAAGGAAAGTCAGGGTTTCCAGAACAGCTGGGACCTTGGAGCTCCAATTTCTCCCCCCCCCCCCCCCCAGTTGGAGTACCTGATGGCTCAGCAGTAAAGAATCCACCTGCAAACACAGGAGACCCAGGTTTGATCCCAGGGTCAGGAAGATCCCCTGGAGAAGGGAATGGCAACCTACTCCGGTAATGTTGCCTGGAGAATTTCATGGGCAGAGGAACCTGGTAGGCTACAGTCATGGGGTCATAAAGAGCCAGACAGGACTGAGTGACTAACACTTTCACTTTTAATAGTTGCTTTACAATGTTGTGTTCGTTTCTGCTGTACAGCAAAGTAAATCATTTATATTATACATATATTCCTTTTTTAGGATTTTCTTCCCATTTAGGTCATCACAGAGCATGGAACAGAGTTCCCCGAGCTAATAGTGGGTTCTCAACAGCTATCTATTTTATACATAGTATTGTGTATATGTCAATCCTGATCTCCCAGTTTATCTCACCCTTCTTTTCCCCACTTGGTATTCATACATTTGTTCTTTACATCTGTGTCCCTATTTCTGTTTTGAAAGTAAGTTCATTTGTACCGTTTTTCTAGATTCCTCATATAAGCAATGCTACTGATACTTGTTTTTCTCTTTCTGACTTACTTCACACATTGTATGACAGTCTCTAGGTCTATCCATGTCTCAGAAAATGGCATTATTTCATTCCTTTTTATGGCTGAGTAATATTCCATTGTATATATGTACTACATCTTCTTTATTTATTCCACTGTTGATGGACATTTAGGTTGCTTCCATATCCTGCCTATTTTAAATAGCGCTGTAAAGAACGTTGGGGTGCATGTATCTTTTTGAATTATGGTTTTCCTCTACATATATACCCAGAAGTAGGGCTGCTGGGCTATATGGTAGTTCTAGGAACTAAAGTGAGAAGAGAACTTAAGAGATGCACCAGGCTAGTGGTTTTCCAAACGTATTTGGGCAGCACAATGCATTAGCGAAAAACATCTTTGAGTGAGTGCCCATGTACAGAAGAGGAAAAGTAAAATGCCTTTGAAGGAGAGTTTGGGGCCCAGGGCCTAGGCGGCAACAGGAGAACACTCAAGGGAAAACCCAGGTCTGCTCAAAGTGCAGTTTGAAAAACTCATCAGAGATGCTCTTGCTGTAGTCAGGAAATGGGGTCCCAGCAAAAAACCTCATGATCTGTGATGCCATTTCCCTCTGCTGCTAGGCAGTGCTCCATGCCGACCCACAGACTCAGAAGGGCTGCTAGCAAAAGAGCAGCGACCTCCTCGGTCAGAGAGCAGTTCAGTTCATCCTCAGCCGTGAGTTCTCTATATGTGCAAAATGGGATCCCCATCGAGAAGATACAACATACTCACCACCCAGCACAGCTTGCACAGCCCCTCAGAAAGACACCTTAACCTTACCACCTGCCCAGCCTTCCAGCTGTGAGCCACCAAGAGGGCACACATCCAGCCCGTGCTACAAATTTTGTGGCAAATTTATAAGCAGGTCTTGCCTTCCCAAGGCTTCCCTGGTGGCTCAGTGATAAAAATCCACCAATCAATTCAGGACAGGCAGGAAACTTGGGTTTGATTCCTGCATCAGGAAGATCCCCTGGAGGAGGAAATAGCAACCCACTCCAGTATTCTTTCTGGAAAATCCCATAGACAGAGGAGCCTGGTGGACTACAGTTCATGGGGTCAGTTGCAAGAGTCAGACGTGACTGAGCCACTAAGCACACACACTTGCCTTCCTAAGGAAGAAGAATTGAGGAGGCAAGCGTCTGAATTCGATCAATACCGACAGACCATCTGTAAGAATATACTGCCTCCATTCCTTCCCACCCTCCCGCCAACAGGACTTTGAGGCCCCAGTTATATATATATAATTGCCCTTTGCCTGACCTTCCATAGATACAGCTGAAAAAATCATTCCTGTTCATGAACAGACATCTCCTCTGATTCTTCTCTGTCTTCTGTTCATTTTAAAGTCTTGTAACAAAAACTTGCACCATTCCTTAAAAGTGCCAGCTATCCAGAAAGCCTATCTTAATCTTGGCGTACAAGGTTGATCCATATTCCTGGGGAATCATGACTGAGATACCAAACCCCACTTATTTAATGGTTCACAGAAGGCCCCTCGCTCAGCACAGTCGCCATGCATCTTTCCACCAGTCAAGTCAACATCAGTGTCTTTTTAAAAACACAGTAAATCTCTTTGATTGGGACTCATTCAATTTGTGTTCAGCTAAACTGTCTTATCTCCTCGTGTGCCAGGCTGTCCCTGGCATGTCTGGAACTGCCTCTCGCCATGGCCTGGGATGCCAGCGCATAGAAGCAGCAAACAGGAGCGTTCAAGCAAGACAGACGAGCCCTCTCTGGTTTTCCCACTCCTGGGATCCCAGTGGTGACAGACAGGCAAAAGTCATGTGATCATTACTCTAAAAATAAGAAGGCTGTTTGCCCCTATACAGAGACAGACAGCAGCCTGAGCACAGACCTATTAATTTCAAAAAGGAAGAGACAGCTGCACATATGTTGCCTGTGAGTGATCTTAGGCAGAGCCTCCCAAATACCAGGAAAAATATTTCTGTTGGAAACTATTTTTTTTAAAAAATAGCAATTTTCCTGCCTTTTTGACATTCTTTTTTTCCCCCCTTTTTTATCTATTCATTCCATCACCCGACATCTATTGAACACCACGTACATGCAAACAGCATTGTGCCCCTGAGTGCTTTTACTCATTCCCTCATTCACTCATTTAATGACCAAGTGTATGTGTACTCAGTCACTCAGCCATGTCCTACTCTTTTGCAACCCCGTGGAATGCAGCCCTCCAGGCTCCTCTGTCCATGGGATTTCCCAGGCAAGAATACTGGAGTGGGTTGCCATTTCCTACTCCAGGGGATCTTCCTGACCCAGGGATCAAACCCAAATTTCCTGCACTGCAGGCAAATTACCCCTGCACCACCTGGGAAGCCTAACATCCAAGTACTGAACAAATATTACTGTCAGGAACCCTGCCAGGCACTGGGTACAGAGAGCAGAGACTTATGCCTCTCCTAGACAAAGTCAAGGGCATTAGCGCAGAGCCAATGTCTGCTCAGTGCCAAGCTTTTGCCAAACATTCTATGACCATTGTTTCATTCCTGGTGCACAGCACTCCTGGGCCCATTTTACAGATGAGAAAACTAAGGACCCAGAAAATTGAAGGCACTATCTGTGGACTTTCTAATTTCAAAGCTGAAATTCCTTCCAGCTGACTAATGACTAAAGCTCAAAAGGAAAAGGAGCATACTCTAAGAGAGATATATAAAGAAAAGCATTATAGCACTGTCTTTTCCATCCAAAGACTGCATGTGATTATCATTCATATGTGAAATTTAACTCTAAAATATGAAACAAATGAACTTATTTATAAACAGACTCACACATGTAAAAAACACAAAAGGGAGACATGACAAAGAGGGTTAAATCAGGAATTGGGATTAACAGATAGATACTACTATGGATAAAATAGATAACCAACAAGGAGCTACTAGATATAGCATAGGGAATTCTACTCAATATTCTGCAATAATCTATATGGAGAAAATCTGAAAAAGATGAATATGTGTATATGTATAACTGAATCACTTTGTTGTACACTTGACACTAACACAACATTGACTCCAATAAAACTAAGTAAATATGTGCGTATGATATATGCACACACACACACACACACGTATATGCAAGGAAAGGACAACCCCAGCCAAAAAAAAAGATGACATGTGGTTACAAAGAGATAAATTATGTGGGAAAAGATTTGGCAATTTATCAAAAAGTTAAACATCATTCTCAAATGACCCAGCAACCCCACTCCTAGAAGTATGTCCAGAATGTATTTCTTTATATGAAGAAGAGCTTGTGAATGTCCAGAGCAGCACTATTCATAACAGCCCCAAAGTAGAAACAACCCAAACATTCATCAAATACTGAGCAGATATAAAATTTGATATATTTATCCAATGGAATATTTTTCATCCATAAAAATGAATGAAGGGACTTTCTTGGTGGTACAGTGGATAGGAATCCACCTGCTGATGCAAGGTTGGATCCCTGGTCCGGAAAGATTCCACATGCCATGGGCAACTAAAGGCCATACGCCGCATCTACAGAAGCCTGTGCGCCATAGCCACGCTCTGCAACAAGAGAAGCCACTGCAGTGAGTAGCCCCTGCTCACTGCAACTAGAGAAAAGCCCTCCCAGCAATGAAGACCCAGAACAACCAAAAATAAATAAATATTTTTTAAAAAATGAATGCAGTACTGATACATCCCACAAGAAAGATGAACATTGAAAACACTGTGCTGAGTGAAAGAAGCCAGTACAAAAGACCAAGTAATGTATGATTCTGTCTACATGAATTATGCAGAGTGGGGCAAGTCTTCGGTAAAGACAGGAATTAGATTAGTGGTTCCCAGGGGCTGGGAGGAGGGAGCAGAGAAGAGCGACTGCCGTTGGGTACAGAGTTTTTCTGGAGGTGATGAAAGTGTTCTACAGTTCGTGGTTTGGGTTGCACAATCTCAGGAATACACTGAAAGCCACTGGATTGTACATTTCTGAATGGTGGTTTCTATGATACATAAATGACATCTCAATCGAAAGAGAGTGAGAAACAGAGGGGAGAGAGAGAGGATAGTCTGTAAAGAGTCAAGATGCTGGTGAGGATTCTGATTCCTCCTCCAGTCTCGGCCCAAGAGCTTAGCTGAAAGGCCCCTCTGCCAGCTCCTGATGCTTCAGCTGCTCACAGCGGGGGACAGAAGTCACTTTGGGGGGGGAACCTTCCCATTCCTAATGCAGAGACTGTGGTGGGAGACGGAGCAGCCACTGGCAAGGTCCCAAAGCAGGTGATGCTTATCTCGGGCTCTCAGCTGTCCTTGCCCTGAGCTGGCCAGCCCTCGACTGAGTGTCAGCAGACTCTGGCCCTGGTCTCAGCCCAGCCATCAACTTGCTTTTGACTTGAGACAAGTCTTAGTGCCCATTTGAATCGGCTCATCCTTCCAGTTTTTTGCTTTAAGTAAATGAATGCGAAGGTAGGGGGATCACCTTTATCCATGGTTTTTTTCCTCTCATACAGTGGTAGCTGCAAATGTGACCTTGGCTAAGAATAAAAATCACGCAGTCACTGGGTGTGAATGAAAAGTTCATTGGCACTCAGTTCTAAGATGGGACAGCCACAGACCTAGAAATCTCCTACCAAGGAAACGCACCTTCATCAGGGTACTCCTGGAAGACACTCACAGCCGCCCAGAAGGGCCGGTTGGGTGCTTCAATTCATTAAGTCATAGATCTTCTGAGCTGCTGTGGCCTTCCAGATCATTTAGTTTAGGCCCCTCATTTTCTAAATGAGAAAGCTGAGCCTCGGGTGCTTCAAGTCCTCACCCCCAAGCCACAAGCTAATAGAGGCACAACCCCATTCTCTCCTGCCTCCTGCCTAGGGCTCTTCTTAGCCAGCACACAGCTTCTCTAGAGTCATCTCTTATTTGTAGAAATCCTGAGCCCAAGATGGCCAAAATACATCTGTCCTAACACGTACATCAAACCCAGCCCTCTCTCACCCTGCGGTAGCCCAGACATGAAATTTCATTCATTTAGAGCTTGTTTTCAGGTTCAAACAGAGTAGGACTCTGATTATATGAAAGTCAAGAAAAAGCAAGGCTCATCACTTAAGAGAAAATAAATGCTGCCCCTAAAATCTTAATTTCGAGAGTCTAATCCTTGAAAGTATTCCTCTCATCATAGCATCTGTTTCATGGGTTAAGCCTGTTCTAAAAAATTAAAAAAATACTGTGAGTGGGACTTCCCTAGGGGTCCAGTGGCTAAGACTCTGTGCTCCCAGTGCAGGGGACCCAGGTTCGATCCCTGGTCAGGAAACTAGACCCCGCATGCCACAGAAAAGATCCTGCATGCTGCAACTAAGATTGAGGATCCCACATGCCACAAGTAAGAACCAGTGCAGCTGAATAAATAAGTAAATATTTTTAAAAATACTATGACTATTAGAAATCTTAACTGAATGTGAAAAAAAACCCACCTCAAACTTGCTTATGAAAAAAGAAAACTTATTAATTCACAGAGGTAGCCTTTAGGCAAGGTTTGATCCAGGCTTCCACAATGTGACCAAAGATTCCACATCCCTTTCTCTAGTTCCTGACTCTGCCTTCTTCCATATTGGCTCCATCCTCATGGAAACTTATCCCATTCCAGAACTTATTCACTCTATGTTCAAGACCAGTCTGCTTAGTGGGGCTTCCCCTATGGCTCACCGGGTAAAGAATTTACCTGCAATGCAGAAGACACAGGTTTGATCCCTGGGTTGGGAAGATTCCCCTGGTGGGCATTCACTCTACGTTGGAGACCAGTATGGAAGAGTAAACATTCATTTCCCTGAAAGCTCCAGCAAATTGAATCTCACTGCCTCCAAATGGCCCAGAAGATTATTTTTCTGCTTCCATAGATATACTGTCTTATTTTCTCTGTGTGTGATTGTTGTTATTGTTTAATAGCTAAGCCATGTCCTACCTTTTTGCAGCCCCGTGGACTGTAGCCTGCCAGGCTCTTCTGTCCATGGGATTCTCCAGGCAGAAATACTGAAGCGGGTTGCCATTTTCCTTCTCCAGGGGATCTTCCCTCTCATACAATGAGAGGGCTCGAACCTGCATCTCCTGCACTGGCAGTCGAGTTCTTCACTGTCTGAGCCATCAGAGAAGCCCCGTCTTTGTAATACTGTGGACTAATTAATAAAGGATCATTAAACATGGAAAACAGTTCTGCTACCATTTGGCCTATATGTATTAAAAATGATAACTCTTCAAACGAAGCTTCTCAAGAGTGACTCCCTCACTCAGCTTGGACACGAAAAAACCAGTTAAAGTAAAAAGGAGAAGAAGCAGCTCACAAGAATCCTCTATAAGTTCCACTCAATATTTTCTTTAGACTCAGAGATGATTCTCTGGAGGTCTGCGTTGCTAATTATAATACACAGTTTGAGACCTTGGAATTGATCTAGTATGAAAGCAGACTAAAGCCTCCTGCTATCTGGATGATTCATCAAAGCCAGAAAGTGTGCTGTGTCACCCCCCACAAGAGGAAATTGCTGGAAAACACATTATTTTTATAGAGTCATTTGGCTCAGCAAATACATTCATGTTAGTCAGGGTCAGCCTCGGGGTAAAATGAAGTGGGATCTTCACTATTAGCAACACTTTTTTACCCCAATCTTGTTCTGAGCAAATTTTCTCACCTTTCAATATCCTTGACCATTTCATGCCTGAATTAGTAACCCCATGTTGCCCCCTGGATACACAGAATTCTCTTCCTTGGAGCCCAGGTATCCTATCTCCTGGAAACACTTCATCATCATAGTCAACAGACATTGGTAGAATACCCATCATATGAACATAGTTATGTGGTGAGCTGGACATCTGTTACTTTTCTGGCTACCGTGCATCAATTTCTTTGGGGACTAGGTCTTGGACTGGTTGAGTAGCTAGACTTGCCATCCACAAATTGGCTCATTCTCCACTGACCTGATTCTCTTGGAGTCTCAATCAGGCCAGAACCCGATACCTTGTGTCCTGATAGAACCAGAACCTACCTTTTTATGACCAAGGAGGCAGAACCATAGTGACTCCCAGAGTGGTACCTTTATCCATTGCGCAGACCTGCCTATCAGAACAAAGGCACAATGACCCCGCCTGCCAGAATGGCCCAGCAATGACTCAGGGCTTGAAGGATAACAAGTTATAAGGCTTGTTATCTCTCAAATCAAGAGATAAAAGACTATCTGGACAATAAAACCAAAACCAAAGCTAGGGAATCATCATACTAAAGGGAAGAAGCAAAGGACAGAATCCAGAGAACCCACGTAAAAGTGTCACAACAGAAGCTAGGGTGCTGCCTGGACCAGGAGCACCTGCTGCTTCTCACCCACCACAGCCAAAATAGCGTCTCTTCCTCTGGGTCACTAACCTGGCTTCTGAGCACAGCCGATACCAAAATCAGTAGATGAGATGTGTATACATACACTTCCCTGGTGGTCCAGTGGTTAAGAATCTGCCTGCTAAGGCAGGGGGCACGGGTTCAATCCCTGGTCCAGGAACATCTCACATGCCGCAGGGCATCTACTGAGCCTGTGTGCCTAGAACCTGTGCTCTGGCAACAGAAGAAGCCACCACCGTGAGAAGACCACACACCACAACGAAAATAGCTCCTGCCTACCGCAACTAGAGAAAGCAACAAAGACCCATTGCAGCCATAAATAAATTAAAAATGTTTTATTTTAGAAAAAAAGATGTGCGTAAATGAAAAAAAGATAATTACAACAAAGACAAGACTTGATAAATAAATGATACAGGTCATGAATGTTAGGAATTCAGATAGAAAGAGTTCACCTCTTCCCAGGTAGCCCAGAAAATCCTGCAGGAAAAAGATAAGAATTGAAGTGGACAGTGAGATCGAGTTGAATGTCAATGGTAGTGAGGGTACATTTAAAGCAATAAAATATACCTTCACAAAGTCACACGGTCAAGACAGCAGAGGGCCTATTGAAAATACTTTTCTCTAGCCCCCTTTTCAATCAAACTAGGCCTCCTATCTCCCATTCCTTGGGGCCCTAATCTCTTTCCTCTGATCTGATAAACTAATCCTTGCTAAGGTACAAATGGATTGATGAGTTGCATATTTGCATTTTAATAAGGACGTTCTGGACACAGGGCCTTAAACCAGAGAAATGGCTACAAAGACTGGCCATTTCTGGTGCTATGATGAATTGGTAGGGAAGAAAATATAGGGCAGGTAAGTCATTTTCCTTCAAATCACTCTTTTACATGTACGGTGGGTGCTCATTTCAGCATTTAGAGTTTAATAAAATCTGTTTTGACTGGTAAGTCACATTTCTCATGGGAATAGCAGTGTGTTCATGTACCAGGCACCTGAAGCACAGCTGTGTGAGTAAAGTTCATTCACAAACCCCTGGTATTTTCCTTAACATTCCATAGGACGAATGAAAACTTTGTAGCCAGAATTGTGCTTTATGCCATGGACTTGTCATCTTTGTTCGAGAAGATGGGGAAGTCCCCTAATTACTTGGGAACACTATAAATATAACACGTTGCTTTGAAAGTTCTTGATTCTAAATCCTCTGAAGTTTGGGAAATCTTGTGGAGTAGTGACAAAGTAATAAATATAAATCACAAAGGAAATCTTTTTAATAATTAAATGTATAAATAGCCAAAAAATTTTTTAACTTATTTTGTTTTTTTTTTAAATAATAGTAGTAACATCTCTCTGAAAAGACTGTTTTATCCAGAAGATAAAATGGAAGGTAACTATGATTGTAATTTTCTTATACTAGCTCACATTTGTTTCTTTTAAACACAGGTGCTTGTCATCAAATCAGAATTAAACATTAAGGTATCACTGATAGGAAACTAAATACATCGATGACCCACAAAACACACAGGACTCTCAGAGTTCATGACAGAAGAATGCATGAACTGATTTTTTAAGACAAGAGAAAACAGTTGGTTTGGATTCTATCTCAACTTTTTTTGTGACATGAGGAAGTTCTTAACATTTCTGGACTTTACTATTTCCCTTAGCAACATGGAAAATGTAGGTAAGTCTTGGTCAACCACAGAATAGCCTTATAATGACTTCTTTCTTGAAAAGTATTAATTATTTCATATTATTTCACTCATTACAATTCAGCTTTAAAATATAAGAGAATATATACAAGGTTACTTTTGTAGGCACTCTATAAGGACTGCAAAACCAGAGGATATACTTAAGTATATAATTGACTTTTCCCACATCCATAGGATAAAAAAATTAGCCTCCTCCAGTGACCTTTATTGGGACAATGATTAAAGTCGAGCTCCAAATGGCTATTGTTGGCTACAGAGCATCACCTGACATTTTATCAAGGCTCCCTAGTTCTCAACAGGGTGATGCCTTTAAAGAATTTTCTTGTTTTGTTTTTGTTTTTAGTTCCCAGAAGAGCCAGTGTCGGCTTCTTACTTTCTCTAGAGTTTAACATATGTACGATTTCAGACCAAACACATTTCTTCTAAAAACCCACACATCAAAATTGTGCACTGCATCTTAATGCCGTCTGTGCCCTAGTATGTAATTTGTTTGGGGTTTGCTGTTGCTTTTTTGTTCTTGTTGCCTTACTTTGAATAAAGAAATTAACCAATGGATGCCTGAGGACACGCAGCACATGTTCAGGGTTTGTGACACAGGAGGGCATAAAAGCAAGGATGGTAATATCGGCTAATAGAACTCCCCATCCCATCGGGGGTTTTCATTTCTTTTGTTTGCACAATTTAAGTCGGCAAAGCTACCCCTTTAAATGACATGAACCTTTTGTCCCAATGAGATTTCAGTTATCTGGCCACAGTCTGTCAGTTTGAAACCATTTCCTTCCCAATTAGCTTGCAGTTGGGTGGTGTGTCCTGCTGTTTTGTGGTTTCTCTACCTTCATTTGACCTTCAGCATCGTCTGCGGTGCTCTCTGCTACAGTACCAAAAATCTCAACCAATGCACAGAGACACCTGGTGTGTTTGCTCAAGAACTGGGGGCTTTGAAACCTCACAGCAAGAGAGAATTGGGGGACTGCGGTGTGTCTGTAGTTGAAGTTTCCCTCGGTGACCAGGACCCTTTCTCTTCCTGGGCCTCCAGGGAATGAACACCCAGGAAAAACTCCCAGCCATTTCAGGCAGGAACAGCAGCCAAGAAAAAACATCTTTATCGGCAGATTCTATCTCTTCGACCCTTATCTTGTTTAAACTGAAATTCAGGCTGCCAGTTTCCCCTGAAGCCAATCCTCTCTAGATATTCTCCTCTCTCTTCCTTCCTGTTCCAAAATGATTGCCTGCAGACAGAACATGACCCAAACATCCTCCTCACACTCTCTTCACCACCACCACCACCCAATTCCAAAATACAACTTAGAAAGTTGCTGAGAGAGTCAATCTTAAAAGTTGTCCTCACAAGAAAAAAAATTTTTTTCTTATAACTTTGGCGATAGACAGGTGGGAACTAGACTTATTATGGTGATCATTTTGCAGTGCTTCCCTGGCGGCTCAGCGGTAAAGAATCTGCCTGCAATGCAGAAGCCGCAAGAGACACAAGTTGGATCCCAGGGTTGGGAAGATTCCCCTGGGGAAGGGCATGGAACCCCACTTCTGAATTCTTGCCTTGAGAATCCCATGGACAGAGGAGCCTGGCAGGCAGGCTACAGTCCATGGGGTCACACAGAGTCAGGCACAGAGCGACTTAGCATGCACGCACAGATATATTGAAATTAGGTTGTACACTTGAAACTAACATAATGTTGTATGTCAATTATACTTTGATAAAATAGAATACAACTAGGGACCTCCCTGGTGGTGCAGTGCTTCCAAGGCAGAGAATGTGGGTTCAATCCCTGGACCGGGAACTAAGATCCCAAATGCAGCATGGTCAGAAAATGAAAATAAAAAATTTTTAAAAGAATAATAGTGAACAGTATAGAATAACAAAAGTTGGAGGGAAATCAATGAATCCACCTCAAACACCCCATCTGTTGAAAAAGATCCCAGAGCCAATATTAAATAAATACCAGCTCACCCAGCACTTATATAGTTTTAGGTAAAATCCTTCTAGCAGTGTCAGCTGCTACATCTGGTAAGAGTCCACAGAATCATTAAGGAAATCTTGAAGTCAAAATATAAAAGAGAGACCTGCTTCCGTGAATGTATATGGGTATCATTAAGGTACAGGAAGGGATGTAGAAAATAGTATTCGGTCTCTTAAAAAAAAATTTAAGTGGCATCTTTACCTTAAAATTTTAACATTTCTTAATGTTTAAATAAAAGAGAAATTTGTTCAGAACCAATCTGTCTTTTTTAAATTTCAAAAAGAAGTAAGACTTTCAATATCATTTGTTTCAGCCAGGTCATACTGCATGGGAGGAAATCAAGCCACTGTCCCAGAAGTCCAGGCAACCAAGGCCCCCCAGAAGTCCAGGCAGCCAATCAAGATGAGTGAAATGACCCCCCACAGCCCAGCCCCGTAGCTGAGCACAAAGGGCAGCTCTCCTCACTCCTAGCTTGTTTTTTGCTCTTTTTGTTGTTTTTATTTTTCTGTTTGTTTTTTTCTTTATTGTTCTGAGGGATTCAGAAGAGGTTGGAGAAGTAACCATAACAGAAAAGAGAGGTCTAGGTCTTCAAAACTGTTTTTTCTGCATTTCACTGGAAGCCTGCCTCTTTTGACATTCAAACCATCAACCTTTCTCTGAGTGAAAACTCTGAAAAGGAAGAGAAACTGCAATCCAGCCTGAGAAGTTTGACAAAGAAATAAAGCTAAGAAATGTCACAAGGGTTAAAGCTGAGCATCCAGACCATACAAAGAGGCCTTAAGTGAGCTTATTGTCCTGGGAGCACAACCGTAAAAATCGGTACTGCCCCAGCTCTTCCATCTGTCAATCAGAAAACAGGAGGGCAAGAACTTAGAAAGCTGAAGTGATGAGTTTCTAAGTAAACTCTAAGGAGATTCTACTATTATTTGTGCTAGAGTGTGATCCGTCACTCCATCATAACCATCATCCTTGCTTCAAAGTCACTGTTCTCCCCAACACCCACTAGAATGAATGGTTACATTTAAAAAGACAGATAACACCACACACTAGAAAGAAAATGGAGCAACCAGAATTATCATGCATTGTTGGTGAACTGACCAGAATCATCATGCATTGTTGGTGAAACGGTAAAAAGGGGCAACCACTTTGAAAAAAGACCTAATGTACATCTACCCTGTGGCCCAGGACCACCTCTCCCAAGCATTTACCTGAGAGCAGCAAAAACATATTTATAAAAAGACCTGTACAAGAATCTTCAGAGCAGCTTTCTTCATGAAATCTGAAAACAGAAAAACCCACCCATGGAAAAATGGATAAACAATAGTCATACAAGGAATACCACTCAACTATAAAAAGAACCAACTGCTGACATGCATGACAGCATGCATGTGTGCCAAGTCGTTTCAGTCATTTCCAACTCTTTGCAATACTCTGGATTGTAGCCTGCCAGGCTCCTCTATCCATGAGATTCTCCAGGCAAGAATGCTGGAGTAGGTTGCCATGCCCTCCTCCCTTCCCAACCCAGGGATCGAACCCGTGTCTCCTGCAGGTCCTGTATTGCAGGCAGATTCCTTACCTCTGATCCACCAGGAAAGCCCCAAAACACGGATGAATGACTTTCAAATACAATATACTAAGTGGAAGAAGCCTTACACAAGAGTGCGCTGGTGGGAAAATCTAAATAGGGGTTGTCTCTGGGGGTGGGGGTGAGGGGGACAGGAAATGGTATGAAGGGATTTTTTGAGGTGGTGGTAATATTTCATATCTTGAGGAGGGGTTTGACTTACACAGATAGCCCTGTTTATCAAAATGCAGCAAATGCACACAGGATCCAGGCAATTCATGGCATATTAATCTTAGATCAAAAGGAACGAGATGTAAACAAATACTAAACTTTAGTTAAAGAAGGTGTGTTACGAAGTATTTAGGTAGGAGTATACTGATGTCTGGGGTTCCTGGGTGGCACTAGTGGTAAAGAACCCATCTGCCAATGCAGGAGATGTAAGAGGCACAGGTTCAATCCCTGGGTTGGGAAGATCCCTTAGGGGAGGACATGGCAACCCACTCTAGTATTCTTGCCTGGAGAATCCCATGGATAGAGGAGCCTGGTGGGTTACAGCCCATAGGGTCACACAGAGTCGAACACGACTGAAGGGACTTAGCACACGCACGTGTGCGTGTGCACACACACACACACACACACACACACTGAGGTCTATGGGTTTACTTTGAAATACCTCAGATTCAGAAACTCAGAGACAACAGAAGGATGGATACATGATAGATAGATAATAAAAGAAATATAATAAAATATTAATGGCAGGATGTAGGTGATAAGTATACAAGTGATTGCTAGAAAATTCTTTCAACTTCACTGTAATAAAGAAAACCTCATAATAAAACATGGGAGGCAAATCCTCTGAGAATGCCCAATCCACATTAGCAAATCTCACCTTCTCTTTCACATACAAAGTATCTTGTGCTCTAGGAGTCTCCAATCCCAGGGGTAAAAGTCACTAATTTGGAACTCCGAGGATCCTGTGAGCTTGCACAGGAGAAAGTAGGGCAGCCCCAGCAGCAGGGTGGTGCCATCTGACCAGCTTGATCTTGTGTCCTGGAAATACTACTTTGAAGAAGTCATCAAAGTTCTCTTCCCATCTATAAAATGGCTCATCATCACCCAGCTGTGCAAGTTGGGATGAGGGTCAAAGAGGACCATGTACAGCATCAACCGGCCCCTGACACCTACAAAGTGCTCAGCATATGGACCTCTCATGTGGCTGGCTGCTTAACAGCAATGTTCAAGTTAGTTTGACAACAGATTCAGTTCAGTTCAGTTCAGTCACTCAGTCAAGTCCAACTCTTTACAACCCCATGGACTGCAGCACACCAGGCTTCCCTATCCATCACCAACTCCCAGAGCTTGCTCAAACTCATGTCCATTGAGTCAGTGATACCATCCAACCATCTCATCCTCTGTCATCCCCTTCTCCTCCTGCCTTCAACCTTTCCCAGCATCAGGGTCTTTTCCAATGAGCCAGTTCTTCACATTAGGTGGACAAAGTATTGGAGCGTCAGCTTCAAAATCAGTCCTTCCAATGACTATTCAGGACTGGTTTCCTTTAGGATTGACTGGTTGGATCTCTTTGCAGTCCAAGGGACTCTCAAGAGCCTTCTCCAATACCACAGTTCAAAAGCACCAATTCTTTAGTGTTCAGCTTTCTTTATGGTCCAACTCTCATATCCATACATGACTACTGGGAAAACCATAGCTTTGATTATACGGACCTTTGTTGGCCAAGTAATGTCTCTGCTTTTTAATATGCTGTCTAGTTTGGTCATAGCTTTTCTTCCAAGGAACAAGTGTCTTTTAATTTTATGGCTGCCGTCACCATCTGCAGTGATTTGAGAGCCCCAAAAAATAAAGTCTTTCACTGTTTCCATTGTTTCCCCATCTATTTTCCATGAAGTGATGGGACCAGATGCCATAATCTTCGTTTTTTGAATGTTGAGTTTTAAGCCAGCTTTTTCAGTCTCCTTTTTCACTTTCATCAAGAGGCTCTTTAGTTCCTCTTTACTTTCTGCCATAATGGTGGTGTCATCTGCATATCTGAAGTTATTGATATTTCTCCCAGCAAACTTGATTCCAGCTTGTGCTTCATCCAGCCCAGCATTTTACACAATGTACTCTGCATATAAGTTAAATAAGCAGGGTGACAGTATACAGCCTTGTTGTATTCCTTTTCCAATTTGGAACCAGTCCATTACCTTCAACATATTAGATAGGACATCACTGGTGGTCCACTGGTTGTGAATCTGCCTGCCAATGCAGGGGACACAGATTCGGTCCCTGCTCTGTGAAGATTTCACATGGCATGGGGCAACTAAGCCTGTGTGCCACAACTAATGAAGCCCGCACACTCTAGGGCCCATGCTCTGCAACACGAGAAGTCACCACAATGAGAAGCCTGGGCACTGCATCTAGAGAAAGATCAGGTGCCACAGCAAAGACCCAGCACAGCCAAAAAGTAATAAATTAATTTATTTTTAAAAAACATTCTAGAGAGATCTTCATGTAGAGAACTATGCTTGAGAAATACCTTATTTGGAAGCACACTGTTTTAACATCTGAACTTCCTTCAGAGCGTTCCAGGTGCAGCAGTCTGGGGGCTGTGTGGGACTCAGATGAGAAGGAATGTCCCTGTGATAGCACAGTACTGTAGAAATCAAAGCAGATAGAACAATACCATCAAGCCGGGAACGGTCGGGGCACTAGTATTCCCTGTTGGTTTTGCAGTGTTTCCAATTTCAAGCACACACGCAGGCGCATGCATACCATTGCTTTCAACTGTTGGAAGGCTGTCTTAAAGGGCAGCTAAGCACAGCATGGTTATCCATTCGCTCTCTTCTTCTCTTCTGAAGACCCTCCACCCCTCACCCCTCCAGAGTAACTACTTCATAAGCATTTCCTTGGCCGGCACAGGGCCCTGGCTTGCTGAACAATAAGTGCTCTGTTTCTCATGACTGTGCTCCTGCCAAAAAAAAAAAAAAAAAAGCCCTTTATACCATGCCAAGATTAAACCTTCTTCTCGTTTTACTCGAATGCCTGTATTTCAACATAATGAATTCTTGGAGGAAACCATAATCGAGGTAGTCCAAATTGTATACAGTCATCATATATATATTACATTTCTTGAGGAACTATATTGAGAAAAATGCTGTTCCTGGAGACTCTGTTGCCATCTTTCCTTCTGCAGAGCCCCACCTCCCCCACTGCCCCGACCCCCGCCAAGCAAGAAATTCTGTCGAATACTAGCAATCATACATAAAGCCACCAGCAAGCTCTGATTTATCCTCCTTGTCTGGTAAGAACATTCCCTTAGCAGTTTCATAAATAGTGCATATTGCTTTAAGACCACTGCCTCTGATTGAAGGATTCTGATTATGGTTTCATAGGACGGCCCTGTAATAAGGGAGTCTGAGAACTGAGAATGAGGTAGCTTGAGGTCGCCAACCAGATAGGTGACTTGCAGGCTGAATATAACGCTGCCTGTTAATGATGGTGTCACTGGCTCTCTCTAGCAGAGACCCTGCATATTATGGGCCAGGTTCAATGGTGGGCCTGAGTGATCCTCTCTGAACCATAAGCAAACACAGTACTTGACTCCACTGTACCCAGCCCACCTCCCAGCACCTGGAAAGCCCTTGATAAAAGTGGATTAGATGAAATGATGAGGCTGCAGGATGGAGGTAGTTTGGTGCCATATTTGCATGCACAGAATCTGGGCTCCTAGGTTCAAATCTTGACTCTACTTACCAGTGATGGAAACTGAGACAAGCTACTTAACCTCTTGGTTCCTACAAGGATGTAGCCAGCGGGCAAGACCAATATCTGGACCAGTGTCTAGAACACTGAGATGCTGATCTGATACTGAGCTAACAGGTCTGTAAGCTGGATCTTGAGGTCACCACTCACCCCTCCTGCTTCCCAGGTGGTGCTAATGCTAAAGAACCCACCTGCCAATGCAGGAGATGTAAGAGGCACAAGTTCGATCCCTGGGTCAGGAAAATCCCCTGGAGGAGGGCAAGGCAACCTGCCCCAGTACTCTTGCCTGGAGAACGCCATGGACAGAGGAGCCTGGCGGGCTACGGTCCATAAGGTCGCACAGAGTAGGACACGACTGAAGCGGCTTAGCTCTCACACGTGTGTGTCATCCTTGTATAGCAGGCCTGGGATTTCTCTAGACTGCACACGAACTGGTCCTTTATCTTTCAGCTCCTCTACTGCCCAGTAGAAATTCCCTGATTATGGCTGATTCTCTCAGAAGCAGCAACTAGCATACAACTAGGTGCCACAGAGAAGGTACTCAGTAACCCTGGAGGGAACATGTGTTTGGTCTAACACTTAGACCTGTATCCTGAGCTTCCACCCATGCAGAGGGGGCTACATGGGCACTAACACCCTTCACCTTCCTGCTTGTTCACTCTCATCCTCACCAGGAAAAGTGAAAATATTAGTCACTCTGTTGTGTCTGACTCTTTGTGACCTCATAGAGGGGGGCCCGCCAGGGCTCATTCCAGCCAAGAATACTGGACTGGGCAGCCATTCCCTTTTCCAGGGGGTCTTCCTGGCCCAGGGATCGAACTTGGGTCTCCTGCATTGCAGGCAGATTCTTTACCATATGAGCCACCAGGGAAGTCTCCATCTTCACTGGGAAAGAATGACTAAAGCATCTCACTGGGAAACTCAGGGGAAATCGCTTGGTGATGGTGACTCAGCCCCTCACTCTCTGCCATCTGGTGAAAGAGTCTCGTGGAAGGAGGGCCTGGTTTTTTCCAGAGATGTCTGTGCTGAGTGTGTACATTTGGAAACCCTGGGTTTCAGGATTTGTAAGCCCATTTGCCCACAGAGTAAGGCTACGCCCTCCAAAGTCAGCTTCATCTGCATCCCAACATACTCAGCAGTCAAGAGAAAGAGGAATTCACCAGCTTCACTCTGAAAACTATAGTGGCCAGGAATGTACAGACATACAAAGGGAGCTCTTTTTCTTTATATTTATAACGTCATGGCAGAATGACTACTATTATTCATTTTTAAGGGATGATTTCATCTGCTAATTACATTAGCTACGTTCTTTCCGAAGTCAGTTGGAGGTCCAAGACCAAACCATGAGTCTCTTGGCTTTCATTTCTTGATTAAGCCTCTGGACCAAGCACACAACCTCCCTGTTTATACAGTGCAATGGAATAAGGCGCTTCATGTAGATGGCAAGAGGGGAAGGAAGACAAGAGGAAGGTAGTGCCACTGTGTTCGAGTCAATAAGGAAGAATGAGATGGGATCAAACAGGGCTGCAGAACCTGGAAAGTAAGCCAGTTGTAACAAGTTTTTGTTGTTCAGTCACTAAGTCATGTCCGACTCTTTGCAACCCCATGGACTGCAGCACTTCAGGCTTCTCTGTCCTCTACTATCTCCCAGAGTTTGCTCAAACTCATGTCCATTGAGTTGGGGATGCTATCTAATCATCTCATCCTCTGTCACCCCCTTCTCCTCCTGCCCTCAGTCTTTCCCAGCATCAGGGTCCTTTCTTATGAGTCAGCTCTTCACATTAGATGGCCAAAGTATTGGCGCTTCAGTATTGATAAAAGTATTGGAGCTACCTGTAACAAGTACCTCTTGTAACTTACCTGGGACACTTGTGTTTGGCAGTAAAATCGTGGTGTTGGTTTAAAAAAGGACTGATTTTTCTATTAATAGACTTAACATGTCCCTGACATATATTTGCTTTCTCTAAGGATCACTGCCCCTGCAGTAATCCCACTTCCTGGAAAAGTGGTTCTCAGACTCTTTGGTCTTAGAGTTCCTGTCCATTCTTCACAATGAGAACTCCAAAGAGCTTTGGCTTATGTGAGTGATATCCAGCTAGTCAGACTATATTAGAAATTAAGACAGAAAATTTATAAATATTCATGTAGTCATTTATTTTAAAAAAACAATAAGCCCATGACATGTTAATATAAACTACACTAAATAAAATTTTATTTTAAAGAATATATTTTCCAAAACAAAAACTAATGAGAATACTTCTGTTTTACATTTTTATGAATCTCTTTAATGTCTGTCTGAAGAAAAGATAACTAGATTCTGGTATCTGTTTCTGCATTCAATTTGCTGAATGCATATTCAGTCTTCCAGTCATGTCCACCTCTTTGTGACCCTATGGACTATAGCTTGCCAGGCTCCTCTGTCCATGGAATATTCCAGGCAAGAATAACTGGATGAGTTGCCATTTCCTACTCCAGGGGATCTTCCCAGTCCAGAGATCCAACTTGCATCTCCTGCATTGGCGGCAGATTTTTTCTTTAACCACTGCACCACCTGGGAAGCTCCTAGTCTGATGTAATATGTTGTTTTAATTAATGTATTTGAAGAAAATCCATCCTCACTCAGGTCACTGGAAAAGGTGGGTCCCTCATAGACCCTGAAAAGGGACTTGGAGACCTTCAGAGTCTCCAGACCACACTTGAGAACCCCGAAACCAGCGGACTTTTGAAGTCATGAAAGAGAGGACTGAGGCAGGGTTTTCTCTCTCTCATCATCTCTTCTCTGAACTATATTCTTTGAGCTCCATCCTCTTCTTCTTTGCCCTCTTGCTTCTCGAATGTCGGTAATGAGGACAAGTCACATCTGACAGTGTTTTCTACTTTGAGACCCTTCTAACCCACCCACTGCTGCTGCCAAGCAGAGCATGGGTAAAACTATACCAGGACTTTGCCTGGAATTTTCTCTGCCTTGAATATCTCCTGGGAACCAAGGGCAATAGCCATCAACTTATTGCATATCCACTCACAGGCTTTGTATTTCCATCAGAAATATCATTTCTAGGACTTCCCTGTGGCCCAGTGGTTAAGACTCCGCACTTCCACTGCATGGGGCATAGGTTCAATCCCTGGTCAGGGAACTAAGATCCCAAATGCTGCACTGTGCGGCCAAAAAGAAAAATGTCATTTCTTTCCTCACTTGCTCCTCATCTCTTAGTATCACCCAACAGTCTCCCTAGATGTGTCCATGGAGCATGTGATTTTATAACATCTAAGAACCCCTGGAGGAGACTCATCTGAAGAGGTCCAGAAAGAGATATAGAAACCATCCTAAGATATGTTGTACAGAGGCAAAAATCAAGGATCCAGGAGAATTAATAAAGGAAAGAAGCCCTTTGTGTGTGTGTGTGTGTGTGTGAATTTTTCATGTATTCCATTATAATTTCCAAGGAATTATTTTGAAAATATAAAAGCTATAAAAGGAAACATATTGGGCCCAGAATGGGAATAAGATTTCACTAAAGAATTACAATATCCACAGCAGGGGCCATTTCATCTTATAAATAAGCAATCTGTATTTACTTTCCAGATAACAGTTACCAAAAGTGAGTCAAGGGACAACCAAGTCCTGTGGCTTTTTCACCAGCATCTCCTAACACTACAGTGGGTGTCTATGTCTGTGGGAGGTTTTCCAAAGACCTGAAAATATGTTAATCACTTAGTCTTATCTGACTATTTGCAACCCCATGGACTGTAGTCCACCAGGCTCCTCTGTCCATGGGATTCTCCAGGCAAGAATATTGGAATGGGTTGCCATGCCCTTCTCCAGGGGATCTTCCCGAGCCAGGGATTGAAAGCAGAGTCTCCTGTATTGCCGGCAGATTATTTACCATCTGAGCCACCAGGGAAGCCCCCAAAGACCTGAGGATATTTGGTTTCCCCTTTTCATTGAATGAATAAAATATATTTGTTCATGTATATTGAACAAGCAATCAGCCCCTGCCTCGAATTCTCAAGTTCCCTATATAGTATTGATATGTAGAACTAGCAGAAGGACCTGTACACCAGCCCATAGTGGTGGTTTTAATGATGCAGCCTCTCACCACAATCAAACTTTGAAGTATGTGTGCCCATCTAGATCTCCAGCACCGCACACCCTTGCTCTCTCCAAAGAAGAGAAAGAAGTAGCTTTTCCCTGCCTGCACCCATTCATCCCAATCCTGCTCAAATGTCTCTCATTTGCTTCCTTTTCTTTAGAACCAGGAAACTTGAATTTTACAAGGAATTGCTTAGAGACAGCTTCCCCAGTGCCTGCCCCAGAAAGAAGCTTCTAAACTTTCAGTAAATTGTGAAGAGGCCATGCATAGGGGATCGGAGCTAACTCTGTCACTTTTCACCTTTCACCACTGGCCAAGCTCAATCACTGAAGAGAAGATTATCAACCCCAAAGAAGGACTTACTTCCTCCCCTCTCTCTCCCTCTCCCACTCTCTCTCTCTCATCCCCTCCCTTTTCAGCTCTAGCTGCAAGTCATCAGAATTAAACCCTTCTTGGTCCTGGTTTGTGGGTGAGGGATGTACATTCCCCAAACCTGGGTGCGGTATAAATGTACAAGTCTTTTTTCTAGTATATCCTACTCAAATGCCAGGAGCCCCAGAGTCTCTATGCCTCTGGGAAGCCCTCAATAGCCAGCAGCAAAATCTTCAGGAGAGAGTGGCCCTTCCCACCCCACCCCCAACATTAGAAGGGCACTCAAGGAAGAACATTAGCTGACAGGGTTCTTGGAAGAATGTTTTCCATTCCCGTAAGAGCATCTTCCCAAAGGGAGATTTCAATCACTGCTTCGGTTTATGCTTTCACTTTAGTTTGCATCTACCCCTCTACAGGAAATCAATCAACAAATATTTAATCAGCACCTACTATGTATCTATCACTTGGAGAGACTCTAGAGTAAGAAACAAGAAGAACAAAAGCATAATCTTCGCCCTCGAGATCATGACCTATTTAGGAAGAAAAAGCTAACACAAAACAATTAAATGCTACACCGCATGGATCTAAATAAGGGAGAGAGTAGTAGGAAACTATATCTTAGAGGAGATAAAATTAGTCTTAGGACTTGAAAGATATCTAGGATTTAAACAAGGAGATGAGAGAGGTCACCAAAAGCAAAAAGAGATGGTATAATTAGGGGTGCTAAGGAGACTGCACCAATTAGGAATAAGAAAACACCCCAGAAAGTCCTGGGAAATAGAGTGATTAGAGACCAGTGTGGAAAGTCAGAGACTTCAGTCCAGCTGAACACAAACTTGGTGCTTTCTGCACTTAATAATTTTAAGTTTTTCCTTAGATTCTTTCCCTGGAAAACCAGGGATATTATCACTGTGTTGTGGTGGCTGAGATTTCTGAAACGATGTGATAAACACTTTACCTGAAATTCCATTTAGAACTGTAAACACAGCCCTTTAAAAAAAAAAAAAAGTATTATTAAAACAATCAAACTGTAAAGCATGAAGACATTCATTTTGATGATTCTTTAGGGCAACTGTTTTCACCCTGCCTCCTCTGAGTCCTCTGATTCCACAGGGAGGCCCCCTCTAGGACAGCCTTGGGAGATGAGACAGAGATAAGGCAATGGGGGCCTGGGGGCCTGAGAGCAACCAGGCTTTGATCCGCTTGTTATCCGGTTTCTATTTAGGATTTTCAAACAAACACATAAATAAATCCCTGCAAAGAAATCTTTGATTACCAGTCATTTGTGTGTCATCAGAAATACTTATCAATGTATTGGGGTTGAATTATTTTAAGGAAACACACACAAAACTCACACTGTCATTATGATAGTATTGATGGATTTATTGTCTTGTTTCTCAGGAACTTGAGTACTAACTGTGTACTTGGCACCTATGACTACTCAACATACACAAGGGGGTGACACCAGATCAGTGTTTTGAAAGGATAAGAACACATATATGAGAAGGCTTATGGGGCTTCCCTCATAGGCCAGTTGGTAAAGAATCGCCTGGAATGCAGGAGACTTGGGTTCAATTCCTGGGTCTAGAAGATCCCCTGGAGAAGGGAAAGGCTACCCACTCCACTATTCTGGCTTGGAGAAGAATACTGGAGTTGGACTCGAAAGAGCGACTTTCACTTTCATGAGTAGTCTGATTCATAACCACAGTGTTACAAGATACTATTAAACTAAGCCTGAGAGAGGTATAAGATATCTGCCCACAGTCATGCAGCTAGAGAGAGGCAGAAACTAACCTCAAGTTTACGTCATGAGTCACAAGGATTAATTGACAAGTGTGTGTTCGGTTTTTCAGTCATGTCCGACTCTTTGTGACCCCGTGGACTAGAGCCTCTGTCCATGTGATTCTCCAGGCAAGAATACTGGAGTGGGTTGCCATGCCCTCCTCCAGGGGATCTTCCTAACCCAGGGATCAAACCCAGGTCTCCTACATTGCAGGCTGATTCTTTACCCTATAAGCCACCAGCTAAGCCCAAGAGTACCGGAGTGGGTAGACTATCCCTTCTCCAGGGAATCTTCCCAACTCAGGAATTGAACTGGGGTCTCCTGCAATGGAGGTGGATTTTTTTTATCAGCTGAGCTACCAGGGAAGCCCTACACTCTCTCTTATACTTATAGGTTTAAATAACCAACCTCTGGGTCCTTAACCAGGGAAGAACTCTCCCACCATATTTCTCCTTGCCTTGGCTTCTGCTCCTGCTCAAGCTCAAGATGACAAATTCAAATAAGAAAATGAGGACAAGATTGAAGACTACTTTTAAAGGAAAAAGAAATTACTAGACCTGAATACTGGATATTTTTTAAAACATGTGACTATTAACTTCATCTTTGGTGGCACATACCCTGTAACATTGTTAGTTCAGAAGCCAAGCTCAGGAATCACATTATTGGCTAACAAGATTTGGATACTTGTTGTTGTCACACTGCAATAAAAAAAAAGGGGAGGGGGAGTGGAGGGGAGAAAAGAAGCATTTCTAAATTGCTCTTGGAAGAGGGGGTATCTCACAAAATTGCCCAGTTGCACCGTACGGAACCATTACTCTTACAATCACTAGGAACAAAATCAGGCATACTCTGCAGAAGTCAGCAAAATTAACTGGGCCCTAAGCAACTGCTTATTTGTTCATTTCAGAAATACATTATCAACAGAGGCAAGAGGAGGAAAGTGAGACTATAGGATGCTACCAAACTGTTCTCTTGCTGAAGTTATCTCAGTTCACTGTCAATTCCATCAAAGAGCTTTCAGAATATTTGCCTTTCTCCTCTTAATCAGGAGGTGGTGGTGGTTGTTCTTTAGTCACTCAGCCACCTCTGTTTCTTTTGCGACCCTATGGACTGCAGCCCACCAGGGTCTTCTGTCCATGGGATTTTCCAGGCAAGAATACTGGAGTGGATTGCCATTTCCTTCTCCAGGGCATCTTCCCCACCCTGGGATCGAACCTGAGTCTCCAGCATTGCAGGAAGATTCCTTACCACTGAGTCATCAGGTTGTGTAGCATTGAAACAGCATCCAAAAAAAGTACATCATTAGCATAAAACAATATTAGCATAAATATGTAAACAGGAGGATTGGGATTTTTAGGGGTGGGAGAAAGCAGCTCATGTAAGTGGCCTCCTCATTTCATTGGAGCCGATAAAACTGTGAAATTTCCATAATAACAGAGAGTACCGAAAACAAACAGCAATTTTATTTGATAGGGAAATTGCATCCTGTTACTGGATATAAAATTCTACAGCATGTTTGGTGGTATTTTCAAAGCACTGAAAATGTAGACATATGTTTTCATTTTTAAGTTCAATTGTAATGTAAATAATAAATCCACCACAATTTGGCTGGTCCAGAGACTGCTGGCATTGTTAACTCAGAAACTCAGAGATGCAAACGCTCTGCTTACCTTGCTAGGGCCTCAGCCAGAAGACCCCTATAAACCTATAGATGTTAAGATATGCCCTTTGCATCATCTACATTTCTGTCTGGCTTAAAGCTCTTCTGGCATTCCCTGTTGTTATTTGTATCACATTTTAACCACTCATTGTATTTTGATGCCCTTCTTTCTCTCTTACATGTATCCTTTTTAATTTCTTCCTACTTCTCTGCTCACTTGCTCAACAACAAATCAAGTCTATCTTCCCTCAGCTCCTCAGTACACTCCATTCTGGTAAGTTGATTGAGAAGGGGCCGTGCTCCCCCCTCCCCTGTATCCATGCATTTTGAAATGTGACTTTGCAACCTCTGTCATCAAACGAGCTAGCCTTGTCATCAACTAGGGCCAACAGTACCCAGGGCAGGTAACAGAGGACTAGACCAAGATGGACCCTCAGTAGGCCCAGGGTGTTTATACTTGCTCCTGAAACACTGCCATTTTTGCTGGAATCAGCTCATAATAACCTTTGAAAGGATGAGAGACCACGTGGAGGAAGGAGAGTCATCCAGCCTCCAGAAGAATAGCCTGGTCAACCAGGTGTTCCAATAGACACACAAGGAAGAGTAAATCAAGACAATGAACATTTCAGTCAGTTCAGTTCAGTCGCTCAGTCATGTCCGACTCTTTACAACCCCATGAACCCCAGCACACCAGGCCTCCCTGTCCATCACCATCTTCCAGAGTCCACCCAAACCCATGTCCATTGAGTCAGTGATGCCATCCAACCATCTCATCCTCTATCGTCCCCTTCTTTGCCTGCCTTCAATCTTTCCAGCATCAGGGTCTTTTCCAATGAGTCAGCTCTTCACATCAGGTGGCCAAAGTATAGGAGTTTCAGCTTCAGCATCAGTCCTTCCAACGAACACCCAGGATTGATCACCTTTAGGATGGACTGGGTGGATCTCCTTGCAGTCCAAGGGACTCTCAAGAGTCTTCTCCAACACCACAGTTCAAAAGCATCAATTCTTCAGCGCTCAACTTACTTTATAGTCCAACTCTCACATCCATATATGACTACTGGAAAAATCATAGCCTTGACTAGATGGACTTTTGTTGGCAAAGTAATGTCTCTGCTTTTTAATATACTGTCTAGGTTGGTCATAACTTTCCTTCCAAGGAGTAAGCGTCTTTTAATTTCATGGCTGCAATCACCATCTGAAGTGATTTTGGAGCCCAAGAAAATAAAATCTGCCACTGTTTCCACTGTTTCCCATCTATTTACCACGGAGTGATGGGACCAGATGTCATGATCTTAGTTTTCTGAATGTTGAGCTTTAAGCTAACTTTTTCACTCTTCTCTTTCACTTTCATCAAGAGACTTTTTAGCTCTTCTTCACTTTCTGCCACAAGGGTGTGCCATCTGCCTATCTGAGGTTACTGATATTTCTCCCGGCAATCTTGATTCCAGATTGTGCTTCTATCAGCGCAGCATTTCACATGATGTACTCTGCATATAAGTTAAATAAGCAGGGTGACAATATACAGCCTTGACGTACTCCTTTTCCATGGAGAATCAGTCTGTTGTTCCATGGCCAGTTCTAACTGTTGCTTCCTGACCGGCATACAGATTTCTCAAGAGGCAGGTCAGGTGGTCTGGTATTCCCATCTCTTTCAGAATTTTCCACAGTTTATTGTGATTCACACGGTTAGAGGCTTTGGCATAGTCAATAAAGCAGAAATAGATATTTTTCTGGAACTCTCTTGCTCTTTCGATGATCCAACAGATGTTGGCAATTTGATCTCTGCTTCCTCTGCCTTTTCTAAAACCAGCTTGAACATCTGGAGGTTCACAGTTCACGTACTGTTGAAGCCTGGCTTGGAGAATTTTGAGCATTACTTTGCTAGCGTGTGAGATGAGTGCAACTGTGCAGTAGTTTGAGCATTCTTTGGCATTGCCTTTCTTCGGGGTTGAAATGAAAACTGCCCTTTTCCAGTCCTGTGGCCATGGCTGAGTTTTCCAAATTTGCCAGCATATTGAGTGCAGCACTTTCACAGCATCATCTTTTAGAATTTGAAATAGCTCAACTGGAATTCCGTCACCTCCACTAGCTTTGTTTGTAGTGATGCTTCCTAAGGCCCACTTGACTTCACATTCCAGAATGTCTGGCTCTAGGTGAGTGATCATACCACCATGATTATCTGGGTCATGAAGATCTTTTTGTACAGTTCTTCTGTGTATTCTTGCCACCTCTTTTTAACATCTTCTGCTTCTGTTAGGTCCCTACCATTTCTGTCCTTTATTGAGCCCATCTTTGCATGAAATATTCCCTTAGTATCTCTAATTTTCTTGAAAAGATCTCTACTCTTTCCCATTCTATTGCTTCCCTCTATTTCTTTGCACTGATCACTGAGGAAGCTTTCTTATCTCTCCTTGCTATTCTTTGGAACTCTGCATTCAAATGGGTATAACTTTCCTTTCTTCCTTTGCTTTTCGCTTTTCTTTTTTCTCAGCTATTTGTAAGGCCTCCTCAGACAGCCATTTTGCTTTCTGGCATTTCTTTTTTAGGGGATGGTCTTGATCCCTGTTTTTTGTACAATGTCACAAACCTCTGTCCATAGTTCATCAGGCACTCTGTCTATCAGATCTAGTCCCTTGAATCTATTTCTCACTTCCACTATATAATCGTAAGGGATTTTATTTAGGTCATACTGAATGGTCTAGTGGTTTTCCCTACTTTCTTCAATTTCAGTCTGAATTTGGCAATAAGGAGTTCATGATCTGAGCCACAATCAGCTCCCAGTCTTCTTTTTGCTGACTGTATTGAGCTTTTCCATCTTTGGCTGCAAAGAATATTATCAATCTGATTTCAGTGTTGACCATCTGGTGATGTCATGTGCAGAGTCTTCTCTTGTGTTGTTGAAAGAGGGTGTTTGTTATGACCAGTGCATTCTCTTGGCAGAACTCTATTAGCTTTTGCCCTGCTACATTCTGTACTCTGAGGCCAAAAATGCCTGTTACTCCAGGTGTTTCTTGACTTCCTACTTTTGCACTCCAGTCCCCTATGATGAAAAGGACATCTTTTTTGGGTGTTAGTTCTAAAAGGTCTTGTAGGTCTTCATAGAACTGTTCAACTTCAGCTTCTTCAGCATTACTGGTTGGGGCATAGACTTGGATTACCATGATATTGAATGGTTTGCCTTGGAAACAAACAGAGATCATTCTGACGTTTTTTAGATTGCATCCAAGTACTGCATTTCAGACTCTTATTGAGTATGACAGCTACTCCATTTCTTCAAAGGGATTCTTGCCCACAGTAGTAGATATAATGGTCATCTGAGTTAAATTCACCCATTAGTTCGCTGATTCCTAAAATATCAACATTCACTCTTGCCATCTCCTGATTGACCACTTCCAATTTGCCTTGATTCATGGATCGAACATTCCAGGTTCCTATGCAGTATTGCTCTTTACAGCATCGGACCTTGCTTTTATCACCAGTGTTCCATAACGAACACTTAGCCCAGCCTAAATTACCAACTCCCAGAATCATATGCTAAATAGATGGTCATTGTTTTAAGCCTCAAAATCATATGCTAAATAGATAGTCATTGTTTTAAGCCTCTGAGTATTAGGCTGGTTTGTTATACAGCAATGGCAAATGGATATATCTATATTATGTTGTTTTCCTCTTATGTCTCTGCATTACTCACACCTGACAGTATATATTCCTAACATTTCCAGAAATCCCAGCACACCTTGGAAAATGACACTCACCAACAAAACAAACCATACCCACCGCTAACTCCCATTTATGAAGGTGGTGGTGTTCATTGTTCAGTTGCCCAGTCATGTCCAGCTCTTAGAGACTCCATGGACTGCAGCACTCCAGGCCTCCCTGTGCCTCATCATCTTCCGGAGGTTGCCCAAGTTTATGTCTATTGCATCAGAGATGCCATCCAGCCATCTCATCCTCTGACACCCTCTTCTCCTCCTGCCCTCAATCTTTTCCAGCACCAGGGACTTTTCCAATGAGTCAGCTCTTTGCTCATCAAAGGACCAAAATACTGGAGTTTCAACTTCAGATTCAGTCCTTCCAAAGAGTATTCAGGGTTGATTTTCCTTAAGATTGACTGGTTTGATCTCCTTGAAGGTGTAGTAGGCACCAAGATGGTGGTCTTCAAGCTAAAAGGATACAGATGACATTCCCAAATTCTCCCACCACAAACCCCCATGGTCTTTTTCAATTTTATTTTCTATCCCAATGCCCTTCAACATGGGACTTGAGATGTTATGTACCTATTATGGAGAGATTACTAAAAAAAAAAAAAATTCTTTTTTCAAAATTCTTCATAGATTACATGACATCCATAAAGCTTCCCAATTTTAAAGCCAAACAATATTTACTCTTGTTCAAATTCACCCAGCAATGTAAAGTACCTCTCAGAAGCAAATGGAATTGAATCCATTGATTTCCATGTAATTTATTAATTTCAGCCCTGACAAACACCTGCAGAATCTGAATCACAGCTATTATGAGACAGGGGTTCTCAGGCAGTGTTTATACCATTATAAACAACATTTATCCAAACTACAACGTGCATAACATTTGGCTTCTCACTCCCTTCCTAAAATACTCCAAAATTTATCTTCAAATATGTGATTTAATTGGTTTGTGACTCTAAATTAAATGTGTGTGTTACATTCATAACTCTGTCATTGACAAATCCCATTAGCCTAGCACAGCACTGGGCAGATAGGAAAAACTGAATCCTTTCAGCTTGCATTGAACTTAATGTGAATGTTGTTACAATTATTTACATAATCTGTATTGAAAGACTATACCAACATTTTGTGAACTTTCCATACATTGGCTGTACTAATTTTCAGTTTCATGGATAATCAAAAAGAGATTGAAAAGATAATTTACTTTCTTATAAAACACATTCTTAGAACTACCATCAGAGAATAATAGTTAAGAGTAGGCTTGACACTAATGGTAACTCAAATAAAACAGGCTTATTTCTTTCTCAAGTAAAAATTCAAGTGTAGGCTAATGACTTCTGTAAAATAACTTGCTTCCTGAAGTCGTTAGGGACTCGCGCTCTTTTCAGCTCATAGCTCTGCTACTTGAGCCCTGACCTCATGGTACAAGATGGTAGAGTTCCAGATATCACATCACATTCCAGGCAGTAGGATGATTAAAGAAGAAATAAAGAAAGGCAGAGGATACTTACCAGCTATCTTTTAAGAAAATTACCTGGAGGAGCTGTAGAAATTAAAACCCATTGGCCAGAACATAGCCACATTGAATCCCAAAGGCATATCACAAAGTCTCTCTTAAAAAAATTGGTCATGTGCCAGCTACAGTCAGGATTTTAAGAGGCAAGAACAAATATCAGAGTAGGTGGCTAGCAACTTCTCTAGAATGTGCTCATTGGAGAGATAGTCTTTAAATTTTCTTAAAGTATAAAATGGTCCCTAATGTGCCCATTTTCAATTTTTGTCCTTGTTTTGCATAAAAACCTCTTAATGGACAAATTCTGTCTCTAATTCCCCTGGCATAGAACGATAGATAGAGATCCTTGCCTGGTTAGGATGCTTTTCTGCTGAACATGAAAAAACACTCCATGAAAACTGGCTTTAGTGATAAAGGAATTCATAGGCTCACTCAAGTAAGAAGTCCAGAATGGGAACCTCTTCCAGAATATTTGGCTTTAGGCTCCATTGAGGTCATCAAGGCCCATTTTTTGCCCATGTCTCAACTGGACTCTGCATTCTTCCACTTCACTGGACTAATTCTAGGCTTACAAGTGGTAGCAAGGTAGCAGCAATAGCACCAGGCCAGCTGAAGGTTCAAGTCCCTTGGAAAAGAACAACAGTCTCACTGTGCTTTGTTGTGACTGGGTCACACAGACAATGGCTGAGCCAACTGGTGAGAAAGGAGCATGTGGATCTCTTTAGACCAATCAACACTCACCTCTGCTGCTGGGGATGGATTTAATACCTTTTAAAAGTGTTTAAGGATGTGAGAGCTGGACCACAGAAAAGGCTAAGTGCCAAAGAGTTGATGCTCTGTGGTGCTGGAGAAGACTCTTGAGAGTTCCTTGGACTACAAGGAGATCAAACCAGTTAATCCTAAAGGCAATCAATCCTGAATATTCATTGGAAGGACTGGTGCTGAAGCTGAAGCTTCAATACTTTGGCCACCTGATGCGAAGAACTAACTTATTGGAAGAGACCCTGATGCTGGGAAAGATTGAAGGCAGGAGAAGGGGACAACAGAGGATGAGGTGGTTGGATGGCATCACTGACTCAATGGAAATGAGCTTGAGGAAACTCCGGAAGACAGCGAAGGACAGGGAGGCCTGGCATGCTGCTGCAATCCATGAGGTCGCAAAGAGTAGGACACAACTTAGTGACTGAACAACATTATGTGACCTGAGAATGATGGTTTCCCAAAGGGAATTTGGGATATCATTTTGCCATAAAAACAGTAGTGGAGAGACTTCCCTGTGCTCCAGTGGCTAAGACTCCAAGCTCCTAATGTAGGGGGCTAGTTTCAATCCCCAGTCAGGGGACTAGATTTCAAATGCTGCAACTAAGACCTGGTACAGTCAAATGAATAAATAAATATAAATTAAAAACAAATAAGTGGATACTGGGCAAACAACAGATCCATGTTGTGGAAACTCATTTCACACACGGTGAAGTATTCAACTGGTGTTGTCCATGCATCAAGATATAAAGAATCTGCCTGCAATGCAGGAGACCTGGGTTCCATCCCTGGGTCAGGAAGATCCCCTGGGGAAAGGAATGGCTACCCACTCCAGTATTCTTGCCTGGAGAATCCCCTGGACAGAGGAGCCTGGTGGGCTGCAGCCCATGGGGTTGCACAGAGTCAGACATCACTGAGGGACTAATGCTTTTACATTTTTCAAGATATTCCTAAAGCCATGAGGCTAAAAATAAAATCAACTTCACAGGTATATGATAGTTAAATGATATAACGAACTTAAAAATATATAATATAACATCTCTAAGCAGCAATAAAGATACTATTTTGTGAGTATGCTTCTTCCCTGGTCTGCCAGATTAGGCCACTAGAAAGTTGTCATCATCATTATTGTTACTGGTATTCAGCAGTGCTCAATAACAGAACTGGTGAAACCCTAAACCAACTTATTTTCAGCTTTCCCTGTACTCTATTCTGACTTCATCCTTCAAAATCTATTACATCTTCTGAGTCTTTTCCGTATCGTACTCTGTTACATTTTATGGAAACTTCATACTAAATATGGGAGAATTATTAGCCCCTCTATCTTCAGTGGCCCAAAGTTCTCATTTCGTCTACAAAATTTTCATCACATGACTTTCTAGATAAATTTGCTGTCTTCTAGCACATAGTCAGAGAAGGCAAGGGCACCCCACTCCAGTACTCTTGTCTGGAAAATGCCATGGACGGAGGAGCCTGGTAGGCTGCAGTCTATGGAGTCGCGAATAGTCAGATATGACTGAGCGACTTCACTTTCACGTTTCACTTTCATGCATTGGAGAAGGAAATGGCAACCCACTCCAGTGTTCTTGCCTGGAGAATCCCAGGGATAGGGGAGCCTGGTGGGCTGCCCTCTATGGGGTCGCACAGAGTCGGACACGACTGAAGTGACTTAGCAGCAACAGCACCTAGTCTCTGGAACAGTTCTAGCTGTGGCAGTCATCTGGAATGGCTATGCATTCTTTTTTGTCGTCACCCCGAAGGAACTCTGGGAGAGACTTTATAGGGCCCAGGTTTGGGCAGGAAGTGAGTAGTTTTCAGCAGTTTCCTGTGCACCCTAGGAATTCCCTAATATTTCCTCAGCAGCCTCGTCCCATCTCTCCACTGCTTCTCCTTTTCATGTCCACCTTTTGTGAAATCAACAGCTATCTGTAAATGGTGAATGATAATCACTATCATCTACCCCAAGCGCTTCTTGTATATTGTTCATTTTCTGTCAAACCTGGACTGTTGACAATTTAAGATTCCCACATCACAAGCAAAGAAAGAGTTCAGAAACATTTAAGTTTTGCCAAACATCCTATGAGGGTGAGCCATGAAACTGATTTGAAGCCAGAGTTGCCTGATTCCAAAGTCTTTCCTTTCTCCACTCTGACATGCTGCTATTAAAAAGCTATTTCTTTAGCAGACTCACAAATATAGAGAACAAAGTAGAGAGGCAAGAGGGGTTAACATAGCAGTGGGAGAGTAAGAGGTACAAACTGTTGGGTGTAAGATAGGCTACACGGATGTATTGTACAAAATGGGGAATATAGCCAATAATGGAGTAAAACCTTTAAAAATTATATTAAAATGTTTTTAAAATGTTTGGGGCTTCCCTAGTGTTTCAGTTGGTAAAGAATCTGCCTGCAATGCAGGAGACCTGGCTTCAGTCCCTGGGTCAGGAAGATCCCCTGGAGAAGGAAATGGCAACCCACTCCAGTACTCTTGCCTGGAGATTTCCATGGACAGAGGAGCTGGGCAGGCTACAATCCATGGGAATCACAGAGTCGGATATGACTATGTGACTAACTTTCACAGCTATTTTTTTTAAATGCCAATTGAGTGGAAAGCAATTTAGTTTTATATATAATTATTTCAAATAGAACTATAGTTGGTGTGGAGATTTTTCAGGGGCTTGCTGTCTCAATACCAATCAGAATTTACCATGGGGTGAATAAGTATGCTCCAAAGATGCCCTTGACCAAGGAAAGCAGGGCAGGGACTAGGAGGTCTTGTGACTGGGAGCGTGCTTTAGTTTGGGCTGAGCTCCAGGACACCATGAAAGGTTGATGATGAAAGCATGTGAAGTAAAAGTGTAGACAGAGCATTATGGTTGGCTTCCACATTAGACCCAGGAAAAGAAGCTCTCAAATATTGGTTTGTGTGCATCCCAGTCATGTGGACATTTATTATACAGTAGATTTGTTAGGGGAAGCACACTGAAACTGCCCAGCCTGGCCAGTAACCATTTGCATGAGTTGTTTTACGACAGGAGGTCCTGGTAAGGAACACAGAACTAATAAGCCACCACCAACAGGAAGGGTTCAGGAAAGGTCAAAAGGAGACACTACAGGTCCAACCACCCCCCAGAAGCCTTCTCGCTGGCCTCCATCTAGGCTGAACAAGGCGTGCACCACTAGGAAGGACTCTGAGTCAGAATGATTGGCTAAAGACAACCCGAAAACTAATCACATCACCATAACACCTGAGACTTCAAGCCAAGTAGCAGAGCAGTTCTCCTGGGTTCCCTTACCCTACTGCTCTCCACCCAGATGCCCTTTCCCAATAAAACCTCTTACTTTGCCAGCATATGTGTATCCTCGAACAATTCATTTCTGAGTGTTAGACAAGAATCCAGTTTCAGGCCCTGGAAGGGGTCCTCCTTCCTGCAACAGATTCTTGGGCTCCACAGCTGGGTGATTCTATGGATGTGGATGACGGCCCACTGACCATATTTGGAAAACCACAGTACAAGATCTCAAAGCACCATTTAGGATGCAAATAGAAAGAACTGGGAGTTGGCTGAGTGTGAAATTGATTCTCCTCTTGAACACACCGTTCATTCAAATCATTTATTGAAAAGGATCTTTCTATATGAAAATCTTCTCACTTACAGTGTTTCTAGAAGGAGTTTTGAGAAAGAAACATTCTTGGAGAAGACTGAATTTAATCTTTTCAATTGAATTCAATTTACAATTTTGTAAATAAATTTATCACTGCGGAAATGGTCAAAATTCACAAAAAGCCTACTGTGGATGATCTTAACACAAAGAAGAACATTCTGTAAAGCAAAAATTGCCTCCAATTTGTCTACTCTGAATCCTTGTTAATATTCATTTAGATTGAATGTTCTCAAAGCAGAACACACCTGAAATCTGGTTTGTCTAAATACTTAGAAAGTCAAATTGTCTAATTATTAAGCTCTATCCTTATTTCCCAAACGTGTATGAATGAGCTTTCAGGAGGGCATTCACAGTGATGTGCAGAGACAAAAAAGAAAAAAAAGCAAAAACCACAACCCTCTTCTCTCCAAAAAAAAACCTCCATTGTTCTTAAATGCATTTTCCAAAGGGTCTATGTTTAAACTTTTTTTTTCTAACAAAGGCAATAAAAATGTTTGGGACCAATATTGCCATATAACTTGAAATTCCTTGTCTACTGAAACCCTAGTCAAGAGGCTTTCTTTAGTTTTATATTAAATTATCCCATTGGGTTGGCTGCCTTAATCAACTTAACTGATTATTTACCAGATCACCCGTGTGATCACTGCATCAGGACTCGAGTGAACAATTTCTTGGGCTCCTTTTTCCTTTTTGTCTAAACATTAATACCACCTCCCACTATATTTAAAATGGATCACCAACAAGGACATACCATATAGCACATGGAACTCTGCTCAATGTCATGAGGCAACCTGGATGGGAGGGGGGCTTGGGGGGAGAATGGATACATGTGAATGTATGGCTGAGTCCCTTCGCTGTTCACCTGAAACTATCACATTGCTAACTGGCTATTCTCCAATACAAAATAAAAAGTTAAAAGAAAAAAGAGACTGTCTCCCATCTTACCTTCAGGCCCCTGCCCACAACCTCAGGTTCACAAGGCTTTGCAGCTCTGTTATTGGGTTCGTCTGAAAAAAACTTAGGAATTTCAGATTTTTCTTTCCTATTTGGGGGACAGCTGACTGGGGGGGGGGGGGGGGAGAATTGGTGAGGTGACTGAACAAAACCAGTTGAACAGTTAATGCTTTAACCTTGCGTATAATTTATACAATAAACAAAGTCACATGCTCCCCTAATAATTTAGATGTAAGCAAATGTTGATTTATTCAGGAAGGCTACTGCCTGAAGCTAAGCCTGCAGCACTAAAATTTGAATTAAACTAGGACAGAAGCAGGCTAGTCTATAATAACATTTGTATAATTTTATTTTTGCCCTTGGCTCAGTTCATTTCCTCGTACAGTAGATGCATGAAATTGGTTCTTCAGCCACCTTTAGCTGATGTTCACTGATATCCGGGCAGGCAGGGAGGCAGGAGAATGCACCTTTCTTAGCTTTGTGTTTTCAATCATAAGGCCTTGAATTCCTAGGTCATTTCTGACAATGATTATCTTTCTCTGAATTGTGTTTTCGGCAAAGATCTCTGAAGAGCCTCCTTTCACCTAGAGATAGAGTTTTCCCCTCCTCTCCCTGTGAGGGGGCTCTCAGAACTGAGATTGTTAAAGGGATGCAAATGTTGTACTGTTTTTATTCCTTTATTCAAGCCTGGGGGCATGAAATCTGAGTTCTCTTACTCTGCTTTCAGCAGTGAAATAAGGGCCGTAGGAAATTCTTTAAATGACGGTGAAAAAAATAAATATTAACTTGAAACAGTGAAGGACCAAACCCCCTCATACTATTAACCTTTGACTTAAATAAAAATTAGGAACTACATCTTACCACTTAGCACTTTTGTGAGGGACCGAGGCTCCTCTGGAGGAATCAGGTTTAAGCCAGTAAATAATTTGTGAGAGCTTCTGAAAAGTAGGCAAAGTTTTCCATCCAAACCAGGAGAAAACTTGTTTTTCTCACAGTATTTCCCTGCAGACCAACACCCACCAACATGAACACTGCACAAAAGAAAGCACTCGCAAAACCCACAATCACTTTCCACGTCTAACCATTTTTTTTCAGGCCTTCAGGCAAAAGTAAGAGCTCTTGGGGGGTCAAAAGTTCTGAAATAAAGAATTTCTTCCCTTAGGTCAGGAAATCAAATATGCTAAAAACTCTCCCTAATCTTTTGTTTAGAGGGAGCTCAGAGAGGGAGGGGAAATCCCCAAAATTAGAAATGAAAGAATTGGTATTTGCGCTTTATGTGAAATCTGCATTAATCTCTCACTTCTTCCAGCTGAGAAGGTAAATAGCAGCCGCGGTGTTTTGGAGGCAAATATTGTTGTGTCCTATTCTTGGTAACGAATCTGCTCCCAGGGCTTCTCCATCCCCGGCTGATTGTGCCCTGGGGCTGTCGCAGGCAGCCAAAGGAGCCTTTCAGAAAATCCAGGCCATGTTTTGACTTCATTACAAATTCCAAATAGAACAAGTTTTCTCCTGGCTTAGGCTTTGGTTATGAAAGTTTCCCACAGCTCTCGAAAATATACAGAATAATAAATGGCCGGGCAGAGAGAGAGAGAAGAGGCAGTAATTCCATCAAAGGTTTTTGGTCACCTCGTAGAGCACAATCACAGAGCCCAGAGAGCTTATGTCACTAGGACCCAGAGATAAAATGTTTTGCCTTGGGCCTGAGGTCACACATTGGGTCAAGAACTCTGAGGTTCTGTCCTTTGTTCCCCTGTGAAGGGGAGAAAGCCTCCTCTCTACCCCCCTAGCCTTCCCTGGAGACACATTGTGAAACGTTCTCACCCCCAAAGAGTGGCTGGGAAGCTTCACATGTTTTTGGGGCATTTCCAGCATAAAAGCAAAAATTGATGCGTATCAATGGGATAAGCCATGAGGCACAAAGGAAAAATCCCCACGGCGGTGGGTGTGAAGAGGAAACTTTTTATTGTCTTGCTGCTGATTTTTTCTTTCATTTTTCTTCTCTTTTCCTTTTGCTAGTCTCTTTATTAAGTCAAGATGTTATACGAAGGCACCCGTTAAATATGACATGCAAGCTTCTGAAGGCAAGCCTTTACTCCCTAGTTACAAATGAGAACCCAGGTTGGCCATGTTCCTGATCTCCATCCTTCTCCCTTCTCCCTTGTTCCAGGTTCTTTCTTCTCTCATCCTTTTTTTCTGGAAAAAAGCATAATGAAACACCTTAATGACAAATTCTAGAAGGCCAAGCCCTATCCTCCAAGAACCCCGACTACTGATCTCATCATCTTCACAGACATGCCCTTTCTTCCTGCACATCTCTATTTTAGAAAATATGAACAAAATACTTCAAATAAGGGGACTTCCTCTGTGGTCCAGTGTTGAGACTCCATGCTTCCAATGCAGGGGGTGCAGGTCTGATCCCTGGTCAGGGAACTATGATCCCACATGCTGTGCGACCAAAAAAACACATTTTTTAAGTGCAAAATACTTCAAATAAGTCCAGCAATGGGGCACTTACATTAGGGTTTTCTTTGTCCAAAAGAGCCTGTTCACATATATGTCCCTCCCTAGAAGAAGAGTTCATTAGCTCCTTTTTAAAAAATAATTTTTTAAGTTTATTTTTGGCTGTGCTGGGTCTTCATCGCTGAAAGAGCTTTTCTCTAGTTGCAGAGAGCTGGGGCTCCTCTCTAGTTGTGGTGTGTGGGCTTCTCATTGCAGTGGCTTCTCTCGTTGCAGAGCCTCGAGGGCCTGTAAGCTTCAGTAGTTGCGGTTCCGGGGCTCTAGAGCACAGCCGCAATAGCTGTGAAGTTTCTCTGATGCATGTGAGATTCTCCCAGATCAGGGATCTGGATCTGTCTCCTGCATTGACTGGCATAATCTTTACCATCAAGCCACCAGCTCCTTATTTTTGCAAAGTGAAAGTGTTAGTTGTTTAATTGTGTGCTACTTTTTGAGACCCCATGGACTATACCCCATCAGGCTTCTCTGTCCATGGAACTCTCCAGGCAAGAATACTGGAGTGGGTAGCCATTCCCTTCTCCAAGGGGTCTTCCTGACCCAAGGATTGAACCTGTGTCTTCTGTATTGCAGATTCTTTACTGTCTCAGCCACCAGGAAAGCTACAAAAATACTTTAATGGGTAGCCATTTCCTTCTCCAGGAGATCTGCCTGACCCAGGGGTTGAACCCATGTCTCCTACATTGCAGGCAGATTCTTTACCATCTGAGCCACCAGGGAAGCACCAGGAAGGCTCGTGTGTCTATATTAAGATCAAGGAAGAAACACAGCCAAGAACAAGGTGAAAAGAAGTTCATTCATTGTCTCAAGGAAATAAAGACCTCAGACATTTCAAGTGAAAATATACCACTGGCATCAGATACTAATCACAAGGTAATTATTTTTTAAAGAGTTTCCTGAGTTAGACACAGACACCCATGGCACCCTTAGGCTAATATATGCACCTAGAGACTAATTCTGCCCTTGGTTGTATGTGCGTTAGTTGTCCTTGGAGTGAATAAAAGCTGCTTTCCATGTTACTCTAGCTTCCTATTTTTTTTTTTTAAATGCCACTTCAGAAGATAGGGATAAAAATGCACCAGATTAAAAAACACTCCTCAAGGGCAATTTGTATGAAAAGTTAAGCTGGGCAACATCAAACTAGGCCCCTTCCTGTAAAATACATCAAATTCAAAGAAGTACTTTTCTTTAAGTTACTAATCTTTCTAATGACTATCAGACTCCATCAGCCAAACTGCTTTTTTGGCAACAACAGTCTTTACCGATGTAAAAGACTGCAAACGTATTAACAGAAATTATTCAAAATAGTAATCAATTGCTAAAATACTTTCCTATCCTTTGTCCAAGGAAAAATGCTGTGTTCAAGCAATTTCAAACTTTATTCAAGGAATTCTGACACTGGAAAGGATGGTCCCTGTCAATCACGGTAACTTGGTATTGCAGGTCTTATTCCTGGGACAGTCAGCAGTGGGCACTCTGAGAGAACCGCCCTCCCTGCACATTCCCTATAACAGCTCTGGAATGAATGTAACACCAGCTCATCTCCCCAACATCTCTGCATTAACCCACCTCCAATTGCTTAAAATATCAGATGCCAGCCTGATGCTGTAGAAATTTTTTTTTCAAGTATAAAGAAAATTCCTAAGAATTCCCTGGTAGTCCAGTGGTTAGGACTGAGTGCTTTCACTGTAGTGACCCAGGTTCAGTCCCTAGTCTGAGAACTAAGAACCTGCAAGCTATGTGGTGTGGGAAAAAGAAAAAAGAAAATTCCTGACCTCATTAGACTACATTTCAGATGTCATAAATGGCCATATCTTACACCCAGCTCATGAGCCATCCAATGTTCTATAACTCTTTTTGAAGTTATATTGTAGTCAGAATTCTGATTTCATACATGCATTAATTCATTATTTATTGAAAACCTACAATGTACCAGTCACTGCTTCTAGGAGCTGGGGTAAAGTGGTAAAGGAGACAGTTAACAACATCCCACTCTCAATGAGTTGATTTTCTACCAGGCAGAGGCATCAACAAACCAACCAACAAATGAAGACCATCATTTCAAACAACAATAAAAATAAAGGAAGATGATGACACTGAGTGGGCTCACATGGATGGAAAGATTTCCTAGAGAAGGGGAAAACATTCAGCTGAAATCTGAATCCCAAGAAAGACTCAGCTGTTGTGAACCTAAAAGGATAA
Source organism: Antilocapra americana (assembly GCA_007570785.1). Taxonomy (NCBI): domain Eukaryota; kingdom Metazoa; phylum Chordata; class Mammalia; order Artiodactyla; family Antilocapridae; genus Antilocapra; species Antilocapra americana. The sequence goes on from ML662445.1 coordinate 27,866,123, forward strand.
GATGAATTCTGTCTCTTAGAACATTTACTCATATTATTCTACAGACTGTGTACCCTCACAACCAGAACACCTACATGATTCCAAGCAGAAATCGTAAAACCCAGGCATAAGGCATATCTTTTACTTACCAGCAGGACAACTCCAGGCATTATTTCTCAGTTGAGGGCATATTTAATTACCAAATGTTCTGCGGATGTCTTCCAAGTTGTATAGATTGCTGACTTTCAAGAACATAGACTTCTTCCTTTATCACAGAAATACCACTGTCCTTGATGAATTTGCCTCTGCAATGACTCATCATTTTGTACTTTACAATTATTTAAGTTCTTCTAAACGACCAGGTACATGCAAAGCACGCTTGCTTTTATTTCATTAGATAACTAACCTCAGAGCTCCACCAGCAATTTTAAGCTTGAGAAAAAAAAAAATTCAGCTGTGCTGCTATTTCACTGTTCAGGCAACACACTCACCACACCAGTCAGATTGAGAAATGATTGCCTTTGCTAGTGGCTTACAAGAAAGGACTTCAGGTCACATATTAATTTTTAAAATGTTTTTCTTAAGCCCCTTTTAGCCTTCATGGCACATTCAGAGGCCAGGTATAAAGGAATTCTTAGAATATGGCTTTGTTCAATGGCATGCAAGTTTACCCCCACACCATGTCACATCTGGACACCTCCATTCTGGTTGCTTAGGTGTCTGATGGTTTGTCAGAAGGCTAGCCATAACTTAGGCGGAAAACTGGACTCCATTAAAAAAACATTAAAAGCTGAGAAGGAGGCAAGTTGATGTGGCATGGCTCCCAGCAATAAGGAAGCAAGAGTGCACACTGAAGCTTAGAAATAGAAAGTGATGTCCTCATAAAAACATGGCTCCAGGCTGGTGTGCCACTAGAAATTCTTCTGTCAGTTTAGAATATTTAGCTCGAAGGGATTTCAACTTTCAAATGTATCTCTGGATGCAAAATAGGCTGCACAGGAGGAGATAGCATTGAAGAAGGGAAAGACGAACTGCTCCCAATTACAATCAGTTTACGAGAAGCCGAAGATTCTTTTTTTTTCAGATAGCATATTTGATCAGAAAGCGTGCAAGGGGGATGTACGAGCTATCTCACTGACACCGAGTGATCCGCTGGCCTTCATAACTAGAAAATCATGCTAAGAACTGATAGGCCAAAACAATATTAAAAGCTTCAGCACTACTGGTTATCAAGGGAAACTCTCAGCCTAATTGGAAAGCTCACAGCTTCAGGCGTCTGAAAAGTTTTGGTTTGGGGCTCTTCCGTGGCATTCCAATGCAGTATTTCCAATCAATAATGGGATGCTATTCAGAGCTCCATCAAGAGGCATATGAAGTCCCCTGAGTTTTGTATTTGACTTGTTAAACTGTAAAAAGAGTTGGAGAAACAAACAGAAAAGAAATATCTCAGTCCCCAGCTGCCCAAATATAAAACAATCGAATAAACAAACTCCGGTGTTTTCAAAGAAAATGGGAAATAGCAAAACGGAAAAGACAGACTGACGCATTTTCGTGCACAAAGAGCAAGCATATTGGGTGACCTCCCTGAGTACAATCTGTCCTGCTGGGTGTCAGGCAAAGAGCTCATCTCTCCAGGCAGATCGAATTATGTGTTAAGATTATGGTGATGCAGATTGTCCCATAAAACCCACAGACACGAGACTTTTCCTTCCCAACAGACACAGCCTTCTCAGCCTGACTTAGCTATAAGCAGTAGGTTACAAACACCAATGAAAGAATATCCCCAAAAGACTCTGCTTTCCTCAGAGCGACTGTCATCTGTACCTGGAAAACATCACAATTTTCTTAGCCAACAGCCTTGCACAGAATGGAGCAACAGAATATTCATCCCTTAGCGATGCCCATGTTTACGGAATGATGTGCTCCAGAGAACTTCCACTGACATCACCAGGGAGTGCTGAAAGGGAACAGGTCCAGAACAAGTTCTGGTCTGGGTTTTGATTTTTCTTTTCCCCCAAAGGTTCACCCAGCTGCCTTCATCAGAGGTTTGAAAAGGAACACAGGAGATCTGAGCTGTTGAGTGAGAGGTGGGGAGCTGAAAAATTTAAATACAGATTCAACCGAAGACCTGCCCCTGCCCTTTGGTGTGAAACATCAACTTCTAGAACCAGAGGACAAAAGCCTCTTTTGTGTCCAGGGTAAGAGAGAGACAGACCTCAGCGTGAACCTAAAGAGACATTTTGGGACTTCCCTGGTGGCTCAGTGGTAGAGACTCCACACGCCAATGCAGCAGGTACGTGTTCGATCCCTGGTCCGGGAAGATCCCACATACCTTGGAGCAATAAGCCCGTGTGCCACAACTACTGTACCTGTGCTCTAGAGCCTGGGAGGTGGAACTATGAAGCCTGGGCACCCTAGAGCCTGTGCTCAGCACCAAGAGAAGCCATCGCAATGAGAAGCCCTCTCACCACAGCGAAGAGTAGCCACCACTCGCCGCAACTCGAGAAGGCTTAGGCAGCAACAAAAACCCAGCACAGCCCAAATTCAATAAATAAAATTACTTTTTTAAGAGACACATCTTTACCCACATTTTAATATTTCCGAAATCAAAATACATCTTACCGTCACTGTTAGCCACCAGGAATTGGCAACAGTTGTCCCTGCCTTTAGACCAGCATAAAACGTGTGAAGTGACTCAGAAGGGGATCCTGGAAACAGTAGTGGAGGAACCTTTTAGGAAATGCTCCATCACCAGTGCTTTTGATGGCACAGAGGACAAGCCTGCACAGCAAAATGTGAAGATTACAGACTCCAAGTAGGAAACTAATTCAGAAGAATCACATTCTGGAAACGAAGTTTTACAAATTCCTCAGCCAATGTATTTCAGTTTTAGTTTTCTTTTACATATGCACAAGAGATATATAGGGGCAAAATCAATGCCAAAAATAAGTACAAGAACCTTTCCAGGGACTTCCCTGGCGGTCCAGTGGTTAAGACTTCACCTTCCAATGCAAGCGATGCAGTTTCAATTCCTGGCTGGGGAGTTAAGATCCCACATGCATTGGGGTCAAAAAAGAAAACAAAACAAAAAATAAAACAGAAGCAATATTGTAACAAATTCACTAAAGACTTTAAAAACGGTCCACATCAAAGAAAACTTAAAAAAAAAAAAAAAACCTTTCAATAAAACCATAGTGGGTTTTATGACATCTGAACCTCATTGAAACACAATAGTTTACTTAATAGCCTGGAACTTCACATCTCTCTTCTGAACAAGGTCCTAAGAGAGACGGAGGCTGACCCCAGTAGCTGGCCCCAAGATGAATTCACATGGTCTTTTCCCAGTCGATGGCATTACTCTCTAGCCATTTATCTCCTTCAACCACAATACAAATATCACAAACTCATTTGCTCAGCACAGGATGCTTTCCTTTTCTCGTTTAGCTTGTCAACTCTGTACCATGTGGATAAACCCTCACAGACATCAATAAAGCCTTGATGACAAGAGTACTTTTTGGTGATCATCTGTGAAGCAAATGAAATTAAATGATGACCTGATTCAGTGTTTTAATGATAGAATGATTGTAACATGAAATCCAATTGTTTTAAATGCCACTCCAGAAAAAGATACACTAATCTCAAGGTGGGTAGTGTGTGTGTTCAGGTGCTCAGTTGCTCGGTCATGTCCCACTCTTTGTGATCCCATGGACTGTAGCCATCCTCCTCTGTCCATGGGATTTTCCAGCCAAGAATACTAGAGTGGGTTGCCTTTTCTTTCTCCAGGGGATCTTCCTGACCCAGGGATTGAACCCTAATCTCTTGTATTGGCAGGCGGATTCTTTACCACTGTGCTACCTGAGAAGCCCAAGGTGGATAGAGGAAATTGCTTTAAATTTTTTTTCACTAAAATAATTTTTTAAACCTTGACCATTAGATTATAAGCCAAATAAAACATTTAAATATCTTTAAGTTGAATGGCTGAACAACAGTTATTTTTCTGATTCTAAATGTCTCTCAAAAAAAAAGTAATAAGCAGATCAGCAATCTTCAACTGAAACTAAAATTTCTAAAATCAACTTTTATTTTCACTTGATTCTTTTTTCCTTCTTGAAAATCCCTTATACCCACGTCTTTGTCAGTGAATAAACAGAGAATCTACTGCTTCCCCACTATTTTCTTTCTTTCCTTATCCGTATTTTCCTGACCAAATCCTCAAAATGATACTGTGGATATCTGCTTTCTGTTTGGATGAGACCACCATTAGTGGAATCAGAACACAGAGGCAAAAAACAACTAGCCAATTTAAGCCTTAACAAATGTGCAACTTGCACTTTAAAATGGGTAAGTGGCTATTGACAGAGAGAGAGAAAAACATCAAAATAGAGCATGTCAAGGTAAATCACCAACGGGTAATGCAGTCTAAGAGGTGTGGCATTTATAATACTTTTAAAAGGGGCTTCTAAGGTGGCTCACTGGTAAAGATTCAGTCAGTTCAGTTGCTCAGTCGTGTCCGACTCTTTGTGACCTATTGACTGCAGCATGCCAGGCTTCCCTGTCCATCGCTAACTTCCGGAGCCTGCTCAAACTCACGTCCATCAGGTCGTTGATGCCATCCAACCATCTCATCCTCTCTTGTCCCCTTCTCCTCCTGCCTCCACCAGTGGTAAAAAAATCTGCCTACAAATACAGAAGGTGCAAGAGACCCAGTTTCGATCCCTGGATGGGAGAGATCCCCTGAAGGAAGAAATGGTAACCCACTTCTGTATTCTTGCCTGGAAAACCTGACAGACAGATGAGCCTAACAGGCTACAGTCCATGGGATGGAAAAGAGTCAAACACAATTTAGCGACTAAGCATGGACCGCACATACTTTATTAGCATTCAGATAAAAAGTGTTGACACTTATTGAGCCTTTATTATACCCAGCTACTCAGTGTTGTGTGTATAGACACTTATTTAATCTTATCTATCCTTCTAAGTAGATACTATTATGATCATCCTGACAGATGAGGAAATTGAGGCAAGGAGAAGTTTGCCCAAGTCAGACATTAACTAGAGCTGAGATTCAAACCCTAGCAGGTTGACCTGAACATGCAACCACTGTGCTCCATATTTTATGATTCTAAGTTGTATAATTTTTTCCACATGATGTTCTTACAATCAGTGATTGTCATAGTTTAATTGGCTACATTCTTTTTTTGTGTGGGGGACATAAAATATGTCTTAAAATTGACATCATCTTGGATTCTATGAAATAGAATGTATTGCTTCATTACAAGAGTGAAGAAGCTCTGGTTTCTACTGAAAGGTCTCAAATAAAAGGCCCTTCACAATCCAGAAAACTGATGCCAACAATAGGGACCAGAGCATGAAACTCTGCAAGGCCTGGAAACTTTCTTGTGCTGTCAGGAGGAGACCACAGTAGGAAGCTAACCCTCCTATATGCCGGGTAGCAAAGGCAGCCTTAAGGGGTTGGGACTAGATCAAGGCAGCCCTGGAGGGCTGTTGCCTTCCTTCTCACCTAGAAGGTGTGGATGTATGAGATTCCTGAAATGCATTCTCACTGATAAAGCTGAAAGACAGGCCAAAGTTCACAAAGCAAAGGCTCAGAAGCAAATTAAGTCAGAGTCCAAGAATATCCCTCAGAGGAAGTGTGTTAGTTGCTCAGTTGTGTCTGACTCTTTGTGACCCCCTGGACTGTAGTCCACCAGGCTCCTCTGTCCATGGAATTTTCCAGGCAAGAATACTGGAGCTGGTTGCCATGCCCTTCTCCAGGGGATCCTCCCCACCCAGGAATCAAACCTTCCTCTCCTGCACTGGCAGGCAAATTCTTTACCACCTGAGCCACCAGGGAAGCTGGGGGCTTTGACAATTAAAACTGTTGAAGACGATGCCAGTTCAGTTCTCTCTGGGGCACTGATCACAATACAGGATGGTAAGAACATGCTAACTCAGTACAGGGACTCCTCTGCACAGGGACAGGGGCTGTCTAACAGGCGGGGCTGCCGGCAGCCGCATCCCCAGCAGAGACAAGTTTGATGTTGTCATTGAGGGTGACTCCCAAGAGAAACTCTCAGACGGTGAACTTGAGGGAAAAGGGCAAAATCTAGGAATAAGAAGAAAATGGTGAATACCAAGCTGAAGGGCAAAGAGAACCTCAACGTGCAGAATCGGCTGGAGGCAAGTTAAGACGCAGAGTAGGAGGCTCAAGGTCTCTGCGCCTCTGAGCACAAAACAAGTCTGCCAGAAAGACGGAGTGGGGAGGCTGCCAGACGGAAAAGTGTGTGGATTTATGAAATCAGCCTGGCCAAACCGCGCGCTTCTTCAGAAACTAATGAAACAGAAGAATCCCACCCCCACCCCCAACCCCTCCTGCCCTCCTCCGTTACCATCCCTAATCAAAAGAACTGACGAATAAAATCAGAGATCGTGAAAATTTGAAGGAGAAAAACAGAAGACAGACAGGGAGCGTCTGGCAAGGGGAAAGAGAAGATCGCGCGTTTGAAGACAGACTCCCACAGGTAAGACTCGGGGCGAGAGTTTCCAATTACAGACAAGGGCGAAAATGGCAGAGAAGATATGAAATATCGTATGTGTGTTTGTTCTGTGCGGAAAATGAGGCTCTTCCTAGCTCAAGGACAATTTTCACAGAAATCGAGGTGGGCTGTGAGCAAGGATGAGGCTTCTGGCCACGTGGCGGTGCGATCCCTGCCAGGCGGATCCGCTCGCGGTCACCGGGCCCCCGGGGGGCAGCCACGAGGAGGGCGGCCCCGAGGCCCGCGGGTCCCTCACAGACTAACACACACATCCAGGACCCACACACAGCGTGTGCACACACACACACACACACACACACACACACACACACACTCACACACGTCTCTTTTGTCAGAAGCTACTCTAGATCTCTGATTTCCCCCCCTGCTCATTCCAGTCCATGCTACATCCTGATACATCTGAAAATTTTCGTTTTTTCTGCCCTTCCAACTACCCCCAAGGTGGCCTCAGATTGCATCTTAGGCTAATGCTGAACTATGACATGTGATCTTCACCGACCTACCTTGACACCCGACCCCCTCCCACAATTCTCTCAAATCCTCCGTTCAACTGTCTGGATCCCAAGGTCCCTGTCTGCTCTGCTCTGCTGGCTTGCTTCTCTCCACTTGTCCAAATACCTCATGTCTTTTAACTCTGCTCAGTGTTATGTGGCAGCCTGGATGGGAGAAGACTACGGGGGAGAATGGATACATGTCTAGGTATGGCTGAGTCCCTTTGCTATTCACCTGAAACCATCATAACGTTGTTAATCAACTATAGGTATGTGCATTTGTGCTAAGTCACTTCAGTTGTGTCCGACTCTTTGTGACCCTACGGACCCTGGCCCACCAGGCTCCTCTGTCCATGGGATTCTCCAGCAAGAATACTGGAGTGGGTTTCCATGCCCTCCTCCAGGGATCTTCCCAACCCAGGGATCAAACCCATGTCTCTTACAACTCCTGCATTGGCAGACGGGTTCTTTACCACTAGCACCACCTGGGAAGCCCCAGTTGGCTATATGCCAATGCAAAATAAAAAGTTAAAAAAAAAAAAAAGATTCACCTTTTCTTTAAAACTGCCTCATTGACATATAGTTCACATACCACCTACTTCACTGGTTTAAAGCATACAGTTATTTGGTACATTTGCAATGTTGGGCAACCGCCACCACTAATTCCAGGGTATTTTCATCACCCCCAAAAGGAAACTCAGATCCATTAGCAATTATTCTCTTTTCATCACCACCCACACCATCCCCTGGTAGCCACAAATCTACTTTGATGTCTATGGATGATCCACCTGTTCTGGACATTTCACACAAATGGAATCATAAATCACATAAATGGATCTTTTGTGCCTGGCTTCTTTCATCTGGATTTCAAGGTTCACCCATATTTTAGTGTGTATCAGTACTTCATTTTTTTCTGTTACTGAATATTTCACTGTGTGGATACACGACATTATGTCCATCCATTCATCATTGATGGACATTTTGTTTGTTTCTAATTTGAGGTTGTTAAGAATAATGCTGTTCTGAATATTTGTGTATGTGTTTGTGTGTATCTACGTTTTCATTTCTCTTGGAGTGGAATAGCTTGGTCCCATGGTAATTCTGCGCTTAGTATTTTGGAAACCTGCCAGATTGTTTTCCAAAGTGGCTGCACTATTTTACATCCCCATGGGGCTTCCCTGGTAGTTCAGCTGGTAAAGAATCTGCCTACAATGAAGGAGACCACGGTTCAATTCCTGAGTCAGGAACATCTGCTGGAGAAGGGATAGGCTACCCACACCAGTATTCTTGGCTTCCCTGGTGGGTCAGCTGGTAAAGAATCCACCTGCAATGCAGGAGACCTGGGTTCAATTCCTGGGTTGTGGGTTGAGAAGGGAATGGCTACCCACTCCAGTATTCTGGCCTGGAGAATAGCCTATGGGATTGCAAAGAGTCATACACGACTGAGCGACTTTCACTCACTCATGAGCAGTGTATGAAGGCTCCAATTTCCCCACACCCTTGACAACACTTGTGATTATTTAAGACTCACCTTTAACGAGAAATATATAAATATATTATGATCAATTTATTGATATGTCTCACTATGTGGCAGTCTGTGCTTAGTGATATATATATATATAACCTGCATAATCTTCAAAATACCTGAGAAGCAAATATCTTTTTCTTTTTGCAAATGAGGTGAGAAAGGATTAGAATTTAGTGACTAGACAAAACTATGGTAGTGGTTCAAGGACTCATGCCTCTAAAGCTCACTTTCAATAATACTGCTCTAGATAGTCCCCCAAGATGCTTTTACAAGTCAGCTCCAGCCCCTGAGACCATTCTTCTGAACACAGAACGAGTTGGTAATGGTTTGCATAACACCTTGTATGGTTCTCTGGTTGTCTGTTGTATAAAATATTATTTTCCCAATTAGTAAACACTGTTCACTGGAATTACTTTCCCTCCATTTTGTTCTGGGGAAATAAAATGTTTAATAAACACTCTTATGAGTTGACAGAATTTTTTGAGAATTTTTTGTTTGCTTTCTTTTTTTCTGAGGTGGTGGGAAATACACTGAAGTCATCCTGTTTCCCTTTTGGCTTGTTCCCATGATGTCTGAGTGAAGCAAGAAGGAATAGCTCATGACGATGCTCAAACTCATGCCTCACACACTGCTAGAAACTGCAGAAATGTGTGTTATAGAGAGCATCACCTGTTTTCTTTAAAAAAAAAAACAAAAAACAAGCAACACTTTATAATAGAAAACCTCCACTTTTCCTTTGGAATCCAGCACATACACACACACACAGTCACCCCACCTCCTACATACTTATATACCATGCACACACATATATCATATGTACATACATGTGAACATTTTTGCATGTGTATTACAGACCAGGGACTTTATCTATGTCATCTTTTATCCATCTGACACAACCACAAGGTGAGTATTAACTACTCTCATTTTATACATAAGCAAACTGATGTAACCAAGTTCATTTGACCAAGGTTGCTGTTGTTTAGTCACTAAGACATGTCCGACTCTTTGTGACCCCATGGACTGTAGCCTGGCAGGCTCCTCTGGCCAACGGATTTCCCAGGCAAGACTACTGGAGTGGGTTGCTATTTCCTTCTCCAGGGGATCTTTCCAACCTAGGATCAAACCCCAATCTCTTGCTTGACAAGCAGAGTCTTTATTACTGAGCCACTTGGGGAGCCCAAGGTTACACAGCTCGCAGATGACAGAACCGACTTTGACCATTAAACCGATGGTCTCTGCACCGCACCACACTCTGCTCGCAGATGTTCCAGCAGGCATGGAGCCTGGTCACGGGCTTCACTAGTTCGGCCCCTCATCTCCCAGCACCTACCCCGTGGCCACCACAGCCCGTCCCACACGGTCTAGCTCAGGGCAATCTCATCTGTGTCCCCACCCCTGCGCCCTCCACAACCAAACATCCTCATCAAACTCCAGAGATTTACATAAAAACACTCCAGGGCAAGAAGCAGGTGCAGTTTGGGTTTATAGACCTGGGGCTTATGGTTTTGAAATGATGCACTGGGACTAGATGATGCTCAACTCTTCACATCAAGCCCAGCCTCAACGGATTCCAAAGTGTTATCCGACAAACTCTGAAAGAAAAATAGTAAATTCCACATGTTCAAATGGGGTCCACTTGATCACGTTCTCATGAATTACATCTCCTAGACAAACATGAATGAGCACCCTGAAAAGCGCCTACAACTAACTTTAGATAGGTTGGTTTTAATCCAGTGAGACATTAATCACTTAATCTCCCTGGGCTTAAGTTTTTTCAACTATTAAAAAAAAACTGATTGAATTACATGATCCTGAAGGTCCTCTTTAAATATGAAATTATGTGATTCTTTAATAATGAGGAAGGGCCTCTCGGGGGGAAGAGAATGGAGAACAGGATAATTTACCTGGAGTCAACAGATGGGCTTCAAGGGGACAAGAACTCCCCAAAGGAAATGTGGATTATTTTGTGAGTTCACACTGGAAGAGAGAGGATTCATGGTTTCACTAGATTTGTGATAGACTCAGTAACTTCCCATGTCTGTCAACTTCTTGGTTGTAGGTTGTTCAAAAGTGGTTGTGGAAAATCGTTTTCCCTAGAAGACTGAATTCATGTTGAGGGTAACTTCAAAGTCCTTTTCTTACTGCTTACAAATAGTTTAAGACACAATATTTAGACAGGGCATTCCCTGGTGGTCCAGTGGTTAGGACTCAGTGTCTCCACTGCTGTGAAAAGGGTTCAATCCCTGGTTGGGGAACTAAGATCCCGCAAACCATACAATGAAGCCAAAAAATAAATAAATAAAAGATAGACAACACATCCTTAGCTGAGCTCTCTAAATGTTCTTCCTCTAAGGTGGCGAGTTAGACCTGTGATGCTCGTGTGTGATGACAAGTAAATATGTCACAGGGTATAATGTTCCCATAGGGAATATAGTCAATTATATTGGAACAGCTTTGTATGGTGACGGGTCTTACTGCTGTGATCATTTCATAATGCATAAAGATACTGAAAAAAATTGTGAATATGTACAGCATTGAATAAATGCTGTACACCTGAAACAAATACAATATAGTCTGATAATTATAACTCATTTTTTAAATGTCCTGAGATGATGGTTTTGAACACAGATTTTCATCATCACGTGCCAAATTTTCTGGGTAAGCCTTTTCAGGGCTGGGATTCTGTAAATCTACAGCAGGGTTTTATCCACATTGGAGAGGATCTTTTTTCATTCGTTACAATGTTAGAGATTAATATACTAGCTGTACTCTTTTGTGTGTGATCCTAATGAAAGTCTAGATTCAGCTTTAAACTCTCTGTCTCTCAGATTTCAGATTATCTCTATAGATAAATAATGAATTGGATCCGACCACCAATCAAACTTACAAATTCAAAGAAAGGATACAATTAAGGGCTGTATTAGTTTCTCCTCAAGGTATTTCTAATTGGTCAACAGTGTGAAATGAAAGTTTGCATGTGGACATATTCAGTCATGTCCAACTCTTTGGGATTCCATGAACTGTAGTCCACCAGGCTCCTGCCTGTGCCCATGGAATTTTCTAGGCAAGAATCCTGGAGTGGGCTGCCATCTCCAACCCCAGGGGATCTTCCCAACCCAGGGATCAAACCTGCGTCTCTTGTGTCTCCTCCTGCATTGGCAGGTGGATTCTTAATCACTCTGCTACTTTTAAGACTGATGTCTTGTTGTGGAGGTACTCTAGTTCTGTGTCACTCTGCCATCAGAGAAGGTACCTCTGCAGAAAAAGGCATGGATGCCCACACTGCATGACTACTACTCCTGCCCACCACTCAACATGAGGGCAAAGAGGAAGATCTGGATATTTTAAAAACAGATTACAAAATGAAGAGTAATAAACAGGTGTGTTTTAAGCAGAATTATATGCCTACAATGGGCCTTCACTTTAAGCAAATGGACTCTGAACTTGAGGGAATCTTAGGGGTATGTGTTTGTGTTTTCAACATTTCGTTGCTTTTTGTTTTAACTGTGGTAAAATATACATAGGCTCAAATGGTAAAGAATCTGCCAGAAATGCAGGAGACCTGGGTTGGATCCCTGGGTTGGGAAGATCCCCTGGAGAAGGGAAGGGCTACCTACTCCAGTGTTCTTGTCGGAGAATCCCATGGACAGAGGAGCCTGGGGGCCCACAGTCCATAGGACTCAGATGCGACTGAGCGACTAACAGAAAAGAAATACATACCATAGAATGGTTTTAACCATTTCTTAGTGTACAGCTCAGTGGTGTGAATTACTATGCACCCATCACCACCATCCATCTCTGGAATGCCTTCATCTTCCAAACTGAAATCCACTCCCCTTAAACATTAAGTCCTCATTCCTTCCTTCTTCTTCTCCCACCACCTGCCCTCTCCCACCCCGCCCCCTTCCCCCCACTCCCACCCCAGCCTGGTCAGCCCTGGGAAAGCACCATTTAACTTCCTATTTTCTTTGTGAATTTGACAATTCTAGATTATTCATGTAAGTGGAAGTATACAATATGTATCCTTTTGTTTCCAGTTTATCTCACTTGGCAACTTCAGGCTTTATCCATGTTATAGCATGTGTCAGAATTTCATTTCTTTTTAAGATGGAATAATATTCCATTGTGTATAGAGACCACATTTCGTGTATCTATTCATCCATCAGTAGACATCTGGGTTTGTATCCTTTCTTTTGACTATTGTGAATAATGCTACCATGATCTTTGGAATACTTGAGTCCCTGCTCTCAATTCTTTTGGGTAGGGTGTTAGATTTTTAGGAAAAATTTTCTAGGACTTCAGAAACCTATGTCAAAAAACGTTAATGCCAAATTGATAAAATCACCAAATCCTGGGGGCAGTAATTCCTCTCCTTTTGTATTTATTTACTCACTAACCCCTGTTTGACTCTTTGCAACCCCACAGACGGTAGCCCGCCAGACTCTGTCCATGGGATTTTCCTTTACCTACGTGTTAACAATCTTGGTCTCTTTTTTTCCCTTTCAATTGTTTTTCTAATGTGTTCTTTCCTTTATATTCATTCGCTCACTCTTTCAAAAGGAAATGTGAGGACCTCTACCCATAATTCATATGATGCTGCACATGGAGACACAATCCAAGCAGAGAAAGGAAACCGTTAGGAATCTGACAACATTCAAGTGTTACCTTGGGCCGCTGCAAGACTGCTTTGTGATTTGATGCACAACGTTATAGCTGGGCAGAGGGTTCAGGGCCTTCATCTTAGAAAAGGTTCAAGTTTAACTGCAGCCGATGTTGGGTAAAGTAATTACAAAGAGAAAAAGGCACAGCTCCCTCAGATGGTAGCTCTTCTGTGTACTTGGCTTGCCTGGGGGAGGCAGTGTCAGCGCTCCCATTTGGGTTTCCTAATTAGGAAACGTACACAGTCATGTTTCTCCAAAATTAAGAGCCTAAGAGCTAATTAGGCTGTGAAGATGTTCCTCTAGAACTTGCTTTGGTTGGAAAACACCTTTCCTCCCTTTTTTTTTTTTTTTTTGTCACCAACAGAGGAATAGGGGAGGTATCAAGAAGAAGATGTGATGCAAATTGAAACACAGGGGGTAGAATACAAATGGGGTACATAAAGAATGGAGAATGGGCTTCCCTGCTGGCTCAGATGGTAAAGAATATGCCTGTAATGCAGGAGACTCCGGTTCCATCCCTAGGTTGGGAAGATCCCCTGGAGAAGGGAATGGAAACCCACTCCAGTATTCTTGCCTGGAGAATTCTATGAACAGAGGAGCCTGGTGGGCCATAGTCAAGAATGGAGAACTTATGTTCTACCATTTCAAGTCCATCTATGCCCATTTAGCTTCCAGGCATCCCTGAGTTGAACTCTGAGCTAAACCAAGTTATAAGGATTATGACCCAGCACTGAGTCGCAGGGGTATTTATCAGCTTAGGAACATGAGGAAGAGATTTTCTGCTACTTGCCTGCCTGCCTCCTTTCTTGTCTCCAAAATTGAGGGTGGCATTGGCATTACAGGGATTCCCTGGTAGCTCAGATGGTAAAGAATCCACCTGCAGTGCAGGAGACCTGGGTTTGATCCCTGGGTTGAGCAGATCCCCTGGAGAAGGGAATGGCCACCCACTCCAGTAGAACTGCCTGGAGAATTCCATGAACAGAGGAGCTTGGCAGGCCATGAGGTTGTAAAGAGTCAGATATGACTGAACAACTTTCATTTTGGCATTACAAAGACTCAACCACCCTAGTAGTAGTTACTCTTTACTCTAGACAAAGCCACCCCTTTCCTGCTCACTCCCAGGAGAGGAAGGTCTTACTGAGGTTTCCAAAGCCAGCTGCATCTCGTTCAATGTCTCTGAATTGTGGGTTTGACTACCCACGCACCAGCACATCAGGAAGCAGGCTCTGCCTATAGGGAGATCATTACAGAACCTCAGGAGACCTTAGAAGATTGATGCCAGCAGACTAACTACAAGAGCCAAAGTCTTCATAGAAAAGAGACAGAGAAAGAAGGATGAGGGAGAAGAGGAAGAAGTCACTTTGCTATTTCATCATGCAAACCAGGAGCTTAGCCTATGGATAAAGAAATCGGTTGACTTTTTTTCTCATGTTTTATTTACTGAATATTGTGGCATAGAACTGGAGAAGGCAATGGCACCCCACTCCAGTACTCTTGCCTGGAAAATCCCATGGACGGAGGAGCCTGGTAGGCTGCAGTCTATGGAGTTGCAAACAGTCAGATATGACTGAGCGACTTCACTTTCACTTTTCACTTTCATGCACTGGAGAAGGAAATGGCAACCCACTCCAGTGTTCTTGCCTGGAGAATCCCAGGGACGGGGGAGCCTGGTGGGCTGCCGTCTGTGGGGTCGCACAGAGTCGGACACAACTGAAGCGACTTAGCAGCAGCAGCAGCAGCAGCGGTGGCATAAGACAAATTATTTGAAAGTCTCATTCACTATTTCACTTTATACATGTTTCCTGCAAGAGCCAGTTTTGGATCTAAGAAGCCAAAGATGAGTACAAAATAGATGAGATTGAAAGCAAAATGCCTGGTTATGACTAAGACAAATTCGAGTTCTCATCTGATGGAGAGAATCTGGCCTTGGAGTCAGAGAAGGCTCTTCCTCTTACTACATGACTTTCTCTTTCTTCATCTTCAGTACAAATGAGCTAACACTCCGGGTTGACAGGACCAAATGAAGCAATGGAGGTGAAAGTGTTTGGTTAACTGTACAAACAGAACTTCTTATTGTCTCAGTTTGAATGAAGGAGGTTAGAAAGAAAGGAAAGTCTTAAAGGGAAACCAACAGGCTTAAGTGGAATAGCAGCAATTAGTTAAGGCTAAATTTGTGGTATATTAAAATATAGACTCAAAGTCAGAAAGAGAAAAACAAAATCTATTCATGCATATATATGTAATCTATAAAAATGTTATTGATGTACCTAGTTGCAAGGAAGGAATGGAGATGCAGATGTAGAGAATGGACTTGTGGACACAGTGCAGGAAGGAAAGGGTGGGACAAATTGAAAAGTAGCTTTGACATATATACACTATCATGTGTAAAACAGCTAGCTAGAGGGAAGCTGCTATATAACACAGGGAGCCCAGCCTGGTGCTCTGTGATGACCTAGAAGGGGTGGTATGGGGGAGGGGAGGGAGGCTCAAGAGGGAGGGGATATATATATATAATGATGACTGTTTCACTTTCTTGTATAGCAGAAACCAGCACAACATTGTAAAGCAATTTTCCTCAAAAAAAAAATTACTAAAATACAGACTAAAATCTGTGTCAAGATGATTTCAAATTCAACATTCTACCTTAAAATGGAGATTCATATTTGTTGTTGTTGTTCAGTCAGTAAGTTATGTCCAGCTCTTTTTGACACCATGGACTGCAACACGCCAGGCTTCCCTGTCCTTCACTGTTTCCCTGAGTTTGCTCAAACTCATGTCCATTGAGTCAGTGAGGCTATCTAACTATCTCATCCTCTTTCGCCCTCTTCTCCTTTGCCCTCAATCTTTCTCAGCATCAGAGTCTTTTCTAATGAGTCAGCTCTTTGCATGAGGTGGTCAAAGTATTGGAGATTCACATTAACATCTTAATTTACTCCTTCTAGTTCTTCAGGGAATGGAAATGGGAACTTGTGACTTCTAAGTAGACAAAAGAAGGGAAAGAAGTAGGTTTATTCATTCTCCACCACCTAACCCCAGTCTTGCTCCCATAAATCTGCAGAGACATGGGCTTCTTGAGTTGGGTCTGTCCCTTAATTTATTCATTAATCAATTAATTTTTTTTCTAGCATCTCTACCATAGGCTTCATTCCTTTTGGATCAGACATGAGGAAGAATCTTCTATTCTGTTTAAGAGTCTCCCTTTTGCTTCTGGAAGACAGCTTTCTGGGAAACCCATAACATGGCACTGGGAGAAAGAGTTGAATAATACCAATATCTCAAAAAGACACTTCTCTAAATGTGATTTTGATAGGCCCTCTCTGCCATCAGTAACAACATTCCTTACCAAGAAACCATAGGAAAGAGGAAAAGATGAATCACAGATGAAGACCAGTTTTTAGGTTGAGTAGATTTAAAAAACCTATATGAAGAAGGAAAAGAAGGAAAGAGGAGAATGCTGTGTTCTTACTCTTCAACATCTAAAGATTTCTCTTGCTGCTGTTTCCAGAAACAAACAAACAAAAAAACTCCATTTCTGGGAAATAGAAGGTCACCAATAAAACTATAGCAAATTACCATGAGGCTCAAGGAAGTGGGTGTGTAAGCCGAGTGGACGGATCCAAGCATCTGTGGATGGCCACAAAGAATGAAGTAAAAAGAACTAAGCCTGCAGCCTATGTGGTCAATCCAAACCAACCCAAACCCCAAGAGAAATGAAAAAGTAAAAACATGGACTTTTAGTTTCATAACTTCCCAAAACAAAACAAGGCATCCAGTTCTAGTTCCCTCAACTAGTGTTACATCCATAACACGAGGCAAAGGGTTCTATTTAGTTAATTATTTCATTCATCTACAAACTGCTTTAGATTTTGCATTTTCAGGGTGCAAGGTACAAGGTCATGTCTACAGAATGACAAACATATAAGACACATCTAAAATATTGTCAAAGGATTTCCCTGGTGGTCCAGAGGCTAAGACTTCATGCTCCAATGCAGAGCACCTTGGTTCAATCCCTGGTGGTGGGACTAGATCTTATATGCTGCAACTAAGATCTGGCACAGCCAAATAAACAAAAATAAAATATTGTTGAACAGAAGGCTGTTTTGCCTATGTAATTCCAAGGATCTAGACATAGATGCCTTCTTTTTGATATTTCTCTTTACCACATAAAGATAAGTTTTAAATTATGTATTTGTTGCAGACCAAAGACTGAGCCCTTCCTACCTCCCCCAAAATCTCTTTAACTAGGATTTGTCAAAGGGGAAAAAAACCTGGGGAAGCTCAGCAGTTTCCAGGGATTTGATCTGACTCAGAATATACAAGTTTTTATAACACAGTGAAGGACTCGGCAATGAACTTGAGCTTAGTACAGAATGGTGGAGTGGTCTGAGCTCACATGTGAGTTGGTAAAGAGACATCTGCAGTTTTTTCTTTTTCGCTGAGGTGATGGTGGTAAAATACAGGTAAGTTCCCCTCTTAGTCTTTTTAAAGTGCACAGTTCAGGAGCATTAAGCAGATTCATGTTGTTGTATGACTCTCACCACTGTCCATCTTCAGATATTCTTCATCTTCCCAAATTGAAGCTCTGTACTCATTAAACAATAACCACATTCTCTCCTCTTCCCCAGCTCCTAGTAACTACTGATGTAGTCCTGTTGCTATGAATTCAATACTCTATCTAGGTACCCCATGTAGGAGAAATCAAACAATATTTTAGTCCTTTGATTCCCACAATATTTTGACATGACAGAGCATCAAAAATTTTTTAAACAGCTAAACCCTAGGTGTAATAAATAAAAGGAAAAAGATCTACTAATATTACCATACTGTTATTAACAATACCAACCACGTTCCAAGTTCTGAGTTAGATGCCTCCTCTTTCTTGTTATTTCTCATTCCCACATAACAATGTTTTAAGTTATGTATTGGTGGCCGACCAAAAATTTCATCCCTTTCACTCTATCCCCCCAAATTACTTTCTGAAAGCTTTTTACTGTAGGAGGAAAACCTGGAGAAATTCTCTCCCCCCACTTTGGGGAAATGAAAAGTCACAGGCTGATCAGAACAATTATCAATCAAAAATCTTCAGAGGCAGACAAATAACATAAAAGACTGATGAGTTACTATCACTATCTTCTGAGGTCTTTCACAGAGCCTTTGTTTTTTGGGGACAACAACCATTAGCAAAGAAAGAGACACAGAGGCTTTGTTTTCTCAGCAGGAGCTGCTGTACATTTGGTACAATGGATATGAGGGTTTTTTTTCTTTTTTAAAAAATTAAGATATCCATTATCCACAAAGCAACCTCAGAGGGACAGATTGAGGATTTTAGAATTTCATGTCTGACTCTCATAGCCAGATGGTCTTTATACAATTGAAGTTTCCTTCCATCATTCATAATTGTTTCTTATCACTACTATCATTAATGTTATTATTAAGAATAATATTGAAATCATTTAAACCCCCATGCTGAATAGCCCTGTCAACTTGATCCCCCACCTCCCAGTACCCACTTTAACTGTTCAGGCTTATGCTCAGTAAGACTCTAGAAATGCTTTCTCTCGATAACTTTAAAGAAAGTACTAACTTCTTGCTTCCCATAGCAATTTATTTATAGTGGCTCCTATACATCTTGAACAGTAATACATTTGTTTCTTGTTTAATTATTATTTTTTCACCAGATACTTTTTGTTGCTCTTCTTGGGTTTACTTTTAACTAAAGCCTATTCATGATTTTTTTTTCTGTTAAATAAATGTTGTACTTTTAATCATCAGATGATGGCCATTGGATAAGTTTTATAGGGTCATTTTCAGGAGTGGAACAAGGCAAGTGGTTTATTATATTTCCTAGAACCAATCATTTGAGTAGACCTTCTTAACTAGGTTCTCATTGTCCTGAAATAGGACTTAGCCTGAGCATTTGTTTGGGCTTTTAAAAAAAAAAAATTTATTTGGCTGTGCCAGGTCTTGGTTGCAGCATGCAGGATCTAGTTACCTCACCAGGGATTGAACCCTGGCCCCCTCCACTGGGAGCATGGAGTTTTAGCCACTGGACCACCAGGGAAGTCCCAGGGAAACGTTTTTTAAAAATTGAAATATGACATCCATATCATTATAGTTTTAAAGTTAGTAATGTGCTTAAGGCAGATTTTTTATGGTTAGCAAAGCTGAGAGGTTCTGACACCCAGAGGATGCATGAGAAGATAACTTTACATAAATGTATATGGTGCCCCCGAGGGCCCTCAGTTGTATTACGGGGTTTCTCATGATCAGTCTTGGTTCAGACAGAAGAACAGTGAAGCAGAGCTAAGTAGTTCTCTACCAGATGAGCTGTGCATGAGACGTATCATGATGCAAATAGAGGTACCTTTCAATGCTAGCTAGTTTACCATGGGACGCTAAAATATGAAATGGAACAAAACAGCTAATGAAATGTTTATCTTCTTTAAAATGTTTCCTTAAAAGAACCACTGCGTAGCTTTGTACAGACTATGGAACAGTCTGAAAATGATACTGTTTAAAGCTTGGGAAAGAAGAATATACATAAGCTGGAAAGTGTAGAAAATTGGATAATATGATGTGACTGCCTGACTGGACTATTTCTTAAAGATGTGAATCAAGCCCTGAAGTTCATCTCTTCTGATTTTTCAAATGCTGTTTCCTTTTCTTAAACTTTTGTTTTTAAAGCACTTGTTTGTGCTGATCCTGTAATTCCTGAAAGGCGAAAAAGCAAATAATTAGGAAGAAAGAGGTTTATGGCAGAATTCTAGTTGAGTCTTGTTTTTTATATGAATAATGCAATTATACAAAATGCTTAATTAATTGTTTTCTATGCATGAGACAGTCTTGTCAAAATCAAGGATCCTCAAAGGAACAAAAAAAGTCCTCCCTCGTGAAGAGTACCATTCACAGAGGATGCTTCCTTGCTAATTTCCCCTGGAGACAATCTCATTTCCCCCGTTATTTTACATGAAAAAGGGAGGTATCTGTGTGGTTTCTAGATGAAATAACAAAATGAAATTGAATAATCTTTAAAGAAGATCAGCCACTGAAATTCAAATAAATGAGATACCTCTCATTGCAAAAATATCATTCTTCTTGTGCTACTCATGGAATATGTTATTTATTCAACAATAATACTACATATCCAACAAATACTACTATAAACCATAGTGATCATAATTGCTATCACTTGAGAACTCACTGTTCTCCAGGCACAGTTATAAATACTTTCTATGGATTAGCCCATTCAACCTCAACATAAGGCTTCAAGCTGGGAATGTTCGTTTGAATTTTATGCCTAAAGAAACTAAGGATCAGGTTATATTGAAAGTTGTAGAGCTGCGAGTGTAACTCAATTAATTAGGTTAGTAACACTTAGTAGTATTTATTTATTTGAAATATAGAATGTGACGGTCCAGCAAAGGATTTTAAATGCCAGGAAGAAATATAGGTGCTACCCCAGTCTTTTCCTTACACATCAACTTCCTTGCCAATAAAGGTGTTTCTCTATCAAATAGACTGTTTAAAGGGTAGTAAGGGTATTCCATGACACACAAGTTTTATTTCTGCATTCCTCTTCAGTATTGCTTCATAATGTGCAATTAATTGCTTCATAATAAGCAATCATTTCAATTCAGTTGCTCAATCGTGTTCGACTCTTTGCAACCCCATGAAGCGCAGCACGCCAGGCCTCCCTTTCCATCACCAACTCCCAGAGTCTACCCAAACCCATGTCCATCAAGTTGGTGATGCCATCCAGCCATCTCATCCTCTGTTGTCCCCTTCTCCTTCTGCCCCCAATCCTTCCCAGCATTAGGGTCTTTTCTAATGAGTCAGCTCTTCCCATCAGGTGGCCAAAGTATTGGAGTTTCAGTTTCAACATCAGTCCTTCCAGTGAACACCCAGGACTGATCTCCTTTAGGAGGGACTGGTTGGATCTCCTTGCAGTCCAAGGGACTCTCAAGAGTCTTCTCCAACACCACAGTTCAAAAGCATCAATTCTTCAGCGCTCAGCTTTCTTCACTGTCCAACTCTCACATCCATACTGGAAAAACCGTAGCCTTGACTAGATGGATCTTTGTTGCCAAAGTAATGTCTCTGCTTTTCAAAATGCTATCTAGGTTGGTCATAACTTTCCTTCCAAGGAGTGTGTTTTGATTTCATGGCTGCAATCACCATCTGCAGTGATTTTGGAGCCCCCCAAAATAAAGTCTGACACTGTTTCCATTGTTTCCCATCTATTTGCCATGAAGTGATGGGACCAGATGTCTTGATCTTAATTTTCTGAATGTTGAGCTTTAAAGCCAATTTTTTCACTTTCATCAAGAGGCTCTTTAGTTCCTCTTCCCTTTCTGCCATAAGGGTGGTGTCATCTGCCTATCTGAGGTTATTGATATTTCTCCCGGCAATGTTGATTCCAGCTTGTGCTTCTTCCAGCCCAGCATTTCTCATGATGTACTCTGCATATAAGTTAAATAAGCAGGGCGACAATATACAGCCTTGATGTACTCCTTTTCCTAGTTGGAACCAGTCTGTTGTTTCATGTCCAGTTCTAACTGTTGCTTCCTGACCTGCATACAGACTTCCCAACAGACAGGTCAGATGGTCTGGTATTCCCATCTCTTTAAGAATTTTCCACGGTTTATTGTGATCCACACAGTCAAAGGCTTAAGCTCTGATAAAAGATCAAACTGATTTAAAGGCCTCAGCACAAGGATTTGATATCTGTTTCTATTCAGAATCATGGTTGAGATGCAACTGATGCCCATTAACAGGTCCATCACCATTATAAGGTCTACGTTTTTGGAAAGTGAGATATACAAACTCTTAATGTGGACATGATACAGAAAACTAGTCTGTTTTCCAGAGGCTAATTATAAACAGGTGGTGGTGGAGCCAAACCTCCAGGAATCACAAACCCATTCTGTTTGAGCTCATTAATGCTTCTATTCAACTCTAGGAAAATGTACACATTCCGCAGAGTTATAGGGAGTTTCAGGTTGGCTGATAAAAAACAGGTGGTTTCCTCCCCTAAAGTGACTCGAAGATAAAAATAAAACAACCTAATTTGGTTCCGGGGTTAAAGGGCCTGTCAGTGGAGTTTTAGGTAGACCTCTTTGGAGCAATGATGGAAATATCGTCATTTCATTACACGAAGAAAGTAAAGGATGATGATACCCAGGCCTGTTCAGGCTGGACCCAACACTGAGGCTCCTTCCTTTACTTAATGGAAAGTGCAATGGACTTTTCAGCTCTGGTCTGGGTGTCTGACTGCTTCAGTGGAGGGCTCTTCAATTTCACATTTCATCTCAGCGACTAATGTCCACATCTTGTCAAATCGCCACCGAGACTGTCCCGCAGGGCTTCCCCTGGACAAAGCCACGATTTCTGTGCAAACTTGTGATTTGAGGGTTCGGTGACTCGGGAACAGCCAAATGAGCTGTCTCCACGTTCATATTAGAAGGGATTGCCCTCTCCCCTTAAAGAAGATCTCTTTTCCTCTTCCTCAAAGGTCCCAGTGCTCAACTTCTTTCCACAAAGCTCCTGGCTTCAACTCAAAAATTCTATCATTGTTTTTCTGCCTTTAAAAACTGGTGGAACTCATTTGGAGAGAGAGACACTGGATGATGGAAACAGAGGCCTGTGTATTCTTTTTGATTGTTTTCTTGCTGACAATTTTATTGCCATCATTTTCCATGTTTCTGATGGTTTTTAGGCTGCTGGTCTCACTTCAACTATTTATTAAAAAAGAAGGTTGGAGGGATTTTTAATATACTTTTCCCCAGTTCCTTAATAATTGGGGGTGGGGGGAAGTACTGCAGAAGTCACAAAATACAGAAATTCACTTGCACAGGTATTAATTAGATAAAATGTACTTTAGTTATGATTAGAAGATTGATTGAAATAAAATCAGTAAGTTCATATCTTATACTTAGCAAGATATGGACCCCTCTTTTCACATGCCATTTCGTTAAATATCTATTTTAAAATTTGAAATAAGTTTACATTGTCCTAGATTTGAAGGTTGTGACATTGGTTCATCTCTTGAAATTGCACAGGACAAAATAACTTTTCAATCTCAATCCCCATCATTTGAACTTTGAGTCTCCCTCAAAATACGAGAACATTAAGGTCCTCACCACAGTAAAATAAGGCCTTATTCTGCAATCTATTTGCCACTGGATTACCACAAATTCAGGGATCAACTGAATAGGCTGGATCACTTAAAAATGTCACTGACCTAATATCCAAGAAGTGCATCTTTTTGTAAGTGATGTCATTCTGAAGTAAGAAAACATCTTAAAAATGAATGCTTCAGAACTTAATTTGCTTTCTTGAGTATTATTCTTTTCCAAGTAGCTATCCTGGAAAACAAAGCCCCAGTAATTCCCCTGATGAAAACATTGAGAATTGTCTTTAATCCATTTAAATGCTAATAAGAAAACTGGCCTCATTGTTTACTGTTTTTGGTCATTCTTTTTTGACTCTAAATAGCATAAATCTTCCATCATTCACTTATTCCCCAGACCTGGGACTAATTTTTCTTTTTTTTTTGGTGGGGTGCAGGGATGGGGGGGGGAATTGTTTCAAAAAGTTAAACATCAAAAGTCAAAGACTTGTTGACCTCAGAGATATTAAAAAGAATGTGCTAATAGGCTTTTGGGCTTCCTCTATGGCTCAGCCAGTGAAGAATCCGCCTGCAATGCAGGAGACACAGGAGATGTGGGTTTGATCCCTGGGTGGGGACGATACCCTGGAGGAGGAAATGGCAACCCACTCCAGTATTCTTGTCTGGAAAACTCCATGGACAGAGGAGCCTGACGGGCTACAGTCCACAACGTCACAGAGAATCAGACACGACTGAAGGGACTAAGCTCAACAAGCTTTTAGGACAATTCCAGAAA
This sequence comes from Antilocapra americana, assembly GCA_007570785.1. Classification (NCBI taxonomy): domain Eukaryota; kingdom Metazoa; phylum Chordata; class Mammalia; order Artiodactyla; family Antilocapridae; genus Antilocapra; species Antilocapra americana. Next base: position 27,890,243 of record ML662445.1, read on the forward strand.
GGGAATTCCAAAAAAAAGGTTTAAGTCATGTCAGCAGAATTTGGAATGCTGTATGATTTCTCCAGGTGAGTGCCTCTGGGGAGTGAGGGGGCACCATTCTCCTTTCTTTTGGCCTGCCTCTGTGGCCTAGCCTTGGCCCTGTCAGTGGCTGGCTCACGACCTTGGGCAAGCGGCTTTTGCCTCATCTGGAAAATAATGGGAAGAACCAGATGCTCTCCCACAAATGGTCTTCCTGGCTCTCACATTCCAAGATGATGATACACAGTTCTCCAGACTTGGACGAAGTCACTTTAAAGCCACACCTTTAACGTATTAAGTCATTCAATGAATTAAGGCTGGTTCTTCCATGTGTCTTTTCTACTCATGTTCTCCTATATTAACATTTAGTGCCATTGGGGGGCAAGTATGGGGCTTCCCAGGTGGTGCTAGTGGTAAAGAGCCCATCCTGCCAATGCAGGGGACTATGTAACAGATGCGGGATCAATCTCTGAGTAGGGAAGATCCCCTGGAGAAGGAAATGGCAACCCACTCCAGTGTTCTTACCTGGAGAATCCCCATGGACAGAGGAGGCTGGTGGGCTATGGTCCATGGAGTCCCAAAGTCATATACAACTGAAGTGACTCAGCACACACACACACACACACACACACACACACACACACACACACACACACACATGGGGACAAGAACAAAGTTTTTACTCAATTGTATTTGGGGTTTTGTAGACATTAAAATGTTTTTATAGCAGATCAGAGACTGTACCTACCTTGTGTGTGTGTGTGTATTGGTGGGGAGGACATTGAAAGAGAACATGCACAGAACAACATAGTTTTGTTTTGAGTTGTTTTGGAAGCTACTCTTTTCTTTTTATAGGTTACTGATATTCTCAAACCAGATTTCTGTGTCATAGGAACTTATGTTTTTTAAAAAATCTACCAACATCCCTGATTCTCATGATGACATTCATCTCATGTCACAGCAGAACTGATCTAATCAACCATAATTTTTTTTTTTAAAGCTTGGACCTTCCCTTTTTTGCTGGTATTTCAGGAGTGGGTTGCTTACCTTCTAGGTAAAATGATGGTTAAAATATACTTCCCCTGAAAGGCTGCCAATTGCAGGTATTCCACGACATATCTGGTTCTCTTTAGTGCTCCCCCCCCCCCTTTTCTTTTTTTAGTATCCTTGGCCTTACTGCCAGGTCTTTTTCATAAGAAATGTCAGCAAAGTCTTTGAATTAATGAACTGTGAAGTGCTCAAAAAAAAAAAAAAAATACCATTTCAAAAGGTATCCTGCAAGGCTCTAACACTAATGGGAGGTGATCCTTGAGTTACAACCAAATATCCCATGCTAACTAAAAAGATTAAGGTAAGGAAGGGCTTGAGCACAGTCTCTTTGAACAAAGACTCAGAGAGGGAAGAGAAGTGATGGGGAGGGGGAGAGGTCAGAATCAGAGTAGCAATCTGGGGAAATGTGTTTATGTTAGAGTCTCTTTAGCTCTGGTGAGCAAATAATGGAATTATACAACCCCCCTATAAAAGAGACCAGGTGGAGGGAAGCAAAGAGAAGGGAGCAGGGGAGGTATGTTTACAAGGTTGATCAAATAAACCTTAATGGTGGGTCCCTGGCTACACCTAATGTAGGTTTTGTTTTCTTTTAATTTTGCTATTTAAAAAAAAAATGCGGTGTAACTCCTTCAATCTTTTTGCAATTCTGCATGGTTGAACATTTGAAATGAGTTTGTGTATCACCCCCAGGCGCTGATTCAGGCTTGATTGGGGCAAAGCACACTGCATGTGCTTATTTTTATCCACGTCATTTGGGACGTTTTGTCGCCAAAGGAACCAGAAATACGCTGTTCGATTGCCAAATTATCACCTATCCTTTGATCAGACAGGGCGGTGATCTTCATCAACAAGTTGCGCGACCTCAGTGTAACAGCAGTGTCAGGTCAACTTGAGAAAGTGAAGAGAGAGCCCTAAACACAAATAAAAAGAAACAACCAACAATCCTTATAATTATCATCATCTGCTGCTTTTCCCTCTTTTGGCAAAGAAACACTCCATCCATTTGCAGAAATCGCCCGCGGAAACGTTACATCAAAACTAATCACAACGATTAAAATCAGCTTTTCTGTGCAAGAGGAGGGTAAAAAGCAAGTTGGAGGCTGGAATAAGACTGTTTTTCCACCAAAAAAAAAAAAAAATCTGGAAAAAAATTTTCCTATATGTATATTTTTTTTCTATACGTCTATGTAGAGCTTTTTTTTTTTTTTGAAGGAGATCAATTGTCTGCCCTGTGATCAGTTAATTTGATTTAAGTTTTATTTTGGAGATTGATTTAGACTGGAGGTAGAGGCATGAGCTAATTGTATCCTGATCCTTGCCTTGAGGGGTTTCAAAGCCCTGGAGCAACTCTTCTCTGTATTTTGTTCTGTCTACCTTAGCCAAGCTATTGCATTTCTCTCTGGTGTGGCGAGCCGAGCAGATCGCTGGGAGAGAAATCGGAAAAGGGGGGAGAGGAAAAGGAAAAGGGGACTTGGAGAGAGACTTTGTGCTTCAATGTTTCAGGTAAGATCTGACGGTTTGGGTTTGTTATTATTTGCTAAGGAGGGTATGGCTGGGACTTTGGGCGCAACTCGCTTTTACGCATGTGCCAGGCATGGGGCGAGAGCGCGGAACACTCGCACACACGCAGCCCGCCGCGGCGGCTCGGGAGCCGCTCGGACCGGCTGCGGGGCAGCGGCCGCCCCCTCCTCCGGGGCCGCTCCCGCCGCTCCTCGGCGTGCCTCCCGGAGAGGGAGCGGGGCGGAGCGGGCGCGGCCGCGGGGGCCGGGGAGGCCGGGGGCCGGTGCGCCAGGGCCGGGCTTCCGGATCTGGGGGCCCGGTTCCGGCTCTCGGAGCGGAGCGGCCGCGGCTCTCGCAGCCGGTGCCAGCGCCGCCCGCCCGCCGGCGGCCCGCGCGCCAGCCTCCCCGGGGGCCACTCGGCCGCCCCCGCCCTGCCTCCCCCGCCCTCCTCGGCGAACCGCGCGCGTCCCTTTCTTCCCGGGCGCCGAGCCCCGCGAACCGGCCCCGCCGAGAGCCTCCCGGCGCCGCGGGCCCCGACCCGCCGCCGCAGCCGGCAGGAGCGCCCTCGGCCGAGAGAGCGGCGCCGCGGGGCGCGCGGGGGGCGGCGGCGCCCGCGGCTGCGCTCCTGCCCGGGGGTCGGGGGAGCACCGGCGCCCCCTCTGCCCGCTGCAGCCTCGGCGGCGCCCCCCGAAAGACGCCATTGTGGCGGCCTAGCGGAGAGGGCCCCGGGGCGGTTTCTGCTTCCCCTCCCCGGTGCCCGGGCCGAACCGGCCCGCTCCCCTTTGTGAGCGGCGCCTGGTGCCCAGCACTGTCCGCCGTCCGTCTCGGGCCGGGCTGATCCGGATCCGCCGCCTCCGCCCACCCGGGCGCCTTTAAAGCCCCCCCCCCCCCCCCCCCCCCCCCCCTCCCGCCCCCCCCCCACGCCCCCCTCCATCCCGCGCTTCGGATGCGAACGTTTCATTTATTTTTTAAAAGCTCTCATTCCTCTCCCTCTTCACCGCCTCCCCTGATAAAGGGCACGGCACGTGCTCCGGATTAGAAGTCTCCCCGGGAGGCGGGGACCGGGGAGGGGGCGCCGGGTGGGGAGGACGGGGGCGCGGCAGGTAGCGGCTGGGGCTGCGCGGCGCCCGCGGCCGGAGCCCCGCATCCTTCCCTCCGCTGCTGCCGGCCGGGGCTCCCTTACGGGGACAGGGTTCCCCGGCCGCCTCCGCCGTCTGAGCCGGCGCTGGGGGCGCCGAGGTGGGGGGCGGGGGGAGGGATGCAGTTTGGCTCCTCTTTGACCTCTTTCCACCTCTCCCCCCGCCGCCCCTCTTTATGGAAATACGATGTGTGCTTCCTCTCCCGCCCCCCAGAGGGACTGGGCTGGAAAATAGGAGTCCGCGCCTCCTGGAGAAAAAAAAAAAAAAGAGAGAGAGCCAGGGTGGGGGGCGCATCCTGGTGAATTCGCGTGTAAAGTGAGGTCGGACTCGCAGAACAGCCGGGAAGGGGAGCCGGGAGCCGCGGTGCGGGAATCCCTTACCTGGACGCGGGCTCCGCGCAGCCGCCCCGGACTACCGCAACTTGCTAGCTAGCGCGCGGGTCGACCGGGTGTCTGCCTTTGTGCTTTCGAACCCTTGCCACCGCCTTGGAAATTGAGTTTCTGGTATCAACATGTTTTCACCGTGACGGTGCTGCGGGGGCCGGCTGGGCGGGAGCCGACTAAGTTAGCAAAGTTGGATGTCGTCTTTGTGCGTGGAGAGAGGCACGCGGGAACGGTCCGGCGTCCCCGCGCCACCGGCTTCCTCGCTAAGAGGTGCGCCGCAGTGGGCAGAAGTAATTTGGTATAAATGCTGCGTTACCTCTCTGATCGTAGAACTAACTGGCTGCTTTCAAGCAAATCCTAGATGGCTACGTGCGTGTGTGTGTGTGTGTGTGTGTGTGTGTGTGTGTGTGTGTCCCCGTGGTGGAGCTGGGAGAGAGTAACAGTTTAACATACTCATTCTTTAAGAAACGTTTGCCTTCTGTTTTCAATCAACGAAGCTGGCAGCTAGAGATACAAGTTTATTTGAGAATACCCTCTGGGTACCAAGCATGCTTGGATTGTTTTAGCAAATTAAAAATGAGCAAAATGCTTTTACCTTCTCAGCAGTAGACTCCTTAAGAGACCTCCTGTTTTGTGTGTGTGTGTGTGTGTTTTAGAGAAACATTTTCTGTGTGTCTCACAAATGTGTTTTTAATGTGGAAAAGGGGGGAATAAAAGTTTGAAAGGCTGAGGCTGATGCCATCGAATGATGCATTAAATCCGATTTTACATCAAGGAGTTTACCTGCCTGGATGGGAATCCGTGGACACTAATCGCTAATCTACTTGGTGAATTGAAATAGAAGTGGGACCATTCGTCTCCCGGATAATGGGCAATGTGCCGATCTCTTCCTCGCGTTTGTATTTGTGTGGCAGTTGGCTTACCATGAGGGGCTGGTGTTCAGAAGACTGCCCACTGACTACAACAGTTTGGCTCAGGAGTCCTGCTGCTGCTCATTGGAAAGAATTGTTAGCAATTGTTTCGATGGCAGTAGGTTTCGTGTTTACTAATTAGGTTGCAGAGGTGATCATTGAATTTTAAAACTTCGCATCCCAGAGAAAACTTCACAGGTTTAGGCAATGTGTTTATGAAAAGAAGGCCACTCATTAGACAGAAATGTCATACATTGGCTAGGAAGAAATTTTGAAATGAATTGAGCGTGAATGAGAGTTGGCAAAAACATCTCCCACCACAGTTCTCAAAATGACTGCAGTGATTTTGCTGTATTAATTATGCCTGAAGCCCAATATAAAGTTCTCCAACACACGCTAGAGGTCTCTCTTCTAGCTGTAAGATTTTCCTGTTTGTAATTCCTTGCCAGGGCGTGCATCCTGGAGTGGGAAATGACAGCTTGGTTCAGACTTATTTAGTAATAGTAATTTAATGGCCATTTATATTACTCTGATGTGAGGTATTTATTTTGGAGAATATTCAGTAATTATTGTACAAATTATACTACCTAGCTACTAAGAAAGAAACTGTAAAAGACTTCTATCACATGATGATGAAAACAGTATTCAATTTGTTGAATAGCATTATGGACCTTTTGGCAGATAATTATTTATCCAGAGCAATTTGGTTTTAAAATGTAAAAGTAATTAGTGAAAGATGTATAATATCAGAGAACTGTTCTGAAAATTAAACTTTCATTTATGTCTAAGTTCAGCACTAAAGTTGATTGCTTAAATGCATAAAGTTGATTGCATAAATGCCTTGCTAGTTCTAAAATCAGAATGATTATTTTCTAATGCTGAAATGTGATGTTTTTTGCTAAGATATTTTCCTATTTACATTGCTTTTAAGTCATTCAAAGGATGTTTGTAAATCTGTCAGTTCACCAAAGCTTTTATTTAGTTGAATCTGGAAGCTGCATTTCTGAACTTTCTTTGGGAGTACAATTTATAATTTCCCAAACAAGTGAAACTTATTTTCTTTAAGATAAACCATCTTGGGGGGGGGGAAGGAAAGTTTTGGATGCAAGCATATATGCTTATTTTAATAGCTCATGCAGAAATGAGAAAAATGTTTTAAAAAATTAATACAGAAGTGTGAAATACTTCAGTTTTTCCTAGGCACTGTAGTAGTGCTCTGGTTTTTCTTAAAAAACGTACTAAATGTTAATTGCATTTTACTTGATGATTTTCGTTTGAGGTCTTTCACTGCAGAGAATGAAACAGATTATCCTTTAAGAACAAGCCAGAATTCATTCATTAAGTTCATTCATTCAACAAATATTTATTTGTGGCTTCTGTACACAAGACCCTGTGCTAGACGACAGAGACATGGTGGTGAGAAAAATTAGGCAGAGTCCCCAGTCCCCTGGAATTTGTGATTCAGATAGACAGACGTTAATCAAACAGTTGAACAATGGACAGAGAATAGTGCTTTTGAAGGAAAAGAAACTAACCAAAAGGGCAAAATGACCAAGACTGGGGTCAGGGTTTTGGAGGAAGTGTTACAAACTGAGATTTAAGCAAATAATGAAGAGGCCGGAGAAACAGTGAAAACAGGAAATAAGTTCCAGAAAGAGGAAAACGGCACTTGCCAAGCAGGGAAAGGCATGGCCAAGGGAGAGGAGCTCGAGGATGCATGAGCTGGAGCTGAGAGAGGGAGGAGGCGATGATGAGAGAGCAGGTTGTGGGGACAGGCCTCTAGTCTTAACTCGGAGAGCAGAGGGAAGGGGCTTGGCCAGGAGGATTGGGAGGAGAGCAGCAGTAACATAATCAGGCTCGTGTTTTACAAGGATAATTCTGATGTCACTGTGGGCAGTGAATGGAGGAACCCAGAGCAGATGAAGTCTTAGAGCCCTTGGAAGGCTATTAAAGTCATCCAAGCAAGAGAAGATGCAGCTGGGGTTAAGGCAGTGGCAGGGGAAACAGAAGGACTGGCGATCTAGTCACAGGGTGAAATTGACAGAATGTACTAAAGGATTGGTGATGGGTAATCAAGGACAGAAAGGGATGTCAAGGTTTCGGGCAGTAAGTGGACACTGGGATTCTGAAGACTGTAGATTTTGTGCTTTTCACTTCATTTGTAGTAGCCAGAATGAGGAGCAATGACAAGCCTCATTCACGTCCTGTGTAAGTGAATTCACACAGGAATTTGCTCCCCAATCTCATGGAGTGCCTAGTGTGTCAGGCACTGATCTCCCTGCTCTTATCTTTTATCCAAGGTGTTCTTTTCCTTTTTAAACTGCACCTTGAAGTTTCTTTCCTCCAAGTTGGAATTCGTCATATGAATAGGCCTGTGTTTAACCTTCTGAAACAAAAATCAAGTCTGTGCCTTATAGTGCAAATTAATTGTGCTTAAAAATATTATGAACTTGAATTAAATGACTATAAAAATGCACTGCTCAATCATGCTTTCTAAAAGCCCATTTACATACAAATAACTGGCACAATTCTTGTGAATCACTCATTGAAAAAAACTTTTAAGGACCTTATTAGCATGGTAAAATTTGTTTGGTCTGATTTGAGTTTGCTCTGCTCTGCTTTTTCCCAGTTAGTATGTTTGACTGTCCCGTTTCTCTGACTTTTTGTACTGATTCTTGGCTAATCAGTATGCAACATTTTCATACTTTTCTTAAGTGAGCACTGTTTTTGGCATTTATAATATCCTATCCATCCTTTCCATTTGTTCTTATTTCTCTAAAACTCACATCTGGCTTCACAAGCATGCATAACAATAGGAAAGTGATGTTTGGGTGGTTTTTCAATACTAAAAGAGTTTCAGTTGATGAACAATTAATTTTAAAATAATCTAAAATGAGGCATTCAGTTTTTCTTTCAACATCAAAACTTATTAGAAAGAGAATTTCAGGGGAAAAAAATCTGCCATGAATTTTTTATGATTGCCTTTCCCCTTTCTGGCTGTCCTCCTCCTAGGCAAGTCCAGGTAGAAGCTCCTTCCAAGAGATTTGGTACTTAGTAATTTCCAGGAAACAATTTGAATTATCTCTCTGTTCATTGGGGCTCAAGATACATTTTCAGTTCCACAAGATACTTTTCTTGATGGTTATCTATTGTGTGGGTGGCCTGGAGGGTAGGCTCTGGTTGGAAATACATCGTTATTTTAGCCAAGTCACTTGGGGATCCATTTCTTCTATGTACACAGGAATGACTAATATCTCACCAACCTGCCATATAGGATTGTTGAGAGGAAAAATGAGCATGTATGGTGGGATTTTCCTGATGGCCCAATGGCTAAGACTTCATGCTGCTAATGCCAGGGGACCTGTGTTCGATCCTTTGTTGGGTTACAGAATCCCATATGCCTCAACTAAGAGTTTCCTTTCCGCAAGGAAAAGATCCCAAGTTCCACAACTAAGACCCCTTGGTGTAGCCAAATAAGTAAATAAATATGGGGGGGGGGGGGAAGGATACTGCATAGAACAATGCATTCAGTTTCATTCATTCTTTAAAAAAAAAAAATGGGTAGGAATGGCAAACTTATATGCAATAAATAGCCTCAAGCAACCCTAACAGGCAATTTTTCCTGAAGGTCCCTCCCACCTTGGTCCCCTAAATTCTGGCCCCTTGCTGCAAGTAGCAAAGGCCAGTCTGGACCACCTAACTGAATCCCTAAAACAACACTGTGGGGCAACCGCATCTCACGGGTGAAAGAACTAAGGATTCGAAAGACCCCATGGGCTGTAGTCCGCCAGGCTCTTCTGTCCCTGCGATGGTCCAGGCAAGAATACTGGAGTGGGTTGCCATGCCTTCCTCCAAGGGATCTTCCCGACCCAGGGATTAGAACCCAGGTCTCTTGTCTTCTGCATTAGCAGGAGGGTTCTTTACTACTAGCGCCACCTGGGAAGCCCCGTCAAAGTCTAGGCTGGTGGCAAAGAGCAGAGTTTCTAGTCCAGCCTGCTGACTTCAAACCTCTAACCTGCCGTTAGGCACTTTTCTGGCCCCTCTTACAATCCTGGTTCTTTCTGCCCAGTAAATGGCATCTGCGTACTGTCACAGGTGCTTTCTTTTCTGCCTTCGGCTTCTATTCATCACCATCCACCCTGGTATCGTTGTCTCCCCAACAGCAACCCTCCTCTTACACCAAGAGAGAAAAAAATAAAAAGCAGTTTGAGATTGGTACTGTCAGACATCTGAACTGCTCCCTAGCTCACGCAGAGCAAACCCAGCACTCTCACATCCTCTGTCATTCTGACCAAAATACAGATTTGTTTTCCATCCAATGAGAACTGACATCAATGCACGTCTTGCTGCCAAGATCAAGGCTGCTATTAAGAAGAAGAGTCATGAACTGAAAAGAATGTTAACTAGATAGATTTCAAATGCTTGCTAGAGGAAGGGATAGTGTTTCTGATAAATCTTCCCAAAGCACTTATTGCTATCATCACTTTCTGTTTTGTAGCATTTTCACTTCGCTGGAAATCTGTAGCTAATAGAACAGAAAATGTGTGTGAAACTAAAGATCCAAACTGGTCCATGTTATCAACATTTGTCTCTACCTACATGCGTGCGTGCATGCGTGCGTGCTCAGTTGCTTCAGTCGTGTCCAACTCTCTGCGACCCCATGGACCATGCTCCAATATTCAAATTCCACTCCAACTCTTCCCAACTCTGTTGTCTTGAGTAAACTAATTAAATCTAAGTTTCAGTTTCTTAAACTGTAACTGATACATAAATAGTCACTATCAATAAGACAATAATATGAGATGGTTACAAATGAGATAGTAATAGATTCTAAGGTGGTTCTGAGGGTTGAATGTGATTTTATGGGACGTTGATGCCTGGCACATAGTAAGCCCTCAGGAAATATCCATATCATATTGTTAACATCAGGGACTATGTTTATTTGTCTTTGCTTCCTCAATTCCTGATATAGTGCCTGGCACACAGGATAAGTGCTCAATAATAATAATAATTGTTGGGTACTTAAAAACAGAATTTCAGGGAATACAAGAATAAAGCCAGCTGTGATTTCACTTCCCTGTAAGTACTTTTTGCCCCTGACAAGAGGGTCCAAGTTCTACCAGATGCCCTTGCCTGAGAGTTATGGGCTTTTCCTAATTAATTATATCAACGATTTGGGAACAGATCAAATTTTACCTGGAGAAGTATTCATGCTTAAATAGGATGATGCTTCAAAGATGCTGTCAATTTACCTTTTAATGACTCAACATGAAGGTCCTTCTATGTGCAGTTGTAGTTGTCATGAGATTTCCACAATATGCAGATATTTATGAATGATGCTATGAAATAATGAAACCACTAAGTTCTGAACCCACAAATGGTATCAGTGACTTTGTTTATTACGCAGCAAAGAAACATCAGAACTGGTCCGATACCCATTCCATCCAGCAGATGGCATTGCTACGCATTCACAAGCCATTTCTCGAAATAGCCTCTGGTCTTTCTCCTAGTTTCTCACCGTTGCCCCACCCTCAGTGGAAAAGGAGGCCTGAACCAACTCTGAAAACCTCCCTTGACTCCTTTGCAGGGATAAATGAGGCTCAAGAAGGAGCTGGAAAAATTTACACCTCGGAGTCACCCATTTCCCCCTGTGCTGTGGGCCAGGCAGCGGGGAGCAAGCAGGCTGTTAGAATCCACTCACTCCCAGACTTAAGTAGGGAGTCTGTTTTGTTTGCTTAAAGCAAATCAACAGAAGAAAGTGCTGTCAACCTCCAGCGTCTATGATGCTACCACATGCTATGGGTTGAGAGCGTCTGGGATGCCTCTTGGTAATCTGGAATACTAGTAAATGTGATAATCCATTTTAGGTAGGCTTGTGCCTCCAGGGAATGGAAGTGTATGCAAGTCAAGACCCACCTGTAACCCTCTTGTGTAGGGTCCTGAAATGAGCTTTGGTCTCCAAGTCACTTAAAACTGTGGACCCACTGTTAGCTGTGTGACCCTAAACCTTGGCTTTATTACGTATACAAATAAAGATGCTGACAACCATCTCAGAGGATTGTAAGAATTAAATATGTAAACACCTATGTGGCAGGCTTCTTTCCAAGGACTTTACAATGTATTATCCCATCGGATCCTCATCCATCATTCAAGAAGGGATACTCAGTATCCCCATTTTTGAGATGAGAAAATCAAGGCACAGAGAGATTAACTTGCCCAAAGTCACATATTGGTGAGTGGAAGAGCTAGAATTTGAATGAGGCACTCAGGCTTCAGGGTCTATGCTCTTAGCTCCCCAGCACTACTGTCTCTTATTAATAATGATTGTTACCAATAGCTAATAATTACTAAGCACTTCCCTTGTGCTAGGAACTTCATATATATTAACTCCTCTCAGCCACCCTAGAAGGTGGATGCTATTCTATTACTTTATCTTGCCAAATGAAGGAAAAATGTGCCCCACTCTGTAAGACACAGGAAAACAAATTAATGGAGAGACTGTAATATATTAAGTACTAAATGGTGAGTCCCATTGTAACTGCCACAGTGATTTAGAGATAAGAGAAATTAACAATGAAAGTATATGGGGTTATGGTCTTATTGTATAAGATGAGGCAGGTGGAAAAATGTTAAATGCCTTATCCTTTAAGTTTTCCATCAGGATCCTTAGATATTTATAGCCTCAGAACCATTTTCAGGAAACGTGGGTGGCCAGCGAAGATTGGGGTCAGTCACACTCATGACAAATGTGGCTCATTATTTTATGAGGGAGTAGGTAGATCCTCTCGGAGCAGGCAATGGCACCCCACTCCAGTACTCTTGCCTGGAAAATCCTATAGACGGAGGAGCCTGGTAGGCTGCAGTCCATGGGGTCTCAAAGAGTTGGACATGACTGAGCGACTTCACTTTCACTTTTCATCTTCATGCATTGGAGAAGGAAATGGCAACCCATTCCAGTGTTCTTGCTTGGAGAACCCCTGGGATGGGGGAGCCTGGTGGGCTGCCGTCTATGGGGTCGCACAGAGTTGGACACGACTGAAGCGGCTTAGCAGCAGCAGCAGCAACAGATAGATCCCCTGGAGTAGGGAATGACACCTGGCTCCAGTATTCTTGCCTGGAAAATCCCATGGACAGAGGAGCCTGGTGGGCTACAGCCCCAAGAGTCTCAAAGAGTTGGAGACGACTGAGCAACTCAGCACACGCACATACAGGAAGATGCTTTCCTAAAAGCCTGTCATCTTCCTCTCATACATGAGGGCCAGCTCTTAGCAGAGCTCTTTTGCCAGTGAGTTCCAGGAACTCACAATAGTGAAAGAAAATCACCTGTGATATGAACTGTGTTTCACAAATCCAAAGTATCTGAGAAGTGGACCATTCTAAGTTTGCACAAGTCAAATCAGCTATATAAGAACTTCCAGGGGACTTAAGAATCCACCTTGCAGTACAAGGGAAGTGGGTTAGATCTCTGGTCAGGGAACTAAGATCCCACATACCTCAGAGCAACTAAGCCCATGCCGCTGCAGTGAAAGATCCTGCATGAAGCAGCGAAGATCCTAAATGTTGCAACTAAGACCCAGACACAACCAAATAAATACATATTTGAAAAAAGAAATAATTACAGGTTCTAGACTTACCTCCAGGGGCAATCATCCATAAAAATAGTCACAGAATTCATGATAATTGGAGTCACAGGGACCCCACCAGTGATGTACTTGTTGTTCATTTGCTAAGACGTGTCTGACTCTGCAACCCCATGCATTGCAGCATGCCAGGTTTCCCTTTCCTTTGCTATCTCCCAGAGTTTGCTCAAACTCGTGTCCATTGAGTCATCCAACCATCTCATCCTGTCACTCACTTCTCCTCTTGCCTTCAGTCTTCCCCAGTATCGGTCTTTTCTAATGAATTGGCTCTTCACATCGGATGGGCAAAGTATTAGAGCTTCAGCATCAGTCCTCCCAGTGAATATTCAGGATTGATTTATTTTAGGATTGACTGGTTTGATCTTGCAGTCCCAGGCAATGAACCAGGGTTGAGTAAGTGAGAGATAGAATAGGAGTTCTACAAACTTCCACCTTAAGAAATCAGGAACATTTCTTATCACTTTTTTTCTTCCAAATAAGCCTTTGTGCTCATGCAAATCTTTGCACAATTTATCCTTTCATTTCTGATTTGTCTTTATGTCTAAATGCATCAGAAACAAGAATATTTCTAGCTAAAGCATTCTTAAAAGCTCAATCATTCAAGTCTGCATAATCGTTCAAGGGGTCTCCTTTGTTTCTTTTTCTTGCTTAAAAAATTGAGTCAGATGCACTTTTAGACTTTTCAAATTTTTCTTTTGAATAGATACACCCAGATTCCTTTTATAGTCAAAGTTTTTTTTTTCATTGTACAGTTAAGCATTCATATATCTGAGTTATTTTCGACAGCCTCTCTGCAAACTTTAAGTGTATGGTAAACACATTTCCAAAGTATTCTGCTAAGGAATAGGGCAGATACATTTTTTAATCACTTGAAAATTATACCTTTTGATAAATTTCTGTGTTAACGCAATAACCATTTATTATGGAAGTGCACAGTTCTTCTGAGCTGATCTATTTTCTAAAGCTCTTTGCAAATAATTGCTTTTAAAATTAGTTTTCTTTTTTTGTCAATTAAAACAAATGTTTAATTGAAGGATAATTGCTTTACAATGTTGTATTGGCTTCTGTCATATAACAACGTGAATTAGCCATATATTCTCTCCTTCTTGAGCCTCCTTCCCACCCCACGCCTCATCCCACACCTCTGGGTTCTCACAGAGCACTGGGCTGAGCTCCCTGTGTTATTTAGCAGCTTCCCACTAGCTATCTGTTTTATACATAGTAATGTATATACGTCAATGCTACTCTCAATTTGTCCCACCCTCTCCTTCCTCCGCTGTGTCCACAAGTCCGCTCTCTACTAAAATAAGTTTTTAAATGAGTTTATGTAGCCACACATATAACAGATACTTGAGCTCACTTTTGGGGTGATTTAATAGCTGATGACCCAGTTTCCATATGATCTATCTTATTGCTGTCTACCTTTTGGCCTCATAATTACTTTTTTCAGTATCTCTGGAGAAGAAGGGAAAAGGGAAATAAATTTCAAATTTGTTTCTCTTTCTTTCCCTCTGCCCCTCCACTGACTGACAGTTTGACAAAGTGTGTTGGAGAGGAATCAGCTCTTGATTCCTGCTAACAGAGAGACATAACAGAACAAATAATTCAAAGGAATCGGTGATCCAAAGTCATTTTTATTACTATTTTATTGTGACTTAGTAATTAGGCTAGGATTAAATTTTGCAATCTTTGTACGTACATTTTCTTCCCCGTTCCAACTTCTGCACTCTTATTATATAATTTCAGCACTAATGTAGATGACTGAAGGCACCCCTGACAAGGAGTCTTCCCAATTATGAACATGAATCAGTCTTTTCCAAAGTATTTTCTAGGTCTGTGGTTCTGGACTTTAGTTTGCATTAGAAGTGCCTGGAGAACTTGTTAACACACAGATTCCTAGCTCCAACCCTGAGCTACTGATTAGGTAGGTGGTGTGAAGCCTGCATAGTTGCATTTCTAACAGGTTCCCAAAGGATGTTGATGCTGTTCAGGGACCATACTCTTGATGATCTGATCTCCTTGCAGTCCAAGGGACGCTCAGCACCACAGTTCGAAAGCATCAGTTCTTCTGCACTCAGCCTTCTTTATGGTCCAACTCTCACATCCATACATGACTACTGGAAAAACCGTAACTTTGATTGTATGGACCTTTATTGGCAAAGTGATGTCTCTGCTTTGACCACAAAACCTTCCTTCTATGGGTACCAGTCAACTCAGATTTACTATCCTGGAGCATGACAGAAGACGCTACCCTTCCTCCTGCTGCCCTGATGGCTAAACTTCAGCACCCCCCACCTTACACTTCCTGTTGGCGACCACCTGCCTTGGACACAAGCCGGACAGTTTCACCGCTCGGCACTTCTTCAGCTTGGCAGTCTCCCACTCAGCTTTCTTCTTTTGACCAGAGTATCTCATCCTCCTACTCACACCCACTCAACCTGCTTCATGATGATCCCCTGCTTCCTCTTTTTTCTCTGCCTGTCTGATCTCTCCTTGTCTGATCATCCCTGCCTGTCTTCCTTGTCATCTCCCCCTCCTTATCCAGCTGAGGCTCAATGACACCCTTAATTTCTCTCACGTCTTGCCCTCTTTGTCCTTCCTGCCTTGCCAACTCTCAGTCCTGGAAAACCTTTCTTTTCCCCCACTTTTGATCCTGGAGGCCTGAGTGACGATGATAGAAAGGCAAATAATTCTTCTCAGTGTTTCCAAAATCATTCAGCCAGCAGAGGCTTCTTTGGGTTTTACTGTGTCAGGCACTACCCTAAGTTTTAGAAAATGAAGCCACAGACAAAACTGAAAGTTTCAGGGTCTTATGGAGTTCACATCCTATTAGAGTGGAGTAAGAACTGAATCAGATACAATTAAGTGCTATGCATAAAATTACCAATAAAACAGGGTGGTCAGGGGAGACGTCCATAAGGGGTGACATTAGAGCTGATATCTGATGATAGTCGTGTTATTGCATTGTGGCTGGCCCTTTGATATTTCGTGACAGTCCCCAGCTCACTTTTTTGGCAGAAAGGGACTATGCTGGGTCTTCCTTGCAATGCCCGGACTTGCTCTAGTTTCAGCCCAGCAGCTTAGTTGCTCCTCGACATGCGGGATCTTAGTTTCCCAACCAGGGATCAAACCTGCGTCCCCTGCGTTGGAAGGCAGATTCTTATCCATTGGACCACCAGGGGAGTCCCTTCCAGTTCACTTCTTATTTCATTTCCCATGGAGGCTCTTCTGGGTCTTTTTCACTCTTTTTAAATTACAAACCCATCCCTCCTTATCAGATAAACTCGCCTCGTGATTTACTGGGAAGTTGCCCATTCCCTGACCCCACAAACCCCATCCATGGCTCCATGAATCCTCTCTTCCATTCCTGCTGTCCTTTCCTCACTGTTTGCACTTTTCTTCTCTCCATTGGCCCCTTCCCCTTAGCCTTCAGTCATTAAACAATCTGTCTGTATCCCCCTCAAAATTCACATGTTCAAGCCTAACTCCCAGTGTGACTGTATTTGGAGGTAGGGCCATCATGGAAGTAATTAAGGGTCAAGGAGATCAGAGGGTAGGTCCCTGATTGATAAGATTAGTTTCCTGGGACTTGCTGGTGGTCCAGTGGTTAAGAATCTGTCTACGGATGCAGGAGATGAGGATTGGATCCCTGGTCTGGGAACTAAGATCCCACATGCCACAGAGCACCTAAGCCCTTAGCACACATCTGCTGAGCCCCGGCACCACAGCTGGAGAATCTGTGAGCTGCCGTGAAAGGTCCCGTATGACTCGGACCTGGCGCAGCCAAATAAATTTAAAAGAAGAAAGGTTAGTTTCCTTGTAAGAAGAGACACCAGAGAGCTCACTGTTTGCTCTAGAGCACAAAGAAGTCACGTGAGCAACTGCTAGAAGGTGACCGTCTACCAGCCAGTAAGAGAGCCCTCTATAAAAGCCACATCAGTCCGCACCTTGATCTTGGGCTTCCAGCCTCCAGAACTAAGAGAAATAAATGTCTGCTGTTTAAGCCACCCTGTCTATACAGTGTTTTGTTACAGCAGCCTGAGCTGACTAAGACACTACTCTTCATCACCAAACAGAGACCTCCCTGCTTTGCGCTCGCCTCCCCTTGCCTCCCCTCGCAGCCAGCACACAGCCTCTTCTGCACACACCCCGCCCACCACAATCTGGCTGCTCACACTTCCTTCCTTCCTTTCCTCCCTCGCAGGTTGTACTTTTCAAACCACCTTTTATTTTAGTGTATGTGCCTGTGTCTTTTCAAAATGGAACAGCGTTGCAAAGCTGAGAATGTTCTAAAAGACTTTATTTTTAACCTCTCTTGAGATCAGAACCTCTGTAGTCATCCAGTGCTTCTTGCCACTTGTTTCTTCCCCCCTCCTTAAGAATCACATCTTTTAAAAAATACATCTATTTATTTATTTGTCTGTGCCGGGTCTTAGTTGTGGCATGTGGGATCTAGTTCCCTGACCGGGTATCGAACCCAGGTCCCCTACATTTGGGAGCACAGAGTTTTAGCCACTGGACTATCAAGGCAGTACCACCATTTAGCTCTTCTTAAGCCAGATTTAATCTCTGCTGGTCTCCCAGATCCAATCGTATTTCTCAGTGAAGTTCCCTTTTTAGAATTTCTCCATCTGAACGTTGTCACAGCTTAAGGAAATAGGGAGTTGTTATTGCTCAACTTTGTGTTTTCTACATCGATACTATTGGTTTTCTGCCACTTGCCAACTGAAATGGTAATAGCCCTAAGCAAGACTGGAAGTTTAAAAGTCAAGATTGGAAAGATGGTTTCTTCTTTTTAAGGAAACTTTCCCTGAACGCTGTCTTCTCTTTTAAATTTAATTAGAATTCCATCATGCATTGCTTATCTAGTGGAATACTGTCACCATCACAGGCCCCACAGGCACTGGGTCTCTGGGGGAAGGTCAGATGTCACTGCTTCCCCAAGTCGATCAATGGCTCCCAGGCCCTGGTCACTGTCTCCGAAGGAAGGGGTGATAAGAGGTAGAGATGAGGCAGGATCAGGTTATCTTATTTCGCAGCTGCCGTGGATTTCTTCCAAACCCTCCGCACTGGTCTTCTCCCATCACACCCCCAAAGGGAAAGCCAAAAATTCGTATCTCACATTGCAGTGATTAAGAGCCATCCCGAGATTCCACAGGGCATGGAAGAGCAGCAGGGAAGGAGGATTAAGTGAGACAATTTCTATAAGGCACTTTGCACAGTGCCCAGCGTGTGGTAAGTGCTCAGAAAATGGTAGTTATTATTATCAACGCCGTTGTCATCCTCAGTATCACTGCTGCTCATCATGCATACCAATACACGTGTACACACGTGTATATGAGTGAGGAGTCTCTCTGGCTTCACATGGAACCTACACGTCTTTTTTTTTAATTAATTTTTATTGGAGTATAATTGCTTTACAATGTCGTGTTAGTTTCTACTGTACAACAAAAAGAATCAGCCATACATATACATAAATCCCCTCCCTTTTTGGACTTCCTTCCCAGGCAGGTCGCCACAGAGCGTTAAGCAGAGTTCCCTGGGAACCCAGAGGTCTTGAAGGAGCTCACGATGAAGTTGTGAAGGGCTTGGTGGAGATCTGTCACCTGCCACCTGTTATAGCGTTTAGAGGACTGGTGAAGTGTCACAGTTCTGTGCCAGAAGAAGGGGCACAGAGCAGACAGTCCCCTTCTTAACCTCATGAGAGTAATGAGGTTACACAGAGTCCAGTGGTTAGGCAAACGTGGCTCACAGGAAAGAAGGCACTGTGAGTTCTAGGATGAGTTCTAGGATGCACCCCCAGAAATTGGAGGTGAGGAAGATTGAGGTGTGACAGTGATGCAGATCAGTGGGGGAATGGGAAAAGGACCGTGAACAGAAACTCTCTCAAGGTCATGTAGACACTGCCCTATTTAAATGGATAAGCAACCAAAACCTACTGTATAGCCCAGAGAACTCTGCTCAATGTTGTGTGGCAGCCTGGATGGGAAGGGGGTTTGGAGGAGAATGGATACATGTGTATGTGTGGCTGAGTCCCTTCACTGTTCACCGGAAACTATAACAATATTGTTCATCAGCTATACCCCAATACAAAATGTTTCTGGTGTTTAAAAAATATTTTTTTAAAAAAAAATGTTATCTCAGCTCCAAGACTGCCTATGAGCGTTTGAGTAGCAAAATGCCAAACCAGTGGGGGAGAATATGCCATGGGAAGAATGCACGGAGCTGGGACTGAGCTAAAAAGGGCAGAGGAGCTTCTGGTGCAGAGAAAGTGTATTTTCAAAAGTCCAAAGCTGTACAAGTAAAATCATATGCTCTCCACCGTGGTGATAAACATCCAACTAATCAGCACCTGTTGTCAAGCACCATGGACGCTGAGGAAGACAGAGCTCCTGCCCCAGATACTTAGAATCTGGGGGTAAACAGGATCTATGACAGTGAGGGGGGATGTTGTGGGAGGACATGTGAACCGAAAGCTAGAGGCTCTGGCACAGGCTGGGAGGGCTTGCTGGAGGAGGTGAGAGTGTAAATAGGCCTTAGAGATGCAGAGGCATGGCATGCTGGACTGGGACAGTAAAGTGAACTGGAGATGGATATGCAAAAATCATTTTGAAAGCTAATGAGGGATTAACCCAAAACCGGGGTTTGGGGAGGAAATTGGTGACTCCATCCGCCTCTTCCTGTTCCCCTCCCACCCTGTTCTGTGGTCTCTGCATGTTGGCCGCGCTAGGATCTGAGCATCCGACTCCACTGTCCTCTCTGCCCCTGTCCACAAGCTTCCTCTGCAGATACCACCTTTATATTCTGTCTGTATATTCTTCCCAGGGACCCTCACGTCCCTTGACTTCAGTACAAAAGTGTGGCAACTCCCCTCTGTTTTGCCACATGTAGGTCTCTGTCGCTCAATCATGTTCAACTCTTTGCGACCCCATGGGCTGTAACCCACCAGGCTCCTCTGTCCATGGGATTCTCCAGGCAAGAATACTGGAGTGGGTTGCTATGCCCTCCTCCAGGGAATCTTCCAGACCCAAGGGTTGAACCCAGGTCTCTTGCATTGGCAGGTGGATTCCTTACTATATGAGCCAACACATCGCCTGGTGGCCAGCACCCTCGGGGTGTCACGGAACTCATCAGCTTTCTGGTCTTTCAAACACTTCTCCCTCTCACTCAGGTGCTCAGCAAAGAATCTTCATGATTTTCCTTCAGGTCTTCCTTTCCCTCAACTCCTGCTGAGACACACACACACACCCTGAATCATCCAGTTATGTTATTTCTACCCTTGAAGTCTCCATGGACTTCCTCTGTGGTCCAGTGGTTAGGAATCTGCCTGCCAATTCAGGGGACACAGGTTTGATCTGTGGTCGGGAAGATTCCACATGCTGTGGGGCAGCTGATCCCCATGCCACAACTATTCAGCCTATGCTCTAGAGCCTGCAGACTGCAACTACTGAGCCCACGTGCCGCAACTCCTGAAGACCTTGCACTCTAGAGCCAGGGCTCTGCAGTAAGAGAAGCCAGCACAGCGCAACTAGAGAGTAGCTCCAGCTCGCCACACCTAGAGAAAGCCCACACGCAGCAACAAAGGCCCAGCGCAGGCAAAAATAAGCAAGAACAAAAGTCTCCAGGTGCATCCTCTCCCCCGCTCCCACCCTGGCTGCATCACCACCCCCTTCGTCATCTTTCACGTGACCTTTGCAGCCCCATCCAACCATCGCCCTCCCACACCACACTTTCTGAACCGCTCCCCACCTCCGCAGCTCCTTCAGGCTCTCATCAAAATTCCTTTTAAAACCCCAATCCAGAAAATTAGGGTGCCAAGCTGTATTTTAAAGAAAACGTTACATCTCTCACATCTCTCTATGTATATTATGTATGTGTATACGTATTGATGGTTTAATCTCTGAAAAGCCTAGGGGTTCAGCACTCAGAAGCTGGAGCCCCATTGTTTGGTCTGAAACCCAACTCTGCTACTTACTGAGTTAGTTAAGTTTGCCTACAGTATAGTTTTTATGAGAATTACATAATGCCTGGTAAAAATACCTGGTACGTCGTAAGCACTCCTTACATAGTAGCCACAATGAGAGAAACGAAGAGCAAGAAGACAATAATATTATCAATGTTTATCATTGGATTTTTATTGCCTAATTAATTTTTACTTTTCTATATTTTTCCAACTCTCTATGATAACCATGAAATCCTTTTACGACCGTTAATCAGATCTTTTCTTTGGAAATTACACAATGTTACACCCTTTCTTAAGATGGTTCAGTATCCTTCCACCTCCCACAGGTTACAACCCACGGCCCCCGGCTGGCCACTGGAGCCTGTGCCACCTGTCTTGGCTCCGTTTACTGGCATCACCGCCCACATCAAGCCAGACTTCAGCTTCTCCAGGCTTCTGCACATCCAAACACGGGGTCCTTCCATCAGCCTCTCTTTTTATTGTCCTTTCTTCCCAGGGACTCTCATCTCCTCTGACTGAGACACGACCAACTAGCCCCCTGTTCACAGGCAGAGACCCAGTTCAGGCCTCAGCTCCCCTGGGGGTGTCCATCCCTCCCTCTGGGCTCCTCTGGGCCAGCCTCACAACCTGTCCCCTGGATGGAGTGCTCCCCAAGTCTGAGGACTGGCTCTCAGTTCTATTGGTACCTCTAGATTTTTTGCAGGATCCCCAGATGTTGGAAGACAGGTGGAGGGAGGCAATTGTGAGGCTATTCCAGGCAGGACTCTCCATGCAAGACTGATCAAGAAGGAATTTTTGAAGATATTTTGAGTCAAAGGACACCATGCTAAAAGTCCCATTTTAGGAAAAGAAGTTGTCAATAGTATGCAAAGTGGGTCTCGTGGGGCAGCCAGAAAGATGAGACTTTGCTCTCAGGTGGACTGATCGTGCCACTCCTGGTCCTGGGCTCCTGCTGTGGGCACCCCTCAGCCCTGCCCTTCCTCCTACAGGTACATGGACCCCACCAGCCTTGGGTAGGTACTAACATCAACCCACCTTACAAACAGGATTTGGTGACAAGGCTGACTGCTAAGCAGAAGAAATATGATTCAAGCCTAGATGCATCTGATCCCCAAATGAGAGCTACTAACTAAGCTTCTCAGACACTAAGCAGCCCACAGAACACCTTCAGAACAGAAACACCAAGAGTGAGAAAGAAAATAGGAAGGTATGCTCAGCCAGAATATTCTTGCAGGTATACTTTAAGGAAGTCTTAAAGTCACCAGAACAACTGAAGTGAGAGATAAATAAAATATTCAAAGACGGAAAAGATGTTTACGTGTCTAGAAAATGATGAAGGTTAGGAAGACAGGGGCTTCCCAGGTGGCACTAGTGGTAAAGAACCTGCCTGCTAATGCAGGAGATGTAAGAGTTCCATCCCTGAGTCAGGAAGGTGCCCTGGACGAGGGCATGGCAACCCACTCCAGTATTCTTGCCTGGAGAATTCCATAGACAGAGGAGCCTGGTGGGCTACAGTCCATAGGATCCCAGAGTCAGACACAACTGAAGCACCTTAGCAGGAAGACCGTGAACTTGACCCATTTACCATTGAGCTGTGAGAGTGAGAGCTTTTGGGAAGTAACAGAAGCCTCTGTTTTACACAGCAGGCTGCAGTACTTTTCAACTTCATTACCACAGGGGTGATAAAGACTGGAAATAGAAAATGAGTGCAAAAGGTTTGGCTCTGTCAATGGATGATGGATTTGCAACTGGTTTTTCAAAACTGACTACATATACATGGGAGGTATTCCCCCAGCTTTTTGAAATGACACCATGGAGAACCAGCCTATGAGCTCAGACTGTCCTCTATGAGACCACAAAAGACTGGACTTCCCTAGTGGTTCAGTGGCTAAGATTCCAAGCTTCCAATGCAGGCAGTGTGAGTTCGATCCCTGGTTGAGGAGCTAAGGTGCCACATACTGAAGGGTAGCTAAGCCAGGGCACCACAAGAAAAGACCCAGTGCAGTCACATTAAATAAATAAAAGAAAATAAAAATAAGGTGTTGGTGGATATCTTTTTAAAACGTTTTGATTAAAAAAGAATAGAAACAAAAACTATCTAAGATAAAACAACTCAATAACAATAATAGCTTCAGTGTCCCCTGTACTAGACAGTGTCCCAGCATCATCTAATTTTGTTTTTTTAAGTCGCTCAGTCGTGTCCAACTTTTTGCAACACCATGGACTATACAGTCCATGGAATTCTTCAGGCCAGAATACTGGAGTGGGTAGCCTTTCCCTTCTCCAGGGGATCTTCCCAACTCAAGGATCAAACCCAGGTCTCTTGCATTGCAGGCAGATTCTTTACCAGCTGAGCCACAAGGGAAGCCCCCAGTGTCATCTTATTTAATCCTCACAACAACCATTTGACGAAGGAATTTTATCCCCACTTTTCAGAAGAGAAGACTGAGGCACAGAAAGTTTGTGTAACTTCACAGCATCACACAACAGGTGTACTAGCAAAGCTGGAGTTCAGGGGAGCCTTCCTAATATTCTTGTGTTCCGGAATCTTCCCACGGCAGAAAAGCCTGACCCTACAGAATCGACAGGACTCCCTCCTTCTGCTGGAAGAACACAGAGCCTCTTAGTCATGCATCACCTCCCCTCTGTTTCTGGTGGTTGAAACCAGCAGTGGGGAGTGTGACCACCCTAGATGGGCCCAACCCCATAATAGAAGACGACGCGCCTCTGTTTCCTTCCCACTCGCGGGCACCTCCTCCTCACAGCCAACCTCAGCACCACCCCCAGCAATCTGGATAGTCCCCATGCCATGTGAGGGAACATCCTGAGTTTTTCACAGTCTCTGCTGTTCACAGGAAGCCCAAGTTAACACTCTTAAGTGTTTCTATCGTCCTGGGACGAATCTGGACTGGGGCTTAGAAGGAGCACGTGGAGCCCCTAACAGTATCAGTCCAAAGATGTGGGGTGGGAGGAGAAAGGAGCAAAAGAACCAAATGTGGAGATTTCCAAGTACCATGGGAAAGAAAAAAAATTTTTGTAAGCCATTTAGCAATTTTAAAAGCAGAAATTACAATTACATTGTGTATTTCCAAAGAAAGATCAGATTAATGGTCTAGAAAGGATTTCATGGTTATCATAGAGAGTTGGAAAAATATAGAAAATATAGACAAGTAAAAATTAATTAGATAATAAAAATTCCATGATAAACATTGATAACATTGTATTTACTTCTCACACTTTCTCTTTCACTCAACATGACCATGTGGCTACTATGTAATGAGTGCCTCTGGATCTGTTTATTTTTGTTTTTATTTTCATAACTCTCACAGGTGGATCCAAAAAGATCTTGCTGCGATTTATTTCAGAGAGTGTTCTGCCTGTTTTCCTCTGAGTTTTATAGCATCTAGTCTTACATCTAGGTCTTCAATCCTTTTGCATTTGTTTTTGTGTATGGTATTAGAGAGTGTTCTTGTTTCCTTCTTGTCCATGGAGCTGTCCAGTTTTCCCAGCACCACTTATTAGAGTGTCTTTTCTCCACTGTATATTCTCACCTCCTTTGTCACAGATTAGGTGACCACAGGCACGTGGGAGTGTTCTAGACGTCAGCGCAGTCACTGGGGCGGAACACATCCGAGGCTCCCTTAGTTAGTTGGTGGGTGGGCGAGAGAGAGTGTGGGTTCGAGCACCTACTGAGAGCAGGCTCACCAGAGTCCGCTGCCCCACCACCCGCTGGGGAATCACTGAGGAATTGCTGAACCTCAGTTTCCTCTTCTTTGTAATGGGGATGCTAACAACCGAGACAGTGAAAAATGGACTCAGGCAGCCTCCAGCTAGGCTGTGATGGGCCCAACACCTAGATGTGTGGGACCCCAGGCAAATATATTTTGTGGGACCCCGTC
Organism: Antilocapra americana; assembly: GCA_007570785.1. NCBI lineage: Eukaryota > Metazoa > Chordata > Mammalia > Artiodactyla > Antilocapridae > Antilocapra > Antilocapra americana. The sequence continues at coordinate 27,914,746 of ML662445.1, forward strand.
TATATAAGCAATTTGAGTGGAATCTAAAAAAAAAAAAGTCAAACTCAGAGAAACAGAGTAGAAAAGTGGTTTTGGAGGTGGCAGGGGTAAGGGGGTAGGGTGTGGAAAATACTGAAAGTTTGGTAAAAGGGCATAAAATTTCAGCTACAAGATAAATATGGTCTGAAGATCTGACGTATATCATGGTGACTGTCGTTGATAACACTTACTGTGTGATGACATTTGCTGAGAGAGTAGAACTTAAACGTTCTCTCTCACACACACAAAGAGATAAATATATGAGGTGATAAATGTATTAAGTAACTAGGTGGGGGGTACCCGTTCACAATGGCTGCACCTGTCAAATCATGGTGATGTACGTTTTAAATATCTTTTGTCAGTTTTAGCTCAGTAGAACTGAGAAAAATTTAAATTAAAATATGCATTAAAAATAAACACTGAATGTTAAAAATGTTATTCCAAGTCAGCTCCAATCTGACAGTCCAGTTTCATGTGCTTGCATGCTAAGTCATGTTCGACTCTTTGACCCCATAGACTACAGCCCACCAGTCTCCTCTGTCTATGGGATTCTCTAGGCTATAGTACTGGAGTGGGTTGCCATGCCCTCCTCCAGGGAGTCTTCCTGACTCGGATCAAACCTGCGTCTCTTACATCTCCTGAATTAGCAGGTGGGTTCTTTACCAATGGCGCCATCCGGGAAGCCCAGTTTAGCTCCATACATTGCTTCAGAAGGGATGTTCTATTTAGTCCCTGGGGATCATCTGCTCGCCAGGCTGCCCTCCTGAGACAGGTGGCCACACACAGGCCACAGATGACCACATGGGCACGAGTCCTCGAGCATCTCAGGGCCTCAAGAAGACCCCTGAGCAAGGTCCATTCACAGGGTAGTCCTCTGAAGGAGAGAGACATGAGTACCAGGCCAGGCTTAGGGCAGCCCAGCGTGATGGCACTGCAGCCCTGGCTGGTGTCAGGTACCGTGAGGACTCAGAAAATCTCAAGGAGGTTACCCGCATTTGAAGTGCCCTCTGTGGCTTGGAGCCTGAGTCACTGACCCAGCTCGGATAGGTCTGGGGAGCAGTAGCTGCAGTGTTCCTAAAGAAACATAAACATCACTCAGAAGAGACAGAATAATCACAGCAGGTCACTCCATGGCTTTGTTGGAACAAACCAGCAACAAGGTCATTTGTGACACAGAGAGAAGGACACTCTGCAGCCACAAACAGAATTAACATCCACCACTTCTGACCAACGGCTCCTCTCCAATGGCAGTTCTACCCAAGTTAACCCTCCATCTTCCTGAGCCGAAAAAAAAACATAAGGAGCCTGCCCTGTGCCTGGAGGGCACCCAAGCCAGAACTGGCCCCCCAGCCCTTAACCCTCCCGAGACTCCCCCAGCTCAAGACCAAATCCCATAATAAACCCCTCCAACTCCCTTGTTTGGTCCCTGGATGTGTATCCAACCTGAAGCAAGCTGAATAAATCTTTGTGCAACTAGCAGTGTGTTTGTGGTGGTCTTTGGCTGGTGGGTGTCAACATAACAGAATCTACTTTACAGGGCTGTCCTGAGGATTAAAATGTTCACAGTAATGCCGATGTGTGGTGCCCTTTCATTTATTGTTCTTCAGTTGCTTAGTTGTGTTGGACTCTTTGAGACCCTGTGGACTGCAGCATACCAGGCTTCCCTGTCCTTCACCATCTCCCGGAATTTGCTCAAACTCAAGTCCATTGAGTCAATGATGCCATTCAACCATCTCATTTTCTGTCACCTCCTTCTCCTCCTGCCCTCAATCTTTCCCAGCATCAGAGTCTTTTCCAATGAGTCAGCTTTTCACAATAGGTGGCCAAGGTATTGGAGCTTCAGCTTCAGCATCAGTCAATGAATATTTACAGTTGATTTCCTTTAGGATATGCTGGTTTGATCTTGCTCTCCAAGGGACTGTCAACAGTATTCTCCAGTACCACTGTTGGAAAGCAGAAATTCTTGGTGCTCAGCCTTCTTTATGGTCCAACTCTCATTATTTTAGTGCATTTTAGTCTTTCTGACCCACTCTCCACGTGCCCTGACCAACATCTTACACCCAGCAGGTAAGAACCACATACCTGTAACACACCTGGGAGCTCATTAAAAATTCAGCTTCTCGTGCCACACCCCAGACTGACCCAAGTCCAAATGTGATTTTGAACAAGTTAGGGAAGCTTTGCTCCAACTTAAAAGGTACATATGCAGACTGGGGGCAGAATGATTGACAGAGACACTTACCTCCAATGTAACATTTAAGGAGGCACCAAGAACCTTTTATGCACCAGAAATTAACCCAACATTGTAAGTTAACTCTACCCCAATGTAATAGCTCAGTTGTGTCCAACTATTTGCAACCCCATGGACAGAGGAGCCTGGCAGGCAAGCATTCTCTAGGCAAGATTACTGGAGTGGGTTGCCATTCTCTTCCCCAGGGGACCTTTCCAACCCAGGGATTGATCTAGGTCTCCTGCATTGCAGGAAGATTCTTTACTGTCTGAACCACGAGGGAAACCCAAAATTAAAAATTGAAAAAATAATAAATATTTTAAAAGTTTTAAAAAATAATAAACAAATACCAAAAAACCCTCAATAATTAAGATTTTTCCTGGTGGTCCAGTGGCTAAGACTCTGCCCTTCCAATGCAGGAGGTCTGGGTTCGATCCCTGGCTAGGGAACTAGATCTCAAATACTGTGATTTAAGATTCCTTATGCTGAAGCTAAGAGCCAGAGCAACCAAATAAATAAATATTGCTTTAAAACCCTAATAATCAAGATAAATAATATTCTAATGCAATATTATAAGAGAAGACTCTATATATGGACATCACCAGATGGTCAATACTGAAATCAGGTTGAATATACTATTTGTAGCCAAAGATGGAGAAGTTCTATACAGTCAGCAAAAACAAGACCAGAAACTGACTATGGCACAGACCATGAACTCGTTACTGCCAAATTCAGACTTAAATTGAAGAAAGTAGGGAAAACCACTAGACCGTTCAGGTATGACCTAAATCAAATTCCTTACGATTATACAGTGGAAGTGACAAATAGATAAGACGTGATAGACAGAGTGCCTGAAGAACTATGGATGGAGGTTCCTGACATTGTACAGGAGGAAGGGTCAAGACCATCCCCAAGGAAAAGAAATGCAAAAAGATAAAATGGTTGTGTGAAGAGGCCTTACAAATAGCTGTGAAAAGAAGAGAAGCAAAAGGCAAAGGAGAAAAGGAAAGATATACCCATTTGAACGCAGAGTTCCAAAGAATATCAAGGAGAGATAAGACTTATAAGATTGATGAGATTGATCTTCCTCAGCATCAATGCAAAAAAATAGAGGGAAACAATAGAATGGGAAAGTCTAGAGATCTCTTCAAGAAAGTTAGAGATACCAAGGGAACATTTCATGCAAAGATGGGCTCAATAAAGGACAGAAATGGTAGGGACCTAACAGAAGCAGAAGATATGGCAAGAATACATAGAAGAAGTGGCAAAAATACACAGAAGAACTGTCTAAAAAAGATCTTCATGACCCAGATAATCACAATGGTGTGATCACTCACTTAGAGCCAGTCACCCTGGAATGTGAAGTCAAGTGGGCCTTAGGAAGCATCACTATGAACTAAGCTAGTGGAGGTGATGGCATTCCAGTTGAGCTATTTCAAATCCTGAAAGAGGATTCTGTGAAAGTGCTGCACTCAATATGCCAGCAAATTTGGAAAACTCAGCAATGGCCACAGGCCTGGAAAAGGTCAGTTTTCATTCCAATCCCTAAGAAAGGCAATGCCAAAGAATGCTCAAACTACTGCATAATTACACTCATCTCACATGCTAGTAATGTAATGCTCAAAATTCTCCAAGCCAGGCTTCAACAGTACGTGAACCATGAACTTCCAGATGTTCAAGCTGGATGTAGAAAAGAGAGAGGAACCAGAGATCAAATTACCACCATCTGTTGTATCATTGAAAAAGCAAGAGAGTTCCAGGAAAACATCTACTTCTACTTAACTGACTATGCCAAAGCCTTTGACTGTGTGGACCGCAACAAACTGTGGACAATTCTGAAAGAGATGGGAATACCAGACCACCTGACCTGCCTCTTGAGAAATCTGTATACTGGTCAAGAAGCAACAGTTAGAACTGGACATGGTACAAGAGACTGATTCTAAATAGGGAAAGCAGTACATCAAGGCTGTATATTGTCACCTTGCTTATTTAACTTATATGCAGAGTACATCATGAGAAATGCTGCGCTGGATGAAGCACAAGCTGGAATCAAGATTGCTGGGAGAAATATCAATAACCTCAGATATACAGATGACACCACCCTTAAGGCAGAAATTGAAGAACTAAAGAGCCTCTGGATGAAAGTGAAAAAGGAGAATGAAAAATTTGGCTTCAAACTCAACATTCAGAAAGCTAAGATCATGGCATCTGGTCCCATCACTTCATGGCAAATAGATGGGGAAACAATGGAAATAGTGAGATACTTTATTTTCTTGGGCTCCAAAATCACTGCACATGGTGACTACAGCCATGAAATTGAAAGACACTTGCTCCTTGGAAGAAAAGCTATGACCAACCTAGAAAGCTTATTAAAAATCAGAGACATTACTTTGCCAACAAAGGTCCCTCTAGTCAAAGCTATGGTTTTTCCAGTAGTCATGTATGGATGTGAGAGTTGGACTATTAGGGAAAGCTGAGTGCTGAAGATTTGATGCTTTTAGACTGTGGTGTTGGAGAATACTCTTGAGAGTCCCTTGGACTGCAAAGAGATCCACCCAGTCCATCCTCAAGGAAATCAGTCCTGAATATTCATTGGAAGGACTGATGCTGAAGCTGGAACTTCAATACTTTGGCCACCTGTTGTGAAGACTTGACTCATTGGAAAAGACCCTGATGATGGGAAAGATTGAAGGCAGGAGGAGAAGAGGATGAGATGGCTGGATGGCATCTCTGACTCAATGGACTTGAGTTTGAATAAATTCTAGGAGTTGGTGATGGACAAGGAGGCCTGGCGTGCTTCAGTCCATGGGATCTCGAAGAGTCAGACACAACTGAGTGACTGAACTGAACTGAACTGAATGCAATACTAATGTAATTGGTCCAAATTACTGTAAGAATATCTATGATGAATAAAGTATCAAAATTTTCAATAAAAGCAAGATCCCATGGAGCTGGGATTAGGGTGAGGTGAGCAAAGCTGTGATGGCAAGTGCAGGGTGGACTCCTGTCTTTACAGAAAATTTTGATATTTTTGTTCAGGGTGGATTATTTTTCAAATATTATTTCTCCTGCTTTCTGAATTTTTCAGTATCTCTTAAAACTGTTCCCCAAGATGAGTGCCTCACTCACTTCTGCTAAACTCTCAGAAACATTAAACAAATGCTGAGAACTGTGTGTGTGGCTTGTGGAGTTAGTCTTCCTGGGTTCAAACTCATTGTTGCCACTTCCTTGGTGTGTTCATTTGGGCAAGTCAGTGAAGCTTTGCAGCTTTAGTTTCTTCCCTGTAAAATAGAGAGGACTAAAGTTCAATTTACTTTATTTTCAAGTGAAAATAAAGAAGGACCAGTATGATGTAGCTCTAATACATAGTTCCAAAAGTCTAGTTCAAATTTAAAACATCAATATGTACAATATAGGCAGCATTTTCTTTGAGTAGTCCTCTATGAATTTAAAACACAAGTGCACAACTTTAGACATATCATTAGCTTCCCTGGTGACTTGGGGGTAAAGAATCCACTTACACTGTAGGAGACTCAGGTTCGATGCTTGGGTTGGGAAGATCCCCTGGAGAAGAAAATGACAACGCACTCCAGTATTCTTGCCTGGGAAATCCCATGGACTGAGGAGTCTGCCGGGCTACTGTCCATGGGGTCACAGAGAGTCAGACACAGCACACACACACAACTATGGTAAATTCAAGCACCTTTTTATACGTTTGTTACCTATCTGGATTTGTGCTTCTATAAATTGCTTTTTCATATTTTTTGACCAGTTTTCTATTGAGTTGCAAATCTATAAAATCTTTGCATATTATATAAATTAAATTAATCCTTATATAATTTCTGTCATTAATTTCCACACAATTAGTTCCTATACTATATGAAGTAATACAAATATGATAGAAATTGATTTGTCATTACAAGTATTTTTTTCACAAGTATTTGAGTTTTGAGCTTGTTTATGTCTTTTACCATAAACATTTTTATGTGATCAGATATATCTTTTCTTTTATGGTCTCTTGGTTTTCCAGTCTTGTTACAGTTTCCTTCTCTCTAGATTGCACACAAAGCCTCCTAGATATTAAGGCAATATTTTGTTCTGTTTTGCTGTTTACTATGAAGATTAATCTCTGGGGAATGTATTTTAGTATATGGTGTAAAGTAAGAATTTATTTTATTTCTGATAAGACAACAGTTATAGTGGTATCCTTTTAAAAATAATTTCTTATTTTCCCAATAAATTGAGCTACACATTTGATGTATAATATATATTAAATTATCATATACAAGATTATTTCTGGATTCTCTTTTCTCTTCCACTGAACTGTCTCATTTCACACCAATACCATGTTTATTTCATAATAACTTAATAATATACTCTGATGTTTGGTAAGGCAATTCCCTTGTCACTGTTCTTTTTAATACACTTGAACATTTCTTTCATATAAAGTTTAAAACTATTTATCCTGTCCCTTCTTCAACTCAAATAACAAACAAACAAAAACCCCATGCAACTGTAATGATAATAACATTATATTTATATGCAAGGGGGAAAAGTAATAATTTTGTAATATTTCACCTTCTCATTAAGAAGGCAGTATATCTTTCCATTTGTTCAGCTTTATTTTGTGACCCTTAATGAGATTAGTACTTTAATTATTAACTGTATTCCTTGATATTTTTACTTAGTATTTAATGAGTAAAATACTTTCCCTTTTCCATTTCTACATGTTTATTGTTATAATTAAATAAATGCTAATATTTTGTGTATTTATTTAATATCCTCTGTTTCTTAAATTCTCTTATTAATTTTAGTGCTTTAAAAAATAGGATGTGTTGGAAATTCATATTATCAGCAAAAATACCTAATATTAATTTCTTTTCAAGTATTTACTTGTAATTCATTTTTAAAAATTGCATTCACTATATTTCCCAAGACAAACTGTTATAACAGAATTATAACAGAATTTCCTGTCTAGATCTTGATTTGAAATGAAATAATTTTAATGTTGCCATTAAGGTATTTGGAGGAGAGTTTTTTGGAGATATTTTTTATTATAGTTAAGCAGTTTCCTGTAGTCATATTTTAGTTAGAATTTTATTAGGAATATCTGCTATGTTGAATCAATGCCTTTTAAGTATATATTGAGAAAGTTATATTAAATTTTCGCTTGATTTTTTAAGGAAAGATATGTTAACCAATTTTGTGATATTAAAATACTTTTTCCATTCCTTGAGTAAATGCTAACTGATTTATTGACATAGTGTTTGCTTCTATTCTAATTAGAATTTTTGTATCTGTGTTTATAAATATAATACAGTTTTCCACAGAGGAGGTTTTGATAAATCTGAGGAAGAATTAGAGATTATATTGTCTGAGACCTACCTGGAATATTATCACCATCCATCTTATCAGAAAGTATTTATGGGGAATTCTCAGTGTTTGGGACACCACGCTTCCACTTCAAGGAGCAAAGGTTCCATCCTGCATGCCACACAGCACAGCTGAAAAATAGAAAGAAAAAATAAGAAAAGAAAGTAATTGTAAGTATTGGGAAGATATCAAGATCACGGTAGCACATAGGAGTCTTCCAAAATTCTACAATTTTCTCATAAAAGGTTGAATTTTATCTCTGGCAACAGTACGTATGTTGCTTTCCGTGAAGTGACGTGCATCCTTCGTTCACTTTGAAGCAAATGGCTGCCGGTTCCCATGTCTTACCACACCATGGTTTGCCTGCCAGTTGTTTTTTCAAGTGAAAATGCTTTTCCTTTAAAAAGCCGCAAGTGCATCTCACAGCTCAGTTGCGCAGATGCTTTGTCTTGAGACAACCTTCATCCTTGAGTCCTCAGCAAGAGTGCTCTCCGTGCCCTTTCCAGTTGACAGCACAGAATAATAAAAAGATTGGTATTCAAGGGTCAAGATTTAACACAGCTAATGTTTTTATTGCCTCATCAAGGACATTCTTAAGCAAACAGGCGTTTTTTTAAACCAAGCTGTGACAGTGAAACAGTGCTTGAGGATACTGTTTGCTACCCTTTATTATTGGTAAGGGGAAATGGTAGTCCCTCGCTCGTGTCTGACTCTTTGCAACCCCATGGACTGTAGCCCACCAGGCTCCTCTGTCCACGGCATTCTCCAGGTAAGAGTACTGAAATGGGTAGCCACTCCCTTCTCCAGGTTATCTTCCCAACCCAAGGGTGGAACCTAGGTCTCTTGCATTGCAGGCAGACTCTTTACCACCTGAGCCACCAGGGAAGCTCTGTTACTGGTAAGGCACCAGCAATTTGACCCACCTTTGCGTTAGCATCATTCCTGTGAATGTCAACACAGTGAAAGAAAGCAAATAGCAAATATCTCAGAGTCATGATGAACACAATTTGACCTGCTGACTTCCTGATGGGTCTCAAGAGCCCCATGGACCACCCTTTGGGAACCACAGCTCTTAGACACCATGGGCTCATTTCGGTTCCTTGGAAGGGTCAAGCTCTTCCTCACCTCAGGAACTTTGCCCACACCATGCTGTTCCCTCTGATTGGAATGCTAATCGCGTGACACTTCACCTGGTCAACTTTCCTCCTCATCCTTGAGATGTCTGTTTAAATTACTCTTTCAAAGGACAGGTTTCCTTGGGCCCTGCTAGATTGCTCAGCTAGACTCAGTCCCCATGTTCTGTTCAGAAACCTTGAGATTTCTATCATAGTTCTTATTACAGTTTTAATTAACATATTACTTGTAATAGTAGAAAGATTTGTACTCAAAGGTCAAAATTTAATACAACTAATGATTTTTATTGCCTCATCAAGGGCATTCTTAAGTAAACAGGCATTTCTTTTAAACTGAGTCTATGGCAGTGAAAAACAATGACTATGGGTACTTTTTGGTGCTCTTTATTATTGGTAAGTGAAAGTGCTGCACTCAGTATGCCAGCAAATTTGGAAAACTCAGCAGTGGCCACAGGCCTGGAAAAGGTCAGTTTTCATTCCAATCCCAAAGTAAAGGCAATGCCAAAGAATGTTCAAACTACCGCACAATTGCATTCATCTCATACGCTAGCAAAGTAATGCTCAAAATTCTGCAAGCCAGGCTTCAACAGTATGTGAACTGTGAACTTCCAGATGTTCAAGCTGGATTCAGAAAAGACAGAGGAACCAGAGATCAAATTGCCAGCATCTGTTGGATCATTGAAAAAGTGAGAGAGTTCCAGGAAAACATCTACTTCTGCTTTATTGACTATGCCAAAGCCTTTGACTGTGTGGATCACAACAAACTGTGGAAAATTCTGAAAGAGATGGGAATACCAGACCACCTGACCTGCCTCTTGAGAAATCTATGCAGGTTCAGAAGCAACAGTTAAAATCAGACATAGAACAAGAGACTGGTTCCAAATTGGGAAAGGAGTACTTCAAGGCTGTATGTTGTCACCTTGCTTATTTAACTTATATGCAGAGTACATCATGCAAAATGCCAGACTGGATGAAGCACAAGATGGAATCAAGATTGCTGGGAGAAATATCAATAACCTCAGAAATGCAGATGACACCACCTTTATGGCAGAAAACGAAGAAGAACTAAAGAGCCTCTAGATGAAAGTGAAAAAGGAGAGTGAAAAAGTTGGCTTCAAATTCAACATTCAGAAAGCTAAGATCATGGCGTCTGGTCCCATCACTTCATGGCAAATAGATGGGGAAACAATGGAAACAGTGAGAGACTTTATTTTTCTTGGGCTCCAAAATCACTGCACATGGTGACTACAGCCATGAAATTGAAAGACACTTGCTCCTTGGAAGAAAAGCTATGACCAACCTAGAAAGCTTATTAAAAATCAGAGACATTACTTTGCCAACAAAGGTCCCTCTAGTCAAAGCTATGGTTTTTCCAGTAGTCATGTATGGATGTGAGAGTTGGACTATTAGGGAAAGCTGAGTGCTGAAGATTTGATGCTTTTAGACTGTGGTGTTGGAGAATACTCTTGAGAGTCCCTTGGACTGCAAGGAGATCCACCCAGTCCATCCTCAAGGAAATCAGTCCTGAATATTCATTGGAAGGACTGATGCTGAAGCTGGAACTTCAATACTTTGTCCACCTGATGGGAAAAACCGACTCATTGGAAAAGACCCTGATGCTAAGAAAGATTAAAGGCAGGAGGAGAAGGGGATGACAGAGGATGACATGGTTGGATGGTATCACCGACCTGATGGAAATGAGTTTGAGCAAGCTCCAGGAGTTCTTGATGGACAGGGAAGCCTGGCGTGCTGCAGTCCATGGGGTTTCAAAGAGTCGGACATGACTGGGCTACTGAACTGAACTGAAAGTTTAGTCACTCATTTGTGTCAGAATCTTTGCAACCCATGAACTGTAGCCTGCCAGACTCCTCTGTCCATGGAATTCTCCAGCAAGAATACTGGAGTGGGTTGTCATTTCCTTCTCCAGGAGATCTTGTATTGCAGGTGAATTCTTTACCCACTGAGCCACCAGGGAAGTCCTATTACTTGTATGTTTATCCATTAATGTCTGCTTGCCAAGAATGTAAGCCTTTTAATCCTGTGTACCTTTTCTGCCTCAGTACCCGCTTCATCTAGTTACAATCAATCAAGATAGGTTAATGAATGATATTTTTTTTTGCTGGTGACTGGTCAGCTCAGTGGGTTAACCTGAAAGGCCAAGGCCAGTGTTGTGGGTTGAACCTACCTTATCCTCTTCCCCTTTACCTCTCCAGTAATCAGCTTTTACTTCCCAAGCCCACACTGCAAATGAACTGAAATGAAGGACGCTGGTGAATAAGGGCAAATCCATCACCATTAGTAGGAAAAGGACTTAAAACTTCCTCACTAATAATGTGTCGTGGATTTGTTGTCATCTGCAAAGCCAGAAAGACAAAGACAGCACTTCATGATCATCTTCCTGATCTCATCTTATCTGAGACCTACTTAAACTTCCTGAGACTGTGAAATCTACCTTATTTATTCATTTGCTGCAAGTCCCCTGGTCCCCCAGCAAATACACATGCCTTGCAGAACCTTGGAAAGTCATCGGAAACTCTCCAGCAGTTATGAACCATAGTTTAAAAAAACCTCTGAACTAACAAAATTATCATTCCGTCCCAGATTTAAACTGAATTGTGGTGATTATAGCGTATAGTCTGCAGTTCTGGTTGAGAGGGCAATTTAATTAGAAGCCTCTATCTTGAGGCTCTTATAACTTCACCCTTTCCCTCCCCCCTCCAAAAAAAAATAATTCTTTAGGATGAAATTTCTTACGCTGTCTCTCAGCCTAAAGGTATGTTTTCCTGTAGAAAGTTGACTAAGATTCCATTTAGGCTATTTTTAAAACTCAAGAAAAAGGGCAAAAAGAGAGATTTTACCACTTCAGAAATTACTCCGATACTTTTTTATGATTTTTTTCCCCCAAATATAAACTGCTTCTTTAGAACTTCTAAGTTGTCCTTCTTAGTGCCTTTGGCATGTTTGAAGGAATTTGGTTGATCTATAATGAAGTTGTTCACAGAACGTGTATTGCTCATATGAAGATTTATTTCCACTCTTTGAAAGAAATTTTCAAGGAGCTGCTACATGAGGAATTATGATTCAAACCAGGTCTGTGAACAGAAGTGTATGTGTGTGTAACAGGTGCATTCACACTTAACCAGTAAAACGTTACTGGCCGACCGAAGAGTATTTGCTAAAAATAAACTTTGAATCAGTGTGTGATAAAGCTGTTCAAAAAATATATATGAAGATTTATTTCCACTCTTCAAAAGAAACTTCATGGAGAGGTCTCAGAGAGAATTACAATCAAAATCAGGTCTAGGATTAAATGTGAAAGGATGTAAGAGATAGGAAAGATGTAAAGAAACAAAGATTAACCAGGCTTGATGACTGATTGGACAGAGACAGTGAGTAAGAGGATTAAATGAAAGATGACCTGCCTCGTCCTTTAGAACAAAGCTGTCCCTGGTTGGCCTGGAGGGTTCTGTGGGCCTCTCCCACCTACTTCTCACCCCTTCCTTGCTCACTCACTAGCCCGTATCACCCAGCCCTTCTTTTGACTCTGAATGCTCCTTGAGCATTCCCTCTCTAGCCCCAGGGCCCCCGCAACCCTCGTCCAGCTGCTTCAGGTCTCATATTAAACGTCATCTTCTCAGAGAAACCTCTTCTAGCCACCCAAAGCTGGTACCTCTCTCTCACAGGCCCACCTGTGTGTGCACACGCACACACACACACACATGCTGGCATTGTTTTCAATTAAGAATCTTTTTTAATAAAACTTACGGCCTTTTATAATGGCCTGTGTATTTGTTTGGAGAAGGAAATGGCAACCCACTCCAGTATTCTTGCCTGGGAAATCCCATGGACAGAGGAGCCTGGCGGGCTACAGTCCTGGGGTCGCAAGTGTCGGACACGACTTAGCGACTAAACCACCACCACCGCCGCCGCCACCACCACCGCCTATTTGTTAATAAGTCCATGTCCTCCCTCACCAGACTTTAGTTCTAGGATTAGTAGCTGGCAAGGATGGCTGGGTTTGGGTGTAGGTGAGGAGCAGGCAACTTAGATATCGCCAAGCAAGGATGATGGGAACGACAGATGGTTTATGGGAGAAGATGGCAGCTTTGATGTGAAACAGTTGAGTCTCTGGCAGAGGTTTAAGTGAAAGTATAAAGTAGGAAGTAGTAGAACATCAGGAGTGCTTGAGGAGACCTTGGTCCAAGGTTTTTCCCAAATGCACAGCTTTCTCAGCCCAAGGCTGCTCACCTCCTCTGCCCTTCCCCGTAACTCATCATGACTTAGTTCCTCTTCCCTTCCTTACCTCTTTCTCCTTACTTCTGTGGTCTTGGTAGAGAATTTAGATAGCTTGCAACCCACAGTTTTATTGGATTGAGGATTGTTGGCCCTAGTGAGTCCTTCTATTTTGCAAATAAGAAAAATATGTCCCAGAAATGCTCAATGCCTTACTCAAAGCCACACAGCTAGTTAGAGAGAAAACCTGGACTAGAATCCTTTTTTTTTTTTTAATTACAGTTCACTGCCCTGTCATTAGCCCATGCTCAGTACAGAAGTTCAGGTCAAGCCTTGGTAACTGATTGCCTGAAAAAAATCCATGAACTTCTTGGTTCCTTTCTGGAACTAATTTATTTCTCCTACAATGAGCCACAGAAAGCAAATGAGGAACCCTAAATGCGTATTTTGTTCCTATTTAACATAGATTAAATGTGCTTTCTGGAATGCACGATGGGACTATTAAAGAAAGATTTGGCTGTTCCACTGCCTTTTAATAAAAGGTGTATTCACAACCCCCTGCATATTAACAGATACTATTAAAAAGTAACGTTACCAAGGATCATACTATTCAACAGGTTGGCCTTCACCACAGCTCGGAGCTGCCCCCTTGTGCATATCTCATATTAGTGCATTTTATTAGAACAGCTGAGTGGGTGGGGGTGAAAGTGGGATTCTCTCTTTGCCTAGAGGTCCCCCTCTTCCCTCCCAGCATCCCTTCAACTCCTGTCTCTCCATCTGTAGTCTGAATTACAGAATCAGTTCATGGACAACTTGGATTTCTGTGTGACCCTGACTTCCCGCCTCACTTGTTAGCCATCATTCAACAAATTGTGGGAAAAATTTGAAGTGCTGAGTTCAGGGGTTTAGGGCAAACGCGGTCCCTGACTTCACAGAATGCGCTTACAGGGAAAACACGCACGGAGCAAGAGGTCACTGGCAAGGTCACATTGCTGCTCTGAGAGGAAAGGGACAAAGGGCCAGGAGAAGGGCTATTAGGGGGCCCTTCCACATTCATCCAAACTGAGAGTCAGCACCCTTATATATTTTTTTTAAAAATGGATTCTTAGACGCAGCTTTGTGAAGAATTCTTTTTTTGGTGAAGCATGGGCATTCAGATGAGTGCTATCCAACCTAGGGTAACACCACAGCCTTTTTCTCTTCTTTTAATATTGCTAAATATCTCATTTTCAGTTTTGACCCCAATCTTCAGATTCGGATTAAAATGTTATAGTTTTTTCCTAAGATTTACCTTCATCAAACGCAGGCTCAGTGTGACTTTGGTAAGCCCAGCTTTCTATAGAACAACTGAGTCCTGTATGTTCATGCTCAGTAATTGTCACCTATAGTCTGGGTGCTTTTTGGTCATCAGTTTCCTCATTCCACCAATTTCACCAATTTCAGTGCTTGCATTGTGCCAGATCTTGTACTAGGATCTAAGTATGAGGGCAAATGGAGTAGGAAATGGCAACCCACTCCAGGATTCTTGCCTGGAGAATCCCAGGGACAGAAGAGCCTGGCCACCTACAGTCTGTGGGGTCTCAAAGAGTCGGACACGACTGAAGCGAGTTAGCATGCATGCATGAGGGCAAAAACCAAAAATCTCATAAAACAAAAAAACAACAGAACCCCCGATGTTTGCAATCAAAGAGCTCAAAGTCCTGTGAAAAAGAAGCCAGCCAATCATCCCAGTTTTGCAGCGTCTGCTTTTGAAGACTATTTTACAACAAGGAAAGTGCACACAATACACTATTGAGAGAGTGAATGCATGATGAATAGGATTGCTTCGCCTATAAGTAACAGAAGCACAACTGAAAGGGACTTAAACAAGGCAGCCTCTTGTTATCTCACAAAACAGGAAGTCCAGCAATGTCATTCTGGAGCCCGTGAATTAGGTGGCCCATCAAGAAGGGAGGTGTCCTTCCTTCCTCCGCTCTGCCATTGGCAGGGCTGGCATTGTCTTCCCTGATGATCCAAAGATGCAGAGTGCGCCCGGGTCAGTGCCGAAGGGGCATCCCTCCCATGCTTCCATTTTCCAAGCCCCCACGCATCCCTTGCCGTCTCCTCTCATCTTAAGGCATCGTTGTCCCAGCAACAGGAGACCTGAGAGTGACTCCAGCCAGCCTCCCTCAAGCATGTGGCTCTGAAAAAGCTGAACACAACCACGTTCCAAAATCAATGAAAATGGAGATATGGCTGTCTTTGGACAACCTGTAGTGTCAACCACAACACATCTGCATCACTCTGACCAACAGGCAGACAGCGTGAACCAAAATGTTACCAGAGGTATTGCTGGGAGGTTATTATCTGGCAGCTTTTCATTTTCTTCTTTTTACTTTCCTATTTCTAAATTTCCAAAAGCAAGCATAGACTCTTTTTATAATCAGAAGTAAAAACTGTTTTAAAAGTCAAGTAAAGAAATAAGCAATACCTTTGGGACGATTGTTAAGGAAACAGTCTTAACAGGAAGAATGGAGTAGGGACACAAGTAGCATAGGATATATTTCTTATCCTAAAGGAATGTGGCTGTTTGTAAAGAGCTAGAAGGTTCTGCACTCAAGTCCAGTGTAGGGAGTTTGGGGGTTTCCTGACACCAACAAGCAACTCTCAGACACCAGCTGAGTGTCCTGTAATTCAACTCAGCTCTACTGGGAGAGAGCATCAGATCCGACAGGTCACAGGCTCCATCCTGCAAGATTGTCCCCGACCCTTCACCCCTGTTCAGATGCCAGTCACAGTCCAGGTTGTCTGCCTCTTCTTGGGGTTGGAGTAATTTGCTAGAATGGCTCACAGAACTCAGATAAGCATTATCCTCACCAGGTCATCAGTTTATTTTAAAAGGATATAACTCAGGAAGGCCTTTCCCAGATGGCTCACTGGTAACGAACCTGCCTGCCAATGCAGGAGATGCTGGGTTGATCCCTGGAGACAGAAACGGCAACCCACTCCAGTATTCTTGCCTGAGACATCCCATGGAGAGAGGAGCCTGACAGACTCCAGTCCTGGGGGTTGCAGAGAGTCAGACAAGACTTAGCGACTAAACAATAGCCAAGATGGAGTGAGAGGTGGTAGGTGGAATGAACGCAGTCTGTGGAGCACGAAATCCAGTCCACCATGCAGTTTTCTCTGAAATTACATAGCCATCGTGATTTATCATAAAGGAGTACTGACCAAATGGGTGCTTCATCTCCCTCACCCACTCAGTTAACTTCCTTGAACCTGGGAGAATCCCTCACACTTGTATAACACTTAAAAATTTCCCAGCGTACCCACCTGGTCTGCACGATCCCTCGTAAGATAGCTGTCCCACTGATTATACCAATGAGAAAAAAAATATATATATATATATATGACTTAGAAAAAATAGTTTGCTCAGCATCACATGGCTTTGAGCGCAGAGCGTATTTTTCTTTTCTTTTTATTTATTCATTTATTTTTGGCTGCCCTGGGTCTTCAGTGCTTCGTGGGCTTTTCTCGAGTTGCAGCGAGTGGGGGCTGCTGTCTAGTTGTGGTGCGGCGGCTTCTCTTGTTGCAGAGCACGGGCTCTTGGCCACGCAGGCTTCGGTAGCTGCGGCTCCCAGGCTCTAGAGCACAGGGTCAGTAGTTGTGGCCCCACAGGTTTAGTTGCTCTGAGGGGGCATGTGGGATCTTCCAGGACCAGGGATCGAACCCATGTCTCTTGCATTGGTGGGAAGATTCTTTACCTCTGAGCCATCAGGGAAGCCCAAGTATATTTTTCTTAACTGGGGTTTTCTTGTTCATCCAAGTTCCAGGGTTTGTTCCTTCATTAACACAGTCTTGATACTCAGACCTAGAGAATCAATCCACAAGGAAGCACTTGGTACTTGGATCATGTGAAGAAGATTATATACTTCAAAAGTTCACAGAGACTTTCTACCTTTTATTGTTTCTTTCTCTTTTCTTTTTTCTTCTCTCCCTCCCTCCTGGTCTGTACGTCACCAAGCTCACAGCCTCAGTGTTTAGGATAAAAGAAAACACATTAAGCTAAGTTGTGTTTTCCACCCACTCCTTTTTGCCTCTTCCAACTTTTTTTTAAAATTGATTTATTTATTTTATTTTTGGCTGTGCTGGGTCTTCACTTTAGCAGACGGGCTTTCTCTAGTTGCTGCGAGCAAGGGCCACTCTCTAGTTGCGGTGTGGGGGCTTCTCATTGTGGTGGCTTCTCTTGTTTCAGAGCATGGACTCTAGGGAGCATGGGCTCAGTAGTTGCTGCTCAAGGGTGGCACACGAGCAGAGTTGCCCCAAGGCACATAGAATCTTCCTGGACCAGGGATTGAACCCATGTCTCCAGTATTAGCCGGTGGATTCTTAACCACTGAGCCACCAGGGAGGGCCACCTTATCCAACTTTTGATTCAGTTACAGCCAACATATGGGAGACTTGGACACCGCATTCTAAAGGCCAAAACCATTCTCTACCACACGGAGACTGTGGCATAGTTTGAAAAATTAAATGCATTAAAATTATATTGTTGGTTCCTTAAAATACCTCTCATCATTTATAAAACATTATCCCTTTGGTTTCTCATATTTTTAGCTCTGTAAGTATCCAGTGGACCAAAAGACACTTACTTATTTATCCTAAATTTCCCATATTGTATTTCAAAAGCTAAATTGTCAGTTACCCTGACTATTGCAACACTTTCCTCCCTGGACAAAGCATGGGAGAGAATTATGTCGAGAAGCTCCAGCTATGATAGGCATCTCTGTACAGTGGTTGAAAACGTACATTCCTCCTGGCTGATATAACTAACTCTGTGGGTTATCGCAATGCCTGTTCCTTGACCGTGAATTAACAGTACTCCAGACATAATCTATTTCTTGAGCAGTGGTTTTGAATGGCCTCAGCCTGGAGAAATGACCTTGAAAGATTACCATGGAATGGCCAGTTTAAAATGCAGGGATCTACCACTCAAAGGTGTTAAGTGAGCAGAGAAAGACAAACGCAGCAATTCCCATCTTCTTTCCTTTTCTTCCTGCACCAAGTCAAGGTCAGACAGGGTGCACGGAACAGTCTAATAATAGCAGGACAAGTTTTGGTTGTTCTCCACATTGGTGAAATACAAAGAATTGAATTTCTATAAAACCCTACTGCATTGGATTGAGTTCTCTCACCAGGCAATCTCTAGCTCATGACTGGGAGAATGGATAAGGAAAATTCGGAGTTCTAGGTTGTTTTAGAAGTGATGAGTTAGAGGTAGACATCTGGAAAGAGGTGTACAACAACTACAAAAACTCATCTTAGACTCCCTGGGAAGGTGGTGTGTGGTGGGAGGAGGGATGAAGTGGGAGGATGGAGATAAAAGTGCTTGATCACTCAGTTGAAAGAGGGCCTGGCACAGACCCATGAGGATGAGTCAAGAGCAGAAGAGTATGATCAGCTTCAACTCAGCCCCTGGGGTCCAACTAGGAGAAGAAGAGGAAGAAAGAAAGAGAAAAAGCTTAAATTATTGTCTTCCATGACAATTAAAAACATGTGCTAAGTTGCTTCAGTAGTGTCCAGCTCACGGATGATTTCAATTTCTACTGCTGTCGGCTATGCTGCAATGTTCTTTTCTTTTTTGGCCCCTCTGCTTGGCTTGAGGGATCTTAGTTCCCTAACCAGGGATCGAATCTGGGCCTCCGGCAGTGAAAGCATGGAGTCCTAACCTCTGGGCTGCCAGGAAAGTCCCCTGTAAGGTCCATGGGATATCCTTGGAATGTCCTTTTGTTTCCATCCAGCAAAAACTCTTCCATTTAAAAACAGGAAGATGAATGGTTGCGAGGGGGGAAGGGACAGTTTAGGACTCTGGGAACATCGTGAACACACTGGTATGTTTAAAATGGATAACCAACGAAAACCTATTCTATAGCACAGGGGACTCTGCTCAATGTATGTGCCAGCCTGGATGGGAGCGGGGTTCAGGGGAGAATGGATGCACGTATACGTATGGTTGAGTCCCCTCATTGTTCACCTGAAACTATCACAACATTGTTAATCAGCTATACCCCCAATACAAAAGGGTTTTGATGTTAAAAAATAAATAAATAAAAAAATAGGAAGATGAGTACTCAATTCCAACCCCAGTGGGGTAGGATACTGTATCTCAAACTTTTTCAGTAACTAGTACCAGTACCAGGGGACAGAGTAACAAGCCTGGAAAAACCCACCTAATGTACTTTTCTATGACATTTCGTGTTTCAGATTTAAAACCTAAGTAGATTTTTCCCTCCTCAGTCATGTCCAACTCTGAGACCCCATGGACTGTAGCCTGCCAGGCTCCTCCATCCATGGAATTTCCTTGCCATTTCCTTCTCCAGGAGATCTTACTAACCCAAGTATCGAACCTTGGTCTCCCAC
This sequence comes from Antilocapra americana, assembly GCA_007570785.1. Taxonomy (NCBI): domain Eukaryota; kingdom Metazoa; phylum Chordata; class Mammalia; order Artiodactyla; family Antilocapridae; genus Antilocapra; species Antilocapra americana. The sequence goes on from ML662445.1 coordinate 27,934,132, forward strand.
GCTGCAGGCAGACTCTTTACTGTCTGAGCCACCAGGGAAGCCCCTAATAGGTCCTCATTTGAACATTAAAATGTGCAATGCTACTAATTTCTGAAAGTATTTAGCTCTTCTCTCTCCTCCTCCTCTAACTACCCCTTCCCTAAAACTCTTAAGTAAAGCTGACAGACTAGAAAAGTGGTCACATTGATGCTATGGTTTCCAGTGGCCCTGACATAACCCGCTTTAGCCACAGAGATGAGGGTAGAAAGAGTCCTGACCTGACTCGGGTTTGATTCAGATGCTGAGCAGCTGGGAGCCATTGGCTCTGCCACTCCAGCTGGCTGAGGCTTAGGTTCTTGGTGGGACTGGTTTGAGCTGGATGGAGTGGGAAGGGCTGGGAAGTTGTTTACAAAGCTCTGATAGTCTATAAGTTTTCCATCAGCCCGTAATCCCTCCCTTCTCAGGTGGGGAGAATATTATGATTTAGGTCCCCCTTCACTGTTCTGTCCTTCCTGCACTGATTGTGTTGAATTCACTGGGCACAAGCAACCAGATCCAGTGGGTTCTTCAAGAAAATGCTGGATTCATTTCTATACTAAAACATGAATGAAGACCCCATGCAAGGTAAGTATATTATTTTTTTAAAAAAGTAAATAAATCAATGAGCAAAGTGACATGAAAGCCCTTAATTATGCTTATAGTAGGGCCACATTTTCATGGTACATTGTTGCTGAGGGAAAATCTATAAGTTTAGGGGGTCAAGATAAGCATAGTCACCACATCAGTGAGCTCAGGTTCAGTGGCACCCTGATAAACACCCAGGTTTCCTGGACAGGAGATGGACCAGCTAAAGATAGTTTTAAAATCCTACCTTACTCAGTGATTCCTTTAAGATCAAATTCAAAGCCTTTGCTGGCTTTCTGTGATCAGGCCCCCAAACCTCCATTCTCACCTTATCTCCTGCTACATCTTCCCAAACTCAACCAAAACAGGCCTACCGTGGCCAGGACTCCAAATGTCACTTGCTCTATGCCTTCAGGATGGACTTCTCAACCCTCCCCTCTGCCCATCGCACTCCTGGTGAAGGGTCATCTCAAAAGCTACTCTCCCTCCTTTGTGCTTAATATGTTATTTAATCCATTCTCCTGCTTTGTAGCATAGTCCTGGATTTTTGTGCTTGTCTTCCTTTTGGAAAATGAAGTCTCTGAAAACAGGGGTTGGAGCGATTCATACCATAGTCCCTCCAGTGCTTTCCCACAAAGTATGTGTGTGTTAGCCTCTCAGTCGTGTCCGATTCTTTGCGATTCCCTGGACCATAGCCCACCAGGCTCCTCTGTCCATGGGATTCTCCAGGCAAGAATACTGGAGTGGGTTGCCATGCCCTTCTCCAGGGGATCTTTCCAACCCAGGGATCAAACCTGAGTCTCTTGCATTGGCAGGCAGATTCTGTCCTGTCTGAGCCACATGGGGAGTGTAGAGTAGGAAAGCAGAAAATATTTGTTCATTTATTCAACAAATATTTATTGATTGCATACTGTGTGCAGGACGCTGTTCTAAATGCTAAGACAATAGCAGAAGAAACTTCTGTTCTTATGGAGTCTATAGTCTAGCCAGGCAAGGGGTAGTCAATAAACAGATGCATATGATGGAGTAAACATGTATGTGTATTCATATATGTTTTTGACAGTCAGATGGTGAGTGGTAAGTGTAATGAAGAAAATAAAGCAGGGTAGGTTGGGGGGCAGAATTTCACATGGAATAGGAATGAGGGGGTGAAATGCTCTTTTTGAAAAAAAATTTTTATTAATTAACTATTTTTTGGCTGCGCTGAGTCTTCAGTGCTCCTCTCAGGCTTTCTCCAGTTGCAGCGAGCAGGGGCTGCTCTCTAGTTGCGGTACAAGGGCTTCTCGTTGCCGTGGCTCCTCTGGTTGCGGAGCACAGGCTCGAGAGTATGAGAGCTTCCACAGATACGGCACATGGGCTCAGCCGTGGTGGCCTGCAGGCTCAGTTGCTTTGTAGCACATGAGATCTTCCTGGACCAGGGATTGAACCCATGTCCCCTGCATTGACAGATGGATTCTCAACCACTGGACCACCAGGGATGTCCCTGAAATGCTCTTTTGGATAGAGTCATCAGGGAAGGGCTTGCTGAGAACACAGGATCCAATGAAGTGGAGGAGGGAGCCTTGTAGATAGATACCTGGGAGAAGAACAATCCAGAGGGAATAGTAAGGGCAAAGGCCCTGAGGTTGGGACCTGCTTGCTGATTCTTAAATAAATATATAAAGTGAAAGTCGCTCAGTTGTGTCTGCCTCTTTTGCAACCCCACGGGCTGTTGCCTCCCAGGCTCCTCTGTCCATAGGGATTCTCCAGGCAAGAATACTGCAGTGGGTTGCTAAGTCCTCCTTCAGGGGATATTCTCTCCTAGTTCGAACAAAAGTTGCCCACATTGCAGGCAGATTCTTTACCATCTGAGCTACCGCAGAGCACTAAGAGCGCTAAATGTATAAAATTATGTTATTAGCACATTCTGTCAGCAGTCCGGTCATGTGAAAGTGGCTCTTTTCTCTGTTGAAAGTGGAACAAAAATTCCTGCCTGCCTTGTAAGTATATTAAAGCCATGAATCTAAAGCTATGTGATTCAAACAGCTTATACTTGCAAGATCTTAGACTGGAGTTTCTTGCGTATCTTTAGCTCTCAGTGGACCCCTTCTTTTAGCATTACAACAAAAACTGAGTCATTTTGAATTTCCAGAATGAAACCAAAAAATCTAATTCTCTGTTCTTCCTTTCATGGCTTTGTCAGCGAAAGCCTGGATACCAAATAGTGTTCTATCCTTCTTTGAAAAGAGCTGAGAGACAAATAGAAATGACAGACTGGAAATCCAGATGAGCAGTGACAGGCTTTTCATTTTACTTCACAGACTATGTGGTTTGGGCCCAAGAATTTCTCCCACAGCTCTGTGCTGTAATGTATGTGGCTGTTAATTTTTAAAAGAAATAGTCAAAGTGTCAGTTCTTTGAAAACAAGATAGGAACAAAGATGTTTTTATTTCAGGCTATTTTTTTTCACATGCTATAAGTAGCAAGTTGAATAAGAAATGTCACATCCATTGGTTTTCCATCGTAAGTCAATCCTCAGTATCCTGAGTTCCAGGAACTGAAAATGTGATGGTCAACTCAGAGGTGTGTTGCACTCTTAACCGTGTGCACAACACTAGCCTGGGCATTGTGGTCAGTACAAAGAAGCATTAGAGGTGGCCTCTCCTCTCAAGGGTTATAATCTCGTTGGCAGGGATAGGATCACAAGAATATTAAAAGTGATAGTGAGCACCATGCAATCAAGAGTTTAATAAGGGACTTCCCTGGTGGGCTAGTGGTTAAGAATCCATTATTCCACTGCACTGGGCAGGGATTCGATCCCTGGTAGGGAAACTAACATCCTGCATGCCCTGTAGAACGGCTGAAAATAAAAGAAGACTCAAATGAGTGAGGACTTCTGCCTTCCAGGAAGCAATAGCAGGGACCAGAGTTCCCCATCCATTTGGAACAGAAGTCACAGACGCTAGTTTTTAAGACTCTGGCTATCAGACCACGAAGGACTGTGACCCCTGAGATGGGAAGTTTACCCTATGATCCTGCATTGAAGGAGTTCCAAAAGCAGAGTGCAGGAAGAAGGGCTGCCTTAGCAAAGTGTCACAGACAGCCGGCTTCACCCACAGAAACGTATGAGCCCCAGTTCTAAAGGCAAGAAGTCATTAGGATTCAGGGTTGGTTCTCCTGAAGGTTGTGAGGAACATCCAAGGCGGCTCCCTCGCATGGCAGAAAGCTCAGGTAGGGCTGGCTACTGGCATGAGCTTCTCATGGCATGGCAGCTGAGATCTGAGAGGGAGCATCTCAAAAAAAAAAAAAAAACAGGAAAAAATCAAGAAACGCAGGTGGAAACAGTAAGCCTTCTTGATCTAGCTTCAGAAGTCCTGCAGTTTCTGCAACATCATACTTTTGGCGGAAGCAGGTTAGAGGCCAAGCCTGGCTTCAAAGGAGAGAAAACAGATCCCACCTCTCACTGGGAGGAATACTCAGAACGCCTCGCCATCTCTGATCCACTGCACCCTCCCTTCCCGCTATACACTCGCCCTTGTGCATTTATATTTATTTATAAAGAAATGGCAACCCATTCCATCATTCCTGCCTGGGAAATACCATGGACAGAGGAGCCTGGCAGGCTACCATCCATGGGGTTGAAAAAGAGATGGACAAGACTGAGCTACTAAACAACAACAATGCAACAGCAATACGAAGGGTTACAAGGCAAATATAGACTGAGACCATACACATCTTATGCCGGGGTCCAGCCTTGGGGGTCCGGGCGTCTTGAGGGGTGAGTGGCGTCAGTGAAGAAGTGAGCTGAGTCGATGAGTGATGGAGCAGTCTCTCTCATCCATGGACAGAGGAGCCTGGTGGGCCACAGTCCACAGGGTAGCAAAGAGTCAGACACAGCTGAGTGACTAACACAACCTCTTGAGTGAGAGTGAAAGTTGCTCTGACTCTTTGTGACCCCATGGACTATACAGTCCCTGGAATTCTCCAGGCCAGAATACTGGACTGGGTAGCCTTTCCCTTCTCCAGGGGATCTTCCCAACCCAGAGATTGAAGCAAGGTCTCCTGCATTGCAGACAGGTAATTTATTGAAAGACCCTTGCTCCTTGGATGGAAAGCTTAGAATATGATAAGCCTAGACAGCAATTCAGAAGCAGAGACAGCACTTTGCCAACAAAGGTCCATATAGTCAAAGCTATGGTTTTTCCAGTAGTCATGTACAGATGTGAGATTTGGATCATAAAGAAGGCTGAGAGCTGGAGAAATGATGCTTTCAAACTGCAGTGCTGGAGAAGACTCTTGAGAGTCCTGTGGACTGCAAGGAGATCAAACCGGTCAATCCTAAAGGAAATCAACCCTGAATATTCATTGAAAGGATTGTTGCTGAAATTGAAGCTCCAATACTTTGACCACCTATTTGGAAGAGGCAACTCATTGGAAAAGATCCTGATACTGGAAAAGATTGATGGCAAAAGGGGAGGGAAGCGGCAGAGGATGAGATGGTTAGATAGAATCACTGACATAATGAACATGAATTTGAGCAAACTCTAGGAGATAGTGGAGAACGAGGAGCCTGGCATGCTGCAGTCCATGGGATTGCAACAAGTCAGACATGACTTAGCAACTGAACAACAACCTTCTGAGGGCTGAACTTGTAATTGAGCAAGAAGCCTTTTGCTTCAATGCAGTTGACTTGGTCTGCCCAGCATGGTGATGTACTGTGCCAGGGATGCAAGAGCCGAATTAATTTTGAAATCACAGCTCTTTAGAGAGAATTAGGCCATGATGTACTAGTGTCAGGCACTTGAGATGTTTCCTCTTTTCATTAAATTTTTTCTTCTTAAATATTTAATGCTTAGAAATTTTTATTTAAATGTATTAGACAAAAATGTAACAGCTGATGTGGCAGGACTTTTTCATTACATTATATGAGATCTTGGTACTATTTTAAAAATTTATCCTATGAGTCCAGAGAGGTCTAGTGGACAGGGTACAAGGGTCATCACCTCAATTTTGACATTGTCTTCTCAGCCTTGGGCAAGGCACTCGTTTCTTGTCTGTGCTTCAGCATCAATAAAACAAGCATCATTACTGCACCCCACCAGAATGCGATAGAGTATAACTAATTAGTGTTTACAATCTGGTTTGATGAAAGGCATTAAATGCTGCTGTTGTATTATTATGTAAATGAGTGTTAACTTTGACTTCGGAAACAATTGGCTGTGACAGCAAAGCTTTCTGGTGAAATCAGATCTTACAAGAGGCACACTGCGCACTTCTGGCCAGTAGATTTCATTCTTCGAAGTAATTAAATATACTGTATTCAGCATAAAGTCCATGAGGCATTTCTGCATAATAAGACATAGTGAAAGTGTTAAGTTGCTCAGTTGTGTCCAACACTTTGCAATCCTATGGACTGTAGCTCACTGGGCTCCTCTGTCCATGGGACTTCCTGGGAAAGGATACTGGAGTGGGTTGGCATTCCCTTCTCCAGAGGCTCTTCCCGACCCAGGGATCTCACCCATGTTTCCCACATTGCAGGTGGAGTCTTTACCACCTGAGTCACCAGGAAAGCACTAATAAGACGTGGAGTGAAATGAATGATACCTTTAGACATCTGGGGAACTGACACGTAAAACAGAGTCAAGAATAATGAAGGGGCCCGTTGTTCGGACTGGCAGTACAGAGGATGGAGAACAGCCCAGGAAATGGTATCTTCTCCCAGGCTCCTTCCAGGAAGGTGACAGAGATGAGCAGGCTCATTGTCATGCCTTTCTTCAGGTCTATCCTGTCAGAGTTTGATCATTTTGCACTGAGGACTGACAGCTGAGTCATGTCCAGCTGGCATAAAACAAATGAAGCTCTGAATGAATGGGGTGAGATCTAAAGAACTGAAAACCACAGATCACAAAATCCTACCTCCTCGCCTGTAAACCCATGGCTAGAACAATTTACTCAGTTATCTCTACTCTCACTTAGAAACAGAAAACTAGTGAGGCAAAAAAGATGGGAAAGCACACAGGGTGACTTTTAATCACTTTTTTGAAAAGGCTCACGATAGCACATTATAAGCATATGCATAGATTTTTAGTCTGTTTATGAGGATTCTGGTGCATATGATTGACAGTGGAATCAAATAACTGAGAGACTTAAAGGATTTGGATCCATCGGCAATGTTGCAGACCCAGGTTCCATCCCTGAGTCGGGAAGATCCCCTGGAGAAGGGAAAGGCAACCCACTCCAATATTCTTGCCTGGAGAAGCCTAGGGACAGAGAAGCCTGGTGGACTACAGTCCATGGGGTTGCAACAGTTGGACTCGACTGAGCAACTACACCACCACCACCAAGGATTTGACATTTTCAGAGAGTATTTTGAGTAACACTCAGTATAGGAAATTACCATTCAAGAAAAATACGACACTGCATAGACTTTAAAGCCACACATAGACAGGAAAAAAGGTATAAACACACCAGCCAGCCTGTTATAAATGACTGAAATCTGGGGAAAGCACAGAAGAAAGGACATGGGTGGAAAAGAAGGATGGAGAAAGAGAGAAAGAGGGAGAAAGAGAGGCTGAGAAATTGGCTCCTGTGATCATGAGGGTCTGGCTGACAGACTGGAATTTCTAACAAGAACTGATGTTGCAGTCTTGAGTCCAAAGGCAGTCTGGAGGTAGAATGCCTCCTTCTAGTCTTTACATTTAAGGAACTAATTGAATAAGACTCACCCCATGTTATGGAGGATAAGCGGCTTTACTGAAAGTCCACTGATTCAAATGTTAATCACATCTAAAAAATACCTTCATAGCCTCTAGACTAGTGTTTGACCGAACAGCCCAGCCAAGCGAACAAAACAGTGAACCATCCCCATATCAAAAGGTTACCCTGACAGGATTAAAATACTAAAATACTAACTGGACAGTGTCTCGTGCTGCAGTCTTCAAGATCAGGCTACTTAGAGAACCTAGAATACACAGTGATTTTTGTTTCTGTTTCTTTAGCATATGGATAGCACGATCATAATACACTATTCACTATATGTATATATATTCCAGTTTTATTGAGATGTAATTGGCTCAGCAGTAAAGAACCCACCTCCCAATGCGGGAGACTTAGGTTCCATCCCTGGGTGGGGTCAAGATCCCCTGGAGAAGGGAATGGGTGGGGCAACCCACCGCAGCATTCTTGCCTGGAGAATCCCACGGACAGAGGAGTCTGAGGAGCTACAGTACATGGGTTGCAAGAGAATCAGACAACTGGGTGACTAAACAACGACAACTGACGTACAGCATGAAATCTAATATATGTCACGAAATGATTGCCGTAAGTTTAGTGAACGTCCACCATCTCATACAGATACAAACTTTTTTTAAAAAGAAAAAACATGTTTCTTCTTGAGATGAGGAGTCCTGGAAAAACTGGTTCCAGTAGTCATGTATGGATGTGAGAGTTGGACTGCAAAGAAAGCTGAGTGGCGAAGAATTAATGCTTTGGGACTGTGGTGTTGGAGAAAACTCTGGAGAGTCCCTCGGACTGCAAGGAGATCCAACAAGTCCATCCTAAAAGAAATCAGTCCTGAATATTCATTGGAAGGACTGATGCTGAAGCTGAAGCTCCAATAGTTTGGCCACCTGATGCGGAGAAGTGACTGACTCATTTGAAAAGACCCTGATGCTGGGAAAGACTGAGGGCAGGAGGAGAACAGGGCAAGAGAGGATGATATGGTTGGATGGTATCACTGGCTCAATAGTCAAGAGTTTGAGCAAGCTTCAGAAGTTGGTGATGGACAGGGAAACTTGGTTTGCTGCAGTCCATGGGGTTGCAACAAGTTGGACACGACTGAGCGAGTGAACTGAACTGAGAAATCCTGGGATTTACTTTCTTAACCACTTTGATACATAACCTATGACGTATGACTGTGTGCTTAGTTGCTCAGCCATATCCGACTCTTTGCGACCCCATGGATTGTAGCTCGCCAGGCTCCCAGGCAAGAATACCGGAATGGGTTGCCACTTCCCAGTGACAATTATATTAGTCATGTTGTACAGTACTTGTTTACTGTGTAACTGGAAGGTTGTATGTACCTTCATCTAATTCCCCCACCCCCTTTTCTATAAGTTTGTTTTGACATATCATTGCCATACAACACTATGCTAGTTCCTAGTGCACAGCATAATGATTTGCTATTTCTATACATTACAAAATAATCACTGCATAATACACTGTAAGATTAAAAACTTAACTTGTTAGAATCAATACAAACTTTAGAATTTTTAAGGGAACCGAGAAGTCTTCACCTGCTGTTTAAGCATCAATTAAGAAATGAGTCAGCATATGGATGCTGAAATGATACCTTTACCGCTAAATAAGCTTCTATAGGGGCTTCCTTCATAGCTCAGGCAGTAAAGAATCTGCTGCAATGGAGGGGACCCGGGTTCGATTCCTGGGTGCCGAAGATCCTCTGGAGAAGGAAATGGCAACCTACTCCAGTATTCTCACCTGGGAAATTCCATGGACAGAGGAGCCCTTCGGGCTACAGTCCATGGGATCGGAAGAGTCGGACACAACTTAGTGACGAAACTACCACAAGCTTCTATCAGGGAATGCAGCAGACAGTCTCAGCCTCCTGAAGTCTTTTAGACGAATTTACCCGTGCTGTCACTGGCAGCACTTGACCTAGGTAGGCTTCCCTAGTTGGAAGTGTAGAAGCAACCCCTTTAAGACTATTCTGTGTGAGAGTCCAGGGAAACGCCTGGAAGATGGAAAAGGAGGAACTGCTCCCAAACTTTCCTAGGTGTTAACTGGCCACTGTTATGTTAATGGAGTTTCTGGAGGAAGTATTTCCCCCAAATGCAAACATTTAAATAGTCCACAGTCTTCTAACTTTTCTGTCTCCTCCTCCTATTCCCCTTTCCTCCTTCCCTTCCCCTCCTATCTCCCGACTCCCACTTCCTTTATAAATAAATACACTAGAAGCTTCAAAAACAGAAATGCCTAGGACTTCCTGGTCAAGCTGAAAGCCCTCAGCAGCCTGGAAGCAAGAATGAACCACGGAAGTGTGGCGTTTTCCCAGGAGTGAGTGCTAACCAGGACCAGGTGGTGAGACGTCAGAGGGAAGAGTTAATAAAATGACTTGGAAGCCTAGAGAGGGATGAGAGTCTGGAAAGGCCCCTGGATCTGCCTTCTCTTTGAGCTCTAAGAACCCAGTTGTAGGTGTGAGTACTAAAGAGAATGGAGGAGAGGAGAGAAACCTGCTTTTATGAGCATCAGCTCAGTGTCTTGTAAGGGGCTTTTAGTCCCAGGATCATAACCCACATTACAATCCTGCAAAATCGGATTTTTCCCCTTTCATAGAGGAGGAATGTGAGGCTCACAAATAAAAAGTCATTCGCCTAAGGCTACACAGCTAGCAAGTGGTAGAGCCAATATCTAAACCTAGTTCTCTCTGGTTCCCAGATCCGTGTTTTATTTGCCCATTATATCAGCTGCCTCCAGGGACGGGAGACAACTAGAGAGTAGAAAGTTGCAGAGAAAAGAGGATTAGAATGTTTAAGCTCCCAGAACTGGAGAAGTTCTGAGTGAAGACCAGTTCAAGGGTATGGCCTTGGGGTAGGTTGCTTTAGTGGACTGGAGGTCAAGGTCAAGTTCCTTAGAGTAGAGAAGGTCACCGTGATGGCTTATATTGAATGGGCTATTGTAAATCAACCCAAGAGGTTTGTTTTGGATTGGTAAACAGGAAATGGGACTTTCCTGGTGGCTCCATAATAAAGAATCCACCTGCCAATGTAGGAGAAGCCGGTTTGATCCCTGGATCAGGAAGATCCCCTTGAGAAGGAAATGGCAACCCACTCCCGCATTCTTGCCTGGAGAATCCCATGGACAGAGGAGCCTGGTGGGCTGCAGTCCATGAGGTCACAAAGAGTAGGACACAACTTGGCGACTAAATGACAAGAAGAAGCACAGAATGACGTGCACAAAACTGTTACAGCTTGGTGATATGGTGGCCATGGGAATGTAAGTGAACACTCCTGAGGTAAACATGGAATTCTGAGTTTTTATCCTTTTCATGGTTTTCTCTGAAAAGGACTTGTTTCAGTCTCACGGGACCTTGGGCATTCTTCATTTACTTCATGGCAGAAGAACTAGGCAGTTTTGAAGAATTATTTAAATTATTTTTCCAACCAGGACTGGGGGAGCCTTGTTTCCAAGTATTTGTTATATGAGATTTTTTCAGTTCAGTTCAGTCGCTCAGTCATGTCTGACTCTTTGCAACCCTATGGACTGCAGCATGCCAGGCCTCCCTGTCCATCACCAACTCCTGGAGCTTGTTCAAACTCATGTCCATTGAGCCAGTGATGCCATCCAACCATCTCATCCTCTGTTGTCCCCTTCTCCTCCTGCGTTCAATCTTTCCCAGCATCAGGGTCTTTTCAAATGAATCAGTTCTTCACATCAGTTGGCCAGACTATTGGAGTTTCAGCTTCAGCATCTGTCCTTCCAGTGAATATTCAGAACTGATCTCCTTTAGGATGGACTGGTTGGATCTCCTTGCAGTCCAAGGGACTCTCAAGAGTCTTCTCCAACACCACAGTTCAAAAGCATCAATTCTTCAGCTTTCAGCTTTCTTTGTGGTCCAACTCAACATCCATACACGACTACTGGAATGTATGACTAGACAGACCTTTGTGGCAAAGGAATGTCTCTGCTTTTTAATATGCTGTCTAGGTTGGTCACAGCTTTTCTTCTGAGGAGGAAGCATTTTTTAATTTCATGGCTGCAGTCACCATCTGCAATGATTTGGGAGCCGAAAAAAATAAAGTCTGTCACTGTTTCCATTGTTTCCCCATCTATCTGCCATGAAGTTATGGGACCGGATGCCATGATCTTAGTTTTCTGAATGTTTAGCCTTAAGCCAACTTTTTCACTGTCCTCTTTCACTAGGGAGGATCCCCTGGAGAAGGGATGAGAACACACTCCAGTATTCTTGCCTGGGAAATCTGAACCATCAGGAAAGTCCCAGAATGCTTGATCTTTATATTCCCTTCACACAGATATCAACAGTTAACTTTCTTGGTCTTTCAAATAAGCCAGCAATGACCTGGAGCTTACCATCAGGACCGTTAGATGTAAAAAAAAAAAAAAAAACTTTCAATCATTAAATGGTTTTCCTTTAAAATTAGATGGTGTCCCTTTAAAAGGGACAGTGTGAGCCCTGGTCAAAATCTATTGAACACATGATAAAATGCTACGCTTGATGTCTGTAGTAGATCCAGATTTCTGAAGTTAGAACTACCAAAAATGCATAAAGGCACTTTTCACCCATTAAGGAACATAAATAGTAACTAAATAACTGAATATTTTGCAGCTACATCATGTAACCTTTTAACATAGATCTGCAAATAGCTATACATTTTTTAGCAGGTACAAGGATACCAGATAAGCAGAAAAGAAAGCAGAATTGAGTTCATATTTTCTAAGAGAAGCCTTGCTAAAAACAAAAGTATTGTTTTTAAGCTATTTTTAAGATATTGCTTGATGAGCTACCTTTCTATATAAATTTCTATATAAATAGTGACAATGTCATTTAGGATGCTTTGAGAGGCCAATAATAAAAGACTCAAAAATGATTTAATACACTTCTAAGTAAGAAAAATGTATCATCACTTAAGGACAGAGGCTGGGTTGTTCCAGGGTTCGAAAATTCAGCAGCTCAATAACAAGAGCTTTGGGACTTCCCTGGTGGCCCAGTGCCTAAGACTCCCCGATCCCAAAGCTTGGGACCCAGGTTCGAACTTTGATCAGGGAAATAGATCCCACAAGCAGCATCTAAAGATCCCGTGTGCTGTAACTAAGACCTGATGCAATAAAAAATAAAATAGAAATAAAAAGCTTTGCTTTCTTTCAGTTCTGCCACCTCAGATCAGCTCTCCGCATGGTCACAATATGGCTGCACAGATCCCAGTATCAACGTAGAGTGACTACATGGAATGGGAACAAAGGGCTGTTTCTCCCCATGCAACTCTTTATCAGCAGGAGCATATAACAGTCCCCTGCAAAACTTATCATATCTCACTGTTCAGAATTGCCTTGTCCACCGGTGTCTGAACTATCAAGTGGGTGGAATCACTCTGCTTGGCTTAAACCAGTTAAGATTGGCCCTCTATGGTCCCTTGATTCACATGGCCAGATATAGGCATTTTGTTAGCAAGAAATAAAGGAATTGGTTAAAAAGTAACCCATTAATAGTGACTACTGCAATGACTAAAGTATTTTTAAAGCATTCTTGCCATGTTTTTGATAATCTGTTCCAAGTTTTTTTAAAATCTTTCAGACTTTATATGACTAGTTTTCCTTAAGGATTTCAGAAACTTGGTGCTAATAATATATAAGTATTGCTTTTTTTTTTTTAAGAATGTAAAATACCAGGACAGCACTTAAATGGCTTTCCTAGGGCTTTCTTTTTTTTTTTTTATTTTGAAAGTCAAAACTCTTTATTCTAAAGGAAAAAGGGCTTAGGAAATGGCTGTTTTTATTTGGATAGTAAAATATTTGCTATCATTTAAGTAGCATATTTTCAAAATCTCAGGCTCTTTCTAATCTAGTAAGTCGATAATATTTTTATTCATCTTCATTCAGTCATTTTGTAATTCCAAAAGCTACACTTTATCTTAATCATTTTTTTTAAATTTATTTTATTTTCTTTACATTATCGTGTTGGTTCTGCCATACATTGACATGAATCTGCCATGGGTATACATGTGTTCCCTTTTTTTTTTTTTTTTTTGCTATACAATGCCATGATATCACCATGGGTCTACATATGCTCCCCCTCCAGAACCCCCCCTCCTCCCTCCCCCTGGGAAATCTCGATGCACCAGCCCCGAGCATCAATCCTGGGCTGGCACTTGATTAGACATATGGTAATCAACATGTTTCAATGCCATTCTCCCACATCATCCCACCCTTACCCTCATCCACAGAGTCCACGAGTCTACTCTATACATCTGCGTTCCCCTTGCTGTCTACATGTTGGGTTCTCGTCACCGTCCTTCTAAATTCCACATATATGTGTTAATATACTGTATTGTTGTTTTTGCCTCTGGCCCACTTCACTCTGGACAATGGGCTCCAGTTTCGTCCACCTGAGTAGAACTGCTTCAAATGAAATTTTTTTTAATGCTGAGTAATATTCTATTGTGTATATGTACCACAGCCTTCCCATCCATTCGTCAGTTGATGGGCATCTAGGTTGCTTCCATGTCCTGGCTATTGTAAACAATGCAGCGATGAACATTGGGGTACACGTGGCTCTTTCAATTCTGGTTTCCTCCGTGTGTATGCCCAGCAGTGGGATTGCTGGGTCATATGGCAGGACTATTTGCAGCTTTTTAAGGAACCCCCACACTGTTTTCCATAGTGGCTGTACTAGTTTGCATTCCCACCAACAGTGTAAGAGGGTTCCCTTTTCTCCACATCCTCTCCAGCATTTATTGCTTGTAGATTTTTGGATTACAGTAGGGCTTTCTTTAATTACTCATCATTTTATAATTTTTTTAATCACAATTTTTTTCAGCTTTATTGAGGTATAATTGACGGATAAAACTGTTACATAATTAAAGTGTGATTAATGTGACAATTTGATATTTTGATGCACATATATGTTATGAAAGAATCTCCACTGTCAAGTTAATTAACACATCTGTCACATCACATATTTGCCTGTTTTTTTCCTTTTATTTTGGTGAGAATGTTTTTCTCTCTTAACAGATTTCAATTGTACAATACAGTGTTATCAACCATGTCATTTTGCTGTAAATTAGATCAGTTCAGTTCAATCGCTCAGTCATATCTGACTCTTTGTGACCCCATGAACCACAGCACGCCAGGCCTCCCTGTCCATCACCAACTACCGGAGATTATCCAAACTTATGTCCATTGAGTCAGTGATGCCATCCAACCATCTCATCCTCTGTCATCCCCTTCTCGTGCCCCCAATCCTTCCCAGCATCAGGGTCTTTTCCAATGAGTCAACTCTTTGCATGAGGTGGCCAAAGTATTGGAGTTTCAGCTTCAACATCAGTCCTTCCAATGAACACCCAGGACTGATTTCCTTTAGGATAGACTGGTTGGATCTCCTTGCAGTCCAAGGGACTCTCAAGTCTTCTCCAACACCACAGTTTGAAAGCATCAATTCTTCAGCGCTCAGCTTTCTTCACCGTCCACCTCTCATATCCATAAATGACTACTAGAAAAACCATAGCCTTCACTAGACAGACATTTGTTGGCAAAGTAATGTCTTTACTTTTTAATATGCTATCTAGGTTGGTTATAACTTTCCTTCCTAGAAATAAGCATCTTTTAATTTCATGGCTGCAATCACAATCTGCAGTGATTTTGGAACTCCCCCAAAATAAAGTCTGCCACTGTTCCCACTGTTTCCCCATCTATTTCCCATGAAGTGATGGGACCAGATGCCATGATCTTAGCTTTCTGAATATTGAGCTTTAAGCCAACTTTTTCACTCTTCTCTTTCACTTTCATCAAGAGGCTTTTTAGTTCCTCTTCACTTTCTGCCATAAGGGTGGTGTCATCTGTATATTTGAGGTTATTGATATTTCTCCTGACAGTCTTGATTCCACCTTGTGCTTCTTCCAGCCCAGTGTTTCTCATGATGTACTCTGCATATAAGTTAAATAAGCAGGGTGACAATATACAGCCTTGACGTACTCCTTTTCATATTTGGAACTAGTCTGTTGTTCCATGTCCAGTTCTAACTGTTGCTTCCTGACTTGCATACAGGTTTCCCAAGAGACAGGTCAGATGGTCTGGTATTCCCATCTCTTTAAGAATTTTCCACAGTTTATTGTGATCCACACAGTCAAAGGCTTTGGCATAGTCAATAAAGCAGAAATAGATGTTTTTCTGGAACTCTCTTGCTTTTTCGATGATCCAGCGAATGCTATCTATTTGATCTCTGGTTCCTCTGCCTTTTCTAAAACCAGCTTGAACATCTGGAAGTTCATGGTTCACGTATTGCTGAAGCCTGGCTTGCAGAATTTTGAACATTACTTTGCTAGCGTGTGAGATGAGTGCAATTGGGCAGTAGTCTGAGCATTCTTTAGCATTGCCTTTCTTTGGGATTGGAATGAAAACTGACCTTTTCCAGTCCTGTGGCCATTGCTGAGTTTTCCAAATTTGCTGGCATATTGAGTGCAGCACTTTCACACACAGCATCATCTTTCAGGATTTGAAGTAGCTCAACTGGAATTCCATCACCTCCATTAGCTTTGTTTGTAGTGATGCTTCCTAAGGCCCACTTGACTTCACATTCCAGGATGTCTGGTTCTAGGTGGGTGATCACATCATCATCATTATCTGGGTCGTGAAGATCTTTTTTAGACAGTTCTTCTGTATATTCTTGCCACTTCTTCTTAATATCTTCTGCTTCTGTTAGGTCCCTACCATTTCTGTCCTTTATTGAGCCCATCTTTGCATGAAATGTTCCCTTGGTATCTCTAATTTTCTTGAAGAGATCTCTACTCTTTCCCATTCTGTTGTTTTCCTCTATTTCTTTGCACTGATCACTGAGGAAGGCTTTCTTATCTCTCCTTGCTGTTCTTTGGAACTCTGCATTCAAATGGGAATATCTTTCCTTTTCTCCTTTGCTTTTTGCTTCTCTTGTTTTCACAGCTATTTGTAAGGCCTCCTCAGACAGCCATTTTGCTTTTTTGCATTTTTTTCAATGGGGATGGTCTTAATTCCTGTCTCCTGCACATTGTCACGAACCTCTATCCACAGTTCATCAGGCACTCTATCAGATCTAGACTCTTAAATCTATTTCTGACTTCCATTGTATAATCAATCATAAGGGATTTGATTTAGGTCATACCTGAATGATCTAGTGGTTTTCCCTACTTTCTTCAATTTAAGTCTGATAAATTAGATGCTCAGGGCTTATTAGATCTTAGAGCTGAAAATTTGTCCTCTTTTACCAGCCTGGCACTTGAC
The DNA here is from genome assembly GCA_007570785.1 of Antilocapra americana. Taxonomy (NCBI): domain Eukaryota; kingdom Metazoa; phylum Chordata; class Mammalia; order Artiodactyla; family Antilocapridae; genus Antilocapra; species Antilocapra americana. The sequence goes on from ML662445.1 coordinate 27,950,719, forward strand.
AACCACTTTTCTACTTTTTCTTCCTATGAGTTTGACTTTTTTAGATTCCACAGATAAATAATGTGTGTGTGTGCACATACCATGCAGTGTTTGTTTTAAAATCATCTTCTGTTGTCTTGGCTACAGACTAGCTACATTTCCAAAGCAGTGTCTCCAGCTCAGACTCTATTCTGCTGTCAGTTCTGACTTAGGATACCTTCAGGGAGATGTCTTGTAAACACTAAAGATTAGATGTTGAGAACTAAGCTCCCTGAGGACAGGGACCATGTTCACTGTTCTGTCTCCTGCAAGATATTAGTAGATGCTTCACAAATTGTTGCTTTATTTTTTTAATAATTTGTTTAAAATTTTGGCTGTGTTGGGTCTTCATTGCTGTGTGGTCTTTTCTCCAGTTGCAGGGAGTGGGGCCACTCTCTAGTTGTGGTGTGCAGGCTTCTCTTTGTGGTGGCTTCCTGTTGCGGAGCACAGGTCCTAGGCTTTTGGGCTTCAGTAGTTGTCATGGGCTCAGTGGGTGCGGTGCACGGGCTTAGGTGCTCAGCACCATGTGGGATCTTCCCAGACCAGGGATCAAACCCGTGTCCCCCGCACTGGCAGGCGGACTCACCATTGAGCCACCAGGGAAGCCCACAAATTACTGCTGAATGGGTGGTTGGAGAAATGGTAGAAACAGCAAGCTCATCACTCTTCTTCTTAAACCAGGACAACTTCATTTTAAAGGACAAGGGCTCTAGGATCACATATCCAAGTTCGAAGCCTGGCTCCATGGCTCACACCTGTGCCCCCTTTGTGCCAGTTATTTCTTTCAAGCTTCAGTTTCTATAAAATGTAGAAGGTAGCAAAACCTCATAGAGGTTTTATGAGGGTTAAACAAAATCGTCCTTGAAAAGTGCTTAACGCAATGCCTGGTATGAGACTTTCCGATGGTTCGGTGGCTAAGACTCCGAGCTCCCAAAGCAGGGGGTCTGGGTTCGATCCCTGGTCAGGGAGCTAGATCCCACAGGCAGCAGCTAAGTGTGTGTGCTGCAGCTAAGACCTTGCCTAGCCTAATAAATACATCATGTTTTTTTAATGCCTGGTATATAGGTCTGCTTCCAGTGCTAACTGTTATTAACCCTTCACTCTTCACAATGTCCTCATGTGGCCAACTGGCTGAGCCCTGTTGCTCTGTTCCAACCCTCTCCTGTCTCTAATCCCACAGCCAGGTTCTAGTCAGAGCCTTTAATTATGACATAGCCTCCTATAGATGTGCCTCCTTTCCAAGCTTTCCTGTCCCCGTCCATCCTCACATGCTTGGGCTTAGGTGAGGGGAGCCTTGGACAGTGCATTTACTGGTTCTGCTGATGGTTTGCAGTTAGATAGAAGCCTCAACTATGTTGAGTATATAACACACTTCCTTGTCCCACTCCTTACATGCTTCAGAGGAAGACAATGCTAGCCCACCTTTCAAATTTTTAAGTCCTGATGAATTTAAAACAGAGTCATTCCCTTTGTCAGTGATTAGTTTGTGGGTTGATACGTGACTCTGTTCTGGCTAATGAGATGAGAGGGCAGGAAGAGCCAGAGTTGAACATTCTGAGAAGGCTTTCACTTGAACTCCTAAAGGGATGCTGGAAAAGACAGAATCTCTGGGTTTGATGTTTCCTGGGTGTGATGCCTGGAATAACTGCATCATTCTGTGACTGAGACAAGATGAATGGACTGACAAACCAGGGCTGGTGATAACACAACTGAGACACTGAATTCACTCACCTCAAAGTTAACCTACCTCCACTCTTGTGTGCTTACTTGCTCAGTTGTGTCCAACTACTTGCGACCCCATGGACTGTAGCCTGCCAGGCTCCTCTGTCCATGAGATTCTCTAGGCAAGAACACTAGAGTGAGTAGCCAGTCCCTTCTCCAGGGGATCTTTCCTGACCCAGGGATTGAACCTAGCTCTTGTGCATTGCAGGAGGGTTCTTTACTCTCTGAAACCCAGATTTCATCCCAGGTCTGGCTCTGAAGCCTGGATTCTTTCCACTTTATTCCACTAACTTTCAGAATTTGAAATTGTGAAAAACAATAGCTAGAAACTTCTGAGTCCTGTCAGGAACCAGCCAATGGCCATTGTTCTAAACCACTCAATTGTCTACTCTAGCATATTCTTCTTACATTTAACAGTAGATTTAGCCACTGCATAGGTTGTCTTGTTCAGTCACTAAGTTGTATCCGACTCTTTGTGACCTCATGAACTGTAGCACGCCAGGCTTCTCTGTCCTTCACTATCTCCCAGTTTGCTCAAACTCATGAGTCGATGAAGCCATCCAACGATCTCATCTCTGTTGTCCCCTTCTCCTTCCTTCAGTCTTTCCCATTATCATCAGGGTCCTTTCCAATGAGTCAGTTCTTCTCATGAGGTGGCCAAAGGATTGGAGCTTCAGCTTCAGCACCAGTTCTTCCAATGAATACTCAGGGTTGATTTTCTTTAGGATTGCCTTGTTTGATCTCCTTGCCATCCAAGGGATTCTCAAGAGTCTTCTCCAGCACCACAGTTCGAAAGCATCAATTCTTTGGCACTCAACCTTCTTAATGATCCACTTCTCACATTCATACATAACTACTGGAAAAACCATAGCTTTGATTATGTGGACCTTTGTCATCAAAGTGATGTCTCTTCTTTTTTACTACACTGTCTAGGTTTGTCATAGCTCTTCTTCCAAGGAACAAGTGTCTTTTAATTTGATGGCTGTGATCACCATAGACATGAGTGAGTACAAGGTAATGTTTAAGTATATTGTGTATTTTCTTCTGTAATTGTCCTTATCTTTCCATATGAGTCATAAGTTTTCTGAGGACAGCACCCATGTCTTGTTTTTTCATAAATTTATATTTGTCAATTTTCTTTTCATTGCAAGTGACAGAAACACATAGTGAATTAACTCAAAAGGTGAAACAGTTAAGCTCTGGCTCCGGTAACCAAGTCACAGTAATGGTGAAGCTGACCTCATGGATGAATGTGCCCAGGATGGACTGGTGACTCATACATAGCCAGGCTTCTGCAACTCAGAAGGCTTTCCATGGAACTTTATGCCTTCATGTTTCCCTATTTGAGTGGGAACATGGCTGCTGGCTGCTTCCAAGTCACAATTGCTTTTAACAAGTGAGAAATGATAGGGTTTCTTCAGCTTCTGCAGAAACATCCTGGAGAAGGCTCCTGACTGGTTGGACTTGGGTCCCATGCCCACCCCTGAACCAGTCCCTGTGGGTAGGGTACCATGATTGGCCCACCCCAATGTCTAAGCTTCAAATTTCACAAAGATGAGTACATTAAAGGAAAGAATTCCAAATGGGTAAAGAAAAGGGATGCCCTCTTCACCACCACCACCCCATCCCACCCCACCCCAGGCTTCTTTTCAAACTATTAACTGAGTGGTGGGTAAAAAATGGTGATTCTTCAAATACCAAGAGAGCTGATGAACACAAAATTGTCCCTCACTGGTTATTAATGAACACACACACATACACAGTGTACCCTCACCAAGTTCTTACCCAACTTCAGAACTCCATGCAGACACCATGGGAAGAGTCCTAGCTCTTCCCATATGGGTGTATGCATATTTGCTGTGCTTAGTTGCTCAGTCGTGTCTAACTCTTTGTGACCCCATGGACTGTAGCCTGCTTCTCTGTCCATGGGGATTCTCCAGGCAAGTATGTTGGAGTAGATTGCCATACCTTCCTCCAGGGGATCTTCCCAACCCAGGGATCAAACCCAGGTCTCCCTCGTTGCAGGTGGATTCTTTACCATCTGTGTCACCAGGGAAGTCCTCCCATATGGATGCAGGGGCTCTTTAAAAAAAAAAAAAAGACTGTGGCCTTAAGTCTTCAAAATCCCATATGCATTTTACAGTTACTGCACAATTCCATCTCTGCTAGCCGTATTTCAAAGCTAGTGGCTACTTTATTGGACAATGTAGGTGGATCCAATAAACTCCAACAAACTTATGGCCAGGATACTGATGGCCCCTCACAGCTCTCACACCAATCCCAATATTGCTTTGGAATCCTGGAATGATCTCAACCTTTTTGGTCAGCACTAAACCCATCTGGCATCTGGAAAATACAAAGGCCACTGTGTAGGGTTTGCCCCATGACCTTTGGATTGATGTACTGGAGGATGTAAGGCAACAAGCTAAACTCAACAGTGAGTAAAGTGTGCCGTTCATTTGGAGGGAAACTGGGTGGCTGGCTGTACTGTGCAGCGAGAAAATAGATACCATTACTGAAATTATTGTCACTTCCCCCAGGGTCCTGAGGGGGCTGATTTTGTATTTAAGACTGAAAAGTCTGACAGCTTTTCTTAAACAGAAAAGATATTTCTAAATTTTCTAAAACAACTGTTAAGAAAATGTCATGTAATCAAAACAATAACCGACATGAATGACAAGTGACCTTACTGGATCTTTGTTGTGGTAACAGGATCAGATGAAAGAAACTGTTATCCATTTTAATTCAGTCTATCTACAGCTGAGTTCTTGTGCATTCCTATAAGGTAAAGTGGACTGCATTAGACAGTACCTACTTGCATAGAATAAAGTCACGTGGAGCTAACATACATTTCTTAGATGACTTGGTGGTTGTAGTAACTGTCACAGTTAAGTCCTGCTCTCTGATTAAATAGAAGATTATGCTCACTTTTGCTTTCCTGTATCTTCATTATGACTTCTAAAATTACTATCTATCCACTATTAAACTTCATAGAAATATAGAATTCAAGAATAAAAGTTCATATGATGTTAATTATATATTCTTTCAGGTTTTCCTGTTTGTTATTTTTTTCAAAATTAAGTTCATACAATTCATATTCTGATGTTAATTGCATTCATTAAATATATTAAAGAATCAAAATGCATTAAGTAGAAGTAAGGCTTCCTTCCTCCCTGTTTCCCAGCCAAGCAGTTCCCCTTTCCAAAGACAGCCACTGTTAACCACTTCTGGATTTTCCTAAAAATAGTCTATGCAAGGAACTCCATATAAATCCTTTTTTTTTTTTAAACAAATGGTATCATTCTATCCAGGGACTTCCCAGGTGGCACAGTGGTAAAGAATCCAATTACCCATGCAGGAGATGAAGTTTCCATCCCTGGGTCGGGAAGATCCCCTAGAGGAGAAAATGGCAACCCACTCCAGTATTCTTCCTCTGATAATCCCATGGACAGAAGAGCCTGGCAGTCTATAGTCCATAGGGTCACAAAGAGTCAGGCATGACTGAGCAACTAACACACACACAGGAACAATCATTGTAATAATAAAATAGTAATAAATCACATCCTCAACTGCAGAAAACAAAAGGCCTGTTCCCCGAGACTGCAGATGCTGCAGTGTTTGTTATCACAGTGTGTGGAGTCCTTACTAAAATGTTGTTTAGTTGCTAAGTTGTGACAGACTCTTTGCAACCTCATGGACTGTAGCCTTAGCCACCAGACTTCTCTGTCCATGGGATTTTCCAAGCAAGAATACTGGAGGTTGCCATTGCCTTCCCCATGGATCTTCCCCACCCAGGGATTGAACCCATGTCTCCTGCATTGGGAGACAGATTCTTTACCACTGAGCCACTGGGGAGCCATTAATATGTAGATCTGGTTAAAGGATTAATGTGCCAGGTTCATTCTGTAATCGCTGCTCACTGAGACCTGGGGCCACTGGGCGGGCATCCCAGTCTCCTCCCTTTACAGCAGCAAGCCCCAGCCACCCCCAGCCAGTTACCCTTATCTCTATCCACCAAACTTGCTTTGTTTTTCCCTCGTTGTGCTGACTACAATTGATACCTGACAATACGTTATACATTCATGTGTTTCTTGTTCCTCTACTCCACCAGAAAGGGGGCAGGACTTTGCCCTACTCAATATTGATTCCAAGTACCTAGAACCCATCTTGGCATAGGGTGGGTGCTCAATACCAATTTGCTGAGTAAATGAATCACCCCTCCCTGCAGTCACCTTCTTAGCATTGACCAGGTGGAGCCCGAACTCTCATAAGCAATGGAAAGGCTTACTAAAAATGGAACTTATCTGCTTCAGAGAGAATAGGTGGGGATCAAGTTACTGTTGGCTAATGTCTCCAGACAGTTGGATAGAGGAGGAAAAAGGGGGAAGCTCAGGTTTTCTTCATTGTCCTACACTTCCTCTTTGAATCAGAGGATAAACGCTGCTCCTTCGCTAGTCCCCAAACCTAAGCCAAATGATGAAATAGTCCAGAAATGGCCAAACAAGAGCCTGAGAACAATAGATAGGCATCTAGGTGCTTTGTTTTTGACTCTTAAGCTGGAAGGAGAAGATCAAAAGAATTTCACTGGTTGTACACTTGATTATAATAATATCGGAATTATATACATATATATAAAATATAGACTACATATATATATAGACTATATAGACTATATATTATATAGTCTATATATATATAGACTTCCCAGCTGGCATAGTGATAAAGAATCCTCCTGCCAATGCAGGAGACACAGGAGACCCAGGTTCAATCCCTGGGTGAGGAAGATCTCCTGGAGAAGGGAATGGCTACCCACTCCCTGTTGGCTCAGGTGGTAAAGCGTCTGCCTGCAATGCGGGATACCCAGGTTCAATCCCTGGGTCAGGAAGATCCCCTGGAGAAGGAAATGGCAACCCACTCCAGTACTCTTGCCTAGAAAATTCCATGGATGGAGGAGCCTGGTGGGCTACAGTCCATGCGGTCGCAAAGAGTCGGACACGACTGAATGACTTCACTTTCACCCACTCCAGTATTCTTGCCTGGAGAATTCCATGGACAGAGGAGCCTGGTGGGCTGTAGTCCAGGGGGTTGCAAAGAGTCAGACACAACCAAGCAACTAATGCTTTCACTTCTCTATGCTATACAGTAGGTGCTTGTTGTTTATTTTATATATAGTAGTAAGAGCAGGATATGACTGAGTGACTAAGCACAGCACTGTGTGTATCTCTTCATCTCAAACTCCTGGTTTAAAAAAAAGAAAAAAAAAACTCCTAGTTTATCCCTCTTCCTGCTGCCATTTCCTCTTGGTAACCATAAGTTTATTTTCTCTGTCTATGAGTCTGCTTTTGTGTGTAAATAAGTTTATTTGTATCATTGAGAATATGAAATTTTGGTGATGGGCAATAATTTCTGTTTTTTGCAAGTAATCTATGGGAAAATCAGACTTTTTCCCCAAAATATTTCTATTATATATATATATATATATTTTTTTAAGTAGAACACAACTAAATTTGAAGAAGAAAATTTAGCCCCCTAGAGGAAGAAGTACAGAAAACTCTAAGTAAATTTTATGTAAATCAGGTTGAACACTCCACACAACAGTTATTGAAAACAGATGTAGGGTTTGGATTTCTCTATAGTCATTTGAAAATGGTTGTCCAATTTAATTAGTTCCTAAGGTCATGCAAAAAAAAATGAATAAAACAATTAACAATTATCAAATAGCTTGTGACTGGCAAATGTGTAAGCCATTTTCAGACACAGTTAGTCACTCAGTCATATCCAACTCTTTGTCCAGACTCATGTCTGACTGTAGCCTGCCAGGCTTCTCTGTCCATGAGATTCTCCAGGCAAGAATACTGGAGTGGGTAGCCATTACCTTCTTCAGGGGATCTTCCTGACTGATCAGACTCCAACTTGGGTCTCCTGCATTGCAGGCAGATTTTTTACCATCTAAGCCACCAGGGAACTGGGGAGAAGTTCAGGGCAGATACAAGGGTAATATCTGATGAGCTCTTTGCATACAGGGTGATTATAGCCAAGTGGAGATAGTAGAGCATAAACCACAAAAGGGGCTTTTTGGCCTTGTGATCACATCATCAAATTTAGCTTTATCTGTATCCAATGTGCAACTGATGTGTGGAGGGAGAGGGGGGAATAGATTGTTAATAACTAAAGTAATTTCCAGCTCTAAAACTTTTTATGAATTTAAATGCCACTCTAGCAACTCAACATTCAGAAAACTAAGATCATAGCATCTGGTCCCTTCACTTCATGGCAAATAGATGGGGAAATGGTGAAAACAGTGACAGACTTTATTTTGGGGGGCTCCAAAATCACTGCAGATGGTGACTGCAGCCATGAAATTAAAAGATGCTTGCTCCTTGGCAGGAAAGTTATGACCAACCTAGACAGCTTATGAAAAAGCAGAGACATTACTTTGCCAACAAAGGTCTGTCTAGTCAAAGCTTTGGTTTCAGTAGTCATGTATGGATGTGAGTGTTGGACTATAAAGAAAGCTGAGTGCCAAAGAATTGATGCTTTTGAACTGTGGTGTTGGAGAAGACTCTTGAGAGTCCCTTGGACTGCAAGGAGACCCAACCAGTCCATCCTCAAGGAAATCAGTCCTGAATATTCATTGGAAGGACTGATGCTGAAGCTGAAACTCCAGTACTTTAGCCACCAGATGCGAACTGCCTAATTTGAAAAGACCCTGATGCTGGGAAAGATTGAAAGCAGGAGGAGAGGGGGACGACAGAGAATGAGATGGTTTGATGGCATCACCGACTCGATGAACATGAGTTTGAGTAAACTCTGGGAGTTGGTGATGGACAGGGAAGCCTGGCGTGCCGCAGTTCATGGAGTCACAAAGAATCGGACATGACTGAGCGACTGAACTGAACTGGCACATTCAAGCCTTTGGAAGTTTTTGTGTGCATATGTGTGATGGCAAGAAAAAGCTCACACTGTAAAAAATTAACTTCCTTTCTACTATAAGTATTTAAAAGCTCCAGGGACTTCCCTGGTGGTCCAGTGGTTAAGACTTTGCCTTCCAATGCAGGGGGTGCAGGTTTGACCCCTGGTTGGGGAACCAAGATCCCACATGCCTGCTGCTGCTGCTGCTGCTGCTGCTAAGTCGCTTCAGTTGTGTCCGACTCTGTGCGACCCCATAGACGGCAGCCTCACCAGGCTCCCCTGTCCCTGGGTTTCTCCCGGCAAGAGCACTGGAGTGGGTTGCCATTTCCTTCTCCAATGCATGAAAGTGAAAAGTGAAAGTGAAGTTGCTCAGCTGTGTCCGACCCTTAGCTACCCCACATGCCTAGTGGCCACAAAAACATAAAACAGAAATAATATTGTAACAAATTCAATAAAGACTTTAAATGGTCCGCATTTAAAAAAAAAAAAAGCTCCAATAGTACATTCAAAGCACTTATAGCATATGTAGCTTGGTGCTAGAGATGTATTGGAACAACACACGCAAGGAGTTTGTGGTCTAGTGTGTTTCCTATTTCTTAAGCCTTTGTCTTCTGTATGTATTCAGTATTTAGTGGAGTTTAAAAAAAAAAGCAGATAAGAAAAGATCCTGTGGTAGCTATATGGGACACATAAAATAACCCTAGGTTTGTTGAAAAGCATTCTTATTTCCTATGCAATTGGCATGTGGTAATTATATTTGCTTTCTAATTCCTAATGAGCACTTCTTGAGTAATTGGCACCCTATTCATGCTCCCCAGTACTAAGAATTACACTGGATAACCTCCACGGAAGTGGTGTGTGTATAATTTGATGAACTGGAAGAGTAAGGCATCCACTATAATTGAAATCAGTTTCCCTATTGCATTTAATGTTGGTGTACTAAGAAGGGGAAGAGAAGTCATGTATAATTATGATTAAAAGGGAATTTCTCAGGCATTTCAAGGGCCCCTTCGTGCTGTGACCTAAGGAACAAATGAGTGAAATCTTGCTATTTGTGTGGTATAGAGTCCAGAAGTCTCTGGGAGCTGTGGGGGCACAGGAGTCTACAGAATTGGTTCAATTAAGTTCCACAGACTTAGTTGAACATCAACTATATGACATGCACTTTGCTAGGTTCACATTTAAAAAAAGAAAATATTGGGAATTCCCTGGCAGTTCAGTGAATAGGATTTTCACTGCTGGGGCCCAGGTTTTATCCCTGGCTGGAGAGCTAAGATCCTGCAAGTCGTGTGGCATAGCCTCCCACCCCCCAAAAAATTAATAAGATGCAGCTTCAGAAGTTTTTGAAGGGATTGGAGGAGAGATAAATTAGGAAGCTGTGATCAAGATATACACACTACTATGTATCAAATGGGCTTAGCAGTAAAGAATCTGCCTGTAGTGCAGGAGATGCAGTAGACTCAGGTTTGATCCCTGGGTCTGGAATATCCCCTGGAGAAGGTTATGGCAACCCACTCCAGTATTGTTTCCTGGAGAATCCCATGGACAGAGGAGCCTGGTGGGCTACAGCCCATAAGTTCACAAAGAGTCGAACACGACTGAAGTGACTTAGCGTGCATATATCAAATAGATAACCTAGTGTATAGCACAAGGAAATAGAGTCAGTATCTTACAGTAACTTATGAGGGAAAAGAATCTGAAAAGAGGTGCACCCACACACATATAATGTATAACTGAATCATTGTGCTATACACCTGAAACTAACACAGTAGTAAATCAACTACGCTTCAATTAAAAAATAAAAATTAAATAAAGCAGCAACAGTAAAAATAAAGTTCTTTGTGATTCTTCAAAGAGTTGACTATCTACTTGGGAAGACAGGCCATAACAAATGGTGACAACAGTTTGTGAGACAAGCCATTTCAATTCTTTGATAGAACTTGTTTTCTGTTTGTTTTGTTTTTTGACTGTGCCAGGTGGCATGCGGGATCTTAATTCCCCAACCAGGGATTGAACCTGTGCCCCATGCAGTGGAACACTGGAGTCCTAACCACTGGACAGGCCGGACATTCTCAACAGAGTCTTTTGTTTTTATTTTCCTACTGTGTTGGTTTCTGCCATGCATCGACACGAATCAGCCATAGGTGTACATATGTCCCCTCCCTCTTGAAACTGTCTCCTATCTCCCACCCCATTCCATCCCTCAATAGAGTTTTAATTTTAGTGTAACTATACTTTCATTAAAGTCAGTTCAGGTCTTTTATGAACAGCATGAGGCTACCAAAGTTTGTTAAAGTGATTTATTAAAGAGCAAAAATATATCATTATTTATAGAAGGACTTTGCTATTATTGCTTATTAGGAAGCAAAATGGGGATTCCCAGGTGGTGCTAGTAGGAAAGAACCCAGCTGCTAATACAGGAGACATAAGAGATATAAATTCGCTCTCTGGATCAGGAAGATTCCCTGGAGGAGAGCATGGCAACCCACTCCAGTATTCTTGCCTGGAGAATTCCTTGAACAGAGGAGCCTAATGGGCTCCATAGGATTGCAAAGACTCAGGCACAACTGAAGTGATTTAGCACGCACGCAGAAAGCAGAGATAGATCAACAGAAAAAAACTGTGGTGCGTACAGAGATGGCATGTAAATAATAATCTTTACTGACATCTTTCCAAATCCTTTAATTCTTTCCAACACAGTTCAAGTCACATACACAGTTGAACTTGTGGGCAATTAGAGTTACGTGTGCTAATGAATTTATCTGAAAGAAATAATGACATTCAGCAGAAGAGCCCAGTTCAAGATGGCAGGCTAACTATTTACCTCTGCTACCTCCCTAAGCCCCATCAAATAATAATAATAAAAGATATCTTAAAAAGAATTGGTTTGTAACATCTCTAACAACGAGATAGGTGTTATTAACAGACAAGAAATCTCATCTAATTTCTGGTTGCCAAAAGCAGAGCACAAGAGAAATATAAAGTTAAAGCCTGGATATAAATGTCATAGACCTTGACAGCAATGGTGTAGAGGAAAGAACTTTGAAGGAATGGTGGGACAGGAACGTGCAGAGGCTCTAGCCTCTGTAAAGCATCAGCAAAATACTAGTACTTTCTGGTTAAAGTTCAAGCAGAAGACAGAATTTTCAGGACTTTATATGAGGTAATCAATATAACCACTAAAATAACTAAACACAATGACTGAAAGAAAAATCAGGAGGTGGAAGGGGGATGGGATGGAGAGAAAGCCCTAAGTTCCTCAACCTTCTTATCAAGGAGTTGATAGATACTATCTAATGTTGAGAAATCAAGAAGTAATTGCAGTTGTTGGGATAACTACCTAAAGTAGTAAAACTAGATATGATTGCAAGTGTTTGCCTCTAAGGTATAGAGCTTCCCTGGTGGCTCAGACAGTGAAGAATCTGCAGTGCAGGGGACCCAGGTTCAGTCCCTGGTTTGGGAAGATCCACTAGAGAAGGGAATGGCTACTCACTCCAGGATTCTTGCCTGGAGAATTCCATGGACACAGGAGCCTGGTGGGCTATCCATCCATGGAGTTGCAAAGAGTCAGGCATGACCGAACACAGTTACTTATGGTGTGTCCAAAAGAGGAACAATGCACAAAGACAATTTTACTTTACATTTCTTACTTTCTGGACTGTTGGATTTTTCAAGCAAGTGTATTGAACATTTTTATAATGAATGAATAAGAAGATAGATACTTGAACAAAGAAATATTCTGAGTTTGCAAATAAACAAGAAAGAGATATTTTCTATATTAGGTAGAAAAAGAAACTACACAGAACAATACCTAAAATATAATCCTGTTGTGTTCCTTAAAAATTTTTGTTGATATATTAAATCTATGTTTATAAATGCAAAGAAAAGGCTTTACCAATGGTTTCCCATCAAAGAATGGAATGGGATTGATGAGAAGAGATGAAAGGAGAGTCATTTTTGCCTCTTAATGTACTTCTGAATTATTTGAAATGGTTCCAAGGAGCTTCTATAGCTCTTGAAAGCTTATAAAAACAATTTATTAAAATGAATACATTCAGGATTTTCTATGGAACACTAGAGTGGTTGCTATTCAGCACAGAAATGTGGGAGATGCATTCAAAGATCTGTTTTTACATAATAGGCAGAAGGACTTAAGTTTTCTGCTGTAATCAGTAAATACCACAATTCTACAGTGCGCTGAACTTTTCACTCCCTATTTCCACCTCCTTCTGTTCTCTCATTTTTCCACAAAAAAAAAAAACAAAGAAACAAACAAAAGTAAAACACCATCAAATAATCTCTCCATGTTTCCTCAATGCTCATGTTTCCCCTTTGCTCAGTGACATGTATTCTAGCAGGACAGCAAAGACAAAACTGAATGGCTTCATATTTATGAAACCATCTTTGGTTTACACAAATTCAATGGTTTTAGTGGAAAAATGTTCAAGAACTATGTTTATTTATACAAAAAAGCAAAATGAATATATTAATTAGGAAAATGGCAAAAATACATTAAAATCTGCACACAGGTATGTCCATTTGTCCATTTAACAATTACAGGTGAAAGGAAATAGATCATACTATCTCTTGCCTTCAAGGAATCCATAGTCACGTGGCTCAGAGGACAACAGATACACAGTTACAATCATGGTGATAAGTGCTTTGATTGATAAAGGTAGAATGCTCAAGAAAAGTTTATCTACCCTAATTTGTTGATTATGCCAAAGTCTTTGACTGTGTGGATCATAACAAACTGTGGAAAGTTCTTCAAGAGATGGGAATATCAGATCACCTTACCTGCCTCCTGAGAAATCTGTATGCAGGTCAAGAAGCAACAGTTAGAACCAGACATGGAACAACAGACTGGTTCCAAATTAGGAAAGGAGTATGTCAAGGCTGTATATTGTAACCTGCTTTTTAACTTATAGGCAGAGTGAAAGTAAAGTTGCTCAATCATGTCCGACTCTTTGCAACCCCATGGACTGTAGCCTACCAGGCTCCTCCTTTCGTGGAATTTTCCAGGCAAGAGTACTGGAGTGGGTTGCCATTTCCTTCTCCTAGGGATCTTCCTGACCAGAGATCGAACCTGGGTCTCCTGCATTGCAGCCAGACTCTTTACCATCTGAGCCACCTGGAAAGCCTGATGCAAAATAAATCACGTGAAATGCCATGCTGGATGAAGCACAAGTTGGAATCAAGATTGCCGGGAGAAATATCAATAACCTTAGATACCTAGATGATACCACCCTTATGGGAGAAATTGAAGAAGCGCTAAAAAGCTTCCTGTTGAAAGTGAAAGAGGAGAGTGAAAAAGTTGGCTTTAAACAACATTCAGAAAACTAAGGTCATGGCATCTGGTCCCATCACTTCATGGCAAATAGATGGGGAAACAATGGAAACAGTGTCAGACTTTATTTTCTGGGGCTCCAAAAATCACTGCAGAAATTAAAAGACACTTGCTCCTTGGAAGGAAAGTTATGGTCAACCTAGACAGCATATTGAAAAGTAGAGACATTACTTTGCCAACAAAGGTCCGTCTAGTCAAGGCTATGGTTTTTCCAGTAGTCATGTGTGGATGTGAGAGTTGGACTATAAAGAAAGCTGAGCACCAAAGAATTGATGCTTTAGAACGTGGTGTTGGAGAAGACTCTTGAGAGCCCTTTGGACTGCAAGGAGATCCAACCAGTCAATCCTAAAGGAAATCAGTCCTGAAAGTTCATTGGAAGGACTGATGCTGAAGCTTAAAGTCCAATAGTTTGGCCACCTGATGTGAAGAACTGACTCATTGGAAAAGACCCTGACGCTGGAAAGGTTGAAGACAGGAAGAAAACAGGATGACAGGATGAGATGGTTGGATGGCATCACCGACTCATTGGACATGAGTTTGAGCAAGCTCTAGGAGTTGGTGATGGACAGGAAAGCCTGGAGTGCTGCAATCCATGGGGTCACAAAGAATTAGACACAACTGAGAGACTGAACTGAACCAAGCTGAATGATCGATGGGGAGGGGGTGGGCAGTGTTAGTAAGGCTTCCTGTTAGAGATGATGACTTCCAAAGGGAGCACTGCTGTGTCAGTGTCAAGCACTTGTCAGGGGTGCACTTCTGTAGGTACTTTATGCATAAGTGTTTGTATGAAGTGAAAGCAAGCAAGCCATGCCAACAACAGTGCCATATCATACCTCGCCATGACTGACGTTACAGCCGCCACCCTTGCTCTGTTTGAGGAGCTCCATTGCCCACCCACTTCCCCCCCGCCCCGACCCCAAATAGTTTGTTAAGTGAGGCTTTGGGGAGAGTCGAAAGGAGAGAAGATAAATTCTCAAATTTCCAAGTGATCCAAACTCCCCAAGAAATCCAGGGGGTACAATGAGGTTTGACCAGCATAACCTAAAAGACCAACAAATATTTGCCTAATGGCTGATCTTCCCTTTGAAGATCCTGAAGCACTTTTTCAAATAAAGACTCTCCTCTTACAGATGGCAAGCCTGAGGCTAAGAAAGTCATTTCCCCAAGTCACACAGACAGGCACTTGGAAAAACAGACCACACTGTCTCGGGCTCCCCTCTTGGTTCTGCTGTTGAGATCAGGCCTCTCTTCCCACCAATGAAGACGCGAAAAGTTACAAGTGGTTCTGCTCAGGGGGATTGCCGAATTTAGTGTTAACTGGCACTGTTCCCTAAGCCCAGTTCGCAGGCACACCTAGTTCTTCGGGACACGCTGCGTGTGGTTTCTGAGGAAGGCAGGCCTTGGCAAAACACTTAGCACTTCAAGTCTGCACGCGTATCCAGGTTGCCATGATCGGCAAGGGTTTTCTGGCAGGTTAGTTATGCCCTGCAGTATTTTTGGTTCATTTTTATGGTCTTTAAAGCCACCAAGGAAGTCAGTGGACCTGGAACTCAAACTTCTGAAATCTTTGCTCTGTTGCTGAGATTCAGTGTTCAAACCTGTTTCTCTTTGCAATAGGAGTTTCAGCATTTAAGACCAGATAAACGTGATAAGACAACGGCAGAGGAAATTGTGGGTTTATGTCTCCAGGTGGGCTAATTTCCAAATTACACTAGAGAAAATTGCTCAGGATAATTTCACAGGTTTCCTCTATGGTTCGTGGTGGCAGGATTGTTGCACCTGCAAAATTTAATTACACGTTTATTTTTTTTTTCCACAGTGAAGATATCACTATAATTGGGAGTTGCTTGCCTTAGCCAAACTTATTTCTTGTGCAGGAGAAATAGTTTTATCCTGGGAATGAAAAAGTGATGACGTGAGGCTATCTGACATAATTGCTCTGCAGATTTCAGGTTAGTTCATTTTATCTGCAATGAAATCACTGGAAGAATACCTAGGTGAAGAGTTTTGATCTCCATCACGACTGACTCATGTTTGTTTTCCCTGATTGTGAGATGATGACATACTTGAAAGTGAATCGTACATTAAAGTTTCTTCTGTTAAGAAGGATTGAAGCTAGAGTGTTTTGATTAACTTAATATTGATGGTGACTATAAATATCTTGTTCAGTCGCTCAGCCATGTCCAACTCCTTGAGACCCCGTGGACTGTAGCCTGCCAGGCTCTTCTGTCCATGAAATTCTCCTGGCAAGAATACTGGAGTGGGTTGCCATTTCCTCCTCCAGGGGATCTTCCCAACCCAGGGATCGAACCTGCATCTCCTGCACTGCAGGCAGATTCTTTACTGCTCAGCCACCAGGGAAGCCATAAATATCTTACACGGACAAATTTGAATCATTTTCATGAGTATTTAGTGAGTGCTTTCTATCAAGGCCACAGGGGAGACACTGTGAGAAACAAGAAAATGGAGAAGGTCTGCTCTCAGGGTATTTGTGTTCTTGAAAATAAAGATTTTTTAAAAAATTTTTTTGTCTTGAGGTATAGCCAATTAACAATGTTGTGATGGTTTCAGGTGAACAGTGAAGTGACTTAACCATACATACACATGTATCCATTCTCCCCCAAACTCCTCTCCTGTCCAGGCATTGGACATGACATTGAACAGAGTTCCATGTGCTATACAGTAGGTCCTTATCGGTTATCCATTTTAAATAAAGAAGTGTGGACATGTCCATCCCCAACTCCCTAACTATCCCTTTCCCTATCCTGCCCCCTGGCAACCATAAATTCTTTCTCTAAGTCTGTGATTTTTCTTTTCTTTTTTTTTTTTTTTGAGTCAAGAGACTACAGTAAAAGTAATGTTAACTCAGATCCATTTCGAATTTCAGTTAATCTTCTTTAAATGACTGGAAGTATTTCAGGTCACTACATTTGCTTGGAGGCCAGTGGTGAGGGGTCCCTCAGCAACACACACAAAGAATTAATTTTTAGAACCAATATCAGCTTGTTTGTCAGCTTTTATAAAAGTAGGCAGGAGAGCATGTTGATTTCAGATCCTTTGTTATTTGGTTTTCAGCTAATTGGGCAACTTTGTTAAAAGCCATTGTATTATGTATGATCAATAAAAGAAGTTCCAAGAAGGAGGAAATCATGGTGGAATGAGAAATCTTGATGCGGCATCAGTGAGAGAGTTACTGGATCTGGGGCGCTAGGTAGGGTCAGCATTTGTCAACGGCTGTCAAGAAAGGGCATGATGAAATTGTTGGGGGGGACTTTTGGTTGTCACAAAGACTGTGGGATTCTACTGGTGTTTGGTGGGCAAGAGCCAGGGGTGAGAGATGCCCTGCAGGGCTATGAACAGTCTCAAACCACAAAGACTTATCTTAGGTCCTTCACAACCCAGCGTGTAAGTGAAAAATCTGCTCATAATTACCTAAGGATCCAACTTATTTTACATAGAAACATAGTGTATCTTTGCATGATTCTAAATATGTTGAATATACTCCAAAGGCAATATCATGTACATAGAGAGAAAATTTTGTTTTATGAACTTCCCAAGAGTCCTTCATGACTTGGTAAATACCGTCCTCAGCAGCGCTGCTCTGGACACATACATATCAGACCGAGTCTATACCACTCACATCACGGCGAGTCCATGGAGAGCCAGTTTCTTTTTGTTCTGTTTGGTTTGTTTTTGTTGTTGTTTTGGCTGTACTGCATGGCTTATAGGATCTTAATTCCCCCAGCAAGGATCGAACCCGGGCCCCCTGCAGTTCAGAGTCCTAACTACTGGACCTCCAGGCAAGTCTGATAACCAGCTTCTAATCAACTCCTTATGTTTTCATAGCTGTGGCCAGGCATCAACATTTTGTTAATTGTATTATTTCTAAATAAATTACTTTCTCTTTTACATTACATGTAGGTCAATATAATGATTTTTTTTTAATTGTGGAAAATACATTTAACATTTAGATATGTTTAACCTGGGTCTCCTGCATTGCAGGCAGATTCTTTACTGTCTGAGCCACCAGGGGAAGTAAACAGTTCAGTGATATTAAATACACTCATGTTGTGCAACCATCACCACCATCCATCCATATAAATCCTTTCATTTGCAAAACTGAAACTCTAGACCCATTAAATAACTCTCCCTCTCTCCTCCACCCACTGGCAACTACCATGCTACTTTCTACCTTTCTAAATTTGACTACTTCTACTAATGATGCAATGATTTTTGAGAGTATGTGTGTAGATAAGCTATAGTATCTATGACTTGTGTCGCAGGACAGTAAGGAAAAGTTATAAGATGTTTGTGATGAAAAGGAGGCCTTGAGTCTAATAGGGTTAGAACTACCAGTATCTATGAATCAGATACATGTACATTTACATGGTCTGTATCTTAGAAAATTAGCCTTTAACTTAACAACGTGTTTAACATTTCCTGCGAACCTAAGCCATTTAGAGGAGGGCCTTTGTTTCCTTGAGCTTTGCCAGCCTTGTCTAAGTTTCCACACTAGCTTGATCTGATCTGAAAACCATCCTGAAATTGAATTTAGTCCATAAAAATAGGAGCTCCTTGTCTAGACCATAGTCTACTTGGTATCTCTGGGTTCTCCAGCATGCCCTAGCCATTCCTGAATAAACAGTTGCACTGTGTTTGACTGAAAGACATTTTAAAGGGAAGTATACGTGCATACTAAGTCACTTTGGTCATGTCCGACTCTTTTTGACCCTTTGGACTGTAGCCCACCAGACTCCTCTGTCCATGGGATTCTCCAGGCAAGAATACTGGAGTGGATTGCCATGCCCTCCTCCGGGGATCGTCCCAACAGGGATCGACTCCACATCTCTTGTCTCCTGCATTGGCAGGCAGGTTCTTTGCCACTAGCGCTACCTGGGAAGCCCAAAACTGGAGTCTTTGGCAGCTCTAACCCAAGAGGCTCATGGATATCCATCCATACCCCACTTCGCAGGTCCCGCCTTCCTCACCTGTCTCGGGACCCCCACACACTGATCAGTCCTAACAGGAGCGCTGTGCTGTCAGCCATCCTGATGTGACAGCCACCAGCCCCTCTGATTACTCTGGCCCTAATAAATCACCACTCAGAACCTGGCGACTCAGTGGTAAAGAGTCCCGGCAGTGCAGGGGGCACGCAGGAGACTCGGGTTTGATCCCAGGGTTGGGAAGATCCTCTGGAGAAGGAAATGGCAACCCACTCCAGTATTCTTGCCTGGGAAATCCCATGGACAGAGGATTCTGGTGGGCTACAGTCCATGGGGTGTCAAAGAGTTGGATGAAATGAAGCAACTGAGCATGAGAA
This sequence comes from Antilocapra americana, assembly GCA_007570785.1. NCBI lineage: Eukaryota > Metazoa > Chordata > Mammalia > Artiodactyla > Antilocapridae > Antilocapra > Antilocapra americana. The sequence continues at coordinate 27,970,038 of ML662445.1, forward strand.
CCAATAAGAACTTGTTGTAATCTGACTCATGCACGGGTTTGTAGCATGCCTGTGACTTCACTCTCTTTGAATTACCTGAGGTAATTTTCTCACGCGGAGAGAAATCTCATTTGTCATTCTTTAATAGTGCCAGCTAAGAATAAAAAAAAAACCTTACCACTAGCATGAGGTTCAATTTCTTTAAATGACTGCAGAATTAAGTGCCATCTACTATTTTGCATTCGGTGTAAACTCACTGAGTAAGTTAATTTTTTCTTGGTGACTGCACCAAATACTTCCTGCCCATTAAAAAAAAAAAAGATTTGTTGTTTAGTCACTAAGTCGTGTCTGATTCCTTTGTGACCCCATGGACTATATAGTCTGCCAGGGTCCTCTGTCCATGGAATTCTCCTGGCAAAAATACTGGAGTGAGTTGCCATTTCCTTCTCCAGGGGATCTTCTCAACTCAGGGATTGAACCTAAGTCTCATGCATTGCAGGCAGATTCTTTACCACTGAGCCACCACAGAAGCCATTAAAAGACAATATGGAACATTATATATGTAGGGATGTTTTAGCAAAGCTTACGTTTGCTACCCTGTGATTTTTTTTCCTAAGAAATGTCTGTTTGAAATGGGTTATATTATGACTGCCAGTTAATATGCAAAATCACCATAAATGATTCCAGAATACCAATAAATACAACACTAACTTTTTCATTCAGCTATGGGTATTTTTATGATTTATTTATTTTTTGATGGGAGTATAATTACAATGTTGTGTTAGTTTCTGCTATACAATGACATGAATCAGTTATATGTATACAAATATCCCCTCCTTCTTGAGCCTTCCTCCCACCACCCCTCTACCATCCCACCTCTCTAGGTCATCAGGGCACCAGGCTAATGTCCCTGTCCCATTCAACAGCTTCCCCCTAGCTATCTATTTTATACATTGTAGTATATATGTGTGTGTGTGAGGCAATGCTACTCTCTCAATTTGTCCCACCGTCCCCTTCCCTGGTGGCTAAGTGGTAAAGAATCCACCCGCCAATGGAGGAAACGCAGGTTCAATCCCGGATTTGGGAAGATTCCCCTCAGGGGTAGGAAATGACAACCTACTCCAGTATTCTTGTCTGGGAAATCACATGGACAGAGGAACCTGGCGGGCTGCAGTTCCTGGGGTCACAAAGAGTCAGTCGGACACAGCTGAGTGACTAAAGACAACAATGAAATCTACAAAGGCCTTAACAAACACTTCCCAATGGGTACACAAAGCTCCCTCCACCATATCCCGGAAGCCCTCCTGGGTTGTTCCAAAGTGTATTTAGCTCACTCTATTTGGAACTTAGTTGCTCTACTCCTTAGCACATGAATAGTGCCTGATAGGTACTGGGGACTAATGATTTTACTAACGTTTCTTTCCTCAATATTGTTGTCAAGGAGCTTTGGTTTCAGAGCAGTTAAATTCTTACTGCACACAGATCATCTGTTCTTACTCATGGGCTCTTGGCTTCTCCCAGAATTTTAACTTGCACATGACTTTGGCTGGCCTCAGTGCCAAATCCCTGTGATCTTTTCGTTAATTGATTGCCAATGTCTAATTAACTTAGTTTCTCAGTATATTACTCAATTATCTGTGAGTGAATAACTTTATAAGCAATGTGTCTTTCTAAGTTCCAAAGTAAGTTCCAATCTAAGTTCCTAAATTCCGATCTAAATTCCAAACTAAGTTTCCATCTGTGATATTGGATCTGAGTCAGGAGAGGGTTAAGATCAAGTTAGAGGAATTATTTCATAACCAGAGGTGAGTCGGGAATTTTCTGTTCCTTGTGAGTAATCTGTGCTCCGACTTCCCCCTCAACAATGAATGTTAAGAGTTTAGTTGTCATTGCCATGAGAATCAAGGCAAAGTGCCCTCTCCTCCCCCACTGGAGTCCCAAATGCTTTGCAAGAGGAACCTGACAGCCTGAATGGAAGAGAAGAGTGTTGTTGGGGGCGGGAGAAAGGCGAGAGGGGTAGGAAGTGTTTCTTTTCCCTGACATTTGAGCTGTGAATTGTCAGGAAGGGAGAGATTGTGAGTGGGTTTTATCAGTTACTGAGTGGAGTTCTGCTCCAAGCACTAAGCTTATTTCTCAGAACCCCTGGGATACTGTAATTTTTTAGGTGGCATCTGTAGTAGTGAAGGAATACAGGATTTGGGGTCCAAGTATTGGGGTTATTGCATCTTAATAAGTGGGTTAAATAATTGGGTGCAAACTATTTAAACGCTCTCTGCGTTTTCTTCTTTGTCAAGTGGCGAATAGCAATAGCACTCCTTCATGCTTTGCTGTGAAGTTGAGATGAGATAAAACATATGAAAGTGCTTTGTAGACACTAACGCATCAGACTAAGGTCAATTACATGTTATTAAAGGTGCCTGCTCTGCCTGGTCCGAATAATAAAACACTATTCATGCACTGGAGGTAGGATCCATGAACATGCTAAACTAATTGACTTTTTAAAATGTTAAATAATAATAATACGTCTCCTATCCAAACCTCAACCCAAAGTAAATTTTTATGTCAAAAAGAAAAAAGGAAGAAAAGAAAAATAACACTGCTTATTGTCCCAAAGAAGATTTGAATGCAACTTCTGATTTTTCAACAGTACCAACAAAGCACAAGAAGATTCTAGGGATATTTGCTGGGCTTTCAGGGTTCAGCATCCATTCTATTGAGCTCAGTCTCAAAAGTCTATCAGTAGCAGCAAATTAGTTACAAATTAACACTGAGCAAACCCAGCATTGACCTTGGTTAAGCTCTCAATGAATCCTGTTAATTACCTTATTTTTATTTATGCTATTCTATGATGTAATGGTTTTAGATGCAATCATACAAATGAACTGCCTTTACACCCTACCTACCTCTTTTTATTCTTTTTTACGTTGAAGAAAAAGAATATTTAAAATTACATGAGCAAGTTCATTTATATTGTTAACTTCTCCACTCTTTCCCCCTTGATAATTCCACTTATATTACTTTTGCTGTTTTGGGGGTTTCATCTAACATCACCTTATGGAATCTGTTAATCATGCGCTATTAAGTAGAGAGGAAATTGATAGGGAATGAATTTTCAAGTGGCTAGAGAAGAAAACAATCTAAAATGTCCTAATTTAAAGTCCTACAGATGTTTAAGAAAGTAAGGCCTTGGTTATCTTGATGCTAATTTCATAAACAATATTTTTCTGAAAAGATATCATTTCACTGATGGTTTTCTTATCATGAGGTCACACCACACACACACACACACACACACATACAACCAAAGACATCTATTTCTTTACAGAGAACATTGTCATCTTCAGTGTGTATTCAATTCTAATTTGCCATGGATTGTAAAAAATTACAATTGACAGACTATGTTATATTTGTTTCAGTTGTACAACATAGTGATTTGGTATTTTCATTTCATACAAAATGATCACCATGAGAAGTTGAGTTACCATCTGTTACCATGCAAAGCTATTACAACGTTATTGACCATATATTCCTTACACTATACAATTACATCCCCGTGACATTTATTTTATAACTGGAGGTTTGTACCTCTTAATCCCCTTCCCCTATGTTGCCCAATATGGCGGGTATTTTAAAAGAAGTACTAGATCTGTGTCTCTCTAACAACAGCAGTTCCCTCTCATTACCCCTAAGATGAGTCTTTCTTTGGAGTTATGACAATTCCTCTACCCCCTTACTCTCAAGAAAGCACGTTGGAATTGCAAATAGATTCCAGGGTGCTAGTTATATAACTTGTATGTAAATAATTTTCCAATTTCAACATTTTAGAATTAGTAACACATTTCTTGAAACAATGAGAAATGCCTGGACGTTTCTTATCCTTACATAAAGATTAGTAGAAATCCTCCAATTCCAGAGACACTGATGTTTAGATGTTGTTATTTAGTTGCTCAGTCTAAACAACAGTTTAGACTCTTTATGACCCCATGGACTGTAGCCCGCCAGGCTCCTCTGTCCATAGGATTTCCCAGGCAAGAATACTGGAGTGGGTTGCCATTTCTTCCTCCAGGGGAGCTTCCCAGAGCAGGATCAAACCTGCATCTCCTGCACTGGCAGGTGGATTCTTTACCACTGAGCTGCCAGGGAAGCTGATGTTTGGATACATCTTTAAAAAAAAAATAGTGGACAACTAGGCAACTACTGTCAAGGGAAACCTCAGGTGCATTTCAGCTCTACTGGGAGAGAGGGTTTGCAGGGGACCTTCAGAGTCATTTCCCTTCAACCCTGGATCCCAGAGGGTCTCCTGCTGCAGGGAAAATGTTCCCTTGTTGTATTGTCTCAGGAAGCGGCTCCTTGTGGCATCAGCCTCAGAGATTACACCTAACTAGCACAGATTCCTGGGCAGAAAGGAACACAAAGCTTCATCACAGCCCTCTTATCTCCCCTTCAACCTTGCTTCCAAAACAGAGCTTGAGTATTATCATCTAAGATTCTCCAAGCCACCAGGGGACATGCCAGTTGTGTGGGCTGTGACTTTGGGATCAAACCACAGAGCCTGTAGAGTCAAGTCCAACCTCCAAGTGCCAGCACACAGTCTGCTCCAGAACAACGTTCCTACAATTGCTCCACGCACAAGCTCCCTCCCCCAAATGCAAATTCAGATCTCCCCAACAGATTCGTCAAGCTGGAACTCTCTATATATACCCACTCTCACCCTCTGTAGGCAGAAGCAGTTTCAGAGCTGTCTTTCTCGGCGAATTGTTAACCAACTCTGAGTCTGGCAGTGAACCTAGAGTGGCAAGCTTTTGTTGGTTTGTTTTAGGACAGCCAGAAGGAGCTCGGTGAAACTGGTCTGATGCCTCTGTGGTGCAGGTGTGAACCTGGGGGTGGGTAGGAAGTGCAGCCAGGGAAAACAGAGGACAGGAGCCCAGGCAGACCCAGGTGCCCCGGTGGAATCTGGCTTCCTACTTCCCTACCCAGGTCACAGATATCTCAATGGAATCCTTGGACAGACTTAAGAAGGCTTGCAAATTGGAATTTCAGGAAGAAAAATTCTTTATAATGCCAAAATTCTGAGCTGATTTATTGCAAGAGGAAACAATATTTAATGACAGCTGTTTGATGACGTTTCAAAACAGCAAGCCATTAGATTCGATTCAGTTCAACACATGATCGTAGGTGCACCTACTAAGTGCTTGGTTTTATGTTAGGCATTCAGGAGGATAACAAGAAACAGACTATATCCCATGGGATTCATACTCTACTTAGATAAAAATTCATTTCGGGTACAAAATGCTAAGAATACTTGTGAAAGAAATGTATTTTCCCTAAATAGAACTGAAGATTTTGGGGAAATCCAGAGAGAAAATTATTCAATAATAAAATAATCTTTGAATGACAAATCCCCACAATAATAGCAAAACAACAATGACATGTATACTTAGTGCAGATCTAATTCTGCCTTCCATCGAATGATTTCAAAGAGTTTAGCAACCACTGCTGAGTTAATCCTCAGTGCTAACTAAACCTGATTCTTCCAACTTCTTTTGGGAAAAAAAAAAAATTGGCACTAACAGTTAACATCCCACAGGGAAGAAGTTCTGGAAAAACAAAGCATTCTCACCCCCACAGAAGCATCAAGCAGCAACTTAAAGATAGTCTAATTTATTCAAAAAAGTAAGCTGGGACTCAGAAGAATCAAACCAATGCCCACAAAAAGAAAGTCAACAGGAGAAGGAGTGTACATTTATTTCTTGCAGATGGAAATGACAAACTTTAATGTACCTTAGACATTCTTGTGGGGCTTTCTATATTTCTCAGGAATCTAAGGTCCTGAGTATATCCTGAGAAGTCTTGCTTCATATTCAAGGAGGGAATTTCTTCCTCCTACTTTAAAAACAGAAAGGAGGATAGATTTCATTTCCATCATATAATACATAGGAGCAAGTTGATTCAGTGATGCTCTCCAAACCCTTTGATGGGTCCCCTTAGGACCAACCAACCATATCCATATGAAGGAAAAGGTTATGAATGAAGGAATTCAATTGTTTGCAGGAAAAAAGTGAGTCTGCCAGAGATGGAGGTGATCTGGAACAGGTCTGATACCTAATTACAAAGTAATCCAATACTTAACAGTCTCACCTGGCAGTCTTCATCTTCATAGGATGAGCTCTCTGAATATTAATGAATTCTTCACCTCCTTTCCTCTCATATACTCCCCAAATAGCTACTCTTTCAAGAAAAGTTGGTGTAACTTCTTAGCAGACCTGGCTGTCATTATCCTATCATTCTAGGACACAGTTACAAGTATCTCTTTTTCCTCCTGATGTTCTGTGATATTGCAGTTGGGCTTGTTTTGAATCGATATTGTATATTGTATGACCCTTTAAAAATACACACACAGACAGGCACACTGGAGCCTCTATGTGGAGATATTATTATTATAATAAAATAATATGGAAGCATTAGCATAGGACAAAGATCAGAGATGGCTTCATAAAAGCCTCTAAGACATAAATTGGGTCAGATAAGTACAGATAAGTGGGAATGTGTCAAATATGGAGGTGGATTCCCAGGTGGCTCAGTAGTAAAGAATCCACCTGTAATGCAGGACACTCAGGTTGGACCCGAGTCAGGAAGATCCCCTGGAAGAGGAAATGGCAACCCACTCCAGTTATTCTTGCCTGGGAAATCTCATGAACAGAGGAACCTGGCGGGCTACGGTCCATGAGGTCACAAAGAGTCAGTCACGATTTGGTGATTCAGCAAAAACAACAGGTGGAGGGTGGGGTGGATGTTGGGAAGTAGTGGGTGGCTCATATTTGTTGGTTTTCAAGGAAGAAAAGGTTACACAGATGGACCAAGCTAAAGGGTATAAAGGTGTCCCATGGACATCTAAGGACAAGACGCTAATCCCAGCCTGGACTCTGGCAGAGGCTGCCCCTCCTCTGTGCTTGGTACAGCCTCAATCTTGGCTTCTTCTCTGTTCCCTGAGTCACAGAACAGTGGAGTATACCTGGATTAGGGCGTTGGCATTGAAACCTCGGAGCACAAACCTAATGAGATAGACCTGACATGAACGCAGTGGGGAACAGTGATGATGTCTGCCAGGTTCCTAGCTTGGGTGCCCTGCAGAGACAGGAGGTATGAGGAAGAGCAGATTTGGAAGGTGTTATGGACTGAGTTTGCGCTCCCAAATCCATTTGCTGAAGACCTAACTCCCAGTGTGGCTGTATTTGGAGACAGGGGCTGTAAGGAGGTAATTAAGTTGAATGAAGTCATAAGGGGGGGGGCGGGGGCAGGGCTAACCCAATAGGACTGATGTGCCTATAAGAAGAGATACCTGAGATCTCCACCTCCATCTCTGTCTCCACACACACAGAGAGATGCAGCCAGGTGAGGACGCAGGGAGAAGGCGGCCATCTTCTAGCTGGGAGGAGAGGTCTCACCAGAAACCAACCCCGATGGCACCTTGATCTTAGACTTCCAGCCTCCAGGACTGTGAGGGACTGCATCTCTGTCTAATCCACACCCGGTCTGTGGTATTTTGTTACAGCAGCCAGAACTGGCTGATACAGAGGGAAACACAATTAACCCACACTTGGATGAAGATGGATTTAAAGCAAATGGTGACTTAGAATTGGCAGGTCTTGATGGTTCGGTGGAAGTGGAGGGTGAGAAAAAGCAAGAAGGAAGCAGGAGGAAGGGATGCAGTCCAGGTTGCAGTCTTGGGTAGAGGATGAACTATGGTGACTTGCTTTGGGTCTGAGGTTCCGGAGCCAGACTGGGCAGAGGGTGAATGTGTAGATAAGTTCTTGGTTGTAAGCATGAGAAATTAAGTCAGGGTGATTAACTGTACAGAGATAGCGGGATTGTAATGGAAATGAAACCTCGAGGAAACTCAAGGCCAGGATTCCAGTAGAGTCATTCTCCTGGAGTCCAGACACGGAGCAGCCCCAGGGCTTTCAGCCGATGCTCACTCCAGGAGCAGGACCAGGCTGCCTCGATGGCCTGTCTTCTTCCTATTGGCTGACTTACTTTCATCGTAATTCCTAGGAGAGAGAGAGGTTGTTTGGTTCAGGAGTTTCGATACAGGATTCTAGGTAGTGTAGGGGTTGGTTGTGTAAGGACCTATCCTTGATCCAATCCATTAAGATGTTGGTCGTGTGATAGAATGACTACTTGGCTTGACAAATCTGTCCCTTCAGGAGTGGCTGTGAGCAAGGCAGCATCCTCTAGAAGGGTCTGGGGTGTGCCAAGCAGTGTCATTGAAACATCTAGAATGGAAGGTGGGGTTGGTAAGAAGATCTTTTGTGTGTGTGGTTTTAGGCTTGTTAGGTACATTCACAAAACGTGCATATATCATTTTGGTTCAGTTTTTTCAACAAATGAACTCATGTGCACGCGTGCTCAGTTGCTTCAGTTGCGTCCAACTCTTTGCAACCCCATGGACTGCAGCCCCCCAGGCTCCTCTGCCATGGGATTCTCCAGGTAAGAATACTGGAGTGGGTAGCCATGCCTTCCACCAGGGGATCTTCCCAACCCAGGGATCAAACCCGTGTCTCGTGTCTCCTGCATTTCAGGCATATTCTTTACCAGTGAGCCACCAGGGAAGCCCAAATGAACTCGTACTTTACATTAAAGTGGTGGTGGTAGTGGTAAGAACCAGCCTGCCAGTGTTGGAGACCTAAGAGATAAAGGTTTGATCCCTGGATCAGGAAGATTCCCTGGAGGAGGGCATGGCAACCCACTCTAGTATTCTTGCCTGGAGAATCCCATGGGGAAAGGAGCCTGGTGGGCTAGAGTCCATGGGGTCGAAAAGAGTCAGACACGACTGAAGCGACTTGGCACACACGCATGCACTCAAATAATAAAACATCTTGGAAATCCTTCCATTCATCACCTACAAATCTACCATATTCATTATATCTGTAGCTAGTATTCTGTTGAATAGATGAGATACAAATTTATTTATTCACCATCCACTGCTAGAGTTAGATTGTATCTGATGAGCCTTTATTACAAACAATGCTTCAAGAACATCCCTGTACATTTTTCTTTGTGTGCTCCTAGATTCCTAGAAATGAACTGCTGGGTTGAAAGAGATGTGCATTTTGCATGCTGATAGCTACTGCCAAACTGTCCTCAAAAAACACTGAACCAGTTTATACTTCTAGCAACAGAGCATGCATGCGCTTATTTCTCCATATCCATATGAATGTTTCTTCAACTATTTTGAATCATAAACCCCTTTAGAGTCTGCTAAAATCTATGAATCCTTGTTGTAGGAAAATACACAGATGTACAAACACAGAACATTTTCCACATAATTTCTACGAGTTCACAGATCACATAAAGACCACCCAAGAATCCCAAGACTTCTTATTAAGGGTCCCCCAAATAGACATGTGTGAACGGGCCTCCCAATCTAGGAGAGTGGATCTCAGTCCTAGTTGAACATTTGTTATGTATTTAGTTATATATGTTTGTATGTATGTTTAGTTGTGTTATGTATTTATTTGTGCATTTGTTTGGCTGCACTGGGACTTTGTTGCTACTCAGGGGCTTTCTCTAGTTGCGGTAACCAGGGGCTACTCTTCGTTGTGGTGTGTGGGTTTCTCATTGCAGGTGGCTTCTCTTGTTGTGGAGCACAGGCTTCAGGCTTGAGGGGCTCAATAGTTGCAGCTCATGGGCTTAGTTGCTCCATAGCATGTATGATCCTCCAGGACCAGGGATGGACCCCATGTCCTCTGCCCTGGCAAGTAGATTCTTAGCTGCACACTGGATCACCTTGAAAGGTCTGAAAATTCCCCATGCCCAGGCCACTTCCCAGACCAAGTCAATCAAACTGTCTCGAAAAAGATCTAGGTAATAGTATATTATTTGCAAGTTTTCCACATGATTCTAAGATGCATTCAATGGCAAGAACCACCTCAGTTTAGGAGAGGCTTAGAGAAGGGTAAAAAGAAGTCATTTGAAGACAGAAAGCCAGTCCCTACAAGGGACTCTAGGGACCTCAGACATGGCTGCAGATGTTTTTATTTTCATGAGTCACTGGGGGGGGGGGGGGGGGCGGAGAGGAGGGACGAGGACCTGCCATTGATACATATGTTTTCACTGAGAAAATGTTTCACATACACGAAAGTAAGAACCTGAGCACCCACATGACCTATGAACAAAGTGAGAGTGTAGTCCCTCAGTTGTATACAGCTCTTTGCGACCCCATAGACTATAGCAGCCCCAAGGACTGTAGCAACTCCATGAACTGTAGCCCTCCAGGCTCCTCTGTGGATGGAATTCTCTAGGCAAGAATACTGGAGTGGATTGCCATTTCCTTCTCCAGGGGATCTTCCCAACCCAAGGATCGAACCTGGGTCTCCCTCATTGCAGGCAGATTCTTTACCATCTGAGCCACAACACTTTTAGAATTTTTGCCACATGTGCTCTGTTTTTGTGAGGGGGGGCAATGGGTGAGGGCTGAGATTTCTCCCTCAAATAATTCAGTGGTGTTGTTACTATTTAAAAGTTGCCCCTGGTGATTCTAAGGTGTAGCCAGCATTGATCATCATTGTGCATTGTGAAGCCTCCCAAAGAGAAGGAACTCTGAGAAATGAGAGTAGGAAGAAAAGACAGGGAATTCCCTGGTGGTCCAGTGGTTATGAATCCGCACAAGACAGGGGACCTGGGTTCCATCCCGGGTCGAGGAACTAAGATCCCGCATGCCAAGGAGTAACTAAGCCCTTGAGCTGTAACTACTGAAGCCTGGAGACCACAGCCCGAGAGCCTGTGTGCCGCAGTGAAGATCGCCTGGGCCACAGCTAAGACGTGATGCAGCCAAAGAAATCCAAATAAATATTTTTTAAAAAGAAGAAGGAAGAAAAACCAAATGCAACCCTGGGAGCCTGCAACTTGGACTGATGAGCAGAGCAACCCCCAGTGGGTGGCCTGACCAAAGACCTGGCCATGAAGATCAGGAGCAGTGACCGTCTGCTTCAAGCTGCAAGGATGAAAGACGGCTTCATGGGGAAGTAGAATTTGGAGCTGGGCCTTAAAGAATCCAGACAATTTAGATCAGCAGAAGGGAGGGGAGGAGGAATTTTCTAATCCTAAAGGAAGCTGGTAGTCAGGGCTGGCTCAAGCCTTCTGAATGTTCCTCCCATTATAGACTCAACCACAGGAGTCATAGGAGAGATTTCCTTCCCCCTGGTCCTGCTGAATTAACTCAGGGAGGCTCTCCAGGCTCTATAACCCCCCACCCCCACCCCCATTTCTAACCTCATCTTTCCTGCTTCCTGTGCTGATTCTTCCCTTTAGAAATGTTTATCTACCTTCTCCTAGGCCAGCGGTTCTCAAAGTGGGGTCTGGGAGCTGGCAGCCTCTGGGCACCTGGGAGAGAACCTGGACTGCTGCTTCAGACACATGGGGGTGAGTCCAGCATCTGTTTTGACAGCCCTCCAGGGAATTCGGTTGCACACTCAACTTTGAGGATTAATGTCGTGGGGACTTCCAGCCATGTCTGCTCCCTCCCCAGCACTGTTCTGTCTGGAGTTCTTCCTCACAGAGGGCTGGATTCATGGTAAGAGACACAAGGAAAAATCGTTGAGAAATCAGCCTGGGGCAAGGCTAAGGGGAGTCTGGACTTGAAACTGAAGTAAGAAAGGAGCCATGAAGACGTTTGACCAGGGGAGTAAAAGTACTCAGATGGTGTTGGAGACTACGGAACAGTGTTTTAAGAATGCAGGTGGCCCCCAAACTCATGTGTGTGCCTGCTAAATCACCAGTCCTGTCTGACTCTTTGCGACACTATGGACTGTAGCCTGCCAGGCTCCTCTGTCCATTGGATTCTCCAGGCAAGAATACTGGACTGGGCTCTCATGCCCTCCTCCAGGGGATCTTCCCAACCCAGGGATCAAACCTGCTTCTCTTATGAGGGTTCTTTACCTCTAGTGACACCTGGGAGGGAAGCCCCCCAACCGCACCCCACCCCAAAAACGGTAGGCAGAGTTCACTGTAAACGTGCATCTTATGAGGAAGTGGTTTCATAACTTCTATTTGATTTTCAAATGAATTATGGCCTCCAAATGATTTAGTGATCATTGCTATAAAGAGGAAATTATTGTATTACTTGCTAAATTATATTAGCTTTTGAGGCCATGTTTCTCACAGCGTGGTCAGGCTCAGAATTCACCTGAGCTGTGTGTTAGAAAATGTACCTTCTTAGGCTGTACCTTGGACCTAGTGAATCAGAATCTCTGCAGTTGGCACAAGTAATCTGCATTTTGAAAGAAGTTCTCTACGTGATTCTGGTTGATTAAGATGCATTCTGAGGTTCATGAACTTCAGGCTTTAAAAAATTCAAAACGCCAATACTTCTAGGAAAGCTAAATTAGTCATGAGTTTGGAAAGAATGTGGGTCATTAAAGCATGGTGCTAAGGCACAAAAAGTCTTACAATGCCCATGATACCACAGAACTGGGAACAACAGCCAGAGAACAGATTTTCCTGGGCTGTTCAGTGATCATTTAAAGCTAGGTTCTGTTGAAGACAAATGGATGAGAAAGCTGTGGTACATATACACAATGGACTATTACTCAGCAATTAAAAAGAATTCATTTGAATCAGTTCTACTCAGGTGGACGGAACTGGAGCCTATTATACAGAGTGAAGTAAGCCAGAAGGAAAAACAAAAATACAGTATACTAACGCATATATATAGAATTTAGAAAGATGGTAACTAGAACCCTACATGCGAGACAGCAAAAGGAACGCAGATGTATTGAACAGTCTTGTGGACTCTGTGGAAGAGGGCAAGGGTGGGATGATATGGGAGAATGGCATTGAAACATGTTAATTATCATATGTGAAATCAATCGCCAGCCCAGGTTTGATGCTCAGGGCTGGTGCACTGGGATGACCCAGAGAGAGGGAATCGGGAGGGAGGAGGGAGGGGGGTTCTGGAAGGGGAACATATGTATACCCATGGCAGATTCATGTCAATGTATGGCAAAACCAACACAATAAAGAAAATTAAAATTAAAAAAAAAAGAAAACAAACAAAAAATAAAGCTAGGTTCTGTTGAGAGTTTGATAATGATATGTGTACGTGCATGCTAAGTTGCTTCAGTTGTGTCCCACTCTTTGTGACCCCACGGATCATAGCCCACCAGGCTCCTCTGTCCATGGGATTCTCCAAGCAAGAATACTGGAGTGGGTTGCAGTGTTCTCCTCCAGGGGAATCTTCTCAACCCAGGGATCAAACCCAGGTCTCTTACATCTCCTGCACTGGCAGGCAGGTTCTTTACCACTAGACTACCTGGGAAGCCCCAGGAATGACATATACACATATATTTAAAATAGATAACTAACAAGCACCTACTGTATAGCACAGGGAATTCTGCTCAATACTCTGTAATCACCTAAGTGGGAAAATAATTTGAAAAAGAATAGATACATGTACATACATAAGTGAATCATTTTGCTACCCCTGAAACTAACACAACACTGTTAGTCAACTGTACCCCAATATAAAGTAAAAAAATTTAAATAAATAAACTTGAAATAAAAAAAAAAAACAGGCGTTCCCCAGTGTGTCCATCTGTAAGCAATCCACCTGCCAATGTGGGAGACACAGGTTCAGTTCCTTGTCTGGGAAGATCCCACAAGCCACGGAGCAACTAAGCCGGTGTATCACAGCTACGGAACCTGAGCTCCAGAGCCCACGTGCTGCGACTACAGAAGCCCGTGTGCCCTGGAGCGCATGCTCTGAAACCACCGCAGTGAGAAGCCCGTGCACCGCAACTGAAGACAAGCCTGCGCAGCACTGAAGACCCAGCACAGCCAAAAATAAATAAAGGAAATCAAAAAACATAAAAATAAAATAAAGCTAGGTCCTTTGTGTATTACCATATGGATGGCAAAAACAGATTTGAAATGAGTTCATCCTCAAGTTTTGATAGTCCAACTCAACTTCCCAGAGTTGGATAAAGAATCAGTTAACCTGTTTCCCTGTGGCAGGTGGAAATAAGATAACTAAGAGAAAGGCAGAAGGAAAACTCCTGGCCACATGAAGCTACGGAGGGTTCATCCTTCCCTGGAGCCAGGCCAGCTGTATTCCTGGAGAGAATCTTCTGTTTTATCTGCTGCTTAGCATCTACTTGGCACTTTGCCAAAAATCCACTGACTACTTATTTTGAATTACAGATTTTGAAATATAGAGTTGAAATACTATTGAAATATATAGTATTTTAATAAACAGCAAATTACCTGAGATCGAATTTATGGAATTATAATCGAATCAAAAAGTGGTTTTTTGTTGTTGTTGGGGGGTGCTGTGGAAAACAGAACTGAAGGACCTGCTTTGGTGGATTAAGTGTGTGTGTGCCCAAGTTCCACCCCCATTAGCTGTGTGCTCTTGACAAGTTATTTAAGCTCTCTGGGTTTCTACTCATTTGGAAATTAGGAACAACGCTCATATATTTTCGAGAACAACTTGAGAGTGTTAATATAAAAAACAAGGCTCACATTAAGCACTCTCTAAACCTTAATAAGAACGAAATTTGGTGCATATACGTTTTTCCAGATTTCTACACTTTCTGAATCTGAAAAAACCATTGCTTTTATAATCAGAAAAGAATGATAAACCAGTTTTGCTTGGTTGCTGTTTTTCACTTTAAAGTAAAAATGAGCTGAAAGAATAGCGAAACAAACAGATGCCATCACCATTAGAGGAGCCTGTTTTTGTTTGGAGTAGCAACAACGTGTAACCCCTGGGGTACCCTAATCTAACCACAGACTGTAGGAACAGTAAACACCTAGAATGATGAATTCTGTACTGGTATCTCCGGGTGCCCTGGCTCTACAAACTTAGATCCCAAAATAGAGGAGGTAGGTCACATTGTTTCCAGCTTTCCCACCCCTCTCCAAGGCAGTCTTCTTCATCAAGTGCAAAACCCTGGATCTCCAGCAACAAATTAAAGAAATAGAACAAGCCCATCCCACGGCTTCTTTAAATATTCAGATAAACCCATGTGCCCCTATCAGTTAAATTAAGCTTTCCTAAGAAAAAGTAAGTCAATTAGTTCAAAATGTGGGTTAGTGCTTCTGGGTATTTAAAAGGGGATTTTTTTTTCTTTCTTTTTTAGTTCATTTAGAAACAGCCATGGGGCAGGCACATACCTACTCCTCTGCACGTCCTGTGAATTGCCACCACATACCTAGATACCAGACTAGAGCTTCAAAATCTGGTCCTTAAACTTTCTCCAAGTCCTGAAGATATTGCAATACCAGCTTTAAAATGTATCTTGCTTTGCCCTTTTAGTTCATATACTTCATCTTCACTTTCTGACAAATTACTGATATTTGTCAAAAGGTGTTTGGCATTGCTATAGAACATGAGAAGACAGGATTCTAGCCTAAGTGAACTTCTTCCTTCTTTTATTCAACTAATATTTTCTAAATGTCTGTAAACAACGGTCAAGTGTCCAAGACACAATGAAATGTAGTTCCAGAGCACACCTGATGACATATCTTGCAAAACTCATTTGTCAAAATGCTTCAGATGAAATAAACCAAACTTTACCAAAACACAAATACAATTAGATATTTCTTATGAAGATGAATTTCTGCAAGGAGTTTGTGTGTCATAGAATATGAACATTTTCGTGGCTTTTGAGAAGTTACCTACTTGCTTTCTTAAAAGGCTATCTTATTGATATGGACAATAAAATATACAAGATTAACATTTTCATACCAACATTTGGGGATAAAGTGATGACAGTTTTGTTGTTTGTTTTGTTTTGCTTTTACTAATTTAATAAGTTACTTTTTTGGCGTATAGCTAATAGTTTCATGAATATTTTATCTTCTGAGACAACTATAATAGCTGTAACTCCAATGTAAGATATGGAGGAGGGCATGGCAATCCACTCTAGTATTCTTGCCTGGAGAATCCAATGGACAGAGGAGCCTGGCAGGCTACAGTGCATGGTGTCACAAAGAGCACAACCCAACTGAAGTGACTTAGCACTTGTAAGATATATATATATATTAGTTATGTGACATTAACATATATCTTAATCTCCTTTTCCACTTTAATTAGTATTGTAATGGTATTGAAATAAATGTTATTTAATAATAGGGCTAACATCCACTTCAATCCTACAAGCTCTTTAAATATAAATGACTAGAAGAGAAATTACTATCATTATTAATTTTATGTTTGACTTAACTTTGACAGCCTTTACATCTGACTTCATTATTAGCCAAGAGGAGTTTCATTATCAGAATATTATAACAAAGAGAAATAGCACACTTTTAGGCTCTACAAAAACACAATTCTCTTATGGAAAACTACATTCCTTTAAGATATTATTTGTTTTACAAACAGCCTAGGAGACTGGTAGGTGATTATTTGGTAGAAAGATCAAGAATTATAGTTACCAGGTGGCAATTAGAAACGAAAAATTCTACTCCTGTGAGTCACTGTGGTAAGTTCACTCTGACCTATTTTTTTTTTTTTTTTACAAAACATCAAAGATAAAAATAGGTAAAATCCTTCTTGCTCCCTAGAGAGTAATGCAGGACAATTTAGGATTTCAACAGAAAACACGTAATCCTAGTCTGATTGGGTTTGTTGGCGTTCCTTTTGTCTCTAAAATCTTCACCATCATTTCTTCTAAGACACAAATGGGCCTCTACTTCCAACAGCCCTGGAAAATAATCCCAGTGTTTTAGGTGCCTAGTGGTAAAGGTGATGGCTTCTTAGGCTATTTCTGCTGTGCTTACAGTCCAAGGTCTTCGTGTAGTCCTATTTTAACTCTCCAAGATTCCCAAATCAGATGACACAGAGAAGTATTTTAGTTATAGGGAATTGTTCCCTTGAAGATTTTTATTTTTATTTTCATTCTTTGGTTCCTAGAAGCTGATTGTGGCAAGCCACTTGAGATTGGGCTACAGAGCCAAAGTTTCCTGACCTACAGAGGTCTCAGAGAGCTTGGGCAAGTGGCTTAATCTTTTTGAGCCCTTCTGGCCCTGGTTTTCTTGTTTATATTCAAGCCTGGAAATACTAGAGTCTTAGTAACTAAGAGCTAACAGTTGAATGTTTTCATTAAACGAATCACTTTGCTGACAATGGTCTGTATAATCAAAGCTATGGTTTTTCCAGTAGTCATATACAGATGTGAGAGTTGGACCATTAAGAAGGCTCAGCACCAAAGAACTGATGCTTTTGAACTGTGGTGCTGGAGAAGAGTCTTGAGAGTCCCTTGGACAGCAAGGAGATAAAACCAGACAATCCTAAAGAAAATCAACCCTGAGTATTCATTAGAAGGACTGGTGAGGAAGTTCCAATACTTTGGCAACCTGATGTTAAGAGCCAGTTCATCAGAAAAGACCCTGATGCTGGGAAAGATTGAGGGCAGGAGGAGAAGGGAACAACAGAGGATGAGATGGTTGGATGGCATCACCGACTCAATGGACATGAGTTTGAGCAAACCATGGGAGAGGGTGAAGGACAGAGAAGCCTGGTGTGCTGTAGTCTATGGGGTCTCAAAGAATCAGCCATGGCTTAGCAATTAAACAACAATTGCTCTGTCAACTTTTGTGGTGGTTAGCTCTCACTCCACACATAAATATTTGTATGTTTATTTAGTGTCTACTATGTACCAGCCGCTCCGCTAAAATACACTGAGGAACTGTATTGGAAATGAACCAGAGATGAGGTGAAAAATGACACAGTTTCTGCTCTTACAGAGTTTTCTTCCACCTCATAGAGTTAGATTACATGGATTCTATTTTCATCTGAGTTCGAAAAAACATACTCAAGATGATCTTAAATTCAGCAGAATTTAGTAGTAAAACTCTGAAACAAAGGTATGTCAAAATAGTTTTGATTTGAATTCACATTTAACCTCCAGACTGCTATATTTATAAATCTTTTAGTAATCAAATCAAGAAAGCATGACTTTAAAATGAGGAACTAAAAACAGTGATGAAATAAAAAATGACTGTTCAGTTCAGTCGCTCAGTAGTCACCAACTCTTTGCAACCCCATAGACTGCAGCATGCCAGGCTTCCTTGTCCATCACCAACTCCTGGAGCTTGCTCAAACTTAAGTCCATCGAGTTGGTGATGCCATCCAATTATCTCATCCTCTGTTGACCCCTTCTCCTCCTGCCTTTAATCTTTCCCATCGCTGATGAAATGATTTTTTTTGGTGACCTCCGCCCTCAAGAACACACAACATTGCTTGAATTTATCCACTTAAATCCTCCCCAGCTCATGTCTCTTGACAAACAGCTACCTGCATTCCCCAGTCCCTTACTCCTGCAATAACTTTCTATAATGTGGTCCACTAGAGCAGGAATTAATTGCAGGAAAATATTAAACCAAAGCAGTCATTACATTCACTTTAACGTGTAAATATTACTGCAAACAGTAATGTTGTCTTATAGTTACTTTTCATCCTAGAAAAACTTTTTAATATAAAAATTCAGACTCACAATATTTCAGACTTTTCCCCAAAATGTTTCTCCTTAACACAGGGGCTAACTAAACACAGATCTTATTCATTCATTCATTCATTCATGGTAAACAGCTGGAGTGCTGATTGTGTCTCGAGCACCAGCCTAAAGGAAAAGATATATTGATGTAGGAGTGGAAACATAAAAAGCAGCTACATTATTATATAACAGATAAGGTCAGAAGACTGCAATCAAAGAGTTGAATATGTTTGTTTATGGCACAGACTCACAAAGTATGGACTGAATGGGAGTAAGTAAGTGGGTTAGAAAATGAAGAGAAAACATTTGGAATTTTTCTTTCCAAAATAACCATGTCACTACTTTCAAGTAATCTAAGAAATGGAGAAGCACAAATATATACGTGATACTTTATAATGATAATGGAGAGACAGAAAATGTGGAGTATCTTGTTGAAGTTGTAAACCTCTTAGGGTAGCTGACAGTTAAATAATTGCAATAAATGCTCTATACAGTGCTGGAATCATCTTTTATATAAGAAGCTGTATGTTTTCTATGTGCAGAAGCTATCATGCACAAGAAATAACCATCTTTACAAGGAAGGAGAGGCAGCTGTCAGTTTCAAGTGGTGAGCTAAATGGTCTTCATGGTAGGGCAAAATCAAAGTGGAGGAAGTGAGGCTGGGCTCATAGGCAGAAGATAACCAATATTACTTCACTACCAAAATAATAAGAAAAGTCTTTTGATCCTCTCAATTTGGTATTGAGTGTGTGTGAACCACAGGATGTTTTTAAGGAATCATTTATTAAAGCTAGAATTGAACTCCTTTATGAACTCAGCTGTAATTCTGTGTTATTGGGTTTTAAAAATTAAGCAACATTTGGGGAAGGTGTCAGCGTGTGTATATGTTGGGGGCGGGGGTGGGGGAGGAGGGTGTCGTTGGTGAACAGGTTTATAAATGCTTGATTTTCCTGGATGCTCTTCCTGGTAAATACTCTAAGTATTATCCTGAAGAGGTCTTTTCCAATATTTGATGAAGCATCATTATGGACAAAATATTTTGGTAGCGTTCCAGGAGCCGATGCCACGAAGCCGATTCCCAGTCGCCCGATAATCAGGCCAAGGCGTAGTTTACAAGGTGCGTTTTTTCGTATCTAATATTAGCGGGGGTCCTGCCCGTTGTTTGCAAAATATCCAGGCAGCTTCGAAAGCTGCTGTTTTTCCAACTCCGTTAAAAAGTTATTTGTGCTTGGGGTTTTTTTGGTTCTGCTCTTCCCCATCCCCGCCCCCTGGCTTTTGCCAGTAGAGACCTGCCCTGGGGGGGATTTTGTCCTGGGAGCACAAAACTATTTTCTTTTCTGGAAATAAGTTGACGTCAACTGGGAGCTGTTTTTGGTTGCTTTGTTTCCCGGAGCGTCCAACCCAGCACACCGCCTTCGGCAAATTGCGAGCAATTCAAAGCAGCTCGCCCAGCGGGGAGGGGAGCCGGGGCGGAGGGAGCGGGGGGCACCCCTGCCGCCCACAGAAGTGGGGAGACCTTGGGAAGCTGTTCCGCTCCTGGAGTGTGGGTCCGAGTCCCCGGGCCGAGTCCGGAGCGCAGCCCCGAGCCAACGCGGCCCCTGGTCTCACTGATCCGCGGTGAGGGCCGCCGGGCGGGGAGCAGCCCCTGGCGGGGAACGTGCCGGGCGCCCACCTGAATTCTCCGCAGGGCTGAAATGCCGGGCCGGAGGGCTCCGGAGGCCCCCAAACCTGGGAGCATCCCGGGACAAAGGGCTAGCCCTCCGCAAGTAGCCGGTGCGGCTGATGTGTGCCAGGTCGTGCGCGCGGGTCCGCAGGTGCGACTAGCTTCGCTGCCTACTGCCTTGGGCTCCTTTCTACACATCCCCAGCACGGTGGCGTTTGGACACAGCCGGCCGCACCTCGGGGAAGATTCCCGAGGAGTGCCACCTCCCCCTACTCCCCAGACGGTTCTCCGGAGAGGACTGATGAGAGTGTGGTGTGTGTGTTTCCCCGGGGAGCGGGAGGGGGCCCGCAAGGCAGTGACTTGCTCTAACTTGTTCACAGCTGGCGCGGTTTCCCCAAAGCTCGGCGGCGTCCAGGGCCGAGGAGGCGCGCGGAGGGCGAGACTGGTCGCTGGGGAGACACTGTCAACTCTCACTTAAGACACCCATGCAGCCCAGAGAGCTAGTCTTCCTTCCTCTTTTCTTCTTTATTAATTACAAATTGACGCATGGGTTACTTTTGACGCGCAAGATTATAAACTGCCCTGAAAGCAAGACAGAGGGCCTGGTGTGTGTATGTGTGTGTGTTGAGCGGGGCGGGGGGCGGGGGCGTCGCAAGGGACTAGCAATTGGGTAGACCCTCGCAGCCCAAGTGCTGAGAATTCGGACTGAGATCCGAGGACGCACACGAAGGGCTGCAAAAGCAGCCTCACCCGTGGGCCGTCCTGGGACTCGGAGTTGACCAGCGCACTAAGGGGACACACTCGGGCTCCTCGAGGAGGAGAAAGTTAGAAGGCATTCCAAAATCCGGAGATAGCCGGGGCTGTGCCTCCAAAGAAATGAGCCGAGGTCTCGGTGGGTCTGGGGGCGCTGCCCCGGGGCCCGGAGTCCTGGAGGCGGTGACAAGAACGTGCCCGGAGCCTGGGCGCGCCGTGGGCGGGCGTTGGGCTGGAAATGGGACAGTATCTCCGATGGGAAAGCGGGACCCGGCGAGCTCTCTGGCCGCCTTTCCAGTTTCGGAGGTGCCCGCCCCCGCGCGCCGGAGGCAGCACAGCCCCGAGGGCGAACGAATGGCGGTTGGCAAACTTGGAACCGGAGCGCGCCCAAGATCCGAATTGCCGGAATCGCGGCGGCGGCGGGGGCGGCCGAGACCCAAGTTCACTGTTTTCCCGCCCACCAGCCCCCAGGGTCTTAGGGACCGGCGTAGGCCGCTCCAACCAGGTGGAGCGCCTCGCCGGCGGGCGTTGGGTCAGTTTGCTTCGAGACCGGAGGGCGGTGGCCTAGGAGGGTGGGGAGGGGTCCCTAGGGTCCCGAGCGCCTCTCCCCCGCGTCTCCCCTCCTACTCGCCCCTCCCAGGTTTTCTGACTTCGCTCCTTCCCCAGGCTGGCTGGACCGGCGCGGACTTGCCCCAGACCTACGGGGAGCGCCCCAGGTCTTTAATGACAGCTTAAAAGTGGCTGTTGGAAAAGTCGAAAGGGATGAGGCTGACGTGGGGCGTGTTTCGCTCCTTTGCAAGAGTCGGAAAGAGAGCTGGGAGCCTTGCGGCTGGCCCCAGGCCCCCGCGCCTCGCCCCCAGCAAGTAGGTGGGGGAGCCGCCGCTGCCGCCAGCCCCATCCCGCTCCCAAGCCTCGCCCGCTGCGCCCTGGCCGCGGGCGCAGAGAGGGTGCGGGGCCTCGCCGTGCCTCCTCCACCCTGCTCATTAACCTGCCTGCTCCGCTCCGCTCCGGGCGGCCCCAGACACGGGCTTCTCGAAGCAGCATCCGCGGCCCGCCCGGTGCAGCCGCCTCCCCGAACTCCCGGCTCCGGGGGGCAATGAGGGGGCGGTGGAAGGGGCACTGCTCCTCGGGCATTACTTAGAGAAGCGAGACCGCCCCGCCCTCCCAGCCGGCCCTCCCTCGCTCCCGCCCGGGCCCGCGCGCCGCTCAGCCAGAGGGTAAGTTGGGAGTGTTTCACCCCCACCGACAGCTCTCCCTCCCCTTCCTTTTTTTTTTCTTTCCCCCTTCAAAGTTTTCTTCGGAGTGGGGAGACGGGTGGGGGAGGAAGAGGGTCCAGCCAGCCTTGGTCCTTACGCGCTGCCTGTCCAACGTACCCCCGCCTCCCTACCCCTCCATCCCCCGCGCGCCGCTGCCCCTCCGGAGCCGCGCTCCGAACTGACAATTGGCGCGCGGCTCCTTTAAGAGCCCGGCTTTGCCTCCCGGTAGCTGAAGGTCATTAAACACAAAAGCGCTCAGCGCTGCGGTCCAATATAGCGCATGCGCCCTGCCCGAGGACTGGCAGAGAGACGGCAATATGGCGAGAATGCCTGGCAGCGGGGACTGTAACACCAGCGCGGGCGGCAGCGCCGCCGCCGCCGCCGCCGAGAACAATGGGGAGCGGGGCGAGGGCGAGCGCGGGGTGGGGGGCCGCGGCCGCCGCCACGGCCGCCCGCACTACTGCAGCGCGGGCGAGGAGGAGGAGGAAGACGAGGAGGAGGACGAGATCCAGGAGGTGCAGATAACGGGGGACGAGGAGGAGGAGGAGGACGGAGGTGGGGGGCTGGAGGAGGACGAGGAGGAGGAGGAGATGGGGCTGGACTGGGACGAGCCCCTGGAGCCCGAGGACTCGGCCGGGGAGGAGCTGGAGCCCGAGCCGGTCCGGAGGATCAATATGGACCAGAGCGCCGCACTGGAGCCCGAGGCGCCGCCGCGCCTGTTGGCGCCCCGGGCCCGCGGCGGGCAGCCCGGGGCCGGCGCCGAGCTGGACCCCGACGTGCTGCAGCGCCCCGAGCGGGCCCGGCTGAGCGAGAACACCCGGCTGGCCACCCGCTACGCCGTGCGCATCTTCCGGGAATACCTGAGCGAGAAGGCGCAGAGCCCGGACTTCGAGACCATGGACAAGGGGGCGCTGTGCCGCGTGCTGCGCTCCTTCTACGCCGAGGCCCGCTCCAAGAGCGGCCAGCTCTACAGCAAGTCGTCGCTCATCAGCATCCGCAGCTCCCTCAACCGCTACCTCAACGAGCCCCCGTACTGCCGCACGCTCGACCTCACCAAGGACCCCGAGCTGCGCAGCGCCAACCTGACACTGGCCGCGGTCATCCGCAAGCTCGAGGAGCAGGGCGCGGGGCCGGTGGTGCAGAAGCAAGCCATCACGCGCGCCGACCTGCGCAAGCTCTACACCTCCAGCGTCTTCAGCACCAACACGCCCTTCGGGCTGCTCAACAAGGTCTGGTTCGAGACTTGCATGTACTTCTGCACGCGCGGCCGCGAGAACCAGCGCGAGCTGGAGGAGGACTCCTTCGGGCTGGCCATGGACGAGGACGGCCGCAAGTTCGTCTACTTCAAGTCCCTCGGGCCCTACCACAAGTCGCGCTCGTCGTCGTGGAGCAAGAAGCGCGCCGAGAGCAGCGACGAGGAGAACTTGCCGCGCATGTACGAGACGGGCACCGAGTTCTGCCCCTACGCCAGCTTCGTCAAGTACCTGTCGAAGCGCAACCCCCTGTGCAAGGCGTTTTTCCAGCGGCCCCGGGACCACTGCAGCGAGGGCGATGTGACCTGGTACGAGAACAAAGCCATCGGCAAGAACTTGCTGGGCACCAGGATGCAGATGCTCTCCAAGGCGGCCAAACTCTCCAAGACCTACACCAACCACTGCATCGGCGCCGTCTCCATCGCCACGCTCAACAGCATCGCTGGCATCGGTACCAAACTGGGCTCGCCCGCCCCACAGGGCTGCTACGCCGAGGCTCTGAACGGGGCGGCTCGCCACCACTCCCACCATCCCCCCACCCATCCCTCCCACCACCACCGCCCCCAGCCACCCTCGCTGGGGAACACCTATATCCTCCCCAGAGACAGCCAGGTCGGGCCCGACGTGAAATCGGAGGCTGCGCCCAAGCGCGCCCTGTACGAGTCTGTGTTCGGGTCGGGGGAGATGTGCGGCCCCTCTTCCCCTAAAAGACTTTGTATCCGCCCCTCGGAGCCTGTGGACGCGGTGGTGGTGGTTTCCGTGAAACACGACCCCCTGCCTCTTCTTCCAGAAGCCAATGGGCACAGAAGCAGCAATTCTCCCACAATAGTTTCGCCTGCTATTGTTTCCCCCACCCAGGTAACCAAAGTCTATGCATGAAGTGTTTCTCTGGTACCACTTGGAGACTAACTTGGGCTCACGCAGGTCTGAGTTGAGGGGGGCCGGGGAGTTTTTCAAAGTAGCAGATAAACTGAATTCGATTTGATTTCAATGATAGAAGCTTAACTCCCTTGACGCTTTTCAGGAAAGTTTCCACCTAACCGTAAAGGCTGTGACAGGGCCAGCTACCTAACCCTCCCTGCTGCGTTCGCAGAACAAAAGGGGCGGCTCAACCCTCCTTTGAATGTCGGGGGTTTTAGACGGCAAAGCGAGCAGGAATACTCTGCCTCTAAATGAAGCAGTAACTTAAAGTGTCCTTGAAGAAAGCAACTATTAAAATACCCTAGTACATATTCACCCTAACTTAGGAAGGTAGAAAAGCAGTTATAAATGATTATAACTCAGACTTGCCATTTCCGCTTCCTGTAAGCCCCTTTTGGAGAATGGTAGGTGAGTGGCAGTTTATACTGGGAGGTGTCGGTGAATGTAAAGCAACCGTATGGGATGTCGTTTTCATCAACGAAGTCACTTGTTGATGGTTTGGAAAGGGAGTGTCTGCACTGCCAGCCAGTCTACCAGTTGGAGCATAAACCAGTTGCTTTATGTGCTGGGCTGTGTGGGCACTGGAAGTTTGCTGTCTTCCCTAGCACCATATAACTCTTGGTCCAGGGCGCAGTTAAGTGATGGCAAGATAGACAGTTGAGATAACAGCAGAGCAGAGTGGAAAGAACTCTGAAGTAAGAGTGCTGGCTCAGAAGCTGAGCCACCTCGGGTAAATCAGTTTACCTCTCTGGGCTTCAGGATCTTAGCAAAGATAAGGGAGCCGTTTGAACATTGAAATTATTTAATTCTAAGTGGTTAGAATTCTGGGTTGAGATTAGAGGTTCAGTGGGATGTTTGTCTTACTGCTTTTCCTGGAAGAATATATTCATGCTCTTTTAAAGCTAGGTGCGTCCTTTGGGTACTGTGCTGTAGCAGCCAGAGAACAGAGGTCCTTGGG
Source organism: Antilocapra americana (assembly GCA_007570785.1). Taxonomy (NCBI): domain Eukaryota; kingdom Metazoa; phylum Chordata; class Mammalia; order Artiodactyla; family Antilocapridae; genus Antilocapra; species Antilocapra americana. Next base: position 27,995,315 of record ML662445.1, read on the forward strand.
GACCCTCCTCTGTTCTTCAGACTGGAGTAGCCACTGGGTTTTTACAGCTTGGCCCTCCCTGCCATCAAGCAGAAGAAGGAATTTTAACCCTGAGTTTGGGGGTGTAGGGCAGGCCTCTCAAGGCACAGATGTCAGCTACCTCTGTGCTTTTTCCAAAGTGGAAATTCCAGTTCTGGATAAACTGACCCTTTCAGACCTTTACTGGCTAATCAGCAAGCCTCAAGGCCAACTGAGAAAGAGTTGGTGAATGGTACTATAAACACCAGAGGTCTCTAAAATACACAAGACCCAGAGGCTACGTGTCTTTCTGTGCTTGTAGTGCACAGTAGCTTCTGATGGACCACAAGGTGGTTTAGGGAGTTGGAAGGATGGTGTAGAGAGTTCTTTCTCTTGTATGGAGAATTAGTATTTGCTTTTTCTTTGAAAGCAGAAATAAATGATCACATTCTTCTGATAAAGTTAAAACCCTTAAAACGTCCTGATTTCAACTAGTCCCTGATTAATTTAGAGTTAAAAGCCTAAGAGAGTTTATTAAAGTACCTATCTGCTTGAAATAACAATGAAGCAGTTGGTCCCCTGGTGTCTGTCTACTGACTTTTTGACTCTAGCGTCACATGGAATCCTGACTTAAGAGCTGCAGAATATTAGGGACCTTTGTTTTGTTGGTTTGGTTTTGTTCTAAGAATTAGAGAACTCCATCACGGTCTTTTTATTTAACTGAGTGAGATCAGTCATTTCTATAAACCTGGACACTGATGTTTTTATTCTTGAGTTCTTGTTAGGTAACTCCCAAGTTAAATATAGATTTGAGTGTCCATATGTTGGTTATGTTATCGCTATGCCTTTCAAACAGTATCTTAGCTAAGTCCTTTTCTACAAAATGTTTCTTTGCTTTTGCTAGTGTTAGAGTAAAAATTTTTTTCATCAGCTTTAAGGGAACTATTTAGTAACTTCTGTAGAAGTCCCTTCAGAAGTCTGAACATTCTAAGTATGAAGCACATGTTTGATGTAAGTACAAAGCTGATATTAAACTTTTCCTCCTGTATTTACTAAAATCAGTATTGAGGTTCAGGGCATTTCCTGGGGTTTAATGACTGGCTGGGGTTACTGGCCCAAGGCATCACTTTAGGTCGGCAGCTCCTCTGGCTGGTCATTAATCCACAGGAAATGCCCTGTGTACCTCGAGCTTCAGTCATTATTACTTAATTATAAACATAGGCTGTCTGACCTTAGTATAAGCTAGACCTTATCAAGTGGAGTCACACTGAATTCCACTAAGGTCTACTTGATGACACAGTGACACCCTGTTTGATTCGTTCATCCTATTGGAAGTTTCTCAGCAAATGAAAAGCCTGTTACTATAAATGCATTTACTCTTTTTACTTCTTGAGGGTGTTCATAAGTGTATCACTTATGAGACTAGTTGACAAATGAATGCACTCAAGGATTAATGAAGATTATGGAATTTGTGATTCTTTCATTCATGTGAAGTTCCTGGCTTTAGTTAATTTTGAAGGGGATGGGAGGCTTGGTGGTTGTGATGGTTACCTTAACTGATTCACTCTTTAATCTCTTGAATGTCTATGTTCAAAGTAAGAGATAGTCTTAGTTCCCTCCCCTCCTCCACCCCAAGGCTGTTGTGTCTAAGATGATCTCCTTACTGGTACAACTTCCTAACTCCCAGGTGGAGATTAGATGGTACATATTTAAAGGCTTAGCATGTCTCCTATTCAACCTCTTCATAGCTGTTCTCTTTGCATGACAATGCAGCATTTTTCTTGCTTCATCAACACTTGGCAGCATTTGTAAATTTGTGAGAAAGGTATCTTCAGTTGAAGTTACTTGACCTTAACCCAGATTACCTCCAGAAATACTTTTAAGGAATTCTGTAAGTAGGAAACCTATCAGTAGCAAGATTCTGGGGTTGGTGGTACACGTTCACTGTTTTCTGTTTCATCGACTTCACTAGGGAGCAGAGTCTGTCCTTTGAATCTCCAAGCTGAAAATTAGAGCAGCTTCCCCGTGGGTCACACCCAGTGGTTCATGACCTTGCCTTTGAAGAAGCTGGATGCTGACAGCACTTGGAAATCCAGTCTTCAATCAGGTGCTGTCATGCGGGAAGAGAGAAGAAATATTCATTCTAACTACTTACTTGAAAAAGACATGCATTTTATGTGTCATTGAAATAATCACCAAAGTCTTATTTTTAATTTGGAGACTAGGCAGGCAGGATACTCTTTTTTTTTTTTCTTAAAGATGGAATCAAACTTCTGTAAATGTGACAGGTGCGTTCATGCTCAGTCATGTCCAACTCTTTGCAACTCCATGGACTGTAGCCTGCCAGGTTCCTCTGTCCATGGGATTATCCCGGTAAGAATTCTGGAGTGGGTTGCCATTTTCTCTTCCAGGAGAGGATCTTCCTGACCCAGGGATCAAACCCACATCTCCTGCATTGCAAAACAGGTTCTTGACCACTGAGCCATCTGGAAAGCCCCTCAGTTGAGAGAGAAGGGTGTGTTTAACAGTTATGTCAACTATAGGTTATCTGGAGTGGTTAGGATTAACCACCTTGTGTAAAATGGATGTTTTCCTGATTTTTAAGAATACTTTGTGGCTGTATTCTTTTTTCTCATTCAGGAATGTTTGCTCTCCTTTATAGAAAGTTCAAATTGGTAAAGGAACTAAGTGGCACTAGCCTAAGTATGGAAGTTTCTTCATTCTTTCAGGAAATGATTGCTGAACACCTACTATTTTGGCTTTGGTACCAGAAATCTTTATAAATGAATCATTTTCCACTTGGCAAGTAGTCTCACTGGCAAGATTTTGGCTTCATTAAATGTTAAAGGAGATTAAAATAAAGACAGTTCAAAGGTAAAGCACTCAATGTTTTGAAAGTCTGTTTTTGCAAGTCATTTGGGAAAGAAATATGTAATTTTACTCTTTTGTATTAATATTGCCATGAGTACTCAGGTGTATTATTTTTTAAATTGATACAAACCCACATATATGTCATGGGCACCTCGCTCCAGTATTCCTGCCTGGAAAATCACACGGACAGAAGAGGCTGGCAGGCTACAGTCCACAGGGCCACAAAGAGCCGGACACAAGTGACTGAGTGTGTGTGCATGCACGCGTCAGCTCACTATCAAATCTAATCCAGAAAAGGGAGAAAAAGGTATTTGCTGCCAAAGGGGAGAGTGGATGCCCATCATCTAAATGTAAATCTTTGGGTCACTGTGATTTAAAATCTGGCTCCCCTAACAAATGTTATGTAAAAGGCCATCCTCTCATCATTGTAGACAGATTTCAAGCAAGAAGAGTTTCTTCAAATGGGACTGCATGTTGTATATGAGACCTCTTACATTTTCACCTTGATTTAGGCCAAAGCTCCATTTCAGTGATTTATGCAAAGTTCTCTTTCAGGTTAACATATGGTGTCTGCATCACCATTTCAAAAGCAAAGTTGATACAGAAGTTGCTTTTTGGTTACCTACGCTGAAAATCTTAGGACCAGACATACAGATTAGGTATCTAGAACTTTTATTTTTCTACTTCTCTTTGATCATTCAGTCATTCACTGTATCATACCAATTAGTTAGGATGCCATTTGAAAGACTTCTCTGGAGAATTATTTTACTGTCCCCACCCCACCCCCATACCCTGAGGGATGTGAAATCTTAGTTCCCTGAACAGGGAGCAAACCTGCGCTCCCTGCATTGGAAACACTGTGTCTTAACCACCTGACTGTCAGGGAAGTCATCCTTTGGAGAATTTAGATAAGGGGTAGAGAGGTGGGAAGTGATTGGTCTCAGAAGGGAAATCCATTACCTTTGATAAACAGAAATGAAAGAAAACATAGCTTTAGAATTTGAAACATTGTGCTGATAGATGATTTTATTTAACACAAGTGGTTTTCTAAAGATGCTGACTTCCACTCAGCCTTTGTTACCTGAACCTCTTGCTACCTGAGGAGCTGGATTCAGAGGGCTTTGCAGAGGACAGGCTTCCAAGCTGAAGTGATTCTCTGCTTGATGCGCAAATGTTGCAGGAGAAACAGATAAACTTGTAAAGTTGTAGGCCCTTTGGATTTCCAGAGTTGAGAAAGTTTTTGTCTTTGGCTATTCTCCTTCGAGAGAGAGGATGGTCTCCTTTGAGAAGAGAATGAACTGCTTATGGTCTATAAATAAGTGGGCATTTTAACTTTTTGAGATATCTCACTAGAGCAGGGGGCTATGGGCTGAAACTGAACCAGCGTGTAGGGGGGTTTAACCTAGTGCCCATGACCATATGAACTAGACAGTAGACCCCATTGAATCTCCTTGGACTACTGGAGGCCCAACCTAATTAGATGATTTTTAGGTTTTTAGTAAGTCTGCTTGGCTTCCTGTGCAACACTTTCTTTACAGTCAGACTTTATTCCTTTTGGCTTATGTGTTAACATTCTGATGAAACCTTTTCTTTTTCCCCTAAAAAAAAGATCCATTTGTATCTGACAGCAAACTCTCTCTTAGAGACTGATTATTTTTTTTACCATAATTTTTTTGGTATTATATCCTAAGTTTGTCCGAGTCTTGGGTCCCAGAAACAAACGGGAGTGGGGAACATCTTCCAGTACAGGAAGGCTAGAGTGTCTGAATTTTAATTGGAGGTTTTGTCACAGCAGTTTGCTCTTGTGCTGCTTTGCAAACCCCAGTGGGAACTTCCTTTTTCTGGAAACCCACTGCTTTCTAAGATTTGCGATTTGTGTTTAGCAGCTGGAAGCAATTCAGCTTCCGGGGGCCTTCCAGGTAGTGAGTTTGGTAATATGGGGGAGGGAGGTACAGTGAGGTCCCAAAGGTTTGAAGGCAGGGGTGGTATATCTCCTATGTCTGGTCCATTTCTGGAATCCTCAGAAGCTGGGGAGACCTTGAGGGGAGCCCTGGACACCTGCCAGGCCCTCTCAGTTTTTCCCCCATCAACAGCCCCATTTCCACCCAAGTATAAACTTTGAAAATCATCTTTGTAAGGCAAGCCTTCCTAGAAATAATCTAGACTCCTTCACTCCCTGAATTACTGCTTTCCCCTGATCACCTAGCCATGAACCCTGGCAGATGGGTGGTTTGATTCGGTCTGTAAAGAAAGAAAGTGGACGTGAAAGTGTTAGTCACTCAGTCGTGTCCGACTCTTTGTGACCCTATGGACTGTAGCTCTGCATGCTCTTCTGTCCATAGAATTGTCCAGGCAGGAATACCGGAGTGGATGGCCATTTCCTTCTCCAGGGGATCTTCCCAACCCAGGGATTGAACCCAGGTCTTCCCCATTGCATTCTTTACCACCTGAGCCGCCAGGGAAGCTCTAGGCACATACGGAAGGAGGCAAAAATACGCTACCTGCAAAGGGCTGACAGATTTATGAGACCATCCAGCTGTAGGCTTCTGGGAAGAAAGGAGAGGAATTCGGAAAGGAATGTGGGAGAATGGCAGAGATAAGTGTTGCTTCCTTTGTGAATAATTCGGTTCCCAAAGGTCAAGACTATTTTGGAAGCTTATAATTATCGATTTCTAGTTTTATTACGTGTCCCTTGTCAAGCTTAACTCACCTAGTTCAGTCCAGTCTCTCACCTTGCATCCCCATCCCTCTTCTCTCCACACAAGATAAAGGAAACTATGATTTATAGTGCTGGGTCCCACGTGGGCTCTTGAGCTTGTGGATTAGTTCTGATGCCTAAACTTGCTGTGGTTTTTTGCCATGTAGTTTTTGAGGAAGTTACAGACATTAAGCTGGTTCACCATCCTGGCTTCTTTGCCCTTCTGGGTGGATAGTTGGACCAGATGGAGGCAGGAGTGAAGGGAGTGGGGCGTGAGGCTGTAAGGCTGTCATGTCACTGGTCCGCAGTCCAGACACAAACATGATTCCTTCCTTGCAGAGTCTGATGTCAACTGTCTCAACCTCTGACTGACTCTGTAGTCAGGAAGTGGAGTGTAGTCATTAGTATTAATAATAACCAAGATCAACCGAGGGCTTTAAACTGGTCCCCCGACCGGCAGCCTCTGCATCACTTGGGAGCAGTGGGCTACTTGGTCTAATTTAATCCTCACACAGTCCTTCAAGGAGTTGTGGTTATTATTTCTACTTTACAAAGGAGGAATCCAAGGTTAATAGATGCTGACTTAATTCCCTGAAGGTCTAAAAACTGATTAGTGACTATGCTAGGATTTGAATCCAGGACTGTCAGGTTTCGGAGTCTACTTTTAAAATCCATGGGCTGTTGATTCCGCAACTCTTAGCTGTTCATATAAAAGAATCCAATAAAGAGAAGATGATATAACATTAGATTCATATCACTGCCTTAGGTGCTTTGTAGAGCAACGTAAGAACTTATTAAAATATAGCCAAAAAGAAAAAAAAAGGCAGGAACACAGACTATTTCCAGTACCTATCATGCTTCCATTTGGCTGCATGTGGTCCCAGCCTCTGCCGAATCTGGGGACAGTATCAGCCAGACTCTTTGAGAAGCCCCATCACAGAGCACTTTAAGAGCAGACTCCGGGGCCAGACTTCCAGCAATAAATCTCAGCTCTGCCCACGACCAACCTGCACTTTGGTTCCCTCCTGAGTCACATGGGGACAGTAGTCCCTCACCTCCTAGGGTCATCAGTGTTCAACGAATTACTATTTGAAAATTGCTTAACACCAAAGCGTTTGACGAACACGTGAGAAATGGCTTGTCTTGCTCATGAAGTCCCAGTCTCAGTCTTCAGTGTTTCTCTTGTGAGTAGCTCATCCAGATGCCACACAGGCCCTTCTGCCTTCTTCTGGGGCGTCCGTTGCCTCAGGCCAGTAGCTCACCCTCTGGTCTCTTAGGAGGTGGGCAATCCCTGGAGGCTTTTGGTGCTGTGGCTCTCCCAGACCCCCTCCCTCTTGCTCACCTCCAGCTGTCCATCCAGGTGTACTTTACACCCAAGCTGTTTTTTTCCTCCCCTCTACTTTTCTTTGAGATTCCACTGAAATTCTTCTGAGTTTGTTCTGCAGACCCTTCCCATTGCTAGAGGCGATAGGAGGCACCTCTGGAGGATTAATTGCTGCCCAGACTCCAGGGGATTCACAAAAGTTGACTTAGATGGAGATTGACAGCTTTTCGCAAGAGGATAAGTTTTATTTGGAATGGTTTGGGATTAGGGGAAGCAGTCAGAATACATAGTCTTAAAACATTATGAAGGTTGTTTTGGCAATAGCTTTCATAAATTTTAATTCCAGTATTTTAGAAGTAGGGCCTGTATTTGCCTGCATCTTCTGTTATATTGTTGTGTTTCCCTCTTGGCCTAATTGGATTATCATTTTCTAATTCTTGACTTTGGTCTTGGAGACTATATAAAATCAACAGAAATTTTACTAAAAGTTGATGTGTACTAACACATGTTTTGAATAGACTGCAGAATCAGGGTAATTGCTTGGTGTTCAGATGTGGCATTACTGACCAATTAGTGACCTCTTCTGCCTTGTTTTAATTTGACAGAGTGAGCGCTGCTATAAAATAGAAAGGATCGCTGTGATGATACGGGATCTGTTACCTCTAGTTTGCTCTTCAAATAATCACAGTATTATAGTCCCAATAGTATAAGTTTGTGGGTTTTAGAATTATATTAATTATTAATAACTTTAATAATTCCATTAATTTCATTAAGCCAGCTCATCTGGAGTGTTGGTTTCTATCTTGTGACTTTTTTCTGACAAAATTATATACAAATAGATGTTAGCTAATTTCTTTCCATCGTGAACAAATATCTCACGTTTTTTTACTCCAGAAAAAAAAAAAGAGAGAGACTGGCAGTATATTTATTTTTCAGTGAAAAGCATGTTGCTGCAGAAACACAAGGACCTAAACAAAAGTGTAACAAGAATATTAGAAAATGGATTATGCTAGCTTCATTTTCTTTTCTTCTCAACGTGATGTTCCCTCACACATTGCCTTTCTTTAACTAACAGTAGGATATTCATAATGCTGGTGATTTACTAGTTTCAGGATTATTTTTTAAGGAGGAGGGATGGTAAATTTCCAGGTACGTCTCAAGTTTTTTTTTTTTTTTTTTTTTTTTTAACTTATAAAGAGGATCATGGAATCCTAGATCCTTTTAGTGCATTTAACTGCTATCTCGAGTGACAGATTTTAGAACCACCCCTTGGGATGTGAGTGGTAATCTAGGAAAAGTCAAGATGTTATACAAAATAACTCTGAAAGTAGGATTCATTTATTGAGCACTTACTGTGTGCAAGGGCAGAATTTGGAGGTAAAAAATAACTTGGAAATAGTTAAAGGAAGACGCTGGAGAAGCTACAGTGGGAATATCTACAGTGTAAACTACAGTGGGCAAGTCAGGAGGAGGACCTGATGGAGGGGATGAGGGTCTTGCCCCAGCTATTGACTGTTCACTGGTAAAGCCTGGAGAGTAAACAGTATGTGTATTACTTTCTAAGAAATGAGACCGAAGGTGGCCTGACCAAACTGAAAGACAAAACTTAATTTACACCTTAAAAGCATGTGAGGAGAAAATGTAAAATCTCAGAAGAAATAAAATCTTGCCTTGTCAAAATGTAAGCCTTCTCATCGCTGTGACCTTTGGTGGGACAGCCTTAGTTCACTGCTCTCTTAGCTGTCCCAGCATGAAGTAGACTGCAGCATCTGAGGTACGCGAGGATAGTGCTTTACAGGTTGCAAAGGGCTTTTTTATATGTGATTTCATTCTAAGGAAGCTTTGCAGGGCCCTTCCTAGTGTCGGTTACTGGATTGGATAGACTGTGGGGACACAGGTAAACCCCTTGTCCTGGGAGAACTCAGCTTTGTGGAGGAGGCAGACAAGTGACCTGGCGTGTGATGACTCCTGTGATACTGCTAGAGGGGAAGGGTAGGAGCTGGAATTATACCCATCCTCCAGATGAGGAAAACTAACCCTCAGAGAGGTTAGGCAGTTTCTCAAGTTCACCTCGTTACCAAGGAATTAAGTTCCAAGTCTAGGTTTAGGCCCTTTTACAGTGCTACTTTTGGGGCTGTCGAGTATAGCTGAAGGTTGTTTTGTTTTGTGTGTGTATTTTGGCCACACCTCATGGCTTGCAGGATCTTAGTTTCCTGACCAGGGATTGAACCTGTGCCTTGGGCAGTGAGAGCACAGAGTCCTAACCACTGGACCACCAGGGCATCCCCTAGCTGAGGTTACAAACGCATTGCTGTCAGGCACTGAGGAAAGGAGAGTACACTGAAGCACAAGTGTGTGGATGGCTGTGTCTTTTAAAAACTGTAAGAGTCTTAATGTGATTTTCGTGCTTTTGGTGTTTTAGGACAGTCCAAGAGAACATTCTGGATCAGGGTGAAGTAGAATGGTCCAGCAGTGCTCCAGCCAGACTGACTCGGGAGGACTCTTTTCCTCATGGCGAAGCCCAGCTCCCGGAGCCCCCCCCTACAGTGGCTGAGGGCTGACCCCCACAGAGAGCTGTACGGTTCTGTCTTTTCCCACTTGAGCCAGAGCACTTAATTAAAAGAAAAAGTGTACAGTTCTGATGCAGTTACGACTAGTAAAAAGAGCCAATAAAAATGACAATAAAGCGCCTGACAAATAGAAAATGTTTAATAACACTGAGGTACTTTATGGGGCAAGGCTTTACCTCTTGGCATGGGATGACAGGCTTCCCACGGAGGCTTTTCCTGGCGGCTGCCCTTGGCCGCCAGCTCCCGCCCAGACGGTGCAGGCGAAGTGCCTAGGCACTGCCGTCCTGGAGTCACCCAACTTCTTCCTGCAGGAACCTCGCTGGGAAGTGACCGCCACAGATATGTAGCCCTTTTCATTGGGACAATGGGTAATACAAGGTTTACTTGACACTTGAGTGAGGAGGGAAAAAGCATAGTAGCAAAAATACAAAGGGAAGGCAAGCAGCTAAAGTGCCTCCGATCTTACTGGACATTTGGAGCAAAACCAGCATTCTCCATCAGTTCTAATTAGACCTCCCAAAGGAGAGACCAAATTAAAGTTAAGCCAATAATAACCCTGAATTATCCTTGGGCAGGTTACTTAGTTTCCCATCTCTTGGTCCAGTTGTTCCTCGGTATCCTCAGAGAATGGGTTCCAGGACCCCCTGGAATGCTCAGGTCCCTTATATAAAGTGGTGTAATATTTGGATATAACTGGTAAATGTCCTCCCTAAACATTATGTCATCTTTACTTACAATGCCTGATGCCATGTAAATGCTATGTTCAGTTCAGTTCAGTCGCTTAGTCGTGTCCAACTCTTTGTGATCCCATGACTGCGCAGCATGCCAGGCCTTCCTGTCCATCACCAACTCCCAAGTCCATCCAAACCCATGTCCACTGAGTCGGTGATGCCATCCAACCATCTCATCCTCTGTCGTCCCCTTTCCCTCCTGCTCTCAATCCTTCCCAGCATCAGGGTCTTTTCCAGTGAGTCAGCTCTTTGCATCAGGTAGCCAAAGTATTGGAGTTTCAGCTTCAACATCAGTCCTTCCAATGAACACCCAGGACTGATCTCCTTTAGTATGGACTGGTTGGATCTCCTTGCAGTCCAAGGGACTCTCAAGAGTCTTCTCCAGCACCACAGTTCAAAAGCATCAATTCTTCTGTGCTCAGCTTTCTTTATAGATGCCATGTAAGTAGTTATAAATACAATGTAAATGTTCTTAAACAGTTGCTGATACATAGCAAATTCAAGTTTTGAATTTGGAAGTTTCTGCAGTGATTTTTGCAATATTTTTAAATACTTTTGATTTGCAGTTGATTGAAACTTTGGGTGCCCATAGATAAAGAGAATTGACTGCACTCCTGCTGTGAGTGGCAAAAGCCCAGAGTAAGTGCTCAGTAACTGACAGCTTTTAAAAATTTCATTTGATGAGAGATTACTGACAGGGTACAGGAAAAGTAGAGGGGCAGTATACAATTTCCAGTTGATCCTCAGTATTCTCTTTTCGAGCTAAAACAGGATTCCCCCCCCGCCAATAAAAAGAACCCACAAAATATTTATAAGAACAGGTGAAAGAATGGAAATATGCAAATAAACCAGCTGGAGAACCCCCACCTGTGGTAACGACAAAATAATGAAAAACAAAAGGCAAATAATAACTTTAAAGTTTATATAGAAAAATGCATGTTAGATTCTAGATAGCCCTGTTGAGCCAGTGTGTAACTCATTAAAATATAAAAATAAAATTAAATCCATAAGCTTTTATTCTCTCCTTTATACCATGAAGAGGGTAATTTAATAATTAAAGGATTAATTTGGGACTGTCTTTTAAGTAGATCTTTAAAAACTTGAAATGACTTACAAGTATTGACAACATGTCTACAGTTTTCAATACAAATATCCATTTCATTAAAAATATACAATTTGATTTCTTTTAATTATAAACAATACATTTATGGAAATTGATCTCTAATTTTCATTAGAATGGTGAGTCTGGTAAAATATATTCTAAATTTATTTGAATAAATAAAATAATTATATAGAATATGGAATTAAGGTCTTTTAAACTTTCATCATTACTTTCATCATTAAAAACAGTACATGTAACCAGATGATTAATTTCATTTTTTTAAAAAAACATTCTCACAGCCATTTTACAACCAGAAAAGATCTCATCCAAGTACTAAAGAATATGAAACTTTTTGGCAATGTATTGCATAGAACAATGGCACTCTTTGTGTCAAAGTGCTAATTTGAGAGAGATTATGTCATGCTTTTAACTCTTTTCCAAATAAAGTACTTGCTCAACTGAGATAAATCATCAAATATTTCACATTTTAGTCGTAATGTGTTTAGAAATGAAGTCAGTGATATTATCTGTATCATGAAGTATGAATTATCATTAGATTATTAGTCTTCAGTGCACTATCTGGTAGCAAGGCGACACATCTCATTCCTAAAATATTCATCCCCATGATCCTTCCAGTAGCTGACATGTATGTGTGTAACATGTTACGGTAAATACTCAGCCTATGTGATTCCATCTGCATAACAGTCTTGATTCCATGATTCCAATCCACATAACTGTCTTGTAGCCCGGACAGATGAAGTAGCCAGCGCCAGGAAGTTCAGTTAGTAAATGGCAAAACCAAGGCTCTCACTTGAACATTCATTCAACAAATATTAATTGAGCACCTACTATGTGCCAGTCACTGATGATCCAATAAAGATTGGGGTAGAAGGTCTCATTTCTCATAAACTTGACATTCAGATAGGAGAGACAGACATTAGAACTAACAAAACTGTCACTGAAATAGACCGAAGTGACTGGGCAGCTACTGCCTCCCCATCACTTGGGTCCCACCCGCACCGGAGCAGGTCCCACACCCTAAGCATGTGTGTGTTCCTCTAGCCCCAGAGGAGGCTCTGTGTGAGCCCAGAGCAGGTGGACCTGTGACTGGCCTGGTCCACTCCCCTAGGTACAGGTGGGCACTTTGAAATCAGACTTAGTTTCCCCAATTAAAATAATAGGGGAGACTTCCCTGGTACTCCAGTGGCTACAACTCTGTATTCTCCATGATGGGGGCCCCGGTTCAATCCCTGGTCCAGGAACTAGATTCCACGTAAAGTAACTAAAGATCCCACATGCTGCAACAAAGATGCAGCACAGCCAAAGAAACATTTTTGAAAAATATTGGGGGAAGGACCATAACCTGCATAGAACAGATGTTAGCACTGTTCCTTTCTTAAGAACTCAGGGTGGACAGCACATCTAACCACCTCAGCTTGAGGGCAGATTGAAGATACAGAAGCCCAGGAAGTGATCAGTATTCAGGGCTCAGAATCTACCTCCCCCAGACGAGAAAGCCCCGCCGCCTCATTTGCTGAAGTGTTTGTGCCTTAGTCTGATTCTTGCAACTCCAGGGACTGCAGCCTGCCAGGCTCCTCTGTCCGTGGGATTCTCCAGGCAAGAATGCTGGAGTGGGTAGCCGTTCCCTTCTGCAGAAGATCTTTCCAACCGGGGATTGAACCCAGGTCTCCTGCACTGCAGGCAAATCTTTACTGTCTGAGCCACCAGGGAAGCCCTCCCTTGATCGATTATGTGTAACCCTGACAATGTGGTAGCTTCAGAGTTTATCCAGTGGATTCTGGGCAAGGTCCTCCCATGCCGTCAAAGGACTGAGATCTTCTTTCTCTCGGGGACACACTTCCCCAAACTGTGTCACTGAGGACATTTGTTAGAAAATCTGTGCTTTTCTCCCCACTCCTGTACAAGAAAGCAGCTAAGATATTGCTGGAAGCAAGAGAAAAGTATCAACATGGTGGGGGAGGGCACTGGCTCCTCTGTATTTGTGATGCTGAAGGATCATGGGATTAGCGTTTAAGAGTGAGGTCACCTGGCATGGCTGCTGGTTACTGCCCTCACTCCAGACACCTCTCTGATTGTTGGCAGATAAAGCTTTAGATAGATAGATAAATAAATCTTTATCTGCCAACAATCAAAGAGGCGTTTGGTAGCCCTGGTAGCTCAGCTGGTAAAGAGTCTGCCTGGTAAAGAATCCACCTGCGATGTAGGAGACCCCAGTTCTATCCCCGGGTTGGGAAGATCCCCTGGAGAAGAGAATGGCTGCCCACTCCAGTATTCTTGGGCTTCCCTGGTGGCTCAGACAGTAGAGAATTCACCTACAATGCGGGAGACCTGGGTTTGATCCCTGTGTTGGGAAAATACCCTGGAGAAGGGAGTGGCTGTCTGCTCCAGTGTTCGTGCCTGGAGAAATCCGTGGACAGAGGAGCCTGGCGGGCTATAGTCCATGGGGTCGCAAAGAGTCGGACATGACTGATGGTCTGGTCTGTTGTGGATGGGCTCTAAGCAGAGGAGGACAGGATTCAACTTGTTTGCCTTTTTGTGTGTGTGCTTTTGTTGTTAACAAGTTCTGTTCTGTTGAGAGATGTGGACCTTGGATTGCAGAGGAATTGGAGCAAGGGAGAGGTGATGGTGTCCAAGGACTAAAATAGTAGCAGATGGTTCCCAGAGATATTGGATGGACAGATGAAGGGTGATGCCACTTATTGAAATCTGGCCTCTCACCGGGGTTGGGGGTGGGGTGGAAGGTGGGGGCGGGGAAAGCCCTGGGGGTGGATGTTGGGGGCAGGTGTTGAGCTCTGCTTAGGGATTTGAGAGGCTCAGGGACACCCAGGGGCATGTCAGATAAGCAGGCAGATTAAACAGGTCTGGAAGAAGCTGTTTGGAGGATAACACTTGGAAATTGACCAGTTTGTGGATGATAATGGAAGCCACTTGGAGTGCATTGTTTTGCTTAGAAAGAAATCCTAGCTGGGGAATGAAAGAGAGCCTGAAGAAACTTGAATGCTGGGTGGAAGGACAGAGAAGGGGGTGGCCTGGCATACAGCTGGGTGGGGGACTGGGGCGTGGGGGTGTGGTGTAGCGGGGCCAGAGGGAGCGGTGGGTTTTGTTAATGGGCCTGAGATTGCCAAAAGATGTGACCTTGGGGTATGCCCTCTGGCTTCCCTGCGGAGCAGTTCTGTCGGGTAGTGGGCAGCAGACAGAGACCATAGGGAGGGAGCCAAAGGAGGGAAGAGAGGTGAGGACCCAAGAACAGCTGAGCTACTTCCAGGTTTGACCATCCAGGAGAAACGGAGCTAGATGAGCTGGCAGGGGATTTCATATATTTTTAACATGGGCGACAGATGAACATGTTTACATGCTGATGGGGAGTGAGTTGATGGACAGCAGGATGGAAGGAATGGGGGTGAGAGTGGGGGCGTGCCAAGGACAGATGGGGTGGCTGGTTTGGGGCCATCTTGTTCACACTTGATGTACTTTTCGAAAATTGCAGAAGGGAAACACTGATCCAGGTTAGACTAAGATGACACTGAGACCTCACCTCCTCTGCCAGTCCTCAGTATCCCACCCCCCTCCATCAGTGCTCCCCAAAGGAGAGGTAAAAGATGGTAAAAAGATCCCTGGTGGTAAAAGATTCCCACTTCAAGTGCCTTCCTCATTCAGCGGAGAACATCCATTGTGTTTTAATTGAGTCAGTGACAAAGGGGAGGATCCCTTTCAAAGTAGGGGCCCATTTAATCCAAAGGGACGCTAAGTAAAATGGGAACACTGTCTGAAACTGTTTCTCCGGGAGGGAATGAACGAGTTATAGGAGAATGTGCTGGGTCTCAAGTTTCTTAGAATGAAGGTGGACACTTGTTGGCATCACTTTAACCGGTGCTGAGTATCATGCATGTGTGCAGAGAGAAATAGTTTCTAACTTTCAAGCTTCTATTTGCTGGCTTTTTCTGGGAGGAAAAAAATTGGCTGTAATTTGTAACACGTATGATTTTTTAAATATTTTCTCAATTGATAACTTTTTATTTTAGAGCAGTTTTTAGGTTCCCAGGAAAACGGAGCAGAAAATTCAGAGTACCCATAGATACCATGTCCCCAAACAGTATGGGCTTCCCAGGTAGCACCAGTGGTAAAGAACCTGCCTGCCAATGCAGATGTGGGTTCGATCCCTGGGTCAGGAAGATCCTCTAGAGTAGGGCATGGTAACCCACTCTATTCTTGCCTGGGGAATCCCATGGACGGGCGGAGGAGCCTGTGGAGCTACAGTCCACAGGATTGAAAAGAGTCGACAAGGTACAGCCTGCTCCACTGTCGGTGGTCCATTGTTACAGTTGGTCACCCTCCACTGACACCTCCGAGCACCCAAACGCCATAGCGTACATTAGGGCTCATCCCTGATGTCGTCCGTTCTGTAAGATTTGACAAATTACCAGTGATGTGCATTCACTGATGTAGCATTGTACAGAGTACTTTCGCTGCCCTAAAACATCCTCTGTGCTCTGCCTGTTCACCCCTCCTTCCCCTCTGTTTGTTTCTTGTGTGTCTGTTGGCTTTTTTGACAGTTATCTTCTTCTATGTAAATATAAAAATTAGTTTTTCAGTATCTCCTTTGGAAGATCTTGATAGAACCTTAATAACACCTTTGAGTTTTGAGAACTTTGGTACATAAGAGAAAAATTCAGTCCCTGGTCTGGAATTATGACTTTAAACCAATAATAGTAATTATTCCATCTTTATCCTCCTCTCCCTGCCCCATTTTGTAAGCCCCCTGTAGTTAACATTTCAGGGCTTCCGTGGTGGCTCAATAGTAAACAATGTGTCTGCAAGTGCAGGAGACCAGGGTCCAATCCCTAGGTCGGGAAGATCCCCTGGAGAAGGAAATGGCAATCCACTCCAATATCCTTGCCTGGAAAATCCCAAGGACAGAGGAGCCTATTGGGCTACAGTCCTTGGGGTCGTAAAAGAGTCAGACAGGACTGAGGACTAAACAACAATTAACACTTCAAGGAAGGACTTTTTTCCTCTCCTCCTTTGGGGAGAGAGGGTGGCCGGAAGGCAGAAAGATTTGCTCTGGACCCTCCTAAACCGCCATAGGGCATCTCGCTAAGGACATATCCTGGGCCTCTCTGGAGTTTAGAGTTCTGTTCCTAAAGGGCCCAAAGAGAATCTTCGAAGAAGCTTCTTAAAGGTACAGGCAACAATGTTGGCTGCAGGGGCCTTAAAAGATGAAGAAAGGTCGTTTGGGGATTAAGGGGTTAAAGCATTAGTGTTCAAGGCTCTGCTGCTGTTTACTCTCGGCCACTTTGTACGGAAAGGATTCTGCCTTAAAGCCTGCGGAAACTGGTCATTGTAAATTCTGCAGTATGAAAATCGCTGGGGAAAAAAAAAAATCCCAAAACGTGCAGGGAGAATTAGACTGCAAATACCAGTTCAGAGAAGAGCCTCCAAGCGTACAGGCTTCTGGATTATGGGTTGTGTCTCCATGACCAAGGCTTTACCCAGGTCACCTGGGTTTCCAGCATCCCTGTGGATGCCTCGGAGGAGGAGATGAGTAAAGTGGGAATAACTTCTCCGATGTCACTTTGCAAGGGTGTCGTGACTTTTGATGTTTCTCATTTCGCCGGGGTTCATATTGGCTTAGTATTTTTCTAATGACTACTTCACACTCATCCCAAGTGACATTAGCCAGGAAATCATAGCTTTGATATCCTGGCTATATTTTCTACTACTTACTAAAACACACAGAACTAACTATTTATTAATGAGACCCATTAATTAATTTATTAAAGCAAGAAGATGCACCAGTCCCCTGTGTGGGAATGTCCATCTAGACCATTGTCTCCCAGAGGAAGAAGACCCCTGTAGCCTGAAACCCATGAATCAAGGCCCCAGGAGGTTCATCGTGCACATGAGGAACGATCGGCCCCTCTCCTCCCGTTTGCTCCCTGGTCCCCAGAAGTGTCGAGGAAGGACTGCTGGTCTCTCCTCACATTCAGCTAACTCACAGTTTTGTACATTCTTGGATTTTTTTTTTATTCCTTCGCACCCAGAGGAAAATGCCCTTAAAGACCAGCCTCCTGGGACTTGCTGGGCAGTCCAGTGGTTAGCTGTTTGTCTCCAGTGCAGGGGGTACAGGTTGGATCCCCTGGTCGGGGAGGGAAGATCCCGCATCCCTCCGGGCCAGAAAAACAAAGTGTAAAACAGAAGCAGTATTGTAACACATCTATTTCAGACTTTAAAAATGGTCCACCTAAAAAAGAAAAACTGGTCTCCAGCCTCCAGGATAGTGTGGCTGAATGGCCTTCACCCTAGGGGGTAGAGCTTAGAGATACTTAAATTGTTGCAGTATTTCTCAGTTGGGCTTCCCTGGTGGCTCAGATGGTAGAGGATCTGCCTGCAGTGCAGAAGACCTGGTTCAGTGCTTGAGTCTGGAAGATCCCCTGGAGAAGGGAATGGCTACCCACTCCAGTATTCTTGCCTGGAGAATTCCATGGATAGAGGAGCTTGGAGGGCTACAGTCCATGGGGTGGCAGTGAGCGACTAACGCACTCAATTACTATTAAACACCTATCGGCAGGTGCTGTGTGTCTGGAAAGGGCTGTGTGTCTGGAAAGGGCAACTGTTGTCAGAATGACAAGGGCCTCCCTTGAGCTTATATATTCTAAAGGGATAAAAGGGGGAATAGGTAAAAGCAAGAAAGTAGCACCATACTCTATAGTAGGCTGTGTTCTACGGAAGAGAAAATCCCAGGGACATGACAGGTGGTTATGAGGCCCACCCAGGGAAGAGAATTTCAGGCAGAGGAAACAGCATGTGTAAAAGTTTTGGAAAATCTTTGGGAAATGCGAAGGTAGTTCAGTTTAATGCTGGGATGCAAAAAAAAAAGGCAATGAAGTGGGACAGCTGGTTGGATCTTCCTGGAGGCGACGGGGAAATAGGGATCCCGGCTTATACCAAGTTATCGTATCCCAGAGTTGAACACTGAACAAGAAGCAGATTGCTAAATGCAGTGCGTGCATGTTAGTGTAGTTTGTCTGAAGCTTGAAGCAGGTTCGTCCTGGTGGTTTAGTTGTTAAGTCGTGCCTGATACCATTCATGGACCGTAGCCCACCAGGCTCCTCTGTCCATGGGATTTCCTAGGCAAGAATACTAGGGTGGTTTGCCATTTCCTCCTCCGGGAGATCTTCCTGACCCAGGGATCAGAATCTGCGTCTCATCTCCTGCATTTCAGGCAGATTCTTTACTGACTGAGCCACCAGGAATGCAGGTTACTGCACTTCTTAACTACATCTGATCTGTCAAGGAGCCTTACTAGGTCTCTGTCTCCTGCAGGGGGATAGCTTGGCAAAAGACCTGGCACGCTAAAACCTGGTGAAGGTTTTGCTAGCCAAATCTTCCTGTTAACCCCTGAGGCCTTCTGGAAAGTCCTTATTGATAGAAAGAGATGCATTGTGAGAAATAAACCAAGATTTGCAAAGCTGTTTGGGTAATTCTGGTTTTTGCCAGCCTCATCAAAGGAAGACTTTGAGACTAGTGGCTGGTATTGGCTGTGTTTTCTAGGAGAGGGATTTTTTTTTTTTTCTTTTTAAGGAAAATGAACTCTTGATATTCAGCATTCTTTCCAGCGAGCATTTTTGGGCAGAATTTATCCAGGCAGTACATATAAACAGGGAGATGAGGGCATTTTGTTAGGCAAAGAGTAAAGTCATGGCTCTAACAAATAACTCCAGAAGGGCATATGTGATTTTGTGCCTTTAGAGTCTCTTCTTAATTTAAAGAATGTTTTATAATTTAACACATGCATGTAGTAAATTTTTAAAATACGCCATGAGAAAAGACTTTGCCGCCCATTCCTGGCCTCCGGTTCCCCACTAGAGATAGCCACTGTTACATTTTCTTACAAATTGTTAGGATTCAGCTATTTAATATTCATATTCAAAATATCATCTGCATCCCCTATGAGTTTTGAAAGGTAGTGCTTTCTTAAATATTTGGATGCATGGCAGCTATTCAAAGGTCTGAGGGGAAAAATCAGACAATATAGAAAGAAGGTGGAATAATGTTATTGGGATACTGATTCCTGAGCATGAATGAATTGTGGGGTTCACATAAGTAAAACAAATCATTGCTAACGGAAAAGTTAAGATCATGTGTACAGGGAGTTCCCTGGTGGTTACAATTCTGTGCTCCCAATGCAGGGTACCCGGGTTTGATCCCTGGTCAGGCAACTAGATCCCACATGCCCCAACTAAGACCTGGCACAGCCAAATAAATATTTTAAAAAGGAGAGAGAGAGATCTGGTTACATATTTAGTTGTGAAATTTTGTACTTACCTTTTTCCCCCTTAGAACTACTTTTTTCCAATCACTTTTATTAAGGTGGGTTTGTTGTTTAGTCGCCAAGTTGTCTCTGAATCTTTGCAATCCCATGGACTATAGCCCGCCAGGCCCCTCTGTCCATGGGATTTCCCAGGCAAGAACACTGTAGTGGGTGGCCATTTCCTCCTCCAGGGGGATCTTCTGAATCCAGGGATCGAACCCATGTCTCCTGCATTGGCAGGCAGATTCTTTACTACTGAGACACGAGGGAAGCCCTAAGACAGGATTACATAGAACAAAATGTGTCCGTTCTAAGTTCAGTGAATTTTGACAAGCGTATATACCTATGTAACTACCATCCCAGTCAATAGACAGATCATTTTCATCATTCTAGAAAGTTTCCTCTGGTCCCTCCTCAGTCAGCCCCCTGCTCTTGCCCAGCCCCTTGGCAATCCATCACTGATCTGCTTCCTGCCACTGTGGCTTAGTTATAGTTGTATTTTTTCTAGCTTTTCATATAAATCAAAATTTACAGTGTATATATTTTTCTTGCTGGTTTGTGTGTGTGTGTGTCTGCTTTTCAAGTGAACTATTAATCTATAAGAACCTAATGCAGAATTTTTTAATAATTATAAATCCAGCCCTTAGATTTCTGTAGCTAGATGGACCCCAATTTTGACAGATCTTTTTAAAAATTGATTACTTCCTTAATCAAAGTAGTTCCATATTAGATACCTTATACCCTCATTAAATCCTCAGATCAACTTCGTGAGGTTAGTATTCTTCTCTTCATTTGTAAAAGAGGCATTTTCTTAGCACATTTGCTGGGGGAGGTGGTCTTTGATTACTGCTACTGGTAAATGTGTTTAGTTGAGGGAAGTGGAACATCAGAATATCAGAATATAGCTGTAATGGTATTTTGGGTGCAGTATCACAAGGTTGATCCAAAGATTAAATGAGATAGTGTGTGTCAAGGGTTGTGTATAGTTGCCTCGCTCACAGTGAGGGCCCCCAAGTGCTCCTTGTCACCTTGCTCATTGGTGGGTTCGGGGTGACACAGCTGGAGCCCCTCTGTGATAATCCAGGCCCAAGCTTCTCACCCTCCAGGGAGGGGTGGGTGTGATAGAAGGAGGGTGGGCCTGTCTCCCCTGTCCCCTCCTGCCCGGATCCCCACCACCCCATTCCAGCAGCACAGCCTTATTTTGCTTTTCAACTGTGACTCAAGTGTAAGCTTTCTGGGACTTCCCTGGCTGTCCAGTGGTTTAAGACTTCACCTTTAATGCGTGGGGGGCACAGGTTCCTTCATGAGTCTGGGAGCTAAGACCCTGCATGCTTCATGGCCAAAAAACCAAGAACATGAAACAGAAGCAATATCGTAACAAATTCAATAAAGACTTTAAAAATGGTCCACATTAAAAATAAAAAATCTTAAAAAAAAATAAACTTTCTTCTGAAAAGTAAGGGTTCCCCATGAACAAACATGGGCACTCTCCTGAAGTTCAGCCTCCTCATTTAATGGCAGGAGAAGGTTTATCACCTTGGGGCAGCAGGAGCACTGGAACCCAGCTCTCCAAATTTCTAGCCTTTAGAAAATTAAAACAAGGGCAATGCCAGCCCCACATCGACATTGTAACTTTGTGCCGGTTCATAATGGGGACTGTTCTTACCCATCTCAGCATTTCCTGGGCCAGTCAGGCTGGAGAAACATTGATAGGCATAGACACCGTAAGTTACCTGACATTGTAAATTGCCTTACAGCTTCTAGTTTGGGACATATTAGTTTGGGACATTTTTAGAGCTAAAATGTGGAATTGGCTGACACCATCTTTTTAGCAATCATTTTCCTTTTTTTTTTTTAACTCTAATTTGTCATATTTTCCTCATCTCTTACCCCTCTTCGTATCACTTTTGAAATACATATGAATTAAGGTCAATTAGCATGTGTGTTGACATCCACCTCCAACTAAATTTTCGAATTATCTTCCTATCCATCTTGAAGAGGTAGTAATTTCAGCTTAAGTGGCAATTAAGAAGCAAAGAATTACACTTAATAACCTCCACCAGGGTACCCAAGATCTTCTGTTGTGGCGTCTGAACAAATACTATTCGTCATCAATAATTTAGGCAGGATAGCACGTGACTTCCATTTAGTTTTACAGGGTTACCAAGGGCTCTGGTTCTCTCTGGGGAGATGGCAGAGAGACAGGAGCTGGCCTTAGAGCCTGCTTACCAGGGGCTTCTCAGCTGTGGGCTGGGAGCAAGTCTCCTTGAGCCTCAGTTTCCCTGTTTGGAGAACACTCAAAATATACTAGCTCTTTTCCAGCCTTGAGTTCTTTTGGTATTTATTATCAAAACAGTAATGTGCAAATTCTGTTTCAGACCTGCTACCGCAAATGTGATCCCACATTACGGGACTAACAGTAATTTAGTTAAGTGTACTGTCAGAGTTGACAGTGAGGGTATATTCATGCTAATTAGAACAGGTACAGTGAATAGGCTCCTGCTTGAGCTGTCTCATTAAGACTGAACTGAATTGATTTTGATGCTTTTTTACAGATTTTTAAATTAACAGCAACGAGTGGCAGCCATTGGCTGTAAGTGTATAGACATAGACTTTTACCTAAAACAGCCATTTTCTCTCTCCACAATGGTTATTCTTTTACCTTTTAAGTACAGTATGCTAATTTCTTACCTCCTCCTACATTCTTCTTTATTATTCTCCAACTAAATGTATTAGCACAACCGAATATAGATTTAGAGCGATGTGGTAATCACTGCTTAATTCAACGTTTTAATTTCCATAGTCCAACTACATGAAACAGGATGTATCAAGTACATTATTAGCAGGTTTGAGTCTTTAGTTTATATAAATGGATGGCTGAATATTAATACTGAGATCTTCCCCATTACTACTAACTTCATTTGATGAACTTTTAATTTAACATTTCTAACAGAAGGGTAGCACATCTTTAAATGGAAAGATTCTATCTGTTTCAACAAAACACTTTCCCATACAAAACTAGACTGACTTACAACAAGCAGTTACTATTTTAGCATCACTCTGTTTTTTTTCTTAACTTTCTTTAACTTTTAGTTGGAGGCTAATTGCTTTACAATGTTGTGCTGAGTTTTGCTGTACAACAACTCAAACCAGCCATAAGGACACACACATCCTGTCCCTCTGGAGCCTCCCTCCCGCCCCACTCTCCGCCCCACTCTCCGTCCCATCCCTCTAGGTCATCACAGAGCACTGAGCTGAGCTCCCTGTGCTACATAGCAGCTTCCTGCCAGCTATCTGTTTTACCTTTGGTAATGTGTATATGTCAGTGCTCCTCTCTCAGTTTGTCCCACCCTCTCATTCCCCTGCTGTGTCCACAAGTCTGTTCGATATGTCTGTGTCTCTATGCCTGCCCTGCAAATTGGTTTATCAGTACCATTTTTCTAGATTCCATATATGTGCGTTAATATCATACCAAACTTGCATATTTTGCTTATTTGTCAGACATAAGAGTTACAGAAGGAGGCATGTTTTCTATTTCTGAGGGCACTCCTAGTCTCAGGGGAATTCTCTAGGCAGTGGCCGAGGCCCTCATCAGAAGTAGCAGTTTCTGAAGACACGTGAAAAATGATACTTGTGGGATTTAAAGTAATTGTGAAAGTCGGGCAAGTTTTCATTCAGCAAGTGTCTTCACTGTGCTAGAAAACTGAAAGTGAAATCGCTCACTCGTGTCCGACTCTTTGCGACCCCGTGGACTGTAACCTACCAGACTCCTCCATCCACAGGATTCTCCAGGCAAGAATACTGGAGTGGGTTGCCATTTCCTTCTCCAGGGGTCTTCCCGACCCAGGGATCGAACCGACGTCTCTCACCTTGCAGGCAGACGCTTTACCATCTGAGCCACCAAGGAAGCCCCTCACTGAGCTAGAAGTTACCTTAGACAGACTCGAGAACAAATAGAAGTAAACTAAAAACATGAAAAAAATGAATGTACTGCTTATTATTCTTGGCAGTATAATATCAGAAGTTCATCTATATATACTGTATATATCAGATAGTATATATTCTCTTTTCTCAGCAAAAAAATAATAATCATACTTGTAAAGTTTAAGTTTCTAGGTATTTGTATAATACTGCATACTGCATAGTGTAATGTAAGCTAGGACCTCACAAGTTCAGAACCCCTGGAAAACAGAGGGAACGAGAAAGTTTGTATGAGTGACATACATGTAGACAGGTATTTTGTAAGTATCTCTTAAAATAATCATGAAGTCCTTTAGATATAAAATAATTATTTGTAAAATTAAGACCATCATTAAAAATAATAGCTTTACTTGGGGACTTCCCTGGTGGTTCAGCAGTTAAGACTCTGAGCTTCCACAGCAGGGGGCATGGGTTCAATCCCTGGTCAGAGAACTAAGAGCCCATTTGCTGCAAGGTACTGCCCAAAAAAGAAGGATAAAAGTAGCTTATTATTAAATATTATATTCCAGGTACTAGGTAAGTGCTTTTCATAACTGTCTACTCCATAACATGAATTATTGATTTTTCTCCACAATCACAAAAAAGCATTATTTTGACCTTGTTTAAAGAATGGGCTTCCTTTGTGGCTCAGATAGAAAAAATATGCCTGCAATGCAGGAGACCAGGGTTTAATCCCTGGGCTGGAAAGATCCCTTGGAGGAGGGTATGGCAACCCACTCCAGTATTCTTGCCTGGAGAATCCCATGGACCGAGGAGCCTGGAAGTCTACAGTCTATGGGGTCGCAAAGAGTTAGACACGACTGAAGTGACTTAGCACACAGCAGCACGCAATGATGGGGAAACTGAGGCAGAGAGCTGTTAAATCAAGCCCAGCAAGCTCGTGATGAAACTAGTATATGGAAGCCCAGCACTTCGGCCCTGGAGCCCTCAGTTCGATTCTGCCTCTGTGCACCGCTGCTGATGTGTTAGTAATATTCTTCCAAATAGAATTTACAAAGAATAGCTGTCAATTCATCATATTATAACATAAAATATTTTACTTCATTTGAAAATGTTATTACTTTTATTACCCAATAAATGTCCACCTAAGTTATTCATAACATTTCTCATAGTGTCTGTGTTTAAATCGCGTGCTGCTCTCTGTTGCTCTGTTATGTTGCTGGAAGCATTCTGCCTGTTCCAGCCTCAGGTTCATTTTTTGTTTCCCCTTCTGTTCCTCTTCTCTCTACTGAAACGGTTTTGAGCACCTTCTGTGGTTTATTGCAGAGACGAGAAAACAGCTAGTGGTACACCCACCTTTGATAGCCCCTCCTGGAATTCAATATCAAGTTATTCAATCAACTGATTATTAGGCTTCCCTGGTGGCTCAGTTGTAAAGAATCCACCTGCAATGCAGGAGACCAGGGTTCAGTCCCTGGTTGGGGAAGATGCCCTGGAGAAGGGCATGGCAACCCATTCCAGTATTCTTGCCTGGAGAATTCCATGGACAGAGGGGCCTGGAAGTACGTCTACAGTCCATGGGATGGCAAAGAGTCGGACACAACTGAATGACTAACACTTTCACTTCCAATTGGTTATTACAGGCTCTGTGCCGGAGACGGAGCAAAGCATTGCTGTGGTCCCTGCAGAGGCGCAGCCTCGTTGATTTCCAGCAGTGACTCTGTGTGTGTGTGTGTACTTAGTCTCAGTCATGTCCGACTCTTAGACTGTAGTCGGCCCCATTGACTGAAGCTTGCCAGGCTCCTTTGTCCATGGGGATTCTCCAGGTAAGAATACTGGGGTGATGCTGAGTACCTCTCATTTATGAAATGCTTCACCCCAGACTGGGGTGAAGTGGCGTTCGACTCTCTTCTCTTGTCCAGCCTTACCCCACCCACCCTGAGTCTGTACCTCAGATCTACAGGGACCTAGAGTCAGCCCCACCAAGCTGGCCCCTTGTCATTTTCTGTAAACCTCAGTAATGCCACGGCGCCTCGCACCCTGCTTCTCGGAATGTGGACTGCTAACCCCTGAGTGCTGGTCTTTTTGTTGTGCAGTCTGACAGTATTAGGCTTCTGTTATGGGAAGTACAGATTTACTTTATTTCCACAAAATCCCTTTCGCCTCATTAGTGTTTGATTTTTCCTTAATTGACATTTGTGCCTGTTAACACGGTGAGTTGGTGGGTTTTGTCTTGTCTTTTTCACTTGATGGATGGAATGGGTAGATAACAATCAAAAAGCCTTTGAGGGCCATTGCCCGAAGGAAGAAATCGCTGAACTCGTTTACTGGAAGGGGTTCAGAGCCTTCAATTATGGAGCCTTATAGACTTGCTTTATCATCATCAGTACTGTGTATTCATTTTCTACTGTGTGCAAAAATAAAAATGTATTTCATTAAGTACTGTGGGGAACTGGTAGGAAAAATAACCCGACAGTGCTCGCCACACCCTGGTTTCACTCTGATGATGGCTGTAAGCTTTCACTGGATGCCTGTGATCTCCCATCCTGCTGGCTGGTGTCATTGGTCTGTGAGCTCCTTCATGGGGCCAGCTTTGCATGAGGGTCATGGATCTGTCTACTTGGTTCTCTGAAAATTAGGCTTCCTCCTGATAATCTTCAGAAGGAAGCAGTACCTAGAGGGATCTTTCAGATTGGTTATAAAGGAGACCTTTGCAAATTGTAGGACCTAGAGAACCCTTCAGACCTTCCCCACAAACCTCTGTCTTGACTGTCCACTCAGAGTAGTGGTCCCCAACCTTTTTGGCACCAGGGACCAGTTTCCTGGCAGACGATTTTTCCATGGATTGGGTAGGGGAGGGGGATGGTTTCAGGGTGATTCAAGCACATTCCGTTTATTATGCTGCCAGCGATCTGACAGGAGGTGGGGCTCAGCTGGTAATGCGAGTGATGGGGATCCACTATAAATACAGATGACGCTTCTACCAGTGTGCACCTCCTGCTGTGTGGCCCAGTTCCTAACAGTCCACAGACCGGGGGTTGGGGACCCCTGACTCAGAGGAATCAAGTGAGATCCACCCTGGGGGCCAGCAGCCAGGCGTTAGAAACTGAGCCCCTGAACAGAAGAGCAGCCAGGTTGGTTGGGAAACAGGATGAAACTAGTCTGGTCCTCCCCACTTTGCCAGCACATCTGCATTTCTTCCTGTCTCTCCTGCATTTCTCTCCCCATCAGTTTCTCTTCCCGTCTCCCTCCCACATCACTGGCCTTTTCTCCCTTCCTGAACCTCTCTTGTATCCCTTCTTGTCGCGTTTCTTCTTGGTCTCAGCTCCTGGGCTGTTTTCTGTTCTGCTGCTGCTGTTCTAACAGCAGTTGTTTTTCCTCTTGGATGGAATTTTGCTAGCCACCTCCTCACTATACCACCACTGCCGTTGTGGCATTTTATACTGTATCTTGTGGTTAAATAACCGTCTAATGAGATTAAACCAGGACTTCCAAGACTACCAAAGATACTTTCCTGCACAGTTCACTGCCTTAAGTGGAAATGCTCCGATGAAGTCCTGTCTGCTGTTGCAGGTAAACCAAATGACTGCTTTCAGAGTCCTAAGCCCTGGTAGGTTAGATGCTACCAGGTTGCCCCTGGCCAAGGTGGCACATTTCAGGAGGAAGAATGCAGGCTTAGATCCCAGGAGTTTTTGCTTCTGACTTTTTTAATCAACTATCTTTCAGTGACTTTGGGCTACTATTGGACAATCTGAATATTCCTGCTTCAGTTTCCCTTCTTTGCAAAAGACAGTATTGACCTTACCCTCCTCCTTCTCTGGACCTTATAGAAGGCTTATGGGTTGTTATTACTCACAAGGTCTGGGATTTCATAGATTAACTGCTTCAGATGCAGAAGGCACTATGTAAATTCCAGGTCCGATTTTTTTTTTTTCCTTATTTTTTTTCTTTCTTTTTTCCAAAGTTTTTCGGCCAGGTCAGGTTGATCTTTAAAAAGTTCATTTTTTGTTTTTTTTTTTTAACTCTTGTTGGTATTAAGATACTTCTCCGAGAACACAGATGTCTCCTCCTTTACAGCATGAAGACTGTAAGGAATGGCTCGTTGCAGTAAAACTGGAGGAGGGAGCTGCCTTTACTGCTCATTCACTTCCTGTGTAAGCTGTGCTCTCAGTGTTATCTCGTCATCCATCTGCTTCTAAGCAGGAGGTTTCATCAGTCAATGTCCCCTCTAAAATTTCCCAAGAAACGTGTCTCATACCAGGACCAGTAGTTCAGCTCCAGGTACTGTCACCTCTCCAGGGGTCACTGGCCACAGCTGGCTGCTGCCAGATCTGGCTTCCACCACAACATCGGAAGCCGACCCAGAACATAGACTCACCCCACTTCTGCTTCATACCACCAGCGGCTCAGATGGGACCCATGTTGTAACTAAAAACCAGGATGACCCAGTCAGCCAGAATCAGCCTCCAGCTTCTGAGGACAAAGATTCTACCTGGCAGGAGATGTCCCCTGAGTGAGTGAGTGAGTGAAAGTCGCTCAGTCATGTCCAACTCTGCAACCCCATGGACTATACAGTCTGTGGAATTCTCCAGGCCAGAATATTGGAGTGGGTAGCCTTTCCCATCTCCAGGGGATCTTCCCAACCCAGGGATCAAACCCAGATCTGTCACATTGCAGGCAGATTCTTTACCAGCTGAGCCACCAGGGAAGCCCAAGAATACCGAGTGGGTAGCCTATCCCTTCTCCAGTGGATCTTCCCGACCCAGGAACCGAATCGGGGTCTCCTGCATTGCAAACAGATTCTTTAGTAACTGAGCTGTCAGGGAGGCCTGAGATGGCCCCTAGGAGAAGCATTTTTGGCAAGCCATTCGCCCCCTGGCATGCCTGTCAGTATGACACACCACCCATTGGTTCTGGTGTGGAAACATCGAGATGGTAACTCTCAGTTGCCCTGATTTTTTTCTTCTTTATTACTCAGTATTTCTTTCTGAGAAGATGACACTGATGTGGCTTACAAGAGATTCTTACTTTATTAAAAAGCATTTGTTTTCTTTCACCAGAATAAATGTTTTCTATTCTGCAAGGGCATCTCAAGTAAGCTGCTTTCAGACTGCTCTAGTATCGTCGAATAGGTGCAAGTGAAATAGCACTACAGAAAAAAAAAATCTCTCGGAAGTAGGCATCTAGTCGTTAAGCCCCTTTAATTTCATGACCAGTTCTTCTTTCTTTCAAAATAATTTTGAATTCTGACCTCCTAAAGTGCTAGCTTTCTTAAAGCATTTGAATCTCTTACGGTTGATGTTTTTAACAATCACATAATTATTTTTAAAACCAAGGACTGAAAAAAAGCATTACGGATCAGCTGGGTCAGCTGCATCTATTATAAATGGGAAAAATGAAGTGAGAAATGACATACTTTGCCAAGGCCACGTAACTCATCAGTGACATGACTCAGACTAAAACTTGGGCCTCCACTCTGTCACATCCTCAGGAAAAAGTCTCTGAATTTAGAAACTTAAATCGATGTCGACATTGTTAGAAACACTGCTGCTGGTATTCTTTGCAAAAGGTAAATGGAAAAATCGGGAGTATGATCCTGGTAATGTGAAATTACTAAATACAGACGTGTCTTATTTAAAAATAATGTACTCTAGAGTCATAAAACTGAGTGATTATTTCCTGACTGTACCAAATTATTATTTGCTTAAGATTAAATCCATAACTAGTTCTCAGGACATCTAAAGCATAATTTGATTCATTTTCTTTATTTCCATGGGGCTCTCGTCATCAGGAATTCCCTGTGCATGTATATGGGCTCCCTTCCAAGGCAGACTCTCACTCCTTGAATTGCTCACACCCACAGTGTCCCCAGTGAAAGTGAAAGTTGCTCAGTCTGACTCTTTACAGCCCCATGAACTATACAGTCCGTGGAATTCTCCAGGCCAGAATACTGGAGTGGGTAGCCTTTCCCTTCTCCAGGGGAGCTTACCAACCCAGGGACTGAACCCAGATCTCCTGCACTGCAGGTGGATTCTTTTTTATTTATTTTTTTTAATATTTTTATTGTGGAAAATTCTAAAACATACACAAGTAAAAAGAAAGCAAACAGCACCCATGCTTATTGTTGTGGTTTAGTCGCTCAGTCATGTCTGACACTTTGCAACCCCATGGACTGTAGCCCACCAGGCTCCTCTGTCCATGGGATTCTCCAGGCAAGGATACTGGAGGGGGTTGCCATTTCCTTCGCCAGGTGCAATTGGATACTTTACCAGCTGAGCCACCAGGGAAGCCCAGGAATGCTGGAGTGGGTAGCCTATCCGTACTCCAGGGCATCTTCCCGATCCAAGGTCTCCAGGGTCTCCTGCATTGCAGGCAGATTTTTTACCAGCTGAACTATCAGGGCCCACAGTGCCCCAGCCCCACACCAAATAGTGAGCCATCATTTCTCAGTGAATGAATAAGTGATCAAATGAACTTTTGAACACCCCTATTATGTATAAGTCAGTATACTTAAAAATTTGTGTATGTTAATTTTTTATTTTTTAAAGTGCATAAAGGTAAGCAGAAAGGCATCTAAGAATCTTAAGAGGAGCTTCCAAGGGACTCAATTAAGTCCTTGAAAGGAACCTATTTAGCTTTTGACACTGTTAGACAAGGAATTTTTATGACCACATCCAAGAAAACAGTGAGTCAAGTTTATTGTTTATTTAGAGGCAGATGTGCCCTGTAGTTAGCATCAAGGACTAACAGTTACAGGAGTAAATGAAAGGCCAGTTCATTTGTTTCATTTTGGGAAACAAAGAGATGGGGGCTGGGGAGAGGTGTCTGCTTCCTGGACCAGCTGTCTCTTGTCTTCTGCATGACCCCTGCCCATCCATCCTTCAAACTCTCAAGCCCGCTGTCTTCATCCCAGAGCAGGCTGAGAGAAAGAAGGTAGATGGAGCAAGGCAAATACGTCCTTTCTCTTGTGAAAGCCAGGGTATGGATCACCTTGTAGTGGAGAGTGGTAACCTTACACTGGGACACAATGGCGAGCGTGTAAAATATCACAGTAAATTCATTGCTAGATAATTATAGACTAAGCCACTTGACCTCAGAGTCAACTTCCTTCTCTGTGAAACGGTGATAATACTTAACATTGTGCAGGGGGTTTCTGGTTTCAGACTCGAAGGCCCTCTCTGAGTGTGAGAGAGTGTTTCACTGCCAACCTTTTTGCTGCCACCTGCATCTTCTGCAAGAATGCAGGTGCCAAACCGACTTCTGGAAAAGCAGGCGGTATTCACGTGTGGCTTTTATCAGCTTGCCCTTGCTGGGTTTTAGATCTGGGAATCGAGGGGACCCCAAGGCAGGGACAGATGACCAGATAGCTCCCAAGAGTGTAGAAACCATAGGCTTCTGCCCCTTTCTTTCAGGATCAAACTAAATAGACTTCCGTGTCAGCTAAATATGAGCTTGCCATGACCTGAGGCCCATTTAATTTTTTGTTCTGCACGTTTCCTCCCTGGCAAGAAAATGAAAGGAAGCCTCACTCCTGAGTTCTGTTCCATTTCTGTATTTCTTCATTCTGTCCATCATTTTAAAATGTCCACAAAATACTGATGATGAAAGTAAAATTTAACAGCATGCCAAGGCTGTGTACTAATTGGTTCAATTGGGCAATATAGTGCTGGCTGTTTTTTTCCTGTGTTTTTTTTTAATAGAATTTTTTTTTTATTTCAGTGTTCAACATCATAAAGTACAAGAGAAAAAACAAAAACAAAATTTGCCTGTAACATCATTACCCAGTTCTATACCCTGCTGATATGTGGGTGCATTTAATTTCAGATATTTTCATTGTACCTACACCTATTTTTGCAAAAAAAAAAAAAAAAAGAGCTTTCCCTATAGAACTGTGACAGAGCCTGCTTTCACTTTAGTACTATGTGTTTTTTTTTTTTTAAAAAAACAGTAATATCCATAGTTGAGCTATAATGTCTATTTAAAAATACTAGTCTGTGATTTTTTAAATATATTTGAAACTGTCCAAAAAATCTAATTTAAAGATTAATTCAGCTATAATAAACACAGCAAAATTCTATCAAAATGTTACCTTTTTACAAATTCACTTTGATTTTTGAGGGAAAAAAAAAAAGGCAGAGAAATCTTGGCAAATAGTTGTTCTTTTCATGGTCCCAGCTTTATAATCTAATAAGGGAACGTCTTGGATACATATTTCACTATTGGAGGGAAGAAGGCACATTGAGGACACTCTGTATCTGGTAGATATTGTGCATTAAAATAGATAAACAGTAGTAAGCCATCCTCCTGGCCTGAGGCAATAAGAGTAACATTTTGCTATTTCAGATTAGGAAGTAATTACAGATTAATTTAACACAGTTGCTAGTCATTTTGAAACAACTTTGAAGCCTCCTATTTTTTATTTCCTTTTTTTTAATCTGTGAAATTAAGATTTGATCTGAAAACAAAATCAATACAGCTCACATGCTATTTCATTTTATGAACCTACTTTGATGATCTCATTCTCTACTTCTTTTCATAGGCTTGGTCCGGCTCTCATCTTGTGATGTTCCATCCTATTTTTTTTAATTAAAAATTTTTTCCTTGATGTAGACCATTATTTTTAAAGTCTTTATTGACTCTGTTACAATTTTGCTTCTGTTCTATTGATGTTTCTGCTGTGAGGCCTGTGGGATCTTAGCTCGCGGACCAGGGCTAGAACTTACAGCCCCTGCATTGGAAGGCAAAGTCCTAACCACTGGCTCACCAGGGAGGTCCCTGTCCTATTCTGTTGTTTTTTTTTAATCTGTACTCTGTTATGTAATATTTTACGGTGTAAAATGCTGTCTTTTTCATCTATGAGTCTTTATTCCTCTGCTGCTTTAAACGTTCTCTGTATGTCTTACTGGATCCATAGACATCTCCTCTGTACATGGAGTATACTGATGTATTAAATGTCATTTTTCACATGCAGAAGGTAAGAATTCCTTCTGCAGAAATTCCTCTGTCTTTTCTCTGTTCAACATCCTGTATTGTAAGCCATCACCAACATCTCACCAGCTGCCAGCTTCACCTCTCTGTAGGGTGAGAAGATTCATCCTGTCTTAGAGATGAGAAAGCTGGAGCCTCATAGGTTTGGTAACTTCTCCAATATGACCCAAAGACTGAGCCTGAACTCAAACCAGGTCTTCAGATTCCAAAAACCAGGGTTCTTTTTCCTGCACACTTGAGGTGTTCTGTTTTGGTTTATTTTTTCCAGCTGTGTAAAGTTTTCAAAACTGTCTTACCTTAAAAAAAAAGTTTTTTTAAAAAAATCATATTTCTGCAGAAGTTTTTCTTAATTTTATTATATATTTTACAATATAAATTAATGTGGGACTTGATCTGGGGATGAATTAATTTGGAGTAATTCTTGTATAGGCTAGAAAACCAATGACCACACTTGTTATGAATCTCTGAGTCAGGAATAAGCAGGTTCTGTGAGTTTGAAGGGAGGACCTGTGAATAAAATGAATGGAAGATCTGATACCAAATTTGGATGCTCTGAAGACTTTTTAGCCTACTTCTCCGCTGACTTCAGAGACTGACAGAAACAGTCTTCAGTTTTGAAATATTGTTCAGGCTTGGTTTTTTTTTTTGTTGTTATTTTGTTTAACCTATGTGAAATTATAAGAAGCAGTTTATTTCTCTCTCTCTCCAGTGTCACTCTGCTATTAAAGTAATGTTTGACAGATAGTAGGAGCTCAATCAGGCTTCCCTGGTGGCTCAGATGGTAAAGACTCTGCCTGCAGTGTAAGAGACCGGGGTTCAATCCTTGGGTGGGGAGGATCCTCAGAAGGCATTGGCTCCCCACTCAAGAACCCAATCAATTTTACTTAAAATGAAGAAACAATGAGGGCCCTCACAAAATATGCTGGTTTTACGGTTGAGAGTCTCAGCACACAACTTAAGGGGTGTTTCTCTATAAGAAACTTTACTGTGAGTCCAGCAGGATGGTGTCAGCTTTAAACTTACCCTCCCAAGGCAACCCCAGACTTCTACCCTAGGAAGCAAGATCCTTGTCTAAGACACTTTGATTACAAACTGCATGGCTGAAATGGTTGGCCGAGTATCAGAAGACAGAATTAATCAGAACACCCCACTCTCCAGGCAATCCATATAATTGAGATACTACTTGGGCATGTGTGAGAGTACAAGTGACATAAATACATGTATTTTAAACCCAGGCTGAATTTTGTGGAAAAGTTAGGGTGTATGTTAAATTCCATCACTGCTTTATTGCATGTATCAAATAATATAGGTAAATAGTTTACTGTTGACATGCTTTTCTGGAAGTATCCCAGACAGTAAAGAAGCTGCCTGCGATGCAGGAAACCTGGGTTCCATCCCTGGGTCGGGAAGATACCCCTGGAGAAGGGAATGGCTGCCCACTCCAGTATTCTTGCTTGAAGAATTCCATGGCCAGAGACTACAACCCATGGGGTCGCAGAGAGTCGGACATGACTGAGCCACGAACCCTTTCATTTTCTGGGTATGTGTGTGTGATATACACAGTATATCACACTGTGATATACTTGAGTACGTGTGTGAGAGTGCAGCTGATGTAAATACATGTCTTTTAAACCCAGGCTGAAATCTGTGGAAAAGTTAGGGTTTGTGTTAAAGTCCTTCATTGCTCTATTGCATGTTATGAATGACAGTATTAAATAATATAGGTAAATACTTTACTATTGATATGCTTTCCTGGAAGTGTCCCTGAGAAACCTGTTTCTTTTCCCAGTGAAAGAGATAATATAGTCCAACCTGATAGTGGAACGTGACATGAGACAGAGGCATACATTCTTAACAAATAAAGTCATTAAAACTTTCAGTTTAAACTTCAGCTCATTTGTTCCAGGCGGTGCCCTTGGGGCTCCTGTTTGAACAGCACACAGCAAGGTTAGATTTAGGAGGCACATTTTTCATTAGCTTCTTTTGAAAGATGCCTGAAGTCAAATCCCTTGAAGGACTCTCTTCTACCAGAATCATTGCTGCTCTGTTGGGTAGGTGAGATGGATGATTAAGGTACGAGGAAGCTGCAGACTGAAAGCAGGTGAGAAATGGAAATTTTAAAGATAAACCGATCAACATGCCTGAAAAATCTATACAGGATAGAAATGAGGGGATGGAGAATTAGAAATAGAATTTCAGGCGCTGTTTCATGTCCGGGTATTAGAGTCAGATTTGGTGAATCAGATGGGAGGAAATAATAAATGTCTTTTTGACTTTTAAAAGAAGTATTTCACAGAAATTTAGAGGAGTATCTAAACAGAAAAGTGTTTGGGTTGGAGGAGTTTCTTCCAAGATTATTTTTTGGTTTATTTTCTCTATAAGTAGAACTTAAAAGTCAAGTGAATAAATCTTAGGTGCACATACGTATGTGCTTCCAAGGTGGCTCAGCCAGCAGTTAAAGAATCCACCTGCCAATTGGGCTGGGAAGATCCCCTGGAGAAGGAAATGGCAACCCACACTAGTATTCTTGCCTGGAGAATCCTCATGGACAGAGAAGCTTGGCGGGCTACAGTCCATGGGGTCTCAAAGAGTCAGACACGACTGAGCACACACACTCACGCACATACGTATGTATATAACTGTTTACCTTCCCAGATCAAGATTCAGGACTTTTTTAGCTCTCCAGCAGATTCATTCTTATCCCCTCCTAGCCAGCCATGCACCCTGCCAAAAACAAAGGTGGCCAATATTCTGAGCTCTGTCATCACAGATTCCTTTTGCTTCCTGTAACCTCTTGGGAACAGAGTCATTTGGGATGTACTTTTATGTCTCAGCTGCTTCTCTGAGACCCAGAGATGTAGTGTGTGCAACACCCTCACTGCATGGTACTCATCTCTTTTATTTTCATAAAATCAGTAAAGAAGGCAGAAGTACAGTTAGAAGGGGAGAGGGAAATGAATGTGTTGGAGGGAATGGGGTCATAAACCATTTGTATTCACTTGAAAATGCCCCTGCTTCTCCCTGAGTGATTAAAGTAGTTCAAGTTCATCATGATTTGGGCCTCTATATATTAAGAAAATTCAAACAAGGTTTACTGCACTATCCTGTCCAACGTGACGGCCACTAGCCACACCTGACCTTGGTGTCAGTCGCTCAGTCGTGTCCGGCTTTTGTGACCCCATGGACTGCAGCCACCAGGCTCCTCTGTCCATGGAATCCTCCAGGCAAGAATATTGGAGTGGGGTGTGCCTCCAGTGTTGCCTCCAACACTTGACCCACCTACATTACATTTAAACTAGTTAAAATGCATTAAAATGACAAATTCGGTTCCTCAGTTGCACTAGGCACATTTCAGGTCCTCAAATGGCCACACATGGCTTGTGGCCACCCTACTAAATGGTGCAGATATGGAACATTGTCTCCATTCTTGCAGAAAGTTCTGTTGGACAGCTGCTTAGAAAACTGGCTGTGAGTTTCCTTCCTCTTCTTCTTCCCCCTTTCCCCATCATAATAATATTATGGTGGGTTTATGTATATTTTCGTTGTAAATTGCCATTTAATTCTGTGGTCCCCAGACCATCATCTTCAAGCTTCCATTTTCTGCACTTTCCCTCCATACTTGGAAGGAAAACAAGTAGGAGAATTCTGACAACGTACTGAAATTTGACTAGAAATTTTAATTTCTAGAATGTACCTTGTGGTCTCCTTCCTGCATCCCACAGTGAGCTGACTTCTCATCCGTCAGATTTCAACTTAGGCTGTCTCCAGGAAGTCTTCCCCACCCCTCCTCCCAGCCCCCAAGCCTGGATTACATGTCCTTGTAGTTAAAGTTGCCACAGTAACCTGGCTTCCCCCCTGCCTATTGTAGTTGATTGCTTCCTGTCTCCTCTCTCCCATTGAACCAGCTTGCTGAGGCCAGGGACCAGCCTCTCCTGTTCCCCGGGCTATGTGCATCCTTAGGGACACTGCCTGGGAGTGTGGAAGGAGGGAACAGTGGCTGCATGAGGAGGGGACCATAACCGAGTAACTTGGCATTAGGATGGGGTTCCTTCCGCCAGCCCACCGCCCGGGTCAGGAGTCTGTTCCAGAGGGGGAGTTATCAGAAACACCACCGTTCTGTCTGGCCACTTTTCCAAATACACCTCAATGCCCTGAGCTGTTTCTCCAGCAGTGACGTTGGCACATTCAAAACACTCATGCTCTCTTCTGGTTAAAGTTCATGGTTTTCATCTCATCGGAAGTGATGTTGAAAGACACGCACAAACTAATAAGATGATGCTGGGAAAGTGATTAAAGATGGGAAAGTGGAGTTGGAGCATGGTGATGATAGGATAGAAAGTTTTGTTGTGTCTGTCTGCAGGCAGCTGTTCTGGGCATCACAGGCCAAGTCTCACCAACCCAAATGACCTTATGGAGAGGTGGCTGTATCCAGGAAAGGTAGGAAGCAGGGTAGGTAACAGAAGTCCCAGCTCAGTCTAGCTTTGAAGATGAATTTATCTTCCCGAGTATCAGGAAACAGAGAGGTTGGAGGCTCAGAGTTGGTGAATTCAGTGTCTCGACAGTGCTAGGGAGGATCCAGCTCAGCCAGCCTGGGGGTTGGCTTCATTCTTAGACTGGTAGGGAAGTGGCTGTTGCAGGCAGGTGCAGACATCCTATCTGAGACCTCAGCGTCCAGTTAAAGAAGAGAGAGCGCAAGGTCTGGTCACTGGCGAGGGAGGAGGCAGCCATGGCTGAGTCCACTGAAGCACCTGGAGTCAGTGCAACAGATCTGAGTGTCTCCTACAAGCGCTAAGACCACCCAGCCCCAAACATGGTCCCCTACCCCCAGCCCGTGGATTTAAACAGTCCTTCAGCCTGTACCAATGTGGAAAATACTGAGTGAAAACCCTTTATCCCATTAGCTAATAGTGGTTAATACCTTAGAGATGATCTAACTAAGGGGACAAATGCAGAACACAGAAAACTCCCAGAATGAGAAGAGAGAGCCTCAGAGAAGAGCTAGAAGGGCTCATCAAAGACTAATTGTAGCACTTCAAGTCCTACTGAAACCAACAGGGACCTTCTATACAGCACAGGAAATCAGACTCAATATTTTATAATAACCTATAAGGGAAAAGAATCTGAAAAGTTAACATGTGTGTGTGTGTGTGTGTGTGCATGTTTGTGTCCTCAGTTGTGTCCGACTCTTTGTGACCCCATGAACTGTAGCCTGCCAGGCGCCTCTGTCCATGAAATTTTCCAAGCAAGAATATTGGAATGGGTTGCCATTTCCTTCTCCAAGGGATCTTCCAGACCCAGGAATCGAACTGGTGTCTCTTCCATCTCCTGCACTGGCAGGAAGATTCTTTTATCACTGTGGCACCTGAGAAGACCAGATATATATATACACATACCTATATACATATATACGTGTGTGTGTGTATGTATATATGTGAAATGAAAGTGTTAGTTGCTCAGTCGTGTCTGACTTTTTGTGACCCCATGGACTATAACCCGCCGGGCTCCTCTGTCCATGGGGATTCTGCAGGCAGGAACACTGGAGTGGGTATCCATTCCCTTCTCTAGGGGATCTTCCAGACCCAGGGATAGAACCTAGGTCTCCAGCATTGCAGAGATTCTTTACCTTCGGAGCCACCAGGGAATAGATATAGATATAGATACGTATTGCTGAATCATTTTGCTGTGTACCTGAAACTAACACTTTGTTACATCCACTATATTGCGATTGAAAAAAAGAGGCGGGGGGACTTCTCTGATGGTCCAGTGGCTAAGAGTCTGTGCTTCCAGTGCGGGGGCACAGGTTTGATCCTTGGTCAGGAAACTAAGAGAAGGGGATAATGGAGGACGAGATGGTTGAATGGCATCACCCACTCAATGGACATGAGTTTGAGCATGTTTGGGAGGTGGTAAAGGACAGAGAATCCAAGCTTGCTGCAGTCACAAAATCATGGGGCTGCAAAGAGACACAACTGAGCAACTAACAACAGGAAACTGGATCCTGAAGCCGCCACAGAGATAGAAGGTCGTGTCAGGCGAGGGTAGATGTCACGCGAGGGTTTGTTCCTCGGTCCCTGTCTCGTCACAACAAAGATTTGGGGTGACAGACATTGAAGCCCTCGGCGGGCCACAGCTCTCAGGTCTGGACAGACCGTGTTATAGCTCTTAAATAAATCAGTGTTGCAGCTCAGTGTTACAGCTCTATTTTATTTAGAAGATGGTAGCCGGAGAATTCATCCTCGAGGCGTGAGGGCGTGCAAGGCCGTGAAGAGGAGAACACCACAGTGCGTGGGAGTGAAAGGGAGAATCTATCTTCCAGGTGCAGGAGACAGAGAGAGTGAGCGCTTTGGCTCCTATTTTATATGTTTATTTCTGCCCCCTGGGATTGTCCTATGCAAATTGGGCTTAGACAGGAGTGCTGTTCCACCTGCAGTTCTCACTCAGGTCCTTGGACCTTCCTTATTCTATTTTCGCGGGCTTTTCCCTTCCTTATCTTCCTTATCGCCATTTTGGACTCCTGTTTCCTATTCTAACTACCTAACAGTCCAATGTGCCACGAGATCTGGCAGAGACAAATCAATTAAAAAAAAAAGTCTTACTATTCTGCCTGAGCCCACCCATTAGGAAACTTCCTCCTTGTCCTAAAGAGTTAATCCCCACTTCCCATCCTCCCCCACAAGGAAGCACTGGTTTAATTTTAAATTTAGCATTATCCATACATATATGATTTTCAATGTACATGGTATATAGTCTGAGAAATCTGGATTCCTTCAACCGATCAGTTACGCTTTCTTTTTTCCTCTTTCTCCATAGACCTGGCAGTGTTAGAGCTGTGCTGAGTGAGGTCACAGTCTAACTACAGTATTAACCCTGCAAATCTGTTCATTTTCATCCCAGCACCCTGAGGCAGGGTATAGAATGTGTCCAATTGAAAAACTATTACAGACGCTGCAGTGCTGTGATGGACTGAATTGTAGCAGAGACTGGGGTGTCTGTGTGTCTGCGTGTGTGTCTTTAGCCAAGAAATCATTTTCTAAAAGGAAGTCAGGTAGTATGTAGCTCTTAAAAGTGGAGGTTATATGATTGTACTACTTTTAAAGGAAAAAACGCATTTTCTGACAGCCAGATGTTAAAATGCTGTTGAGTACTTTCCAGCCTTCACTGCTTCACATTTCCTACTGATTGTGTCCTTGTTTTTTTGGTTCTTTTCCCCATCCGGTACCTCTTTCACCTTTCTCTCTGTGTTGCAGTCATCCCTTGTGTTTTTTAATATCTGTTTTGCATTGTTGAAAATATATAGGAACATGCAAAGCATAACACAGTGACTATCTACAAACCCACTTCCCCCAGTTTAAGAAATAAAGCCTGAACTCTTCCTATGACTATTCCTGGGCTCTGTTTAATTCAGCACGGAGAAAAGCCCCACAGAGATGGTGAACATTTTGTGTAAAAGCTCAGTCACCACCCCATTCACAGTAGATGCAGAGTTTCAGAAGGAACATGCATTCCCAGTCTTGCCTGGACATGTGGTTAATGCTAACTAGTCCAACAGTTGTGCCCCAGGTAACTCCTGAAGCTATTTTGGATCATAAAATATAGGATGTTTTGCAAATTTATATTTCTTCATGCAGGGCTTTATGCACAAAAACTAGATGACTTCCTGTTTGTAATCTCCATCAAAGGCATTTCTCAAAATCCCTTTATTATGCCTTATCACTGACTCTGCCAAACATTGTTTGCAAACAATCTCTGGCTGAGTTGTAAATCTACAAGCACCCTTGTGGCGATCGCCTGGCAGAATTCAGACAGAAATGCTGTTTGAGCTTTTTCCTAATCGTAGATTCTAAATATTTGACCCCCTTCTTTAAGTGCTAGAGACCTGACTTAACTTGTCTGTGGTTTGGGCTCCAGTTTGAAAGCAAGCGACCATGTTTGGATGGTGTTTGAAATATTTATACTGTATCCATGGAAAGGATGGCAGATTTTATTTTCTCAAGGGCACAGTCTCGTTAGCACGTTCTCATGCCATCCTATGATGTCCTCCTTCTGCTTCGTTTGTTTCCAGGATACCTTTGCCTGTGGGGCAGCACCTTGTACCCGGACATGTGCCTCAGCCCCACCTTGGAAAAGGATCTCTTCTACGAGCTCAGCATGCACAGGAGCGGCTGCCTAGTGGCTCCCAAGCACATTCCTAATCATTGGAGGGGACACGCTTTTCAAAGTGTCCCCAGCTCCATAGTCTTCTAGTGAGAGGAGTAGGAACCCAGTGGGTAGATGTGGGTTGTTTTTTTGTTTATTTCATCTGTTGATGAATTTCTGGTACCTGTTTACAAGGTTGCTTTGAGTGTGTGAACTGATGGTTAGACCAGTCATGCCCCCTTTTTCCTGATTTGGAAAATAGAAATTGAAGAGACCATTCTGCAGAACCCAAATGCTGAAGGTCTGTATTTATCCCCAGCCCATAGCAATAAGGTAGTTTTACAAGAGAAGGATAAAGCATATGTATTTTATCTGGATGGAGACTGTTTCAAGTATTGATTATTTTTTCATTTGTAATGAATAGTAGTTCTCCACAAGCCCATTAACCATTTGTTAAATGCAAGAATTCATTAGTAAAGTAAGCCATCACAGTGCGTGGTTCGATGTGAAATGAACATTAGTTCAGCTCCTTGATTCCGAGTATGGGAAGTTTTCCTTTTCTTTGTCACATATCTTGGGGTTTTTTTCATATGCATGACAGTGAAAGGGAGAGCTTGTTGATTTTCCAGATTTTATTAGTGAACATCAGCGCTAGTCACTGGCTTATTCTGTAGGAGGTATGCATTTCCTTTCTCTCCACTGAATAAAGCAAACGTCTAAATTTGCTTCTCTCTGTAGGACAGCCGGCCCAATATGTCAAGACCTCTGATCACTAGATCTCCTGCATCTCCACTGAACAATCAAGGCATTCCTACTCCAGCACAGCTCACAAAATCCAACGCGCCGGTCCACATCGACGTGGGCGGCCACATGTACACCAGCAGCCTGGCCACCCTCACCAAATACCCCGAGTCAAGGTAATCGAAAGTGCATGTGTTTGATGAACTAACTGTTCTTCCTTTGACCAGCTTTGCAGCGGGAGTAGGACCTGAAGGCATGGCGCAGCCCCGCCCCCCCCCCCCCCCCCCCCCCCCCCCCCCCCCCCCCGCGACAGGAACGTAAATCTCTGCTTCAGGGTTTGATCCAGAGCTTAGCCAAGTATGCGTGAGAGGATGGAGTTCTGCGACATTTCACTCCTCTGAGATCTTCACATTTCTTAGCCTAGTAAACAAAGGATGGCGATTTTTCCCCCCTGACCTTTCTTCTGTCCTCTTCTGCTAAAACACACTTTCTTATCAAGTCTTAAAATTTTATAAGGGATCAATTGGCCCACCAACTTGTGAACTAGAAAAAAAAAAACAACGAGAGACTCTTATCAGTAGGGCAGTATATTTAGAACAGCTGGCAAAAGTCCAGAAAGATAGTCTTGCTTGAAAAAAAATGAAAGGCAGTGGAACTGCAAGAGCTCAAGGCAGATAGATAAGCAAATATAAAAAGGATGTGAAGCGGGGAGGCTGTTCTACAGACAGGCTGTGTTCACCACTCTGAGGAGACCTCCCCTTCTAAGTCCCCGTCCACCCATTTCTAAAGGAGTTCCAAGGAAACAATTTACTTTGCACCCCTGGACCCCACTGCCCCCCTCCAGCCCATCTGGATCTGGGGGCCGTGGCAGAATCTACTAGGGAGTTTATCTTAGGCAGTTAGGCTGTTGAGTAGAGAAAGAGGCATGAGCTCACATGGGCTGATGTCAGGATAAAGAGTTTTCCGTACTTGTTTCTGCTCAAATGAGATGGAAGCAGAGCACTTGGGCTTCAGAAGAGCACTCACTGCATTTTTTGATCACCTCCTACAATGTGACAGGTAGCAGGGAACTTACAGCCTAAG
The DNA here is from genome assembly GCA_007570785.1 of Antilocapra americana. Taxonomy (NCBI): domain Eukaryota; kingdom Metazoa; phylum Chordata; class Mammalia; order Artiodactyla; family Antilocapridae; genus Antilocapra; species Antilocapra americana. The sequence continues at coordinate 28,037,809 of ML662445.1, forward strand.
TAGAGAGCGCTGATGAAGTCACTCTCGTAACTGCACGAAGACTGCTCTTTTGTTTTCTGTTAATCTCACTTCACTCTCTGCTATTTTATGAAGGAATATGCATGTGCGCCAAGTCGCTTCAGTTGTGTCTGACTCTTTGCGACCTTATGGACTGCAGCCCACCAGGCTCCTCTGTCCATGGGATTCTCCAGGCAAGAATACTGGAGTGAGTTGCCATGCCCTCCTCCAGGAGATCTTTCCAACCCAGGGATCGAACCTGTGTATCCTGTGTCTCCTGCACTGTAGGTGGATTACCACTGAGCCACCAGAGAAGCCCCAGTAGGATAATATATTGAGTCATAAATAATAATTGAGTTAAATAAAGTATATCAAAATGGATTTCACCTGTTCCTCTTTACTCTTAATGTGGCTATCAGAAAGCACAAAATTACACGTGTCTCTCTCTTCATTACTGTCGGACAGCACTGAACTATATACACAGAGATTCAAAAGCATATACATAATTAAACATCTCCCTCCCCAAACCTCCTGATATTTAACATATATCATAAATTGAATATCTCTTTCTCCAACTTAATTAGAGAAGATAGAGGGTTCATCGTTTTTTTTTCCTTGATCTTTTCTCTGTGCTTCCTTGTCACATACAGTGAGCCACAGTATCCTGGGAGCAACATCAAAAATAATTTGTGGTTCATTATTCCCAGGTTTGAATGTGGACACTCCCATTTAATAGTTATTTGGCCGTGGATAGGTTCAATTTCTAAGCGCCTATCTTCTGTCTTATGAAATAGATGCAAATATATATTCTTCCAAGGTTATTGGGAGGATTATATGTGATTACAGAAAGCATGCCGTGGCCCTGTGCCCAACACATAGTTTTGCCTTTATACTTAATCCTCTGCCAAACCCAGCAATTGTTTCTCTTCAAACTGCCTTCCAAATTCCAAATATATCCCATTCCTTCATTTCCTAGACCACAGAAACAGCCTCACTTCTGGATTCTTGCCTGGATTCTTACAGGCTCACAGGCCTCCTTGCCTGCATCTTCTGGTCCTTTATCTTTAATGTCCCCACCTGTTGCAGAACTGCTGAGCCATTCCAAGGAGATATTTTTAACCGTATGTCCAGGCTTTTTGAAACAAGCCTTACAAGTAACTTCTGTTTCTGTTGCTTACACTAAAGCAGGTGACGCTGGTCAGAAGACAGGAGTGTGCATGTTGAACTGGTCACTATATGTTGCTTTGCTTCCTATGGGATTTGGGGCAGAGGGGCTTGGAAAGCATTTAAATGGTCATTTCAAAGCAGCAGGCAGTTTAATGGGACTGATCCCAGGAGGTTCTAGTGGTAAAGAATCCAGCTGCCAATACAAGAGATATAAAAGACTCAGGCTCGATCCCTGGGTTGGGAAGATCCCCTGAAAGAGGAAATGGCAACCCACTCCAGTATTCCGGCCTGGGAAATCCCATGGACAGAGGAGCCTGGAGGGTTACAGTCCATGGGGTTGGAAAGAGTCATACAAGACTGAGCTTCTGAACACAAAATCACAACTTTTAGTAGCCAAAGATATAGGGAAGAAATAATTCTTCATGCTTTTTTCCATAGATAGCAGATGCTCCTTCCAAATCTGTATCACCAACGTTTGGGGGATACATCTTAGGATATTAGGTTGGCCATGGCCATGGAATGACAAATAATTCCAAACCAAGTTCTCTAGATTCTAGGGTGTCATGAACCCTTCTCAGCCTGTGGACCTTTCCCAGCCCCCTGGTTCCTCTCTTATCCATCTTTTCCTTGGTGTAGCCTAGAGGGGAAGGGGTTTTTCCTTGGTTTTCTTTTCAAGGATTTCAGGAGGAGACCTGTAGTGTTAAAATACAAAGCTGTTTGTAACAAGTGAGCTTAAAAGATATGATGTCTTTCTATAAATTCAAAGGTCCTGCAAGAGTCTTTACTTCATTCTGAAATATTGTAGGTGATTTTTTATTCTATTTCTATTTACTGTCTTCTGGACTAAAGACTACCTTTAGAACAGTGGTCCGCAACCTTTTTGGCATCAAGGACAGGTATCATGGAAAATAATTTTAACACAGACCAGGGTGGGGAGGTTTTGGGGGTGATTCAAACACATTACATTTATTCTACACTTTATTTCTATTATTAGTACATCTGTTCCACCTCAGGTCATCGGGCATTAGATTCCAGAGGTTGGAGACCCATGCTTTAGAACGTTGTCCCCAGAAAGTGGTAAATTGGACACAGATAAACATCAGAATCACCTGGGAAGCATTAAAAGACCATGCGAGACCCCAGACTGATGAAACAAGAATCTCTGCAATTTTCTTAAGAGATCCTGATTTTCACCATATGGCTCTATATGGTTCCTCCAAGTGAATATAGGTCTCATACTCAATGAATATTTTGATATTTTGTGCTATATCATAATGGCCATTCCACCATTGAAAATACATCTTCATCTTCATTTCTTTAATTAGCAAGGTTCCCTGGTTCTGCTGTGTGCACCAATGTGCCCTATTTTTTTTTTCTTTTTTTGCTTACAAACACTAAGTAAGGATTCAGTAAGCCAGTTGACTTTTACATTTTACGACAAGGTTAATTACTCACACTGTTATTCACTTTTATTATCAGGTGGTTTTTAGCTAACAGGACTGGACGTAAGGGTTCAAATTAACTGTGGTACTGCAAATATCCGTGAGGGTCTGTCTTTACCAGTGTTTCATGTAAGAGGCAAAACAGGTCTTTGGAGGTGTTTATGAGACAGAGGCTGATCCATACCACCTCAGTGATGGACACTGTTCCCTTTCAGGGGAACCTTGCATGTGTCGTTTCAGTTGTATCTGACTCTTCATGACCCCCTGGACCCACCAGGCTCCTCTGTCCATGGGATTCTCCAGGCAAGAATACTGGCATGGGTTGCCTATGCCTTCCTCCAGGGATCTTCCCACCCCAGGGATCGAACCTGAATCTCCTGCAATTCCTGCACTGCAGGTGGATTCTTTATTGTCTGAGCCACCTGGGAAGCCCTCATGGGAGCCTACAGGTCTCCAATTCTGGCTGCTTTTTGGAATTAGAATCACAGGAAAACCACCCAGTTCAGATCTGTAATAATTTTACATCAAATAAGTGAAACCAAAAATTAAAAAGAGTCAAGAAAAAATATTGTCAGCATGAAAATATTTTAAATAGATATACAAAGAAAGTAGAACACATTTAACAGTTTGTTAGCTTGATTTCTAAGTTGTAGATATCTAGTCATATGGGAGGTGGACCTCACTTGTACTCTTGCCTTGTGTCCTGCACAGTTTAAGAACAGACCTGATTATATCTAACTCAAAAATCCAAGGTCCCCACTAACATCATTGGTAACAAAAAATCTAGGTATCTAATTTGTCCTAAGTAATATTGGTAACAAATTACATGGCCTTTTTAAAACCTCCTAATGTTGACACTGAAATATCTACCTAGGCTCACATGTCTGTGATACTAAATAAATGTTCTAGGCAAGAATACTTGAGTGGGTTGCCATTTCCTTTCCCAGGGGATCTTCCTGGTCCAGGGATCAAACCCAGGTCTCCTGCATTGCAGGCAGATGACTTACCATCTGAGCTCCCAGGGAAGACCATGCTTTAAAACAGTGGTCCTCAATCTTTTTGTCACCAAGGACCAATTTTATGGAAGACAATTTTTCCATGAACCGGGCTGGAGATGGGGGACGATGGTTTCAGGATGATTCATACCCATTACATTTATTGTGCACTTTATTTCTATTATTACATCAGCTCCATGTCAGATCATCAGGCATTAGATCCTGAAGGCTGGAGATCCCTGCTTTAAAAGGAACCCTAAATCTGAGTTCAGAGTTAGGTCTATTTCAGCCTTAATGGTCACTTTGAACAAAAATAATATTAACAGCAGTTGTTATATTGATGGCTATCCCGATGTGGACGTCTTAAAACCAGGAAGTGGGCTGATACAACTGATTAACCAAACCTATCGTGTGGCAGTGAGGCAAGGCCTTGCTAAAAGAGCTGCTAACCTGGTAGTGAAAGACAAGATCTCCTGTTACAATCCTCTGAGCCATCCTATCTGTGTGCTTCACAGAGCTTTTGTATCTTTTAAACCAAGTATATGAGTTAACTCCCACATAAGGAGATTATGCTGAGTTGGTCTCTTCTAAATAGCGGCAGAGTTACTAAGCACACTGGCATATGTAGCTAATTGCAAAACCCAAGAGGCTCAGCTTTCAGCCTTGCGGTCGACACCCATGGCCACCCAAGGGGTGTACGTATCTGGTGCTTTAGGATGGCAGTGCCAGGCGTGTGTGTTTTGCCAGCAGAAAGCTGGCTCCGGCAGGCTTCACCCCCAATGTGCTGGCCATTCCCGGGCACTTCACTTGGAGCTGCACTGAAGGGAGGGCTTCCCGGTGACTTGAGTTCGATCCCTGGGTCAGGAAGATCCCCTGGAGAGGGAAGTGGCTGCCCACTCTAGTATTCTTGCCTGGAGAATCCCATGGACAGAGGAGCCTGGCGGGCTACCGTCGGAGTGGCAAAGAGTCGGACACGACCCAGAGACCAAAACAACAGCAGCAGCACTAAAGGGAAAGTCAGGTACGTGCAGCGTTAAGAGCTTGGTCCGCAGTTTCAGGACAACTGAATTCTCTTGTGTGGATTTCCGAGTAACTTCTGTGGGCCAGCCTCGGGAGTCTTCTGTAACCCTGTATCAGGATTACAGAATCCTGTGCTCTGACTGTGATGTCAGCAGTTCCAGTTCACACTGCGGTCCCTAGACATACACGGTGGGTCCCCAGCTGTCATCTCACAGGCTCACACTTTAGGATCTCTACCAAAATGCCCCCAAATTAATGGACCCTGTTTTGCAAACTGTTCCCTAAACATTCATATGGAATTACTGCATGGCACTGAATATAACTCAGATGGAAAAGAATCTGCCTGCAACGTGGGAGACTCAGATTCGATCCCTGGGTGGGGAAGACCCCCTGGAGAAGGGAAAAGCTACCCACTCCAGTATTCTGGCCTGGAGAATTCCATGGACTGTATGTACAGTCCATGGGGTCGCAAAGAGTCCGACACGACTGAATGACTCTCACTTCACTTCACTTCAGATGGAAAGAGACAGCTGCTGGGGAAATGCCTGTGGACTTTCATACAGTGAGGACAGTTTAATGGTGAGCAGTTCTGATTGGCAAGATTGGTTGATCTTTACAAAAAACTAAAAGAAGGGACTTCCCCGGTGGTCCAGAAGTTGAGAATCCTCCTTGGAATGCAGCAGACTTGGGTCTGATCCCTGGTCGGGGAACTAGAATCCTGCCTGCCGTGGAGAAAATAAACTCTCATATACATAGGCAACTGCTGAGCCCACGTGCAGCAACTAAGACCTGATACAGCCAAAAAATAAATGAATATACTTAAAAAAGAAAGAAAAGGAAATTAGTTTATGGGGTGACTCAAAAGGAGGAAAAGCACCTGGACAATGAACAATGGAAAGTCTCTCCAGGATAATAAGGGAAATTTTTCCTCTTCTCTGTTTCTTCTTTTCATCTTATAATATTGCTTTTCCAAAACTGTTCCTCAGTTATATAGGCAAAGAGTACATAAAACCAGCTTCAAAAGACTGTTTTTTGTTTGTTTTTCAAAAACGATGAAGCTGGATTTTCTGTTTAGGGCTGAAAAGCCAGCCAGCTTCAGTAACTTAGGCTAGCAGATTCAGCCAAGTTGCTTTGCACACTGAGAGCAACATAGGCTTGAGTTTTAAAGTAATCTGGCTCATCATTATTCGAAGAAAAGTGCAGCCAAATTACAGGCACTGGCCTGTAGTTTTTCCCTATCATATTCCACAGATTTATTCTGTATTCTCTGTCAACTGTGGCATACACTAGCCAACAAAAGTCCTTGCTTTCTTGTCGTTTAAAGGGAGTGGGGTGGAAGAAAACAGTGAACAAGTATATAATCGAATAATATTTGAGGCAGTAGTAAATGAAGTAGGAAGAAAAACAATACAGGGTAAATGGTCTTGGGATGTAGTTTGCTTCCTATGCTAAGTCTGCAGATAACTTTATTCTGTGGTCTCTTTCTTCAGGATGCATCTTTACTTGTTCATCTACATTTTTCAAGACAAAATCTAGGTTATATTTCAGGGTTGATGAAGAAGCAGATTGTTTTGACTTTGGTATCACAGATCACCCTTGATCTGTGAACAATAGCCTGTCCTTTTTTTTGTTTAAGTAATTAATTTTATTCTTTATTTAATCATTTGTTTGGCTGCACTAAGTCTTCATTGCTGCACACAGGCTTTCTCTAGCTGCAGCGAGCAGGGGTTCCACTCTAGTTGTGGTGCCCAGGCATCTCATTGTGGTGTTTTCTCTTGCTGTGAAGCACCAGCTCCAGGGCTCCAGGACTTCAGTGGCACTCGGGCTTAACTGCCCTGTGGCATGTGGAATCTCCCCGGACCAGGGATCGAAGCTCTGTCCCCTGCCTTAGCAGGCAGATTCTTTACCACTGGACCACCGGGGAAGTCCCAGTAGCCTGTTCTGTGTTCTTCAATTCACCTCCTATTATCTAATGTGTGGCAGATACACACGTTCACCCTTCATCTCGGTGGGGGAAGTGCAGGGTCATGTTTATTGTCTGGGCCATGGGTACAGAACAGCTCCAGCCCCGTCCATCAGGTCCAGATTACCTCGCTAGTTATATTAACCATAATGCTGTTTCTGGTACATTTTCTATATTTTTGCATCTGGTGGTGACTGAAGTTTTATTTGGTGTTAACCGAAGTAGAGAGTTAACAGATGTTCAAATAAACGTGGGCAGAAGGCCCTTGGAGGCAAATAATAACAAGGCTGGGATCCCTTAGCCCGATCCTTAGACACAGAAGAAGGGGCAAGCCGCCTTGTCCCCGCAGATGGAGCTGGAGCCTTTGAGGGCAGAGCAGTGACGGTGGGCGGAGAGTAACACCAGGCGTTTAGAGTGAAACAATTCAGGACAGGACTGTAAGTCCCATCTCAATTTTTATTAACTTCTCACTTGCCAAGAAGCCTCAACTTAGATAGAAACCTCCTCAGAAAGCTCCTTCTAAGTTAGTTCTCACCCTTGAATCCTTGGTACCTAGTATCAGGCCAGCCACAGTGGACATTCAAGAGTTTGCTTAATATGTGAATTAATTATTGGGTAAACTACTGTACCCAGGGGCCAGAGCTTCAAAACAATGAAGGTCGAATAATCAAGTGAAGCTTTTCAAAACAGAAAATTACATTTAAAGCTGGCCTGAGTTCATTACCTCCACCATTCCGTGTGCTGCCATAACATTATAGGAGGGCCTGTTATTGACCTCATTTAACAGATAAGAACACACAGCTCCACACGGCTCAGCAGTGTTCACCCTTATTCAGCAAATGGGGGAAGGACCAGGATTCCAGCTCCCTCTGGCTCCAGAACCTTGGTTTTTTATTCTTTTAAAGTCATGTGCTGAAGAATTGATGATTTTGAATTGAAATGCAGGAGAGGACTCTTGAGAGTTCAAACCAATCCTAAGGGAAATCTACCCTGAATGTTCATTGGTAGGACTGATGCTGAAGTTCCAATACTTTGGCCACCTGATGTGAAGAGCTGACTCGCTGGAAAAGACCCAAGACGCAGGCTGAAAAGACCTGGCATGCTGTATGTAGTTCATGGGGTCACAAAGAGTTGGACACGACTTAGCGACTGAATGACAGTAACAACACAACAGAGCCATGCTTCTCAACCTTAGTGGCATTTTAGAATCAACTGGCACTTGAGAAAGAAAACCTTGCCTTGCCCACAAAGATTCTGATTGCAGTGGCCTTGAGCAGAGCCTGGGATTTCAGATGTTTCCCACCTTCAGCCACACAGTCCATCTTTCAACCTTCTGGAACTGTGTTCTGAAGATGGACTTTGGCCAAGGGAGCAGGTCATCTACAATATCTCGAGCTCCTTTATTCTCAAGTGGCCTTCACCTAATGCTGAGTCAGCCCTGGGGCATGTGGGACCCTTGAATGCTGGAGCTCCTATGGGGTCTCCTGCCGTAAGCATGTGGCCCAGGGTTGTCCAAATACCATGACATCCATTTCTGTGTGTCATGACTTGAAAAAGTCTGAAAAGCACCACCTTAGATGGGATAGTGGGATAAATGAGTCTTGTTCTTCTTTGCTGCTGGGTTTCAGGATGCTCTTTTTTCCGTACCCCGTGTCCAGCATATACACCCTTCCCACAGTAAGGGACAAAGTTGGCCTTGGACCAGTGGCCTTGCCACCTGCTGATGGCACCTGGCTTCACCTGTGAAGAGAAATTCATTAGCAAAACTTTCAGGGACCAGCTTTGGCCCCAGCATGCTGTGTCCAGGGGAAGGAATGGTCTAGGGGATGCCAGGACAGGTAAGGCTGCTCATCAGGTTAGGGGGGTCTCTAAGCCCACTGATGCATTATTCACCAGTTCCCTGCTGTGCTCCTCCTTTCCTGTTGCTGATAAAGCAGTGAACCCAAGTGCAAGATGCTCTAGCCTATCTCACATTCACACCCCTGTGCAAAATACATGTGCATGCACCCATCAGAAACATCATTTTAAAGATTTTTAAGATGTATTTATAAAACATGCCCCCTAAGCTTACGCTTCGGGTTTTAAGCCAAATAATAGGTCTACCAGTAGTCTTCAGTGACTTGCACTGTGCCTGGCAATGATGGGTAAATATTTGTTGAATGAGTTTTGCTTTGTTGAGTGGCATGAGTTTTGCTCTGACCTGGAGCAGCTTAACCACCTCAGGGCTGCTTCAGTTCAACCACATTTTCAATCATCAGATGCTAAGGTGAGGTCAGATCTTAGTGGCAGGCCTAGTCCAATCTGGGCAGCAAAGATTAACATCCCATTCTCTTGAAAGCAGAGCCTAGAAAGGGATTTCTAATCTAATTACCCTGAATTGAAAAAGTAAAGAGAAGGAGAAGGGAACCCATCAGTCTGATCATAACCCAGATATCCATGAACCAGATGAACAGAAGGGTGACACTTACCTTCAGAATGTTTTCCTCCCACTGATAACTTCCTCCCTAAACCTCTCAAATCAGGGTCATCTCCAGATGCTTGAAAAAAAAATGGTGCAGGTTCCTCAGCTCCACCCATCTGTATCCCAGGATGTGAGGGAAATGAGCAGTTTTCATTGACATCCAGGTGATTCACCTACATCTCAGAGTTTGGGCCCCAGATCTGCAGAGAAGGACTGTAAAACATGAACGCATCCACCTGCAGCCTGGTGGAAATGGCGGTGGCATGGCCAGGGACACATTGTTAGCGCGAGGCTTTCTTGATTCTCAGCACTTGGGACTATCATATGGACTGTGCTCATTTTGATCCGTCTCAGTGAATAGTGTCATTAACCAACACCAACGTCGTTTTTGCTCTGTGTTTATAATCATATTTTCAAATTTCCTGAAGAAAGTACTTTTAAAATAAACTATATATTCTATTTACTTACTTGAAAAAGTTAATTTGTAGGTATTTCACAGAAGATTCCAGTCATCTCGTCCAAGGTTAACATGTGAAAAATATGCTCCGCTTTACTGTGTTCTTGAGAACAATTGCATTAAAAGGGCTTTAAATTACCAACGTTATTTTACACAACCCAGCTCACAAGTCTCCCACGACTTTGGTTCCCCAAACCCTGTAGTTTCTGTTGGTGACATAATTCTGATTCTGCTTAAGTGCTTTGTTTGAGAGCTTTTTTCATGGCAAAGGAGAACCAACATTAATTTTAGGTGAATTTCCAAAAGACAGACTACATTTTGGCTCCATAGGGAGTTTTGTGAGTAGAATATTACACCCCACAGCTTGTGTCTACCGTATCAGTCTTGATTGCATCTTCCCAAATTGCTGTGGTCTACAGAGAGTTGAAACCTCTCTATCTCCCTGTATCAGAACACAGCAAGGTGTGTATGCCGTGTGTATTCTTGGCTGGAGTAAACAATGTATAAGTCATTCTAAAGTTGAAGGATCATTTTTTTTATGAAGCCAGTGCAGAAACTAAACTTTTCCCTCCTTCCAAAGAGAAGCGTTTATTCAAAACAAAAACACCTGGTATTGCAATTTGCATGTAAACTCTGAGGACTTAAAAATAAAAAAAAAAAAATTGAAAGTCACACTAAAGGCTCCCTTATGGGTCCACTGGATACCCACATGCCATCAGCCGAAGCCTGAGCTGTGGTGCTAGATGTGTCCGTTTCCGTGTCTGGCAGTTCTTTCTATTATTGGTATATAAATAACCGATATTAAAGTTCCATTTCTCTTTATTAGACATGCAGGATTCATTGTCTCAAATCGATGAATTACCAATATTCTGCTTCCAAATGGTAACTCTCGAGGTGCCTGGAGATAGAAAATTGTGACAGTCTGTCTCCAAAGCAGCAAGCTGAAGTGGGTACATAAGGCTTGACGTGTGGCTTCTGAATGTGCCCAGGGTGGTCCTGGTGGGAGGATGAAGGATGTGCGAGGTGACGGGGCATGCGAAGTCAGCTATGCTCTTACAGGCATACGCTTTCCATGTAGCCTTTTTCCCAGGGCAGACACCCAGAAGCTCCAACTGGGCAGCAATTCCATTTGCCAAAAAAAAATTTAAAAAAACATTTAGTCCCACAGATGTTAACAGGTTTTTGCTGGGCCGTCTGAATCTAATCAAGATACAGCGTCAGTAGAAATGACACCATTACTTGGATAACGTTCTCCTGCTACCACATCAACGCCGTGTGTCAGTTTGCTTAGTAATGACCTCACTGTTTATCTTTTTCGGTGGTAATGATTATTTTGACTCCTGTGCAACTTCTCTTATTGTGTTCCCCATATTCAGAAGATAAATGACCACTGTGCACATCAGCTAAGTGCCACTTTCAAACAGTGGCCTGCCTCGCCCGGCTCAGAGGACTTCGTAACCAAACCTGTTTCGATGATTTGAACAAACCTGCTTCTGAACCCCCACCTGGCCTTGTGAGGGCTTGGCTAGGCCCCGGCCACCCCTCTGAAAATTGACTTTAAAAAAACACAGCTTAGAAGGCCCTGAGGGCTTCAGACCTTACCTCAGAAATGAAACTCTTCCAGTCTCGAAGCAGTAGAAAACAGCCAATGTTAAAGAAAAAAAGATTTTTTTTTTCTATTCACTGTGAAATAATACTTATTCATTTAGCCTAGTGACAATAAAGGATTTCAAAGGCAAATACAGACTAAGGTAAAGAAATTTTATAATCTGTTATAAAAAGCAGATCACTAATACAACAGTGTAAATCAACTATACTTCAATAAAAAGGGGGAAAAGTCAGATCAGTAGTCCAAGAAAAGTTTGTCCCCTTGACAGAGAGAAAACCAAATTCTAACTTTGTACCACCTTACATATTAAAATGAGTTCCGATCTTAACCAGTTCCGACCTCATATAAAGCTCTTTTATCAAGGGGTTTTTTTCCCATAAAACTTCTACAGATTCTCTTTATCTTTAGATTTCTTCTTTTTCTCATGTTCTCTTTTTTTAACCTCCTGGGGAAAAAAACAAAAGAAAGGAAGGATATACATTTAAGTATATCTTGCTAACCCATAATCTTAGGGACCCTGAGGAAGGTACTTCATCACAACATAATCATTTTGATGATACATTGCAAAAGGAATAAGGTGGCACGAAGGATGGAATTCCAAGAAGACTGCTAGACACATTAAGTGAAAGTGTTAGTTGCTCAGTCATATCTGACTCTTTGAGACCCCATGAACGGTAGCCCGCCAGCCTCCTCTGTCCATGGACTTTCCCAGGCAAGGATACTGGAATGGATAGCCATTTCCTTCTCCAGGGGATCTTCCCAACTCAGGGATGGAACCCAGGTCTCCTGCATTACAGGCTGATTCTTTACTAGTCTAATCCATGTTGAAATGGACCAGCATAAGGTTATAACAGCCTAGTGCGATTGAAGTTCTGGTCTCCACTCTGGCAGACCATCTATGATGATTACAAAAACCCAGCAGTCACAATACAGTTTGTGTTTCCAAGTACACATCCTGCCGGGCTCTTAAAGAACATGTTTGTGGTACTCCATGTAGATGTTTAAAACTTTGAGAAAGTCCTTATTTGTAAAAAGAAGCTTTGGTTTAAGTGCACTTTCCCTCAGGACTCAAAAGTAAGAAGTTATGGGAGCAACAGATATGGGAAACAGTGGTTTCAAGTGATTTCTGCAGTCTGTCCCATTTATGTGATCCCAGTAAGGAAGAGGAAACATGAGAAAATCTTGTCATTAGCAGGGAGACTTTTTTTCTTTAAATGTGTTGTAGGTCAGGGCTTGGTTCAGGCTTTTGTTGGAAGGGACGAGGAGAGACATCGGTAGATACTCCTACTGCCCAGCGAGTCTATGGCCCGGCTTGGTGCCTTCGGGTAAATTCTTAAACCGTGATAAACCAAGCCTGAGTCCCAGAAGGGCGTGGACGGTTGCACAAGACACACACGCCTATGACAACGCATTGTTGACCCTGGTGCAGCCAAAGGCAGGTGCTGTCAGTAAGCACCCTCCTTATTTCTCAACCCCCCACACCCGAGAATGTGGTCTTTGAATCATGAGCTGATAAAAACTTCGTATTTTTCACATGTCACTTTTGATTGGGTGACTGTGTAAATAATCTTGCGACATAAATTCAAAATCTTCAGCCTCTCAGAGTACAAAGCTAACCAGGCACAGCCTCCTTCATGATTTGAAGAGATAATTGAACGGTGTTTTCAACAAAAGGGTGGTATGGATATTTTATATATTCTTTAAAACGTTTATATGCTTTTGAAGCTTGTAAATATGACTCTTGTCTGATTAGCAGCTTTCTTTCCTTCTTAGCTTCTGAGGTGGTGTAACTCACAGTCCTGGGGCTAAATCTCCTCCCTTTTGTCTCTGTGATCTCAAAGCCTAGTTTGTGAAAGTGTTTTTAAGCCTCCTCCTAGTCACTCTGAAGTCATACAGTGACAGAATAATTCATTTTCATTCATCTAACCACCTTTCAATCCTCCTGAGTTTTTGAATGATACTCTGTTATAAGACCTTTGAACAGTGTCAGTAATGGCTCTGAGTGTGTGTGTGTGTAGGAGCAGGAAAGAGATACAAAGGAGTCAGTATAGAGTCACTTACTTTCTTCCATACATCTTTTAAGTTTTCACAAAGCATTTACATAGTCTTTAGGTAAATTGTATTTTTCTTCTTTCTTTTTTGTTTTATCAAGCACTGTGTGAGACCTCTGGTTTTTCACATTTAGGTACTATGCAAAATATGTAAATGCTTTGTTGTAAACTGCTGTTTTGCTGGCCCCCATTACAAGTAGGAAAACACTGTTAAATTGAAAAAAGAAACAGCTGGCTTCGCCATAGCCCTCTCATAGTGTCATATAATTAATAGGATGCTTTTATTTGAAAGGACTGCTGTGATGTACTGTGAGCCAGTTCCAACAGGCTGGGGTAGTAGGATGGCAGAGGAAATGGGAAGAGGCTCCAGTCCACATCCTGTTGTTGCTGATAGTCTCCAAGTATGATGGAGAGAGTTGGGGGCCATTGGGGGACCACAGTCACAGAGGGCTGGGCTGAGTCCCTTCCCCGTATGAGGTAGATTGATGACACAGATGGAGGAGTTGGGAATGTTTCATCACAGAGGGAGGCACTCCTTCAATAGTTGGGGTTGCCGATAGTCAGAATCCTGGAAATAAGATCACTCAAAAATAGGTTAGGAATTTCCATGCTGATCCAGTGGTTAAGACTCCATGCTTCCACTGCACAGTGTACGGGTGGGATTCCTGGCCGGGGAACTGAGATCCTGAATGCTGGATGGCACAGCCAAAAATAATAATTATCATTTAAAAATAAATGTGAAAAAAGTAGGTTAAGTTCAGCAGGAACATATGCAAGGGTTTGCTTATGTGACGAGAAACCAGAAACAAGAAAACTGGAGTGGAGCAAGATGCAGACGGGTTGGCAGGAGGTGCCGGAGCTGGAGTTCTGGGACAGACGGACACTGAGAGCTGGGGACAGCGACACGGGCGGGCTGGCCCTCACTCTTCCAGGATGGGAGGCTGTACAGTTGAGCCACCCTCAGCTGGCGATCTGGGGGACTCCACGCCTCAGCATCTCCACCACTCACATCACAATATCACCTGTACATACTCTGGAGTTGTGGTGAGGATTAACTCAGCTAATCCACAGAGTTTTTAGCAGCGTTCCTAACATAAACTTGGGCTTCCCTGGTGGCTCAGATGGTAAAGAATCTGCCTGCAGTGCAGGAGGCCCAGATTTGCTCTCTGGGTCGGGAAGATCCCCTAGAGAAGGGAATGACAACCCACTCCAGTATTCTTGCCTGGAGAACTCCATGGACAGAGGAGCCTGGTGGGCTAAGGTCCAGTCCACAGGGCTGCAAAGAGTCGGACACGACTGAGCGACTAACACCGTCACACTTCACAGAAACTCAAATAATGTTAGCTATTATAACATTTTTTTCTCTGAATAGTAATTATATTGTAAACTGGAAAACATATTCTAGAGTCTTAAATCAAGAGAAAACAGGAGTATGTCACACATACCTCCAAGTATAGAACAGCCGGTGGGGAGGAGGATGGGGGTGGGCTGGGGAGAGACCTCTGCACACGTGCAGGCTTGCCTGCTCCCAGAGAAAGCAAGAGGAAGGCGAAGCAGAAACCGCTGGAGCCAAAAATACCAAAGTGGGCTCCCATGAGACACAGTGATGCTCTAATCCAGGCCTGGTCTTAAAAAGTAGTGGTAAACCCCGGAAACCATTTGAAAACAGACACTTGTTCAAACCAAAGAGCAGGTGATCTACAACACTGTCTTCCAAATCAAAGACACTCAACAGGATCATCTCTGCAGTCAGATTATGTTTTGGCATTGCACATCTTCTCCAAGGTATGAAAATCTGTCAGCACTGACTGAGCCCAGGCTTGACCAAGAAGCAGAACAATCACTGGGCAGTAAAAGAGCCACCCCGAGTGAGGCTCTGCGGTCCTGCTGCCTCCACACTGGCTAACTGACTGCACTGTCCTCACTGGGAAGATGCAGGTGATGGCATCTACCTTGCAGAGCTGCTGTCAAGACCCAGCGCCCTGCAGGTAGCAGACACTCAGTAAGTGTAGCTCATGTCAGACATCCATTTCTTCCTCATAAGAATTCTTTGGATGGGCTGTTATCCCCTTCCTCAGATGAAGAAACTCAAACCAATTTGGCCTCGAAGATGGTAAAGCCAGGATTCCAGCAGGTGTGTTGAGTCAGAGCGGAACTTCCAGGGGCTCCTGAGAGATGACCGAAAGCACGGCGCCCGAGCTCTTGGGTCCTCACTTGCCCCGCTCAGGCCGACGCTTTGAGAGAGGCGCTCCTCATTCATTGAATCCACACCTCACCCGTCATGCTGTTTGTCGGCTGAAAACCCTCCTCAAGCCCTTGTGCCCTTCTCCTTATGCCTGGCGGTCGTGAAGACCCAGTGCAAGCATTGCTTCCTACAGGAAGCCTTCCCTGGCTGCCCCAGGCTGGCTAGTCCCTGTTCTCTGTCCTTCCATAGCACCCAGCTGGCCCGAATCATGCTCATCTCAGTAGGCCCTCGGACTTTCCTGGTGGTCCAGGGGTAAGCATTCACCTCCCAGTGGAAGGGGTGTGGGTTCAATCCCTGGTCTCAGAGCTAAGATCCTCCAAAAAATCAAAACACAAAACAGAAGCAGTCTTATCAAATTCAATAAAGACTTTAAAAGGGTTCCACATCCAAAAAAAAAAATCAAATCTTTTTAAAAAATAAATTAAAAAATAAGAGGGCCGGCAGAATACCCAGGAACATGACAAGCATTCAGTAAATGTAGGAAGAGAAAGCCTACCTTGGTAAATTCCAGTGGTGTTTTTTCAAAACAATCAAGTTAATTATAATACATTTTTATAGTAAGCAATTAAAATAACTCTCTCATTTAAAAACTTCTGCCTACGCGTCATGGGAAGGACTAGCCTCCCCTCCCCCCTAGTGGCCCTGGGCCCCCCCTGAAGCCATCATATTGCTGTCAGCTAGCAATTCTCCAAAACACTGAGTGCCAGAATTGCTGGCACGCTCATACATTTTTTTATATTTTAAACTTGCCTTTCTTTTCTCCCCTGCTTTCTTCAGCTCTGTGAATCATTTAAGAAAATGATGCTGCCACAGGGAACAGGTACTGGAAAACATTACTTCCTCAAAAGTAGATATAATTTGTTTTGTTTGCTTTTCCTTAAAAGGTATTTTCTCTCTTAAATTACTTCTGTCCATTTCTATAACAAGCTCTGAATTCATTTTCATCTGTTTTCCTGAAATATCGATGAAACTTTCCAAGTGTGGAAACTCGACAGAACTATTTCTCAAATTTTGTAAACAATTATATGCACATTAAATGCTGTTCAATAAGTAAGGATTCTCTAACAGTGAGTTGACTGGTGTTTTTCATTTGGGGAGATTTTTTTTTTACATTATACTAATACCCAGCATAGCATCGCCTTTCCCCTTTTTAAGAAAAACTTTTTGTTATGGATACTGTTCTTTTTTTTGGCCATATGACTTGTGGGACTTTAGTTCCCCAACCAAGGATTGAACCGAGGCCCTTGGCAGTGAGACAGCAGAGTCCACTGGGTCGCTGGGAAATTCCCGTTATGGACGTTTAAACATACATGCAAAGCAACTATATGTAATAAACGCTAATTTAAAAATATGCAAAAATCAAATATGGAATGAAGACCCCTGCATTTCAAAAAGCTTCCAGTATCAGCCCAGCCTTTCTCTTCCCTTCCACCTGTTCTGTTTGTCTCCTCTCCCATCCCAGCAGAAAGGAGGGAAGGGGACCCTTTGGTTGCAGTGCTGATTTTTCTTTTAAAAAAAAAAAATTGTAAATTTTATTTGGCTCCACAGGGCCTTATGTTTTTGCACGCAGGAGCTTCAATGTTTTTTGTGGAATGGGAACTCTTAGTTGCTACATGTGGGATCTAGTTCCCTGACCAGGAGTTGAACCGGGGCTCTCTGCACTGGGAGCTCAGAGACTTAGCCACGGGACCACCAGGGAAGTCCCAGTGCTGATTTTTCTCTCTGCTTTTTTTCCCTTCCCTGCTGTTCCAAGTCTAGGTTCCACTGCAGGGACAGCTTCCTATACACCTCTTGTTCTTGTACGCACACTACAAACACAGACACTCACTCCCACCCACACACTTACATATCTGCACAAACACACACCTTCCCTCAGCCCTCTACCTCATTTGCTGTCTCCCTTAGGTATCAAATATTAGAGGACAGAAGCTTGGTTGAACCAGGTCTCCCGCATTGCAGGCAGATTCTTTATCAGCTGAGCCACAAGGGAAGCCCAGGAATACTGGAGTGGGTAGCCTATCCCTTCTCCAGCGGATCTTCCTGACCCAGGAATCGAAACAGGGTCTCCTGCATTGCAGGTGGATTCCTTACCAAATGAGCTATCAGGGAACATGGGTAAGAGGGCTTGAAAATATATGAAGCCACAGTGCTTCTGAAAACAAAATGATTCAATAGAAAAAGGCTGTAAATCAGATTTTTTTTTTTTAAATCAGATTTTTAAAAAAAGTAATATCCTACTGATTGGTGAACTCGTCACAGATTGTTTTTCTATTTTGCTGCTGCTTCATCCCCTGTGTTTTCCTAGTGTTTAATAATGAGTAGGTATTGCTTTTAAAATTTAAAAATATCCACCAAAAGTAATGCTTAAGAGGTCACTTGGATATTGCCTCTGAAACAGTTCACCAGCAAAATAAATCTGGACCAAAACTAAAGGAAACCTTTTCCTAAAGTTCAAACCATATATTCCATGGCTTGGAAGCCCAGAGGTGGAGAAGAAAAGGCTTTTCCTGGCAAAGGAGAGCTGAGTGGGTGAAAGGTTCCACAATCCGTGTCCTGCCTTTTCTCACCATCTTTATCCCTTGGTGTGTCTTTGGCACTTAGCTCTCAACCCCACCCCTGGGCAGGGTCTTCTCCACCCTCCCTGAGCAAGTTAATCCTAGCTTGGGCGCTGCCCACAGGCCTTGTCCTACCGCCTCCCTCCCTTGTAATTACCATGTGTGCCCTAGCTCCTCGGAAGAATTGAAAGGATTAACCTGCTTGCCTCTGGTAAAGTAGGGCCAGGTGCTCTATTGCCTGCCATGGTGCTTGTGTGGCATGGGGCTCACCAGGCCCAAGGCTCAGAAGAGGTGGAAGCATCTCCAAGCTAGATTTCCTTAGCTATAAAGTGACCATTCCCACGGCGGGGGCGGGGGGGGGGGGCGGTGGTGGTGGCAGAATTAAATGTAGGGGCACCACACGTAACGGGACACAAGAACTCAAGGTAAATGGAGTTGAAATATGCCATTTCAGGTATATGCCTCAACCCAGAAGACGTTTCGTTGTCCTAAGAATCTTGACTTTCCCATCTATTCTTACGCCCCCATTATGTCATAGTTGTACCAACAGTTTGAAAGTACCCTCCAAAGTCTTGGGGCATTTTGGTTCGGTTTGGTTTGGTTTGGTTCAGTTTCCCTGAGCTTCAACTTTTTCTCAGCTGTTAAGTAAATGATAGCTTCCCCACAAAGCTGGTAATAATCAAGCTTTCTTGAGATAACATGCAACACTAGCAAAGTCTTATTGAACTAAATAAAAACTGTGCATTTCCCAAGGGATGTTGTTCATTTGTTGTCTTCTTGCTTGTTTTAGGGTTTGTTTGTTTTTTTAATTAGAAATGAAAAGGAGGTATATTTAGTGGTCAAGGACACAGGCTTTAGAATGAGACCTAGGTTGGAGCCTGAGCCAAGCCCATTCTGGGCTCAGTGTTCTCATCTGTGAAATGGGAATAATATGGTCAGCTCATAGGATCATTGTAAGAATGAAACGAGAAAAAGCCCATAAAGCAGGCAGCTCCTTCTTTGGTACATAATGATATTCAATCAGTAGTAACTAGCATTAGAGCAGGTGTCCTCATAGGCTTGAATGTGACCATCCTCTGCCCATTCCTCCCCCCCACCCCAGGGGCAGCATGATGGGTTTACTGCCAATTCTGTGTGTAGCCAAATGTGCATCCTTGAGTCATTTCTCCATTTGTAAAATGGGAGGTTGATATAGGTCATGCTGGTGATCCTTTACCTCTAAAAATGTGGTTGGCTATTTAAGAAAACATGCTGTGACAGTTCAGGGTGACAGAATGACTAACTTGAGATTATTTCAAATTGACGACATTGACTTGCTCCTCTTTAGTCTCTCTGCTCATCTGCCTTTGCACTGGTTCCCAACTCAGCAGTTCATTAAACTTCCTCAGGGAGCTTTTTAAGAGATGCAGATGCTTGGGGTCTGCAATAATTACATCAGAATATCTGGCACTGGGCATCTGTATTTTTTAAAAGGTCCCTAGGTGATTCCACTCTGCAACCAGGGTTAAGAAGCACTGCTCTATACAAATGACATAGTCAAAAACAAGGGAAAGGAGACAGAACTTGGATAAACTGCAAGCTGCCTCTGTGAGGAGATGTGATCTCAGAGATAGTGTTTTGATTTTCTCACTTCTAAATTTGCTTTTTCCTAAACATTGCTGAGAGCATAGCCTGACATCAGTCCCCATCGCCCTCCAAACCAAACCCAAACTCCTTGACCTGCTTACACAGCTCTTCGTGGTCTGACTTCTGCTGCTCGTCTCCTTTTTCAGTTGCCCTGTCTCTATGCCCTAGTGGAGAGTAATCACATGGCAGGTTTTTTTTTTTCCAGCTTCAAGCCTTTGTCTTCCCTACACCTGTCTTCTTATCTAACCCTAGCTCCCACCTCTGTACCAGCTTTTGTTTATCATTCAGGCTCTCCTGTGAACTTTTTCTTCCCTGAGTACTCCCACAGCCCACTCTGCATACCCACTGCACACTCAATCATGCCACTTGATCTGCATTCCCAGTCCCATAGACTGTTAAATTCCATGAAAGTCAAGAGTGTGGTTTATTCACCACTGTATTCCCTGTATTTCACATGATCAGGTTGAGTGAGTATTGGTGGAAAGAATGAACAAATAACTGAGTAACTATACAATTAAAAAAAAAAAAAGGAAAGAGAAATTTTTTTTTTTTTTTTTTGACCATGCAGCATGGCATATAGGATGTATAGTTTCTTAACTAAGGATTAAACCCATGCTGCCTTTGGTGGAAATGGGAAGTCTTAACTTACTGGACCGTCAAGGAATTCCCAGGAAAGCAAAATTCTTAAGGAACTGAGTCACAGTTAAATTAGAGAATGTAAGTCCCATAAATGATTGAATACACAAGAAAAAATAAATGGTTAATGACTAATATTCACACTAAGCCAGGTCACTTTCATTTAAGACCATTCTTAAATGGTCAAGGAGAGGGGGAGCCACAGTGAGGAAGCAGACTAACTTTTCACCGAAAGGAACTTAATTTCCTTGGTGGTTGGGCTGCATTATTTGCGGCATAGAGTAATCAACAGACTTCTAACTCTAAAAAGCAAGAAAGAGGAGCACATTTAAATGTCTATTAATGCATATTTTAAGTGAACCTTTATAATCCTCTACTCTTTGCAACCTGTAACCTCTGTCCATGGAATTCTCCAGACAAGTATACTGGAGTGGGTTGCCATTTCTTCCTCCAGGGGATCTTCCTGACCCAGGAATTGAAACCAGGCCTCCTGCATTGCAGGCAGATTCTTTACTGTCTGAGCCACCAAGGAAGCCCAATCCTCTAGTTAATGAATTATTTGCACATAGAAATGATAGGATGCTTACAATTTACTTTAAAAATCCCAGAGCGGGGAGAGAGGCGCAGAGAGATACAGGTGAAATAAGACTGAACAAGAATCGATAGCTTTAGAAGCCAGATGGACACATGGGAGTTCATTATGCTATTATCCCTGCTTTGGCATATAGTTTGAAACTGTCCAAAATAGAATGTTAAAAAATAAATGTCAAAAGAATAAAATTGTGGGAGGAAGTTTTTCTTAGTACTGCCACTTGGTTCAGTGAGTGGTTTTTTTTTTTTAAAAAAAAGCAGTCATACATCATCTGGAGCCAGCTTGGTCTTGGTCAGTTGAAAAACAGGAATGTTCTCCAAGGTTAGTAAACTGTAATCAGGTCCACATAGTTTTCAGGCACCAGAGTTTACAAGTCACAGCAGTTGATTTGTAACTCCATTCATGTGTCCACAAGAAATACAGCCTGTGTCGATGTTCCCCTCTATTTGCTTAGCCAAACAATGCTTTTCCACAGCACATTCAACCTCAAAGCCGACCCAGGACCCTAGTTTACGATCGCTGGCACCACCCTGCCCTTCCGCATCATTTTCACAAATTCAAAACCTTCCTCCTTTTGAAGGGAGCAAAAATCAACCCCGCGTCTCCTTTTATTACTTGGAGCACTTGTTGACTCAAACGCAGGGGCGCTTTCTTTTCCGAGGGGCCTTTCACTGCAGCCAGAACTGTGCATCGGTTGACGGGGCCACGGGCTCTTCCTTCCGCCCCTGCCCTCCGCCGCCTCTCAGCTCTCACAGCAGCCATGCTGCTTCCGCCTTGGCACAGGAGGCGGGCAGGGTTTTCCCACCAATTTCAGGCCACGCCCTCCCCGCCTTCGGGTCCACAGAGTGCGCCCTCCCTCGCCTGGAGCAAGCTGGAAATGAAGGTTCCGGGCTGTGCAGGTTCCGGGCCTTGCTGACCCGCAAGGCAGGACGGCTCCATGGTGGGGTTTCTAATCTGCCGAGTAGAATCCTGTCCTCCCTCCCAGCTTCTCTTCTCCCACTGCCTCGCCCAGGGGCCACAGCCTCCTTCCTGTCCCCTTGCTGAGTCTACTTTCAGACTTCCCTCCTCTTGCCTTTGCATCTTTTGCTGTTTCAGCTAAATCAGATGTAAAGGTGCTTCTTACTGCAACTGTGCAGTTTCTTGTTGTCTGCTGGTGGTGGGGTTTTTGTTTTGATAGTATCCTAAAAACCACTTAACGTGACACTTTTCTCCTATCTTGGAAAGGTCTGTAACAATCTACCTCAGCCATGATTGTTACTTTTACTCCTTTAAACCCTGTATCCTAAACTGCCCTCTGGCTTCAAAGAACTGTTTTCCTAAAAATTTTTATTTGCTATTTTGGGGTACCTTTTTTTGCTGTCTTTTTGAGCATGCCATGACCCCTTTTGATTTTTTCATCAACTCCAAGAAAAGAAGTAATTTTTATAAAAGAATAGAGATGCAGAGAAGTTGATTCGCTCAGATTACAGCTAGGAACTGGCCAAGCCTCATTCCTCTCCTCCTTCAGTCACTCCTTTACTCATTCACTCCGTGAAGATTTATTTGATCACTTTCTGTGCTGGCTCACTTCCAAGCCTAGATTTTGAAAATGAGCTTTTAAAAATTAAAAGCCTGGAATTTATTTAAGAATAAAATATTTACTTTTCGTCTCATTAGTAAAGTGACTTGTAATCATCGATAATAATTTATCTCAGGCCACAAAAATAATCAGTGCACATGTTTGGATTTCATTATAAAACTCTTGCCAAACAAATCTAAGATAGACATGAAATCTCTAGACCTAAAGTGTTCATTCAGTAGAGCTAATTCTTTTCATTCCGATCATTGTAGGGAGGCCCCTTTAAGATCAAACAGACTGTACCCAACTCCCCCGGTGTACTTAACGAGTTGGGCAAGTTACTCATCATTTTGAGCCTATTTCTTCATATTTAAAAGGAGGATAATGGATATGTTACATAAAGTGCTTAGATGAGTGCAAGGTATATAGAAAGCAGTTAATAAATATAGCTCCCTGTTTTTCCAGTGTCAACTATAAATTTATCATTAACAGTGAAGAGCAGAATGTTTTAAATAACAGGCAGACAAGTCTCATTCTTTCTCATCCTGCACCAAACTGACCTGGAAACACTATAAATAAGTGACTAAGGGTGTTTTAGTTTTACTGCCTCTTCTTTACCTAGTCTACCATTTGATTGATGTGTTTATGAGAAGTGAATGACAAGATAGCATGCAATGTAGAATCCTTGGATGATTGTAATCTACACCCTACACGATCACCCTCAATTCATGGAAAGTTGGATGAAAACAGTAGTTGAGAAAAATATATTGAGATTTACAGATACGATCTGACTAATTAGTTGCTTTCTTCTTTGCACCTACTACCTTCAGGTAGGACAGGAGTTTTCTAATTCTCTTTAAAAGATTGTTATTGAAGTGCATTCACAAGTCATTCTTTCTTGGGAGAAAGAGGAGCCGCTTTCCTATTTGTTGGTTTGTTTGCTGTATTTTAAGAGGGATGGAATTATCAATTTAGCATTACACCTGTCCCATTTCAAAAATAAGACTAGGAAATGTATGATTTCAAAATCACCTCAAAATCATCATCAGAGCAATAAAATGGTGTTCCAAATCAGAGAGACTTGTTATGAGTTCTACAAAAATCTTTTCTTTAAGAATGGAACCATTTTCCTGCTTACACTTTTAATGAAAGTCAAATGTACCTCTTGGCAAAGGAAGAGATTTTAAGTGTGTAAATTCTGTTTTCTGATACAGAATATTTATTTTCCATTAGCTAACCCTCTAGTTGTTCATAGTATAGATATGACCACTTTTTATTAACTGAGTGTATACTAAAGTGTATAGGTTTAGCCTGCCTCAAAGAGATGAATGATATTGGATACAAAATGCTTTAACTATAGCACACTTTTCAAATGTTAACTGTAAACAGGAAACATATATTATGGATTCCTGTTTTAAAAAATTACCCATTGCCACTTATGCTCCAGAACTAGGTCATATTTTTTGGGTGGTCAAATGTTTATATTTTATAATGATTCCTGGCTGTTACAAATGATTTTTGCTAGGAGACCTAGGAAACAACTGCATATTGTTAATAAAAAACATATTGTCTTAGATGAGTGATATTCTCAGTGATTCATTTTTATAATTAAATGTAGATGTTAGCATATAGACATTGCTTTACTTTTAGAAAATATGGGACTTATGGGTAGGGAAAGCTCAGAAAACAGATTTCTTAAAAACAAAAATGCTTTTTTTTTTTGTAGACTCTGTTTAAAAGACACTTGGGAGCAATCACACTTTTCTTTTTAATGGCAGAGAAGGTTGTTTTAAGTAACAGAAAGGGAAAGACATGATCTTCCATTACAGTGACAACACTTAGCCATAATCACCATGTCAGGAACATCTTTACAGGTAAAAGACACTGAATAAGAGTTTACTTGAGAAAGCCTGCGACTATTTTGAATTGTCTGGTCTTGAGATATTTATCAAGCAGGGGCCAGTACTTCTCAGGGAACCGTAACGACTTAGTGGGTAATTTTCCCTGACTGCCATCTTCAGTAGTACTGCCTTTGACGGTGACACAAAACAGTAGCTTTCCATCTTAGTGGCCGAACGATTGATTCTAATTGTCTTCACTGTTCCCTCTTTTCCTATCACAGAATCGGAAGACTTTTTGATGGTACAGAGCCCATTGTTTTGGACAGTCTCAAACAGCACTATTTCATTGACAGAGATGGACAGATGTTCAGATATATCTTGAATTTTCTACGAACATCAAAACTCCTCATTCCTGATGATTTCAAGGTGAGGGATTCATATTAAATTAACAACAGCGTAAATATGTGCTTTTTTTTTTTTAAATGTGCTCCCAAAAATATTTCTACTCGACATTTTTAACATACACTTTAATGGCATCAGAGGTTTCTGACATGGTTACACCGTCTTTGTGAAATAAAATACACGGTCATGGACGTTTACAGCCAAAAGAGGGTGGCTTTTATGTGAAGAATAGAATTACAATTCATTTTAATACATTGAAAATGAATCGATTACATTCCCAGCTTATCTCTGATAAGTCTTAGGTAGAGAATAAAAGGAAACCTCTTTAGCTTAATAAAGACTTTTTCTCCCAGAAATTTAAAGCAAGCATTATGCTTACCAGTAAAATTTTAGAGTTGTTCCCTTTCAAAATTACTAAAAATGTTAGACTTAGTCCTACAAGGTGCTGGAAACTCTAAGCAGTGAAATTAGACAACAAAAAGAAATAGAAAGGGTTAATATTAGAAGGGAATATATAAAAATGTTATCTTTGCAGCTCCTTAATACTTCTCTGACTAGAAGATTCTAAAGAATCAACTAAATATCATTAAAACTAATAAAGAACTCATTAAAGCATCCATATTCAAGGTCCTAATACACTGCAATTAATAGCTTACTGATAGAATACCAAAGCAAATCATAAAATGTAATGGGAAAATATACCACTTACAGTAACAACAAAGATTATAACACCCAGGAATAAACTTAAGAAATATGCAAAGTCTGATTAAGAAAACTATGAATCACTACATGCATGTTTAAAACAAGAATTGAGTAAATGAAGGGACATTTGTGTTCTTGGATGGGAAGCCTCGGTATTGTTGAGATGTCAGTCATGCTCAGATTATCTTATACATTCAGTGCAAACCCACTTAAGTCATAGATGTTTTCAATGAAATTTGACTCATTTATAAAATTTGTGTAGAAGAAAAAAAAGGCTTAAGAATAGCTTAAAAAGTGATATTGTATAGCAGAGACCAACACAACATTTTAAAGCAGCTATCCTCCAATTTAAGAAAAGAATAGCTAAAAAATATTTGGTGGTGATAGACATGGCAGACAATGGTGGCTGTGTCATATCAGACATCACAACATACTACAGTGATAAGAAAGTGTGATCCTAATAGATGCTAAAATACACACAAAGATCAATGGAGAGAAACAGGATTGGGAGAGAGATGTGTGTGTGTGTGTTGGAATTTGATATATTATCAGTGTGGTATTTCAAATTGGTGAGGAAAGAAAAGTCAGTAATTGGCACTGAGACAGCTAAAACCAAGACCTTTGGAAAAAATGTGAAGCCAGAGCCCTTTCTGTATCATAAGTTCATAAAAATTCCAGGGATAAACGTAAAAAGTAAAGCTATAGAAGTATTAGAAGAAAATAAAAAGAAATTCCACTAAAGTATAATTGTTAGGCAGAGAAGACCTACTTGAGCAAAACTTAACTACCCAGAAGGCATCCTTAAAAAAAGAAAAAAAAATTGCTGAATTAAAGACACTATATACAAATAAAACACAAGTGTCAGATGAGGAGAAATATTTACAATGAAAAAATAATATCCATCATAAAAGAACTCCTAAACATTTACAGTATTCTGGCCACCTGATGTGAAGAACTGACTCATTGGAAAAGACCCTGATGCTGGGAAAGATTGAAGGCAAGAGAAGGGGACGACAGAGGATGGGATGGTTGGGTGGCATCACCTACTCGAAAGACATGAGTTTGAGCCAACTCTGGGAATTGGCGATGGACAGGGAGGCCTGTAGTCCATGGGGTTGCAAAGAGTCAGACACGACTGAGCAAGTAAACTGAACTGAAACATCTACAAGAAACATGGACACAACCCAATGGAAAACATTTAAAAATATAAACAAGCTTCTCAGAAGAATAGAAATTGCCACTAAATGTTTGAAAGTATTTGGCAAATCTGGAAAAACTTTATATCAGGTGGGCAAACATTTAAAAACTGGTAATATGTAGTATTGAGGAACAGTGTGGTTGGCAGTGAAAACTATTAAATATTTTTGGAAGACAATTTAGTGGTAGTGCTATGTGCTTGGTCACTCAGTCATATCCGACTCTTTACAACCCCATGGACTGTAGCCCACCAAGCTCCTCTGTTCATGGTGATTTTCCAGGCAAGAATACTGGAGTGGGTTGCCATGCCCTCCTCCAGGGGAATGTTCCCAATGCAGGGATCAAACCCAGGTCTGTCTAATTGCAGGTGGATTCTTGCAATCCAGGGAAGCCCAAGATATAGTATTGAGGAACAGTGTGGTTGGGAGTGAAAACTATTAAATATTTTAGGAGGACAATTTAGTGGTAGTTTCAAAATTTTTAAATTATAGCAATTTCATATCTATTCATTTCTAGAAGTAACACATGAATATTCAGATATATGTACTTAGAATGTTTAAAAATTCCATGTCTATTCATTTATTTCTAGAAATAACACATAAATATTCAAAGATACATGTACATAGAACGTTTACTTTAGTTATATTTGTTATAGCAAAACTGGACACAATTAAAAATGCTTGACAATGGCAGATGGTTACAAAATATTATAGAATATTCATACTATGGATTAGTTGATGTGTGGGGAAAAAAACAAGATTTCATTCAATGAAAATATTAAGTTGTAGGATATGTATAGTATGTTTCTATTCATGTAAAAATTATGCATATATATGTGTAAATAGAAAAAGATCTAGAAGTGCCAAGTCATGTCCAGCTCTGTCCGACCCCACGGACTGTAGCCTTCCAGGCTCCTCTGTCCATGGGATTCTTCAGGCAAGAATACTGGAGTGGGTTGCCATTTCCTCCTCGGGATCTTTCTGATCCAGGGATCGAACCCGGGTCACTTTCATCTCCTGCACTGGCTGGTGGGTTCTTTACCACTGCACCAAGAGAAGAACGGATCTGAAAATTAACAGGGGTCCAAAGGGCCTCTCAGCCTCCCTCTCCTTCAGGACTTTGCGCGGTGGGGCCTGTGCCAAGCATGATTGGCCATAGGGAAGAGTACAGAAGAGTCGTGTCGTACACACATGCCACCTCCATGAGAACAATACACAACTGGCAGAAAACTAGGAGTGATGACTTCACATGAGCGTGTGGCGCTCCCTGCAGGCCTGGAGTGAGTCAAGAGGTATTCTCCTGGCCCTGCTGCTCCCCAGACAGTAGCAGTTCCTGGGGAGCCTTCCAGAGCCGGCCTCTCTTGGTGCTGAGCCCAGTTCCAGCATTTACAGATGTGGGAAGTTGGTTTGTGCAACGTGGCTCCTAAACGAAAGTTGGCCGCTTTCTCAGTGATGCTCTCTACCAACTCGGAAAGGAAACTTTATTGCGAGTCTAATATGGCGCCTTACTAGGTGGTTTTCAAGGGTGCTCTTCACTGTCTCCATGCTTCTCTCCGCCTGCTCCTGCCAGCCTGAAAGTCTTTTTTTTTTTTTTCGGGGGGGGGGGGGGGGGGTGGCCATGGTTGGGGTACTTACCTCCCCAACCAGAGATCGAACCCACAGCCCCTGCATTGCAAGGTGAAGTCTTAACCACTGGACCACCAGGAAGGTCCCAAGAGGCCAAGTCTTCTGTCTCCAGCCCTCAGCCTAGAGCTGGGAACGCACCTGCTCAGACCAAGCAGAGCCAGCCGGTGGATGGTAGACAGCGGGCCTCATGCTTCTGGGACTACCAGCTGCAGAGTTAGTTGAGCATTGCGACCCACTTCCCACACCAGCTGCCACAGAAGAAAGTGAAAGAAAGAGGAATAAAGGGAAGGCCGCTGCTAGAAAGCAGGCAGAGGCCCCACGTGGAGATGCACAGAAGTGAAGGGAGGAGTCGGGGAGGGGAGAGGCTGCTGTGCAAGGGCAGGGGCTTTGGGGGTGACTCCAGCCTCTCTGCAGACCCAGAGCCCCGGGTGGCAGGCGTTAGGGCTGGTAGAGCAGGTCAGGCCAGTAGAGAAAGGACACCAAGTGTGATACCCGGGCAGCCATCGGACCAAAGGTGCTTTACTCTCTGATGTTTTCCTAGAAGGAAGGCACTAGGACTTGGGAAGGGTGTGGAGGAGAAATGTCACCTTTATTTCTATTTTAAGGTGATTGCACTTCCAGACGTTCACTCAGAACCTTTCCTGGATCGTTCATGGCCTCCTTAACCTGAGCAGCCCACCCAGGAGCTGGCCAGGCCAGCCTCCTCATCCCCACTACCAAACCAGCTCCTCTTCCTTTGTGTCCTATCTCAGGAAAATGCGAGAATCCACCTTTCTGCTCCAGTCCCACCCCTCCCACATCCATCCATCCATCCATCGGCCCATAGAAAGCTCCAGATACTTCTGAAATCAACCCACACCTCTTATCCCCCCTCTTATTCCTCCTGAGAGCTGAGGTCCAGCAGCTCTCAGATGACTCATCACGGGTCTCCTCTCTTCCACCCTTTCCTCCTCCACTCTCCATGTTGAAACCAGGAGACACTTCTTTTCATTAAACTTTCTGGGGTCATTGTAGATCCTCATGCAGTTGTCAGAAACAGTAGAGGGAGCCCAGTTCCCCGCGGTGTAACATCTTGCTGAATCATACTACAACCTCACAACCGGGATGTCGACACTGACGCAGTCGAAGTCAAAACACTTCTGTCACGTCCTGTTGCCCTTCTGTAGCCATGCCTTCATCCCTGTTCCCTCCCTGTATCTCCCACCCCATCTCTCACCTAGGGACACTTATAAAAAACAAACTGTATTGTGACTTGCTCCTGCTTCAGATTCACTCTGCAGGGACTTTCCTTTCATTGATCATAGAGCAAAGCAGCACATCCCTGTCAGAGCCCCGAGGCCCCTGCCCATTTGGCCCTTGCACCTGTGCCCCACCATCTTCTTGTCCCCCTCCAGAGCAGACCATTCTATCTGTCTGATGCTCTTTCCCTGACCTTGATTTATCACTTCTTCTTGTTTAGTCCCTAAGTCTTGTCTGACCCTTTTGCAACCTCATGGACTGCAGCCCACCAGGCTCCTCTGTCCCTGGGATTTCCCAGGCAAGACTACTGGAGTAGGTTGACGTTTCCTTCTCCAGGGGATTTTCCCGACCCAGGGATCAAACTCACATCTCTTACTTGGCAGGTGGACTCTTTATCTCTGAGCCACCTAGGAAGCCCTATTTATCACTTGAAGTGAAGTCACTCAGCCGTGTCCTATTCTTTGCGACCCCATGGACTGTAGCCGACCAGGCTCCTCTCATGGGATTCTCCAGGCAAGAGTACTGAAGTGGGTTGCCATTTCCTTCTCCAGAGGATCTTCCCCACCCAGGGATCAAACCCGGGTCTCCTGCTTTGTAAGCAGACGCTCTACCGCCTGAGCCACCAGGGAAGCCATGTCACTTAGGGACCATCATATCCATCACTAAGCCATCCTGTGCCTAGTCTAGCTTAGATTTGCCTGTATCCTCGATTTTCCGTGGTCACACACAGTGCATTTGTGATTATTTTTCTCTGTTGTTTAGCACTGTGTACCCAGCTGTATGGGCTCCCCAGGTGGTGCTGGTGGTAAAGAACTCAGCTGCTGATGCTGGAGACTTAAGAGATGTGAGTGCTGTGGCAGTCGCCCTGTGACCCTGAGGTGACAAGCATGAGGCCAGAACGTCAACAATGAAGATGACAAAACGAAAAGACAGCGTCCTGTCCTTGATACCATCACTAGGCAGAAACCACTGCCAACAGCCAGGGACCTCTGACTTCTCATGGGAGAAAAACAAATCTCCCTTAGTTTAAGGTGCCGTTGACTGGCTATTTCAGCACTTGTGGCTGATACTTAATATTACAGTTGTGTGCATGCGTGCGTGCTCAGTCACTTCTGTCGTGTCCGGCTCTCTGTGACCCTATGGGCTGCAGCCTACCAGGCTCCTCTGTCCATGGGATTTCCCAGGCAAGCCAGTGTGTCTCGGGTTGGCTAGGCCCTCATGCCACAACTACTGAGCCCAGTCACGTCAACCAGAGATCCTGTGTGCCGCAACTAAGACCCAATGCAGCCAAAAATAAAATAAATAAAAATATTTTAAAACCTTATAGGACTAAATGGAAAACATAAAGCATGTATGTATGTAACATCATCCTAAGCTACTTGTGTGGCTAATATATTAATTTATAAATTCCATAAAAGAGATCCAGATGCCAGGGAATATAAAGCAATTTATGGTGAGTCACAGTGAGAACCTGGTAATAGCCATTAGTTCCTGCTTGCGTTCTGTTCCAGAAACAGAGCTAGGCATTTTAAACACATTTAAATGTTGCAGGCATTATTTTTCCTCCAAGAACATTCAAGTTAGATGTTCAGAGAGACTGCCTGGGAGTTAAGCTGTGACCTATTCCAGAGGATGGTCCCATGAGGACTCAACCAGTCACCTGCCGCCCCCCTGGTGAGGATGAGATGGGTGCTTCTCTGCACCGTGGTGCTCCTTTGGGATTCCAGAGCCCTGGAAGACCTGCTGTTCATCAAGGTTAAGCACAGAACACACCCTTTAATTGCCTACGGATTTGATTGTAGCCCATGCTCGGGGAAAGACAAAAAGTACTTCAGATGAACCTCACGTGTCCCAGAGCTCTGAAATGTTTCCCACAGAACCTCTGGGTGACAGGCTGTAAAATACAGGGAGTTGGGAACCTGGTGGAGCAGCGGGAGAACGGGAGCTTACTGGCTGCTGATGGGAGTGCATGTACTGCAGATCGTGCCAGTCACAAGCGCGGGGGCATGCAGACGACTCAGCCTGCCCCTTCCTGAGCAGTACCTCAGCAGAGTTTATCTCCTGACCTTGGGAAAGGGACACGGCATCCGGCGTGTGGAAAGCATCTCTCTTCCTGGTTTTGCAGGGAACACATTCCTTGATTACCTGCCCCCCGTTTCCAGCTGTTTGATGCTGGGTTGAGCACATGCCTGCGATCTCGAAATCACAGCATCCTCAGCCCCTGAAAATCTCATTCTGCAAATGTGCTGTCTGAGCCAGATACCCATTTAACAATTTAGATAATTTCATACTTCAGAACACCACTTAAGTGGCAGCTGCTTATGCCCTGCTACCACTGAAAGATGTTGGAATTTCTTCTCTAGATAAGTGATTGTAGAACTCTCTGCTGGGTTTTATTGTGAAGAAGACTGTTCGTCTTCCCTTCATTTCACTGACTTCCCACCTACATTACACTGACTCATTCATCGTTGCTCTCTTTTCTCCTCACACCCATGCACGCGTAGGTGTGTGTGGGTGCACACACACATATCCACACATGCATGCATGTGCATAAGCACACACTTGTGATTCCCACTTCATCAGGAGTCCAGAGCTCTAGTTCCAGTTTTTAATGGAGAACCACAAAATTACCCCTCTCTAGGCTTCTGTTTTGAACATCTTTGGTAAGTGTCCACCGTGTTGCTGACATCTCCTGTGGTATCTGATGAATGTCTAGCCTTCTTAGATAAAGAAAACTTTGCCGGCAGATAGTCCCCAACTTCCCTCTTCCTGGCTTAAGTTCAAAAATCTATTAGTTCTTTCTAATAGCTTTTTAATATTGTAGAAAAAGCATATGTACATTGTAGACAATTTGAAAATATACATAAGCAAAAAAAAGAAAAAGTTTAAACAGATATCCCACTCAGAGATTGCTGATGTTATTGATAAAACTTGACTGCATAGACTTCTGCGTCTTTTTCTATGCTTATTTCAGACAATATCTCTATCTTTCCATTTTCATAAATTTTATTTCCTCTAATTTTGCAACCACATTCACATTTCCACAGTTGACCCCAAAAATGTCCTTTCTATTCTGTTTTCCTGAGTTGATATCTCATCCAAGACTTCACTGAATCTAGTTATGTCCGTACCTTTTTATTATCTCATATAATACCATTTTGGGGGCTTCCCATGTGGCTCCTAAGTAAAGAATCCGCCTGCCAAGCAGGAGACACAGGTTCAATCCCTAGGTCAGGAAGATCCCCTGAGGAGGAAATGGCAACCCACTCCAGTATTCTTGCCTGGAGAATCCCATGGACAGAGGAGCCTGGGGGGTACAGTCCACAGGTTGCCAAGAGTCGGACACAACTAAGCGACTGAGCATGCACACACGTAGTTCCATTTTCATATGGTGCTGACTTGCTAGAGAGACCGGTCAGTTGCCCTACGGAATGTCCCACCATCTGAATTTGCCTAGTTGCCTGATTGTGGGAGCCCATTACTCTAGCCTCTCCTTTCTAATAAACTGCAATGTATATCTAAAGACTTGATAGGTTTAGGTGTACACTTTAGGCTTTCTTTTGGAAAGTTAGAGAGTTGAGAGTGCAGACAGTGGCTGGGAGAGAAGGGACTTTGCCACTGCCTGTGTTTCCTTTGGTGGCCATCATTTAAGTCGTAGGCTGGGCATCCTTGCCCCAGGAAAACAAGAGTGGTCAGGAGGAGCCAGAAGCCAATGGCATTGAACAGGGAGGAAGCCTCCTGGCAAGAAGTCCCAAGTGGCAGCAAGGGAAATGGAGTAAGTGGACCAGTCCTTCCTTGCTTTGAGGAAAAGTAAGGTGTATGGGAGTGGGGAGGGGAATAGGCGAGGCATGTCAGAGTTGGGGGAGGCTGTTCGTGTGTAGGGTTAAGGGCACATATGGGAAATCTCTATTCTTTGTGCTCAATTTTGCTCTGAACAAAACTGCTCTAAAAAATTAATATGGGAAGGAAGGGAGGGAGGGTTGCAGAGCCAGGGAAATTAAGAATTTTAGACGTCCCAAACCTCCAACACTGAAAAAACTGTGGTGGCCCACCCTCTCAAAAACATTTCTTTTAAGAAGTTTTATGGGGATCTGTTTTTGTTTATGATAACTACTACATGAATGCTCTTGATGAAATGTAATATATAAAAATTACTTTCATTTCCCCTCATTTCCTTGGCACCTCCTCTCTGCAAGTGCCCTGATACATGCATGCCCTGCCATCTTGGGAAGCAGGCCGAGGGACCCCACGGCCCAGGAGCAGGATCCCATGTCCCAGGAGCAGGACCCCATGTCCCAAGCATGGGTAGGAAGAGGGTTTCTAGATCCCTGTGGGGGTGCTGGGCGCATTTCCCACAAAAAGAGCCTTCTCTCTGCCCAGGGTGCCTAGCTTGGCAACTGCATATAGACAAGTCTTAAAATGCATGAATGAGTGGCTGAGTTGCCTTTTGAGTGGAAGGACCCGTAAAACTTCAGATACCTTAGGAGTGAAATAAGCCTTTGAACATTTTTGTGGAACTGGAAGCTGCGTGTTGAGGCTGAGTAATAGCCCCCAAAGGCATCTGCATTCTAATTCCCAGAACCTGTGAGTGTCCCCTTATGTGGCATAAAGAGACCTTGCAGATGTGATTAAGTTTAAGAGCGTGAGCTGGGGAGATTATCCATGATAATCCAGGCGGGCCCAGTGGAACCACAGGAGTTTTCAGAAGTGAAAGAGGAAGGCAGGAGGTCAGAGTCAGAGAAGATGGGAGGAAGGAAGTGGTGTGATGGCTGGACAGGAGCCAGGGGGATGGGGCCACCTCTGGAAGCTGAAAAATATTCTTCCCTCACCTCTGGAAGGAAGGTGGCCCTGCCAACACCCCGACTTTAGTCCCGGGAGACCCATTTCAGACTTGTGACCTCCAGAACTCTTAAGAGAATAAATCTGTGCTGCTTTCAGCCAACAAATTTGTGGAAGTCTCTGATGGCAGCAGTAGGAAAGCAGTGCACTGTGTATATCACTTTCCTCCCTATAGGGAAAATGTCTTCTGAATTCAAATGTTTAATCAAGAAATAAACTTTTGAAACATGGCCCATATGCCTCTTAGAGTCTGCTCACGTTTACTTTCCTGTTCTGTGTACCTCTCTCCAGGGTCTCAGGGAAGCTCAGTGGATTCACCTGTAAAATGAGATCTTGATCTTTCTGCCTCTCAAAACTATTGCAAATCTCAGAAAATTTTTTTAATTTAAAAAATATGTGTTCTAGGACTTTAAAATTATTTCAGCATGGTAAAAGGTCTGTGAGTAACCTCTCTTACTGCTTATGAGGCTGAGAGATATGGTTGATGCTGTCTAAATGAGAGAAGGCAACATCGGCCTGGGAGCGGAGAAGGTGACGGCATCTAGAACATTCTGGACTCACTTTGCTGAATGCAGAGGTGATGCTTTGGATTCGCTTCCTTTATAAGAAGAACTGGGGCCAAACCTGCTGTGGTTCCATAAATACCTGCCCATCTCCAGGACGCTGAGTCGTCCAGAGTTTGCAAAAATTGACAAAAGGAAGGCAGGCATCATCAGATAGGAACTGAGGCTTCAGGGAAAATGACTTCAAAAGAGATTGAGAGACAAGAGATAGCCACAAGGCTAAAGGAAACAGGATAATCTCTTTAAAAAACGTGAAATTGAGACAGTATAATTGTATGATCACTACTGAGGAAAGAAAGGAGGACAAGTTTCTAAAGACAGTGGCGGTGGAGGCTGGCTGTTCTGCAGAGTTCTCTGATGAGACAGTAGGCGCCGTTAGGAAGCAAATTAAAGTGAAAGTGAAAGTCGCTCAGTCCTGTCTGACTCTTTGCAACCCCATGGACTGTAGAGTTCATGGAATTCTCCAGGCCAGAATACTGGAGTGGGTAGCCTTTCCCATCTCCAGGGGATCTTTCGAACCCAGGTTTCCCGCATTGCAGGCGGATTCTTTACCAGCTGAGCCACAAGGGAAACCCAGGAAGCAGAGAAGGACTGATACAAAGGAGCCTGCCTAGAAAAGGGTGGCCAGCAGGAGCCTAGCCATGCAGGAGATGGTCACAACAGGAGTGACCCTTTGGGTCCTAGGGCTGACGGAGGACCATGCTGGGAGGCGAGCGGGCATGGGGAGTTGATGGCTGCACCAAGCACGTGTGCCCAGCTCTTCTCCAGCCTTCACTCCCCCAGCCTGAAAGACGGCTGCGCCTTGCAGACCAGCGGAAAAGGAAGAAATGGAGCTAAGGTAGTCAAGAGAGACTAAGAGAATGCCAGGCAGCTTGAGGTGGTTCAAGGCTAGGTCTGTGAGATGACATCCCATCTGCAGGTTGACCTTCAGAGGAACCCTTTTACAATCCTTCACTTGAATGACCCCTAGCAGGATCCTTGAGACATCACTGAGCAGGGCCAAAAACCTGATAAGGGCCAGTGTTTGCTTAATTTTCCCAGAGCAGATAAGGATAACTGTGAGCAACTTAGGTAGGAAGGGGCTGTCAGTCCATTGGCAGATTTCAGAGTAGATTATTACACACCTGGTTTGTGAACTCAGAGATACAAAATAAGAGGCGGTCTGCGTCAGTTTAGGGGGACTTGTAACCCAAGTCCTCTAGTCTCATTACTTTGGGGTTATGGTAGACAAACTTGTAGGTCCAGGCTTTGTCATGGACACAGACTGATAGATTAGCAGAGCCGGAAGCAACTTGAATGCAGTGGATCCCCCCAATTGAGAGATAAGTAGCCTGGAGCCCTAAAGAGCTACAGGGAGTCTCTGGCAACATGGAGCCTTGCACACCTCCAGGCTTCCCCACCAAGACCCACCCAAATGCACAGTATTTCAGCAAGATGCCTAACAGATGCCACAGTTATGGGCTGGATTACAGGTTGTATAACCACTTGGCATGCTGAATCCAGAGACTAAACAGTCAGCCTGAACAAAGGCCTGTAGGTAGCCCTGTCCCCTCCATACTCTAAAACACGATTCACACGGAAACAGAACATCCAGTTCAAAATGACACCAAAAAATGAGAGGGAGACCAAGAACACTGGGTAAAAGAATCTGAATTTTCTTGTTATACTGGAACCAGTCCAGAACCTCCAGTATGTAATTTAAAGAGGGATAAGTAATAGAGGGTTTAAAATTGTTCACAAATGCTGAATGAGGGAGACCTAGTTCCAAAACAGCTGTGCAAAAAAGGTGTAGGAATTTCACTCTGAGGGAATGTGAACAGAGTAATGGGACTTTGGGGCTGCCAGGAGAGCTAATAGGACTTTGTACTGTGTGGAGGGCACAATAACGCTTTCCAAAGGCATCCATGGGGACCTTCCAGTGGTCCAGTCTTAACGACCTCACCTTCCAATGCAGGGGGTTGGGTTCCATACTGGTTGGGAAGCTAAGATTCCACATGCCTCAGGGCCAAGAAACCAAAACATAAAACAGAAGCCCTACTGTAACAAATTCAGTAAAGACTTTTAAAATGGCCCACATCAAAAAATCTTTTAAAGAAATAAAAAATTTTTAAAAAAAGACATCCATGTGCTAATTCCTGGAAGTTAAAGCTATGAGGATGTCACCTCACATGGTAATAGGTAGGGCCTTTGCAGGTGTGATTAGATTAAGGATCTTGAGATGGGAAGATTATCTTGGATAATCCAGATGAAGCCAACATACTCAAAGGTCCTTACAAGTGAAAGAAGGAGGTGAAGGGTCAGAGTAAGAGGAGGAGATGGGACAATGGAAGCGGAGGGGGCGGTGGTGCTGGACTGGAAGTTGTGGGGTGCAGGCCGCCTCTGGAAGCCGGAAAAGTCAAGGAAATGGATTCTCCCCTAGAGCCTCCAGGATAAACACAGCTGTGTGGTGACCCAGCTTGGACTTCTGACTTCCAGAACCTTAGGAGAATAAACAAGTGCTGCTTTCAGCTGCTAAACAGGTGGTAATTATTACCGCAGCAACCGAGAGCTAACACAGACTGAATTCATGGTGGCTTCAGTGTCCAGCCAGGTTGTGCGAAAGTTGTGTGTTGCGCTCATTAGAGTATGTCTGAAATGTTAGGTTCCGTCCTGGTTTGCGTTTTAGGAAGGCTGTTGACAAGTTCAAGTACAATCGAGCCTTGAACAATGTGCGGATTAGGAGCGCCAACCCTGCATGAAGCTGGTCCTCTATGTCTCTAGTTTCACATCCACAGATTCAACCAAACCACAGCTCATGTAGCATCCTGGCACACACTCAGTGGGACAATCCCATCGATAAGTGGGCCCCAAGTAGTTCAAAGCTGTGTTGTTTAAGAGCCAGTTGTATCTACCAGATGTTGAAGAACTTTGAAGTCCTAACAGATGATTAGGTGCTGAAACAATTGGGTATTTTCAGTCTGAATAATATTGAGACACAACAGTCATCTTCAAATGTTTGAAGGGTTAACTTGTCAAAGATTAAGATGGCTGAAACTCCAGAGGGTGGAATTAAGAACAAGTAAGTTGAAGTTAACAGGAAATTCAGGTCATTCTAACGTTTACAACAATCAGGGCTGCAAACAAAGTAAATGCTATGCCTTTTAGGTGATAAGCATCAAACATTCAATCAGGGGTTGAGTGGTCATGACTCAGTGATGTTAGGAAGGATTCCTGCGCAGGGTCAAGGCTGGTCAAGAAGCCTGCTGTGAGCACCTTTAAGATTTAAAGACTTGGCCTTTCCCTGGTGGCTCAGTGGTAAAGAATCCGCCTTCCAGTGCAGGAGACACAGGTTCGATCCCTGATCCAGGAAGATCCCACTTGCCACAGAGCAACAAGGTCTGTACACCACAGCTATTGGTCTGTGCTCTAGAGTCCAGGAACCACAAGCGCTGAAGCCTTTGTACCCTAGAGCCCATGCTTCTGCAACAAGAGAAGCCTCTGCAAGGAGAAGCCCATGCAGTGCAGCTGGAGAGCAGCCCCCCTGCTCGCCACAACTACAGAAAAGCACACACAGCAGTGACAACCCAGCGCAGGCAAGCATAAATAAAAGTATTTAAAGAGGAAAAAAAGATTTGAAGACTTGATGGCATCCTTTCACAGAAGTCCAGGTTCTTTGTGTTAAAATTTGTAATTAAATCTCACAGGGAAATAAAAGGCAGTAGCAGACGTTCTCGCTTCTATTGCTTGTGTAACTCACTTCTTAAATTTCCTTGAGAGCCGTCATCTTGATGAGTAAGTAAAGTACTAAGGTTGAGATCTCACAGTTGGTGGCCTTCAAAGACGGCCAGGGCACGGTAGTAGAGACCCCGGGTGGACTGGGAGGAGCCTGCAGACCCCACGCCTACCCTCAGGCTGGGCTGGGATGAGGGGCTCAGTTCTGCCCTAAGAGCAGCCACACGTCATCCTGGTTCTCAGCACCGAACTAAACAGCATCTCCTGTGAGTCAGGAGGCAGAGCAGGTGAAATGAGATGATGGGGAAAAAGGGTGGCTCCCCTGCAGGGAGCCAGGGCTCCCGTAGTGATGGGGTTGCTAGGGGATGACAGAGTAGAGCAGCAGCCCCTTCTGCTGACCTGCGTCCACAGTCGTGTCTTCTACCCAGCCCGAGTTTCTCTGTTCGGAAGGCAGTGACCCAGCAGGGACTCACTTGTTCTTTTCCTGCTCCTCCAAACTGTTTTCTCTGGAAGGCTTGAATAATGTCACCTCTGCTGTCTATATGCAAAAAAGAGCAAAGTGCCAAATAAAGCAGTCCCCTGTGGCTCCCCGCCCTCCTGCCCCATCCCATCTCAAGGCCTCTGTGGCACTCGGGCCCTGGGCTCAGGCATTGGCTCTCCTGCAGGCCCTGGGCACCGCCTCCAGCTCCCGCCTGTTGGAAGGAAGGCAACATGCCTGTCAGTGATTAAAATGTTCTCAGCCAGCCTGTCTGGACAAGCATCCATGTATCTCACAGCCGGAGATGATTGTGGCCATAGTTACGTTTAGACATAATATTGACCTGCTTGATAACATTGTTCCTAAGCTTCTGCCTCCCACTCGGCCTCCCTTGTCCTTCTGTTCCATGGCTTGTGTGTGTTTTAAGAGTTTTTTAAGACAAGAGAAAAAGAAACCACCCCCTAAGACTGGGTGCCTGTGCTTTCAGAAGTACATTAGTTTCCTTTCCTGCACTGCTGTCTTTTTCTTTTTTTTAAACTTTTTATTTTATTCTGGAGTATAGGCTATTAACAGACTGGTTCCAAATAAGAAAAGGCTGTATGTTGTCACCCTGCTTATTTAACTTATATGCAGAGTACATCATGAGAAACGCTGGGCTGGAGGAAGCACAAGCTGGAATCAAGATTGCCAGGAGAAATATCAATAACCTCAGATATGCAGATGACACCACCCTTATGGCAGAAAGTAAAGAACTAAAGAGCCTCTTGATGAAAGTGAAAGAGGAGAGTGAAAAAGCCGGCTTAAGGCTCAACATTCAGAAAACTAAGATCATGGCATCCGGTCCCATCACTTCATGGCAGATAGATGGGGAAACAGTGGAAACAGTGGCAGACTTTTATTTTTCTGGGCTCCAAAATCACTTCAGATGGTGATTGCAGCAAGGAAATTAAAAGACGCTTACTCCTTGAAAGGAAAGTTATGACCAACCTAGGCAGCGTATTAAAAAGCAGAGACATTGCCAACAAAGGTTCGTCTAGTCAAGGCTATGGTTTTTCCAGTGGTCATGTATGGATGTGAGAGTTGGACAGTGAAAAAGGCTGAGCACCGAAGAATTGATGCTTTTGAACTGTGGTGTTGGAGAAGACTCTTGAGAGTCCCTTGGACTGCAAGGAGATCCAACCAGTCCATCCTAAAGGAGATCAGTCCTAGGTGTTCATTGGAAGGACTGATGTTGAAGCTGAAACTCCAATACTTTGGCCACCTAATACAAAGAGCAGACTCATTGGAAAAGACCCTGATGCTGGGAAAGATTGAGGGCAGGAGGAGAAGGGGACGACAGAGGATGAGATGGCTGGATGGCATCATCAACTCCATGGACATGGGTTTGGGTGGACTCCGGGAGTTGAGGATGGACAGGGAGGCCTGGCGTGCTGCAGTTCATGAGGTCGCAAAGAGTCGGGCACAACTGAGCAACTGAACTGAACTGATAGCCTATTAATAGCACTGCGATAGGTTCAGGTGGACAGCAAAGGGATTCAGCCATACATAGACATGTATCCACTCTCCCCCAAGGGCTTCCCAGGTGGCCTTAGTGGTCATGAATCTACTCACCAGTGCAGGAGACTTAAGAGACTCAGGTTCGATCCCTGGGTCACTAAGACCCCCTTGAGAAGGGAATGGCAACCCACTCCAGTATTCTTGCCTGGTGAATCCGATAGAGAGGGGCCTGGTGGGTTACAGTCCATGGGGCTGCAAAGAGTTGGACACAACTGAGCATGTACATTCTGCCCCCAACACGCCTCCCATCCAGGCTGCAACATAACATTAAGCAGAGTTCCCTGTGCTTACATTTGGTCCTTGTTGGTTATCTGTTTTAAATATAGCAGTGTGTACATGTCCATCCCAAACTCCCTAACCATCCCTGCACCCCATTCTTCCCCTCCAGCAACTGTAAGTTCATTCTCTTAAGTCTGTGAGTCGATTTCTGTTTTGTAAATAAGCTCCTTTGTGCCATTTCTTTTTTAGATTTCCTCACATAACGGATGTCATTTGATATTTCTCCTTCTCTGTCTGACTTAACTTCACTAGGTGTGACATCTCTAGGTCCATCCACGTTGCTGCAGATGGCATTATTTCATTCTTTTTAATGGCTGAGTGAGGGACAGGGAGGCCTGGCGTGCTGCAGTTCATGGGGTCGCAGAGTCGGACACGACTGAGCGACTGAACTGAACTGAACTGAATGGCTGAGTAATGTTCCGTTGTATATATGTACCACATCTTCTTTATCTATTGCTCTGTCGACGGACACTGAGGTTGCTTCCGCTTCTCGGCTATTGTAAACAGTGCTGCAGTGAACACGGGCCGGCACCTCTGTCTTGCAGGAGCCCGCCCCGAGGTTGTTTGCCTCTCTCACTTTGTGATGGGGGCACCGAGAGCTGGCAGAGGTCAGTGCATCATCCATCAGCCTCTCCCAAACTCTCACCCATCCATAAGTAAAAGCAGGCGCCCATTCCCAGCTCTCCACCCCCACTTCCACTGTGGCCCTGCCCGCCCCCTCCTCGAGAAGTTCTAGAGCTGCAGGTGACACGGAGCACAGACCCGGGGTGAGTAGGGCACAGCTGTGCCTCTGTCACCTCGACCCACACACATGTCCCATCCAGAGGTCATAACATGGATTCTCAACAGCTCAGTCAGACTTTAAATACTCAAAGGCATTTCCTACAAAAAGACAAAAGTCTTGGTGAGTCCTTTCACACACTAGTTTTCTCATTTGCAAAATGGGAATAAAAATGATTCCCAAATCACTGGGTAACGATGGGGACTGTAGGACTTAATTCATGGGAAGTGTCCCACCTACCCCTTATTACTCTTGCGTGCTAAGTCACTCAGTCGTGTCCAACTCTTTGCGACCCTATGGACTGTAGCCCACCAGGCTCCTCTGTCCATGGGCTTCTCCTGTCATGACCACTGAAGTGAGTTGCCATGCTCTCCTCTAGGGGCTCTTCCCAACCCAGGGGTCGAACCTTCACCTCTTATGTCTTCTGCATTGGCAGGCGTTTTCTTTACCACTAGTGCCACGTGAGAAGCCCAGTTATTACTCTTAACTCCTATTATAATCACTGAAAGAATGCGTGAATGCAAATTGTCCCTACAAATAAAAAATTTGCACCCAGATTTGAATATCAAAATAACAGAGGTAAGAAATTCACCCCCCTCTATGTGGACATATTCAGTACCTTATGTTTGCATTTTTAAGTATGAAATGCCTTGTTTTTTTTCTTTTAAGGACTACACTTTGTTATATGAAGAGGCAAAATATTTTCAGCTTCAGCCCATGCTGTTGGAGATGGAAAGATGGAAGCAGGACAGAGAAAGTGGTCGCTTTTCAAGGCCCTGTGAGTGCCTCGTGGTGCGTGTGGCCCCAGACCTCGGGGAGAGGATCACGCTCAGCGGAGACAAATCCTTGATAGAAGAAGTGTTCCCAGAGATCGGCGACGTGATGTGCAACTCCGTCAACGCGGGCTGGAATCACGACTCGACGCACGTCATCAGGTTTCCGCTGAACGGCTACTGCCACCTCAACTCAGTCCAGGTACAGTGTCGGCACACGCTGTGTGGCTGCCAGGGTCCCTCTGAGTGCTGTCCGTCACCCCTGCCTTCATGGGGCGCCTTTCCTCCAAGGTGCTGGAGAGCCCTCACGTGGTCACACTTCTGCTGGGCGGGTAAAAACTCTTCACCCCTCCACAGCAGGGGTCCCCAGCCTCCAGGATCTAACACCTGATGATCTGAGGCGGAGCAGATGTAACAGGAGAAATAGAGTGCCCAGTAAATGTAATGCGCTTGAATCCTCCCGAAACCATCCGGTCCCCCAGTGTGGGGAAAAACTCTCTTCCACAAAAGCAGTCCCTGGTGCCGAAGAGGCTGGGGACTGCTGCTCTATGGCATTCACTCAGTCATTCCACAAACATTTACTGAGCGCCTGCTATGTGCCACGTGCGGGTGTGAGCACTGGAGATACAGAGGGAGAACACAGACCACAGCTGTCTGTTTTGAGAATAGAGTGGGGTGGCTGGGCAAACAGTCACCCACCTGAGTGTTGAGCAGGTAGGGAGACGAGGATGCCTGGGGCTGAGTATCCTGGAGGGGTGGGGGGCATCTAGTCCTGAGGCTCCCCAGGTAGGAGCACGTGCTTGATGTATTGAGGAACATCAGGGAAACCAGTGAGGCTTGAAGGCAGTGAAGGGGGGGTGGGGAGTGCCGAGGCCCCCCCAGTACAGATGGTGGAGGGCCTCACAGAGGGTGGGAAGCGCTCTGGGATTCTTCGTGTTGGTTTCTTTAGGGCTTGATTCCCTCGCTTCTTTGAGTCAGATGGAAAGTCATTGGAGGATTTGAGCAAGTCGACATGTTGTAACATGTATTTGAAAACGAATACTCCAGTGGCAGGTAGAAACCAGGGCGAGCAAGGGGACCAATTAGAAAGTGGATCTGAGCAGTAACTGAGAAGTGTCTGACTCTGAATATCTTTCTTTTTCTTAGCTGTGCCACACAGGTGTTCCAATGCCCATTCCCAAACTAGTCCACTCTTTAACAAAATCAAGCAGGCACACACTTGCCGTACCACGAACATGTTCACAAATGCCATTATGGCTTAATGAACAGAGTACTGAATGATGTCTTAAAATTGTTGCGTGTGGGGGCTTCCCTGGTGGTCCAGCATTTAGGAATTTGCCTGGCAATGTGGGGGACTCAGGTTTGATCTCTGGTCGGGAAACTAAGACCCACATGTAGCAGGGCAACTAAGATGGGATGCAGGCAAATCATTGAATAAGTCTTTTTTAAAAAATTGTCCCATGGCCTTGAAAAAATTTCAGCTTCTGTTTTCATTTTTATTTTTAAAATGTTTATCTCAGTGTCCCGACCTGGGACTGAACCCCTGTCCCCACTCAATGGAAGTGCCGAGTCTTAACCCGTGGATTGACTGGGAATTCCCAAAGTAATTTTTGTTTGCTTGTTTGTTTTGTTTTGGCCTTGCCCCACGGCTTGGGGGGTCTTAGTTCCCTGACGAGGATTTGAACGCAAGCCCTCGGCACTGAAAGAGTGCAGTCCTGACCACTGGACGGCCCTGAATATCTTGAACGTGGAGCTGGCAAGGTTTTCTGATAATGGCTGCGAGCTACAGGATAGAAGCCAAGGATGACTAAGATTTTTGATGGAGAAATAGGATGAATGGAATTAGCGTCTTTTGAGGTAGAGATGTTTATGGGAGAAGAAGACTTAAGGGCAGAATTCAGAAGTTGGGTCTACACGGTGCGAGGGGCCACGTGTCTTAGATGCTGGTGGGTGTGGCCACCATTGTAACTGGTGTGTGCCAGCCCTGGGCCAAGGGTCGTCTGTGCTTTGTCTTTTGACACTAACCCTAACAGGTAGGCGCT
Source organism: Antilocapra americana (assembly GCA_007570785.1). Taxonomy (NCBI): domain Eukaryota; kingdom Metazoa; phylum Chordata; class Mammalia; order Artiodactyla; family Antilocapridae; genus Antilocapra; species Antilocapra americana. The sequence continues at coordinate 28,082,212 of ML662445.1, forward strand.
GTTCATTCCATGTCTTGATGAGAAAACGGGAGCACACCTGGGTCTTGACTCCAGGTCTGTGTAACTCAGTGGAAATCCATGGAGTGATTTCATTAGAATGGACCCATGACTTTAATCAGTATTGAGCCAACAAAAACTGCCCCCAGACTCCAAGACTAGAACCACCCACACTACCATTCTGCCTCTTGAGGGTGGTTTCGCAACTATTTATAATTTTTGAATTTTGTGAATAGATGGCTGAGAGCAGAGACGCAGGAAACTGGCTGACACTGAGCGCTGGGCGTGCTGGAGGAAGACACACACCCCAGAGCCGGCAGCCCTGGGCTGTACAGATGCAGAGGCACACCTGAGCCACCCTGTGCAGCTCCTGAGTGGGGCCTCTAGAGCCCTGAAATCTCTCCCACCCATGCCCAGCCCCCGGCTCTCTTTTCATCACTTCTCTAGGGCAGCATTTCATCACTTCTCTCGGGCCCTGCCCCTGAATAACTATCAGACAGTCACAAGCCTGACATGTTGCCCCGTCATTCCAGTCTGATCAGAGGTGGGTTTTCATCTGGGTTAACATGGTCATACGACATGGCCATACTAGCTCCTGCCCCATCTAGAGGATGGGCCCAGTCGTCTAGGTGTTCAGAGGCTTCGGGCTAAGGCACAAGAGCAGTGTATCTACTGGAGTGATTCCAATATTCCCAAATGATCACTGACTTTAAGGAACTTTGCTATCAACAGTTCAGTTCAGTTGCTCACTCGTGTCTGACTCTTTACAACCCCATGAACCCCAGCACACCAGGCCTCCCTGTCCACAAACCCATGGCCATCGATTTGGTGATGTCATCCAGCCAGCTCATCCTCTGTCGTCCCCTTCTCCTCCTGACTCCAATCCTTCCCAGCATCAGGGTCTTTACCAATGAGTCAACTCTTCACATCAGGTGGCCAGAGTACTGGAGTTGGAGCTTCAACATCAGTCCTTCCAATGAACACCCAGGACTGATCTCCTTTAGGATGGACTGGTTGGATCTCCTTGCAGTCCAAGGGACACTCAAGAGTCTTCTCCAACACCACAGTTCAAAAGCATCAATTCTTCGGTGCTCAGCCTTTTTCACTGTCCAACTCTCACATCCATACATGACCACTGGAAAAACCATAGCCTTGACTAGATGGATCTTTGTTGGCAAAGTAATGTCTCGGCTTTTTAATGTGCTATCTAGGTTGGCCATAACTTTCCTTCCAAGGAGTAAGAGTGTTTTGATTTCATGGCTGCAATCACCATCTGCAGTGATTTTGGAGCCCCCAAAAATAAAGTCTGACACTGTTTGAAATGTTTCCTTATCTATTTCCCATAAAGTGATGGGACCAGATGCCATGATCTTAATTTTCTGAATGTTGAGCCTTAAGCCAACTTTTTCACTCTCCTCTTTCACTTTCATCAAGAGGCTTTTTAGTTCCTCTTCACTTTCTGCCATAAGGGTGGTGTCGTCTGCATATCTGAGGTTATTGATATTTCTCCCAGCAATGTTGATTCCAGCTTGTGCTTCTTCCAGCCCAGCATTTCTCATGATGTACTCTGCATATAAGTTAAATAAGCAGGGTGACAATATACAGCCTTGATGTACTCCTTTTCCTATTTGGAACCAGTCTGTTGTTCTATGTCCAGTTCTAACTGTTGCTTCCTGACTTGCATACAGGTTTCTCAAGAGACAGGTCAGATGGTCTGGTATTCCCATTTCTTTAAGAATTTTCCACAGTTTATTGTGATCTACACAGTCAAAGGCTTTGGCATAGTCAATAAAGAAGAAATAGATGTTTTTCTGAAACTCTCTTGCTTTTTCGATGATCCAGCAAATGTTGGCAATTTGATCTCTGGTTCCTCTGCCTTTTCCAAAACCAGCTTGAACATCTGGAAGTTCATGGTTCATGTATTGCTGAAGTCTGGCTTGGAGAATTTTGAATATCACTTTACTAATGTATGAGATGAGTGCAATTGCAAAGTAGTTTGAGCATTCTTTGGCATTGCCTTTCTTTGGGATTGGAATGAAAACTGACCTTTTCCAGTCCTGTGGCCATGGCTGAGTTTTCCAAATTTGCTGGCATATTGAGTGCAGCACTTTCACAGCATCATCTTTTAGGTTTTGAAATAGCTCAACTGGGATTCCATCACCTCCACTAGCTTTGTTTGTAGTGATGCTTTCTAAGGCCCACTTGACTTCACATTCCAGGATGTCTGGCTCTAGGTGAGTGATCACACCATCATGATTATCTGAGTCATGAAGATCTTTTTTGTACAGTTCTTCTGTGTATTCTTGCCACCTCTTCTTAATGTCTTCTGCTTCCATTAGGTCCCTACTATTAACTTGCTATTAACAAGTTGATACTTAAAGAAAAATGGCCAAGATGCATAAGCTGCCTGCATGACTGGGAATAAGTTTTACTGCCTCCACAGTAACCCTGGATGGATCGTATGAGTAATTATCATATTATGCATATTAGATCCTCTGGGGAGGCAGCTTAGGGATGTCTTTATAAGAGCAATTCAACAACTTAACAACACTGAGAGACAAATGATATTACAGTTAAGTTCTTTATGGCTCACCTTCCTCTACCTTTGTAATTCCTCTCCTTATCAAGGTGAATCATTTCCAGGGGAGTGGTTTGGCCAAGTAAACTAGTGTGTTTTTTGCTGACAAGCCACATTCCTGCCTTCACAGGGGAGATCTTAGAGTGAGCTGTTCACCTTTTTATTCACCTGCCACCAAAACACCAAAACACATCTTAATGTGCTTACTTTTAAACTTAGAGATTGTTTTCTTTATTGTGTCCTTTTGCTGCCTGGTTTGCATATGCATTGTAAATTTATGTACAGAAGTAGATGCTGCAGGGAAGAGTGTTCATTTTGTTCTCATAAGGACTTGCTTGGTTTTTTAAAAATTTGCCAGCATTTGAAGTTTTAATTTTTAGAAAGTATATTCTTGCTTTCCAGTCTCATCTAATTAGCTATTTTGTAAAATAGAAGATTATATTCCATGTAAAAGTAGACACCCCAAAAATAATAGTTGAAAAAAAAAGACATAGTAAGGGATCCACTGTATATCAAGTTTTGAAAGTTATTTGACAGTATTTCACTTAACTCCAAAAAAAAAAAATTGAGCTAGGCATTTTTTAAAAGTTATGATTGAATCATCTTGTCTTTAGAGTGGTATAGAAATAATTTAACTGTATCCAGAATTCTGGCAGGGAACATTTGCAAGTCTAATATTTGTTGGGTTCCTAAAGAAACATACTGCTGTAGATCAGTTTCCTGTATTTTTGTGTATGTAAGAGTTGCAAGAATTCCCTGCATTCAAGAGTGTCAGACAAGTAATGATAAACCCAGGAATATTTCTGGCATTAGGTATTTGATTTCAAAATTAGATTATATTGTAAATATCTATTAATTATATGAGAAATTTTTAGATGTTTTCTAATATAGGACATACATAAATAACCATTGCATTTACTCTTGCCTCTCTGGATGCACACTAGGCAGTAAATCTATTTCAAATGCCACAACTTGAAAAGCTGTAGATAAACCTTGTCTGTCTTTAATAGTCCATTTCTTCTGCTGTTGAAATTGCATCAGTCTTCCAGGCTGAAATATATTAACTCAGTATCAGGCAATTAGAACAGTGACTGAATCAAGAGTGAATGAGTTGAGGCTGAATCACCGATGAAGTAAATTCAGATAATATCACTGTTTCTCCATAATCTTTATCATCTCTTCGAATGTATCAGTGGTAAATGAGCTTTGAAGTGTGAACCCTCTCTTTCTGCAGACAAGATGGCTTTGCAAAAAACATGGGATTTGAGGCCAAAGAGACCTGATTTGGAAACCCAGTTCCATCACTTACTAGGTGTAAGCCTCAGTCTTCTCATCTGTCAAGTGGACCAACTCCACCCGTTATGCCAGGTGGTTGTAATGAGTGAATAACTTGGCACATGTGAGCTAGCTTATGAAGGCACATTGTAGGCATTAGAAATGTTTGCTCACTCCCTCTTGCCTTTGAATCCAGGGTCTTTGAAAACAGAAACTCAGCAAGACTTAGGACTTGGATAAGATGGATTCAAGCTGCACATTATGTCAAACTGTGGGACAGTCTTTGGGCAGTTTACGTGGCCAAAGGACCTAGCTGGCCCCTAACCAGATGCTTGTCTCGGCCCCTCACAGGTCCTCGAGAGGTTGCAGCAAAGAGGATTTGAAGTCGTGGGCTCCTGTGGGGGAGGCGTGGACTCATCTCAGTTCAGTGAATACGTCCTACGGCGGGAACTGAGGCGGACACCCCGTGGACCCTCTGTCATCCGGATAAAGCAAGAGCCTCTGGACTAGATGGACATATTTCTTCTGCCAAAAGGAGAAAAACATACACCACAAATAACGCAAACACAAAAAGGGACATTTATGTGCAGTTGGGACAGCAAACCGAGTCCTGGACCTAAAGTTGAATAAAAGACACATTTATATCCAATAGAGACCACACCTGTATTCATATGGGAACAATTGGAATAGTGATATCCTCAAGGTGTAAAAAATATATAAATATATATATATATGTCAAAAGGTAGGAAACGCAAAAAAAAAAAAAAAAAGGTGGTAGCTACAGTTGGTGCTGTGATGGCCGTGAAGTGTCCTGGGCCTCCCAAGGCCTCTGACCAATAAACAAGCCATGAGCAATGAGGACGAATCTCCTTATGGTTTCCATTGCCAACAGCCATCCATTGTTTCTTTTTCTTTTGTCTTTCTTTTTCCTTTGAAAACAAAAACACCTAGAATCGCATTTCTTTGCATATGGAAGTTTCATGTCTCTCTTTAGATGGGGGACCGAGCAGAACTTCAAAAAAAAAACAAAAAACTCTCATGAGCACACTGCATTTGAAAGACGCGAGACATGAAATTTTAAATGTAGTTTGTACAGAAGTCACACTTTTTTGTCCGCCTCACCGATGTGAACATTACTTTGTTTTTAAACTGATGAGTTTTGCAAAGGGGCCAGAATTATTCCTTGTTAGAGTTGCTCCAGTTTGAGTCTGCTGCTTTCCTACAATTTTTCAAATTTTATAATGTATTAAATACAATAAACTCTGTTTAAAAAATAAGGTCTGTGTGAGACACACATGTTGGGGTGAGGCTGTAGTCAAATGAAATTTTTCTATTTTAAAATTTTCTGTGTTGAGCGTCAGAAAGAGACCTCAAAGCCAAAACCAGTGTCAAGATCAAAACCCACTCAAGCATAAGGATGTTGACCCATGTTCTGAATGGTTTTGTTCCCATTAGTAAGGACTGGGTCCCATGCTTCTGCATTGGTGAGCAAGATAAACCTTTCTTGTGAGTTTACCAATTCCAGTCAACTCCCAGAGCAAACCACGCCCAAACGTAGCATCCGACAGCACCGCTTTATTCTCTTTCCGGATCCTGGGATCCTCTTGTGTGGACTGGCCTGGCCTGGGCGTCTTAGGCTGCACACGACATCATGTGGGGCATGGACAGCCGTGCGGGGCCCCCTTGGGGCTGTCAATCCCTGCTGGCTGGTCATGGGCCTCCCTGGGTAGCTTGGGCCCGGGCCAGCCTGGGAGCTGGGTTCTAAGAGGAAGGAAGGAAGCCATAGTCCCCTGGAAGGCCAGGCCTGCAGCTGCTCGATGTGTTAATCCCTGTGCAGGGATGTGTTAATTTAGCAGATACGGAGCCAGCCCCGATTCAAGGAAGGGAGGGGAATGAAACCCACCCTTGGTCACTGGGGAAGCGACCAAGAATTTGTAGCCAACTTGAATCTACCATAACACGTGTCCAAAAAAATCCGCAAAGTAGGGCATTAACGGCTTTGGAAGAAGTAGGGAAACTCTCAGGGTCAGAATATGGTCAGTTTCTTATTAGCCAGGGAGGTGAGAAACCCGAGATGTCAGCAGCACTTGGGAACCGAGCCCTCAGCGTTTCCAATGTAGCAGTGATTCCGGAGGCTCCTCTGTCAGCCCTGCCACCACCCTTCTTCCCCACTTCCTCCTCCTCATTCCAGACCCTCAAAAATAAACCTGGCATGACAGACGCTAAGATTGACAGGTAAACTATGATGTGTTTCTGCTGCAGAGATGTTCCTGTGGTGATGGGCTATTTCCATCCTGAACTTCCCTTCTTTTTTTAAATTAAAAAGTCTATGCCTGAGGACACTAGTAACGAAAATATCTGTGGCTTCTGAAACTAAATGTAAGCTGTTAATGGCTCCAATGACCACCCCCCACCCCGCCCCAAAACACAGATGCGGCCCAAACGGAATTACTCTCAAGACTGCCAGTCAGGCCTTCACTTGGCTGTTTCATTTCTCCTTATTTGAGGCTAATACACTCTGTCTCAGATGGAGACAGCCAGGGCTGCTCCCACCGGCTGCTTGGTCATCCACGTCTGCTGAAAGGAGAATGAAATTGCTCTATGATTTTTACTGGTAATCCACTCTTTGTGGTAAAAATTTCCTAAAAGCAATAAAGCAAAGGATCCGCTTTGGGATTTTCTGCTGGTTATCGTCACCACTTAACATTTACCCAGCACTCTCTGCGGGCAGTTAGTATTGTCCCAAGCAAACCCTGCACGCAAGTCTGTGCCCTTTGTTCTTTTCTGAGCTTTTAGGCCCATTTATACAACTCCAACCCAATTGCACATTTTTTTCTACAGAAACTCTGATCCACTTCAACAGAGCAAACACATCACATGTTCACAATTTTAGGTCTTACAGTGAAATAGATTCCTGGATACCAAAGTACTTCAGCAGAGAGCTGGTCAATCAAAATGTAATGGAGTTACAATCTTATTTTTTCCCCTGCATTTAATTATACGATGTATATGGCTATCTGTATTTCACCTCTTGTCCCAAGAAGGATCTTTATAGTGTTGTTGTTTAGTCAGTCGTGTCTGACTCTTTTGCAACCCCTTCGACTATAGCTCGCCAGGCTCCTCTGTCCATGGGATTCTCAGGCAAGAATACTGGGGTGAGCAGCTATTCCCTTTTCCAGGGGATCTTCCCAACCCAGGAATCTGCATCTCCTGCATTGGCAGGTGGATTCTTTCCCACTGAGCCACCGGGGGCAGGGTGCGGAGGGGGTTAAGCAAGGGTCTTTATAGCTATGTTTGTTTTCTCCATAGAGGGTGAGATCAAGGCTCAGTACTGCTTCGATTACTAATATCTTATAGACTCTAATTTAGAACGGTTTCCCCATCTTTTCTTTCTTTTCCTGTGTTCCATGAGATTGGTTTTGAAGAGAGCAAGTCAGTTGTTCTGGAGTTGGTTGCATAATCGGGATTTGTCTGCTCTGTTCCTCACTGGTAGAGTCAGATTAATTTTTTTGCAAGACTACAGAGCTGATGTTACTTCCTCAATACATTACATCACAAGGGTCTGTCTGGCACATGATGGTGATGATAATTTTATTTCTATTTTATTTTTATTTTTTTGCTATTATAGATCTTATTGCATGTCAGTTGTGGTTTCCCTTTGTTGATGATAATTCGGAACACTCAGTTGAGGTCACAGTCACCAAATTTCTCCAATGTAAAAGCGTCTCTTCCCTGTGCAATTAACAACTAGACTATGGGATGAAATTGTGAGATTGGAAGTGTCCTGTACTTCATTCACACTTTCACAGAATGGTTTTAACATGTGCTGGTAATCTTTTCCCAAGTCAGTCATTACCTTCATCATTTTAGAAAAGTGTACTTCTTTAAAAGCTACTAGCCAGGCAAAGAGCTGAGTCCAAAGATGCATAAGAAAATAAGACATCACTTTGGGTGTCAGGGTGACAAACTCAGATGCCTCAAAGGGCCAGGTGAGTCCCAGAAATCAGGAGGCAGACAGGCACCAGCATGTCTGACCGATTCAAAGGGACAGGCTCTCCTCCACTCCAGCAGGTTCTCCAGCAGAATAAGAAGCCTGGATCCTTAAACCTCTCATTTTCCTAGAAAACCTGGAAATCTAGATTTTTGTGTGAAATCTCTAGATGTGTATGTTAGAACAAACTAATTTTTTTCCCCAAAAACGTACAGACCAAGCAAGACATCTGTTGAGTTTGTTGCTCTGAATATTATGAAAATAATGAAATGATAGGAGATATTCTAGAAAAATCCCACTTAGGTTGTATCACAAGTGATGGCACCAGAACTAAATTGTGTGAGAATGACTTTTATAAAATCTGGAAATTTAAGGTGAGCTTTTAGTCATAATATCATTTGATCATAAAGATTTAAATCCTGGTGTGTAAATGACAATTGTGATTAAATCTACCTCCATTCCAGCCTACTGTATGCCAGGCACTGTGCTCAGGGTTTTATAGATGTTCTCCAGTCCTTGTAGAAACTCAGTGAAGTTGGCATTATTATCCCAGTTTTACAGATAAGAATATTGGTATGTTAAAAACAAAAATATGCCAAATGCCACAAGACACTTGGAACAACACCAACAGACACACACACACACACACATTTGATGAGTACCTTAGCCTCAACACTTCCTGGTTTTCTAATTTATGCCAAAAAATTATTTTGGGAGCTACCCCGGTGGTTCAGTGATTAAGAATCTGCCTGCAGTGCAGAGGGCATGGGTTCGATCCCTGGTCCAGGGACTAAGATCCCACATGCCTTGGGGCAACTAAGCCCGTGCCCTACAGCACAGAAGCCCACACAGCCTGGTGTCCATGCTCTGCAACAAGAGAGGCCACTGTGATGAGAAGCCAGTGTCCCGCAACTAGAGAGTAGCCCCCGCTCATCACAATTAGAGAAAGCCTGTGCACGCAGCAAGAAAGAGACTATGTGTCACAACAAAGGGCCAGTGACAATTGACTACTTAATTCAATTAATTAATGGAAAACCTTCACTCTGTCATTGGCAACTTCGGTAAGTTCATTATAAAGGCGCTAGAAAAAAATATGGCTGTAGTAACTTACTGTGTGTGCCGTTCGGTTGTGTCTGACTCTTTGGGACCCCAGGCTGCCAGGCTCCTCTGTCCATGGGATTCTCCAGGCCAGAATACTGGAGTGGGTTGCTTTGCCCTCCTCCACGGGATCTTCCCAACCCAGGGATTGAACCCACATCTCTTACGTTTCCTGCATTGCAAGCAGATTGATTCTTTACCACTAAGCCACCGGCAAAGCCCTATTTACTGGCTATAGGGGAGAAATTACTAAGCCCCAAGAAGATGCTGTCTCTGACTTTGTAAGCATCAGGGAACAGTTCTCAGAAGTTTACATTGGTTCCAGGTACCCCAAACTTGCCCATTCTTAGGACACAAAAAAGGCCCTTACTAAAGCTACTGTATTCCAGCCCCCTACCCCCAGCAGTCCCCGATTCCCCTTCTCCTCACCAATGTCCTGAATCTCAGTCTCTAAGTGATGAGCCTGGGAATCTGTATTTTAACAATGCCCATCACAGGTGACTCTCCAATCAGCAAGTTTGGAAAATACTGGGTGAAATCACTGTCTGTCAACTTTGAGAATAGTAGATGAGAACCTTCTGGGGGTACTTTTTGACTTGCCTTTTTATGGCTTCATTGATGTTGAATAAACAATAGTTGGCTTCTCCTGTTTGCTTGAAGGCCCAGATTGAATACTCCCAATAGAGTTACTGGGGGTGGGGAAGTACTTAACTAAAATTTAACTGGAGGGCCCTCATCTTTTCCTAATTTGAGAGAGAATTGCCTGATCCTGTGGAATTAGTCTACCAGCTACGGAATCCTTTCACTGCCTCTTAACAACTTATCAGAAACTTGAATGAACCTCACAGGAGAGAAGTAGTGTGGCATCTGCCACCTGTAACAGTAGCTGCTGACAGGTGTGCAGGAATCCAGCATTTCTCATCTATTTTAATTTGTGTGAGTTTCTTTGAAATGTAAATGAAGTTTTGACCTTCAGAATTTGAAGAAGGATGTAAATCTATAATTCTAACCATTTTAACACAAACTCATTGGCATGTGCTTTAAAAATGCCAGATTCAGAGTTCGGTCTGACTGTTTCACATGACTTCAGTTTCATTCTCTCTCTCCCTACCCCGCTCCCCGTCCCCTTTCTCCCTCACTCTCATTGAGAAGCACAGTATTTCACTCTTCCCAATCTGTCGATCAGACCCTACTTGTCAGAATTGGGAACACACAGTACAGGTATTAAATTATACTGTTGGCTAACAGGACTAGGCTTCCCAGGTGGCTCATTGGTAAAGAATCCACCTGCCAAGCAGAAGACGCAAGAGACGCAGATTTGATCCCTGGGTCAGGAAGATCCCCTGGAGTAGGAAATGCAACCCACTCCAGTATTCTTGCTTGGAGAATTCCATGGACAGACAGGCCTGGTGGCTACAGTCCATGGGGACACTCTCTACAGGCCATAGGGAGTCAGACACAACTGAGTTACTGAGCACACATGCACAACAGGACTTAAAAGCCAGAGGAACCCTTGCTGTGCATTCCGCTCAAACTCTGGAACTTGATTCAAAAAGCCCGTTCTGGAAGCTGAAGATCAAATCTTTGTCAGGAAGCCTCACCTTAGTTGGAAAAGAAGCAAGATCAGTAGGGACAGTTGATTACCTCAAGTGAGGATGCCCAAAAGGATCATTTGAAGATCTACAGATTAAACCATTTATTTGATGGCACTGGTTTTTGGGCCACACTGCATGGTTTGCAGGATTTCAGTTCCCCAACCAAGGATTGAACTCCGGACCCTCGGCAGTGAAAGTGCAGAGTCCTAACCATTGGACTGCCAGGGAACTTTCTCCCTGGGTTTTCCTATTAGGCATCAGTAATGAAGTATTGGCAAGAGGAAGTGGTGGGAGATGGATTGCCTATGGGCCATAACATGTAAGTTTTGCACCCACTGAAAGTGAAAATGAAAGTCGCTCAGTCATGTCCGACTCTTTGCGACCCCATGTACTATACAGTCCATGGAATTCTTCAGGCCAGAGTACTGGAGTGGGTAGCCTTTCCCTTCTCCAGGTGATCTTCCCAACCCAGACCCAGGTCTCCCACATTGCAGGTGGATTCTTTACCAACTGAGCTTTCAGGGAAGCCATATATTTGAAATGGTATTATGATTTAAAATATTGTTCTATAGTCATATTCTCAAATCCGTGGTCTCTTAATATACATAAATGGGCTTCCCAGGTGGCACTAGTGGCAAAGAACACCCTCTGCCAGTGCAAAAGACATAAGAGATGTGGGTTCGATCCCTGGCTCAGGAAGATCCCCTGGAGGAAGGCATGGCAATCCACAAGTATTCTTGCCTGGAGAATCCCATGGAAAGAGAAGCCTGGAGGACTACAGTCCATAGGGTCACAAAGAGTCGGACACGACTAAAGTGACTTAGGGCGCAGTATATATAAATACCAGAAAATTTGGAATTTTGTTCAGTAGGTTGTGTATTCATGAAAATTATTCAGTTATAAGTCTTACTTTAAGCATAGTAGAAGTATTTCTACAACAGAACATTGACCTAGATAGTCTTTCCCTTACTACCATCATAACTGCTAAGTCAGAGCTAGTTCCTACAGCTCCAGAGTTGGGGGAACTACAGACACACACCCCAAATCCTTCCTTCCAGTAGCTTTTTGCCTCTCTCCAGTCTGCATTAACCATCTCCATCTCCCAGCATGCTCCTTGGATCTTTTCTTCCAAGCAAAGATAGTCACATAAAGGATCAAAATACTTCTATACAATCACCAGAAGCAGCTGGTATTTCACGGGGTCCATGGGAAAGCTCCACAGCAGTGTGAAGCCAGGTCACTCATTTCTCAGTTTCTCGCTCCAAGGTGTGAACATCTATTTTGGGGTGTCAGTGCTCCTCTTGGTCTCCTCTTTCTCCCTGGATGATCTCAGCCATAGATGGGTTCCCCATCACCTGTGCTTCAGGCTCACTTATCCCAGAGCTTCAGGCAGGGTAGCCAGCTGTGAGGATACAGTGACAAGTAAGATACGGTCCTGCCGTTCAACTTCAGTTAGGCCAGTGAATAGCCTGTAATCAGATCACTTTAATGAATTCTGTGATAAGCTGTGACAAATGTAGGGTCTGTACACTGTTTCCATTTGACGATCTAGAACTGATCTTGTTTTAGCCCCAGCCCTATCCTTTCTTCCTTTAAATTTCTTATCTCAATTCAAGATGCTGTCTTCCATCCAAACCAGGATTTGATTTCCTGCCCTCCCCCTGTAGGTTGGTCACCAGGTTCTACAAAAAGTTATCTCCTAAGCATTTCTCAAATCAGTCTCTTCCTTTCCATCCCTTTTACTACTTCTCAGCATCATATTATCAACTCCTCTTGTTGTGCTTGTGCTTAGTCGCTCAGTCATGTCCGACTCTGCGACCCCATGGACTGTAGCCCTCCAGGCACCTCTGTCTGTGGGATTCTTCAGGCAAGAATACTGAAGTGGATAGTCTTTCCCTTCTCCAGGGGATCTTCCCAATCCAGGGATCAAACCCAGGTCTCCCACATTGCAGGTGGATTCTTTACCAGCTGAGCCATAAGAGAAGCCCAAGAACACTGGAGTGGGTAGCCTATCCCTTCTCCAGCAGATCTTCCCAACCCAGAAATTGAACTGGGGTCTCCTGAATTGCAGGCAGATTCTTTACTGTCTGAGCCACCAAAGAAGCATCAGCTTCTCTTATGTGGTCTATTTCCATAAGGTCTTTTTTTTAAAGAATTTTTTTGATGTGGACCATTTTCAAAGTCTTTATTGAATTTGTTACAATGTCGCTTTTCTTGTTTATGTCCTGGATTTTTCTGGCCACAATACATTTGGGAGCTTAACTCCCCAACCAGAGATTGAACCCCTACCCCCTGCATTGAAAGGTGAAGTCTGAACCACTGGACTGCCAGGGAAGTGCCTGGATAAGATCTTAATAGGTTTTTTGGGCCAGGAATTGGGTATGTCATTCCTAAAATGCTTCTTCCACATTGCAGCTTCTCACTCCCCTGACAAAAGCTCCAACATTGTTTCCTCATTGCTTTCAGAGTCCTCTTATTTCCTTAGTGTGGTATACAAGGCTCTCCTCCATCTAACTCTCAGCCTTAATCTCCTACAGAAGTACAGGAGCTTTTAGCTCTCCCCTGTGTCATATAGGATGGGCTTCCCAGGTGGCGCTAGTGGTAAAGAACCCACCTGTCAATGCAGGAGAGATAAGAGATGCGGGTTCGATCCCTGGGCTAGGAAGATCCCCTGGAGGAAGGCATCGCAACTCATGCCAGTATTCTTACCTGGAGAATCCCATGGACAGAAGAGCTTGGCAGGCTATAGTCCATAGGGTCACACAGAGTCGGACATGACTGAAGCAACTTAGCACACACGCATGTGTTGTATTGTTTGAAGTCTCCCTGCTTTGGAATACGTATATCCTCTTGCCTGCTTAATCACCTTCCCCTCATCCCTGAAGATTCCCTTTACACATTTCCATGTGTCCCTTGGCTGGGCAACCCCTCTAAAGCATCCTGTTTGTATTTTATTATGACACTTACATCACATAACATTGAAATATATATTTATATGTCTATATCTAATGGCCAAGCTTACGGTCATCAGTGGGAGAAATCTGACTTATTTATATTTATGTCACACCTAGTGGGTGCTCGAGAAATTATTTGTTGATGACAGATGAAGTAAACCAGCGACGTCTATTATGCCTAGAAAAGGCAGAATCTGTGTCTCATGTTACTAACGGTATCACTTGGAGAGATTGTTAATCCACATAAACACTAAATTAAATGAAAAGTAGATGTAAAGGAAAGGATATAGAATAGGGAATCCATTATTAGTAATATTAAATTCTTCAAGCACTGTATTTTTTTAAAAAAAATATATTTATATATTTGGCTGTGTTGGGTCTTAGTTGAGGAATGCGAACTCTTTGTTGTGGTATGTGAGCTTCTCTCTCGTTGCAGTGCTCGGGCTTATTTGCCCCACGGCATGTGAAATCTTAGTGCCCCCACCAGGAATTGAACCCAAACCCCCTGCATTGGAAAGTGGATTCTTAACCACTGGACTGCCAGGGAAGTCCTCCCACTATTGGTGTTTAAATGTGTACTTTGGGTTTTGCCCAATTGAAAGTCTTGGAGGCCTTCCACATTTGACCAAGACGGAGTAACAAATTTACTCTCCCACCTGAAACAACTGAAAAATCAAACCAAATACACGAAACAGAGGTTTTCAAGACACCGGATATCAAGCAACAGACAACAATGACGTCTGAGAGGTGGAAAACAAACATGGTAATCCCTACAGTCACCCAGGCTAACCCACAGGCACAGTACAGGGAGAGGTAGCCCAGACAGAAGCCAGGGGTCTCCTTGAGTTGGAGAGTTAGAAGCCAACTCTTATAGAGCAGAGTAGTGGAAAGCAGAGAGCGATACACAGAGAGAGAAAACCAAAGAACTGAAGAGGGTCTTCAGCTGAGTACTGATCAGTGCATGTGGCTGAGGAAACTGCCCGAGGGTAAGTAAGACCACGTAGGAGGATTAGAAAGCTATTGCGTACACAGAGCCAACGATATTTCCTATTCCCACCAGTCAGAGTGGAAAGCCTCATAATTAATGGCATATTGGCTAGAATATTAGAATGCCTTAGTGGTAGGAAAAAGTTAGCCATACGCTAAACATAGCTCTGATCTCACCTAGCAAAGCTTAAAACCAAATCCCAAAGGGATCAAACTGTTTCCGAGTAACTCAACCTCAATGCTAAAACAAGTTCAAGAATATTTATAGGAATACAAATATATCCAGCACCCAACAAGGTAAAATTCACAATGTCTGGCATCTAATAAAAAATTATCAGGCATGCAAAGAAGCAGGAAAATTCAACTCATAGTAAGAAGAAAAATCAGTCTATCTAAACCAATCAAAAAATGATAAAGATGATAGAATTAGTTGACAAAGACATTGTTGTTTAGTCACTAAATCGTGTCTTGACTTTTTTTTGACCCCATGAACCATAGCCTGCCAGATTCCTCTGTCCATGGGATTTCCCAGGCAAGAAGACTAGAATAGATTGCTATTTCCTTCTCTGACAAGGACATTAAACTATATTCCATATGTCCAAGAAACTAAAGTGAAAACCGAATATGTTAACTGGTGACATGGGAAACGTAAAAAAGAACAAAGTCAAATTTCCAGAAATATTATCATGCCTGAAAGTAGACCTGATACACAGATTACACACTAGAGAAGAAAAAATTAGTGAACTTGAAGATAGAGCAATAGAAACTGTCTAAAATGAAACATGGTTTTCTTAAAAGGCTGAAACAAACTGAACAGAGCTTTGCTGAGCTGTGGCGCAACTCCAATCAGCCTACTAGCCATGTAATTGCAGTCTCTATTAAGGAGTATGGGGAGAGAAACAGAAAAATATTTGAAGAAACAATGGTTAAATATTTTCCAAGTTTGAAGATGACTGTCAACTCACAGACCCAAGAAGCTCAATGAACTTGGAGGAAAAGAAACTCGAGCCAGATAGTCAGTATCAGGGATGAGCCAAAGAGTAAATGGATGAAGGAGCCCACATTCCAGCCAGGTCTGGCCACCTGTCACACCCAGGTTCCACAGACTCTATGGGGTTCTGGGAGGCTCACCAGATTGACAAACAGGTTGGGCAAGGCTTGTGTAAAAATTTCCTGGGCCCCTGAAAGTATCTCTAACAGGCTGAATTACCCTCCAAATTACACGTTTGCAGCCCAAACACTTTCCAGCAGTACTTTTAGGTTAAAAAATATATATATTTTGTTCCTCTCTAAATGAATTATAATAAATTTTTTAAAAAACGTTTCTTTTTTGACAAACCATCTGACTTTCAAAATTAACTTTTTAAAATAGATTGTTAAATTCTGTATTTCTTTTAAACTAAGAGCATTTGCCAGAAAGAAAAAAATAATTAGAACTTGTGTGGCAACATGCTGGAACACTGGCTGTATTAGCTTGAGGTCGGGCTGCCTTCTTTTCTTTTAATATCAGGAAGTAACTACAGGGTTAAATAGAGAGATGCAATAGGGGTGGAGGAAAGAGACTAAACAGTCTGATCTTTCCCTCTGCCTCTCCAGTCTGAATGCGCTGATAAATGAGTTCATCTACCACACAAAATAGCCTTTGTTTTATTCGGTAGCTTACTGGCTTTCCACGGCTAAGAAGAGAGGTCATAATGGTTTGCCTTAACTTGCCTACTCACCACTGGAGCTTTTCATTTTTAGGCTTATAATACAGCGAAAACAGTTCTTGAAATTAGCCTTTATTTCTGTGTTAACCTCTCCTTACCTCAGCTTTCATCTGAAAGTATTCAAACCTACAGAAAAGTTAAATAATACCCCACAGTCTTCAGTTAGATTCATCAGTAGTTAACACTTAACCAGGTCCGACCTTCCCATTTGTTTCACCGAGTGTGTGGTTTCTGATGAACCATTTGAAGATAAATTGCAACCATCACAACAATCCACCCCTAGCATGGTATCTCCTAAGAAAGAGAACCTACTCCTACATAGCTCTCAGGAAACAACATTGATGTGACATCTCATGTGCAGAAACAGACGCCCACCCTGATCTTGACCTCCAACGGGGGGAATCCTGTAACCAAATGAAGAACTTGCCATTAATCCCAGTGAAACCACATGGACTGGTATCTCTCCTTCATCCCCACCCCACAGGTGCCTTGGCAATCCTCTGTCTGTCTCCAGGACGCTATTTGCCCTCTTTCTAGTCTTAGTTGTGAGACTCCTGTGAGCGTGGCTATTGCCAAAATCATGGCTCCCCGTCCACTGATGCCCACCCAATGGAAGTATGGACACAGAATTTGGATTTTTGCCAGGCAAAAGGGAAACGCAGCAGGCTAGTGCCTCAAGAACTGTGCCCCGCTTTCTCAGGAATAGGGAGGGGTTTTATAGCTTCTTGAAGGTCTTGCTTTTTTGTTTTTCTCCTGCCAATTTTCAAAACAGCCACAGCTGGCTCAGGCAACTCAGCAGTCGGGTCTGGTGTCCCTGAAGTTATCGGCCCATGACCTTCTTTCTGAAATACAGGATGCTAGAAGAGAGTGTAGGGGGAGACGGCCAGTTACTGAGTATAATCTATATGGAGTCAGAGAGTAATCAGCTCAGTGAAGGACAAGTCCAGCTCCAAGAGTTTGTTAATGCATGCGTGCATGTTTAGTTGCTCAGTCGTGTCTGACTCTTTGCAACCCCATGGACTGTAGCCCACCACGCTCCTCTGTCCATGGGATTCTCCAGGCAAGAATACTGGAGTGGGTTGCCATGCCCTCCTCCAGGGAATCTTCCTAACCCAGGAATCGAACTGGGGTCTCCTGCATGGTAGCTGGATTCCTTACCATCTGAGCTACCAGGGAAGCCCGTTTGTCTGCTAGTTAGTAGTAACAGCTAAAGAATAACCAAGATTGTTTAACTCTTGGAAGCCTGTTTGGCTGACATGTACCAAAGGCTGTTCACTCATTTCTGTTTGGCTGCAACATGGCCTGTCTATTTTCCTTCAAGTCACAGATGTCCTTGTTCCACTGAAGCACCATCAAGGTTCTCTCTCCAGGAGGAGAGAGCCCATCTACTAATCGGTGTTCTGTGGATCAGCTGTCTTTCCCTGTGGATCAGCTGTCTTTCCCTAGATGTCACCGAGCAGGACGCGAACCCTGCTACTGCTCCTGCTTTCCCCAGGCCACAGAAAGCAAAGCCCTGTAGGCCAAAGAAATAAATGTTACCTCCCAGGAACCATGGAAGCCACCTCAGTGAGGCTTTTCAGATGGTTAAAGTGGCTCTTCACAGTGAAATTGTGAGGAGAGAGGAGTGCCTCACGATACCCAAGTCCAACAGCCTTGGTGGGGGGCAGGCTTGAGAAGCCTCACGTGCGAGGCTCTGCAGTCTCTTTCCTGCTGCTCCTCCCCAACCTCTCCTTAATTTTCTGCTGCTGAAAGGAAAGAAAAAAGTGAAAGAAAATGTACCAAAAGGGACTCTGAGAAACTGAGAGTCCTGACCAAAGCAACACTTACAGACTCACACTGGGCTTTTTCTATTAGCACTGCTGATGGCATCATCTGACAAGCAGTGCTTGAAATAAGAAAGGAGGAGGAGGAAGGGAGGTTACTTTTCTTACTTGATGGACACCAAGTCAGAACGGGCTGGTGTGCCAGGCACGGGGCAAGGCACCAAGGACGCAGGCAGAAGGAGACTGTGTCCTGCCTTTCAGGAGATGCGCCCAGCAAGACAGGCAGGAGGCTGATCATACAGCAGCTGGGTTAATAGATGCCCTGACGTTGGGGGGGGGGGGGCGTGCAGACTGCCCTGGGGGCACAGAGGAGGGGACAACTCATTCACCCCAGGGAAGCCTGAGAAGACTTTGCAGCAGCTTGATGACCCCACCAGGAAGACAGGGGGAGCGGGAGTGGGAAGCAGAGTCTTCCCGGCAGTGACAGAGAGTCTGCAAAGCACAGATGCCAGTGAACTAAGAATAGCATTTCCCGGGGGGCAGAAGCAGGGGCAGGAAAGAGAGCTTTTAGAGCGGCCTGGGGAAGCTAGGATCACAGCACATTTTACTGCAGATAGCCAGGCCCCACCTAATGACTCAATTCCTGGGGTGGGGCCCCAGGAATCTACCTCCAGGTGACCTTGGGGCCTGGTGCCCTGTGTGGGAACCAGCCGTAGGCAACAAGGAATCAGTGACATTTTAAATCCCAAGAGTGATGCAACTAGATTTGTTTTTAAGAAATACTTTTTTTTTCTTTTGGTGGCAGAATGGAGAAGGAAGTAGATCAGGCAGAGACTGAGAAATAAATCAGGAGATTATTCCAGCTGTCTCATGGAGGTATGATAAATGAAAGCAATTGGAAGGTAGAAGAGGGGGTAAATTCAGGAGATATTTCCAAGGCAGAAACAACAGAACTTGATGAGCAATTAGATGTGGGTTGTGAAGGAGAGAAAAGAATCAAGGATAATTCCGAAGTGTCTACCTCAGGTTCTTAAGGGTTGGGGAGCCCTGAAGAGAAAGATGGAATGGAGGCCAAGCAGAAGCTTGTATTTGTAGGGCAGGTAAAGGGGATTCTAAACAGGGTTTGGTTTTGAGCATGTGATGGGGAGGTGCCTGTGGGCAACTGGAGGTCCAGACTTGGGGGCAGGGGGGTCAGTGCTGGGGGGAAGAGCTGAGCTTAAACACGTGGCTTTGGAGGGGTGACTTACAAGAAACTGCCCATGAAGCCCAGGGAGGGCCTGTAGATGGGATGTGGTCACCACGTTATAGAGAGGCCACGAGCATTTAGAGGTGTTTGGAAACTCAGAAGAAAAGCCAAACAAGTAGAGACACAGTCGTAGAGAATAGACCTGTGGACACAGTGGGGGAAGGAGAGGATGGGATGAATGGAGAGAGTAGCAGTCACATATATGCAGTACCACGTGTAAGACAGAAAGCTGGCGGGAAGCTGTTTCAGAGCACAGGGGACTCAACTCAGTGCTGTGTGGTGACCTAGAGGAGTGGGGCGAGGGGTGGGGTGGGAATAAGTCTCAAGAGGTAGGGGATGCTTGTATACATACAGCTGACTCACACTGTTGTACAGCAGAAACCAGCACAACAATGTAAATAATTCTCCTCCAGTTAAAAAAATTAAAAAAAAAAAAAGAAACAGCCAAGAGGGAGAATGAGAAACAGTGTAAGATGGGGTGGGAAATTGGGGTGAAGACAGAGTTTCAAAGAAACGAATGAATGTGTCCAGTGTCGGAGCAAGGTCTGGCAGGTATGGTAACTGCAAGGCCACGGCTGACCCTAGAGAAATCCATCGTGAAGTTCTGGGCCCTGAAACTAGACCACAGCAGGCTGAGAAAGGACTCAGAGGCAAGGAGGTAAAGACAGTGATTGTCCATTATTCTTTTTAAGAACTTGTGAAGGAAAAGAGAGCCTGGGGAGCAACCAGTGGAAAGTGGCAGAGTGATACCCAAAGAGAGATCTTTTTCTTTGTGTAACTTTTTACTGTATTAACATGGCCTGCCTGAATGTGAACCATTTGATGTAGTTATTGTTCTCTACATTCTATAGACCAAGAATTAAAAGAAATATTTTCTATCCCAGCAATTCCTAAGGTACAGGCTCAGCGAGTTAGGGTGATGCTATTTTTTCAGTTGGAATACTTGAGAACCATATCTATTCATATCACCTCATATTCTAGCAGTGAAAACAAATTAATACCAGGGTTACAAGTGAGCTTACTTAGGAAAAGGGATGTCAGTGATAAAGATGAGGCTCAAAATCCATGTTCTTTACATAACGCTTACATCACAAATATGTTGTTCTGAGCAGAATCCGACCCATTTAATCCTCACCAGAGTTCAATACTAATGTAAATAACAGCAAACGCTTATACAGTGTTTATTACATTCCAGGCAATATCCTAAGTGCCTCAATATATAAACCTAATCACTGTAACTTGGGTATATA
Source organism: Antilocapra americana (assembly GCA_007570785.1). NCBI lineage: Eukaryota > Metazoa > Chordata > Mammalia > Artiodactyla > Antilocapridae > Antilocapra > Antilocapra americana. The sequence continues at coordinate 28,102,655 of ML662445.1, forward strand.
TTCATATGAATATATGAAATATACTTTTCCTGGTTTTTGCTGTTTTGGTAATATGAACTGAAAGAAGAAATATTAATACCACAAAGGAAGACCCCCTAACCAATGAAATCTGAAATATGTAGTAAGTGCTTTTTCTTCCTTTCTTTTTCATCCTAGATGCTGGTACTAAACTTCCCAATGTCATGACTGTAAATAAATTTTATGCCCTACTTATTTGTTCCTAGGATGAGGGGAGGATAACATTTTTTCCTTTCTTATATGACTTTCTTTGAAAATATACACATGAAGCTCCTCAAAAGTAAAAATTTTACCCTTGAAAGAAAAAAAAAATCATGTCTGACTCTTTGCAACCCTATGGACTGTAGCCCGCCAGGCTCCTCTGTCCATAGGTTTCTCCAGGCAAGGATACTGGAGTGGGTTGCCATTCCCTTTTCCAAGGAATCTTCCTGACCTAGGGTTAGAACCTGGGTTCCCACATTGCAGGCATATTCTTTACCATCTGAGCCACCTGGGAAGCCCTGTGAAAAAAACACTATTGCCAAAAACAATACCTGAAAAAATATTTTTAAAAGATACTATTATTATCCCATTTTATACATAAGGAAACTATAGCTAAGAGAACCTAAGAAACCCACTCAAGGTCACAAGGTTAGTAAGTGATGGTGAATTTTTTTTACTGATTTTATCATATTTAGAAATTAAGGGAAATAAACGTGAAAGTTAAAGACACGAAAAGGCCAGAGCCAGAAACAATCCAAATGTCTTCCAATGAGAAAGTTGGTAAACAAATTTTAGTTTATTCAAACAACAAAAATACAGTAGTCAAAAAGAATTTAACTACAGGTACATGGAAGAACACAAATGGATCACAAAAGTCATGTTGAGTGAAAAACTGAGCAACCGAAGGAATCCATACTGTACGGATCCATGTATGTGAAGCTCCCAAACTGACCAAACTAGTTTCCAGTGATAGAAGTTAGAATAGTAATGACTCTAGAGTGGAGGCAAGGGGGTGGGGGCTCAAAGAAACTCTCTAGGGTAGTGAAAGTGTTTCCTATGAAGGTGGTTATCCCAAATGTAGTCATATCTAAATAAATTTTATTTTATTATCATTTTTATTATTTTTAAGTCTACAGTACAGCACCTGATAATCCCAGGTGGTCTCCTATCCAAGTTCTAACCAGGCCTGACCCTGCTTAGCTTCTGAGATCAGACTAGATCAGGTGCACAAGGGATGGTAAGGCCAACAGGAAAGGGTCCAGAGCTAATTGATCGACGAAAGCCAGGGAGCAGGCTGAAGGGCTTGGTTTGAAACCAGAGATGCCGGCTTAGCTCCAGACGAGCCTCTAAGTCCTGAGAAGGAGGACCAGTGAGCTCAGGGCCTGGGCAATGGCCAGCTGGTGGGCTGGCATCCGAGGTTCATGTGTCATTTCAGCTGGAGGGTTGAGCAGGGGAGAATTCTTTTTCAAGCTCAGAGGTTCTTGGGGTTAAGGACATGAAGGCCAAAAGAGAATCCCCTCTTTATAGATAAGGACCCTGTGAGTTTTATTCATGGTTCCACAGCTGATTATCCATACAGCTGGGATTAGCGCTTATTGATTCTTTCAGCATCAATAGGATAAGGCAACTGGAGGAGTATTGTCAGGCTCTGACCCCGGCTTACATGCAGCAAGGACTTCTGGTCATTTCCTTCATTTAATAGACATTCACTAATCACCTCCCATTGACCAAGTGCTCTTAGGTGCTGAAGATCCAAAAATAAAAAGCCACTGCCCCATCCTCAGGTAACACAGGTTGGTTAAGGGAGGCCCACGGGAATAGACAACACACTATAGTATGAAAAGCATTCAGAGGAGAGAGGGGATAAGAGTGACTAGACAAAAAAAGTCTGCTGAAGTGCTAGATTGCAAAGTCTTCATGTGTCCTCAGTCGCTCAGTTGGGTCCAACTCTTTGCAACTTCATGGACTGTAGCCCGCCAGGCTCCTCTGTCCAAGGGAATTTCCCAGGCAAGAATACTGGAGTGGGCTGCCATTTCTTTAAGCTTCTGAGAGGATGGGGCAGGCTGAGGATGGGGAAACTGAGGGAGGAGTTGAAGAATAAAATGATGGGACCTAACCGATGGGGGTCCAGCAGTTAAGAATCCAACTCGCAATGCAGGGGATGCTGGTTTGATCCTGGTGGAGGCACTAAGATCCCACTTCCCATGGGGCTATTAAGCCCATACACTCTGGAGGCCCTGCAACACGACCAGAGGGCCTTGCTACCACCACAGAAAGCCGGCATGATGCAATTAAGACTGCAGCAAACGAAAACGTATTAAAAAAGTAAATAAATAAAGCTGCCTATCACTATTTAAAAAAAAAATAACAATAATAAGGGAAGCCCATGTGCAAAGATCTGAGCCCCTGCCCACCCCTCCTCCCTACCCAAGACTCCAGCTCCCAAAGGCAGCCCTTAGCCAAATGCGCCAGCCAAATGAACCCATCACATCCATTAATGCCAAAAGTGCCCACCAAGAGACTGACTTGCATACACCCCCCCAAAATAAATTCAACAGAAGCGGGACCTTATTCTATAGCTAGCATGTCCATGATGGAGTTAAGACTGAATTTTGGTGAGTAGAAACCTGCTATTTTTACGCACGTTGCAACCAGCAAAATGGTCTTAGAACAGTCGCCTAAACCAGTTTCACAGGCAGCAATCCTGGCAGGAACCTGCAAGTTTTATCAGCCACTATCTCCTGAATCCAAGAAACATGCACACTGGCTGAAATGTAGGCTACGGCTCCGCCAGTGACGGATAGCAAAGCGAAGGCAGCACTAATGAAAAATTAATGAAAGCAGTTACTTCCATAAGAAAAATGATCTGTTCTCTCCCACCTTTTGTATTGATTTTTGACCAGTCCTGTAATTGGAATTGTATAATTTTATCCTAAGGTAAAGGCAGGCAGAAGGGCAGAGCGTGGGAGGCTTTCAGCCACCCGGCCAAGCTTTACCCAGGGAGAATAACCCACGTGCGAATCCCCATCTCTGTAATGGAAACCTGGTCCTCCCCAGCCCTGGCTAAGTTGTGTTAGCCCCAAGTCATCTGAAGGTTACTGACAATAAATGACACATTAATGTTCCCATGTCCACCAGCCTTCTGGGATCGCCTTTTCTATGTCATTCAATTAAAATAAATACAGCCTCAACCTACATAATGCAGGAAGCCCCACCTCTCTCGATTTTTTAGGAATTCCTTGAGGAGGTATTTCTCCTTTATCAGATGGTCACCAGCCACATCTCCCTCAATTTCAGCCTCACCTCTGCCACCTCTTCTGAGCTTACCTGCCCTGTCTACCACTCTGGGCCACGTACGTGGATATACCCACTCCTTGCCACACCAGACACTGACTGAAGGCAGTACCAGGTTAGGTTAGTTAAAGAAGACTTTACTGGAGGTTGGAGGGTGGAAACCTGGTTTGCTTTGCTCACCACTGACTCATAGGTGCCAGACCACCCCCCTGAGTCATCATAGGAGCTTAAAAATAATTATTGACCTAGGGTAGTCAATTCATGGAGGCAGAAAGTAGAATGGTGGGTACCAGGGTCCCTGGGGGATGGGGAGTTACTGTTTAATGGGTACAGAGTTTGATTTTGGGGGGATGAGAAGGTTCTAGAGATAGAAGGGGGTAACAGTTGCATAGCAGGGTAAATGTGCTTAATGCTACCAAACTGTACACTTAAAAATGGTTAAGATGGTAAATTTTATGTTATATATATTTTGCGACAGTTTTTTAAAAAATTGAATCGAGTACTATGAGAGAGGGCTGCAACTCAGGATAAAAAATAACTGAAAGCAACATTTGACCTCAGAATGCCTAACTTTCCCAGCTTGTAGGGTGGCTGGTCCAGAATTCTCCATTGAGTGCTCTGAGTCTATTTCTAATACAATCCAACTGGAAAGAGGCCAAAAATTATTAGAACTTCTGTGTTTATATTTGAATTCATTCTTTAAATTTTTCTATTTGGCGGTAGATTTACATATACATGGGGCTTCCCTGTGGCTCAGATGGTAAAGAGTCTGTCTGCAATGCAGGACAACTGAGTTTGATCCCTAGGTTGGGACGATCCCCTGGAGAAGGAAATGGCAACCCACTCCAGTATTCTTGCCTGGGAAATCCCATGGATGGAGGAGCCTGGCGAGCTACAGTCCATAGAGTTGCAAAGAGTTGGACACGACTGAAGGACTTCACTTTCTTAAATATACATAATATAGAATAGCACAGCTAAGTTGGTTCAGTCATGTCTGACTCTTTGTGACCCCAAGGACTGTAGCCCATCAGGCTCCTCTGTCCAGGGGATTCTCCAGGCAAGAACACTGCAGAGGTTGCCATGCCCTCCTCCAGAGGATCCACACGTGTGGCCCAGGGTGGTAGGGATCAAACTCTCATCTCTGGTGTCTTCTGTATTGCCAGGTGGGTTCTTAGCCACTAGCACCACCTGGGAAGCCCATAGAATAGTGTAGATGCACATGTATATAATTTATAAATAAATAGAATTATAGTGAAGGAACAGTTTCAAAGGCTTTGTACTCCTGGGTTGTTCAACAAACTCTAAAGATCACCATTAGGATGACTTTTTAGTGTCTGGCTCACCCACTGGGCTGTGAGCTCCAGGAGGGCAGAGGTCTTTGTTTTGTCCGGGCATGTATCCTGTACCCTGTGCCAGGCACATGGTAAGTTCTCATTCAGTAGTTGTTGCATGAAAGAGCCACGGCTGCTGTTACTGACCCTCCTCTCACATGCAGATGCTCTTAGCCTGTATTGCTGGGGGCTCTAGCTCCCCTGGACCATCTTCTCTTCTCCTGCTTCTCCTCCTCTTCCTTTTTTGCCACTCCATCTCCCAGATTTTTAAAAACTATTCATTTTTTTATTACGTATGTGTGTATTTATTTATTTGGCTGCACTGGGTCTTTGTTGCTATGTGTGGGCTTTCTCTAGCTGCGGCCAGTGGGGGCTACTCTTTAGACGTGGTGCACAGGCTTCTCATTGCAACGGCTTCTCTTGTTGCAGAGCATGGACTCAGGGGTATGTGGCTTTAGTAGTTGTGGTGAACCAGCTTAGATGCCCCTCAGCTTGTGGGATCTTCCCTGAATTGGTGTGGAACCTGTGTCCCTTGCATTGGCAGGAGGATTCTGAACCACTGAACCCACAGGGCAGTACTCATTTCCCAGTTTTTAAATCTGTAAAATGAGGACATCAGAGCAGATCCTTCCAGAGTTCTTAACCTTCTACAATGCCTAGTTCCTTGCACAAATGCCAACTGCCAAACAGAAGTCATTCCAAGTGACAGCGTGATTCTGTGTCAGGGATGGAGGCACCTCACCCTCTGCCTCCCCAGCTTCAAGGTGACTTTTGGAACCTGGTCTGACTTTCATCTCAGCCACTGACAAACTGCCAACACCTCCCCTAGAACACCGAAAGCCATGTACCCTATCTAAGATCACCAGTCAGTGCCTTTCCAGTGTTCAAAGTAGGTATTATGAAAGCTGGCCCTCTTGGGGGTGGAAAAACAAGTCGATGTCAAGTCTCCGGTAAGGTCGTATTCTACTAGAGTCTGGGTCTAGTGAGAAATCTGTGTTTTTGAGGACTTGGCCCAATGTTGGCTTTGCAGTGAGACAGACCTGGACAGAAGTCCCTTGTCCTCCACATGTTCTCAGGGCGACTCCAAGCAAGCTGCCTGCCTACTGTCCTGGGTCTCAACTTCCTTTTCTGTCACATGGGGTCTGTCATGTGCGACCATTGGGAGAATAAAAAGACGAGTACACAATAAGATACAACTAAATATAAGCACAATGACCACTGTTATATTCAGTTTCCCCTGTAAGTGAAATAAGAGATTAAATCAGTTTTCAGAGGAATTCAAGAATTTTGAAGGGTTACCAGAACTATTAGAGGATGGAGCTCAAGGTAACTCACTCTCCAAGATGTTTCTTTTTTAAAAATATTTATTTATTTTATTATTATTATTTATTTGGCTGCACCAAGTCTTCGATGTGGGCTGGGAACTCTTGGTTGATGCATGTGGGATCTAGTTTCCCAGCCAGAATCAAACCTGGGCCTCCTGAATTGGCAACGTGGAGTCTTCACCACTGGACCACCAGGGAAGTCCCTGAGGTGCTCCTTTTTTCCAGCTCTGCTTTTCTTGGATGTATGAATTGTTTTTATTTGGGGGAAAAAGAATTCTAAAGCTTTTTTTTTTTAAGTGCTTTAAAAATTCTGGATTAGATAATCAGATAATTTTTAATCTTATAAATCTAATTACAAGACAGTAAGACATGGGAGCTCCACTCAGACATAAGGTGAGGGATCTTGCTTGGCAGGGAGTGTGACAGCCTGGCCCCAGAATTCCAGAGCCCAAACTTCCTACATTTCTGTAAGGACTGTGCTGTGCTGTGCTTAGTTGCTCAGGCATGTCCAACTGTTTATGACCCCATGGACTGTAGCTCGCCAGGCTCCTCTGTCCATGGGGATTCTCCAGGCAAGAATACTGGAGTGGGTTACCATGCCCTCCTCCAGGGGATCTTCCCAACCCAGGGGTCAAACCCAGGTCTCCTGAATTACAGGTGGATTCTTCACAGTCTGAGCTACCAGGGAAGCCCCTGTAAGGACAAGTTTTTGGTTAATCTCCAGGGCCAGTTGCTCCTCTGTTGGACAAGTGGTGGTTAAACCCCTCCTTGGTGAAATACCTCACATTGTCATCTCTGCCGTGACCACTAACTTCCCAAACTCTCATGAAACGGGGTAGGGGAGAATTAGTTATTAGGAAATACTTCTGAGTACACTTAGGACTGCTGTCTCTTATCTTTTCAATCTAATTTCAGCCCTGGGCATGGATTTAAAATGAAATTCTTCTGGAGGTGGTCTTCAGATGCTTGGTGATTAATGCTCATGCTGTCCTTTGAGGCCATGGGCCACCTTACATACTGCTGCTAATCTGGGCTCAGAGTGTGGTAGAAATAGCCTAGCCCAAAAGTCTGGAGCAGATCCAGCTCCTTTGTTTGTTGGCATAAAAACCACCTGGGCAATAACGAGCATTTTTATGCCTTGGTTTCCACATCTTCCACAAAAACAAAGCTCAATAATATCTGCTTTGCCCACCTCACAAAACCTTTCTAAAGATCTCATGAAAGAATGGATACAAGGGACTTCCCTGGTGGTCCAGTGGTTAAGAATCCACCTTCCCGTACAGGGGACGCAGGTTCAATCCCTGGTCTGGGGAGATTCCACAGGTGCTGGTGGTGGTCGTCCAGTCGCTCAGTCGTGTCCGACTCTTTGCGACCCCAGGGGCTGCAGCATTCCAGGCTTCCCTGTCCTTCATCTCCCGGAGCTTGCACAAACTCATGTCCATGGAGTTGGTGGTGCCATCCAATCATCTCGTCCTTGGTCATCCCCTTCTCCTCCTGCCTTCAGTCTTTCCCAGCATCAGGGTCTTTTCTAATGTTGGCTCTTCGCATCAGGTGGCCGAAGTATTGGAACTTCAGCATCAGTCCTTCCAATGAATATTCAGGACTGACTTCCTTTACATGTGAAGGAGCAACAAAGCTCCTGCGCCACAGCTCTTTGGAGCCTGGGCTCTTAGAGCTTGTGCTCCACAACAAGAGACGCCCCTGCCCCATAACCGAGAGTAGGCCCTGCTTGCCACAAGAGGAAGGCCTTAGGCAGCAGTGAGGAACCAGTTTGGCCAGAAATAAATAAATAACAATAACAAAAAAGAATGGATGCAAAAACTTTTAGAACCATACAGAAGGAGGTCCCAAGGTTCCAGAGACCCTCTGAGTCCGCCCTTCAGTGAAAAGGATCAGCTTGGCGGGGAGAGTCCTTGATTTAGACTCACCTAGGGAGTCCTTGGGCCTGGGGCATTCTGGAGACGGCCGGCCCACAGGGACTGCAGGTCAGCACACCATCCTTCACGTCTGACCGGAGCTGCTCACGTTCACGGCTTGCCCAGTGTCGGGCAGGTTAGGATCAAAGTGTCCTGGCTGGGATTCCATCCAGATACCGCTAGTTCCTCCATGATTAAACAGATAGTGGCTCTGACTCCCACAGCTTCCGCAAGGCAAAGATGACCTTTGGCTCAGTGGGGCTCAAGGCAAGAATGGGTGGGGCCACTCCTTCACTTGGGCCTCCCACGTGGCCCCTGGGGAAGGTAGAGGCGAGGGATCCGCAGGTGTAGCCACTTATTTGGGGGAACATCCAGGATATAGGAAGCCAGAGAAATCAAGAGAAGAGGGCTCAGGACATGGACCAGGGAACGTGTGGCTGAGCTGACTCGGGAAGTAAATGACATAGAGAAGCGAAACAAAATGAATGTGAAGTTCCGTGCAAAGTACATTTGGAGGTTTCCCCTGTACTCCTGGACTCAGACTCCAGAAACCTGGCTGGGCTCCTTATCCCGGGTTCTTGGGCAAGTCATGTCTCCTTAGGCTTTTATAAATCTGTAAACTGACAGGGTAGGACCAGAATCCCACTTCTTGAGTGGGTACATTCAACCACAGCCTACTCACTAATGAAAAGCTACAAGCTACTTATCTTTCTGGAATGCCAACTTTGCATGAAGGTTGGGAGGGACTATTTTTTATTTTTAATCAGTCTTACAAGATATAGGGGCTTCCCAAGTGGTGCTAATGGTAAAGAACCTTCCTGCCAATGCAGAGACATAAGAGATGGAGGTTGGATCTCTGGGTTGGGAAGATTCTCTGAAGATTCCACAGCAACCTGTCCCAGTATTCTTACCTCATTTTGCATGGACAAAGGAGCCTTTTCAACAGTCTATAGTGTCACAAAGAGTGGGACATGACTGAAGCGACTGAGCACACACACATGTGATATAATTCATATCACATACAATCCACCCATTTAAAGCATACAATTCAATGGTTTTAATATATGCCTGGGTTGTGTGACCATCACACAATCAATTTTAGATCATTTCCATCACCGGAAAAAGAAACCCTATACCCTTCAGCCATCTCCTCCATGTCCTCCAGCTCTGGGAGCTCTGGGCAACCACTAATTTACTTTCTGTCTCCATAGATTTACCTATTCTGGGCATTCCCTGTAAGTGGAATTAATATATGGTCTTGGGAGGATAATTTTTATATGAAAACAGAACAGATATGTTATAAAAAGCAAGCAAAAAATTACATTAATGTTTAAGTTGCAGAAGATAATTCAAAACAATTTCCCTTGTATCTGGCAGCTTCATGGTAAATCTGTCTTCTTCATGGACATTGATTCACGGTGCTCTGCCCCTAGGGCCACTTGAGAGAACTGGACAAAATGATTATTTATTCCCATCTTTGCTCCAACGTTTAGAAGACAGCAAGGCCCAGCCTGATAAACCTATAGAGACTTTTCTTCCAGGAAAAATTGTTAGGAACTGTTACCAGTTCCTCTTTCATCTCCTTATCTGTCCATCTTATCTCTACCCAGAGGTCTGCATTTAGAATAACTGAAAAGAATAATAGGTTATACCAATGTGGCAGATTTCTGTATGTACGAATGATTGGCTGGCATGCCCAGTCACCCCATGCATTGCCCCAGGTCTTGGGAAGGAGCTTCTTTCTTAAAATTAAAAAAAAATGTATTTCAGCGTTTATTTAGTTGCATCCTATGGGAACTTTCCTTGTGGCACATGAACTCTCTAGTTGTGGAATACAGGCTTAGTTGCTCCACAGGATGTAGGATATGGGATCATAGTTCCCTGACCAGGGATTGAACTGGGATCCCCTGCATTGCAAGGCAGATTCTTAACCACTGGATCATCAGGGAAGTCCTAGGGAGGAGCTTCTTGATCTGTTTTATTCACGGACACCTTTCCAGTTTCTGGGGCAGTGACTTAAAATATCATAGGAGATCAATAGATATTTGCTGTAAGAAATAAATGAGAGAATGAACAATTCATCTCATATTACATCTGACCTGTGGCATGGGGGTGGCTGGGCAGAGTGCCCGCCCAGAGGGGCTCATGGGGTTGGGGGGACAGACACACAGGATGTGAGCGTAATGGGATGGGTGTGGTGGATGACTGCATAGAAATGTGAGTGCTTGAGCTGGACCAGTGACAGGGAGCAGGGATGCTCGAGGAGGGAGGGGGGAGAAGTGGATACCTGAGGAGCAGGGAGAGGCCTCCGCAGCCAGGGTCAACTCAGCAAATAGGCAAGAGCCCGTGCGGGGAGTGTTGAGCCTGGGACGAGCCACCCTGAACGCCCAGCAGAGAGCAGATAAGGGGTCCAGGAAGGGTGCAGGGCTGGGCCTGGGGAGTTTACAGGAGCAGCCTTCATTCTGCCGGCATGGGAACAAGTGAAGCAGGCCTGGCCACATAGTTAGGGGCCCAGCGCAAAATGAAGATGCGAGGCCCCTTGTTTACAGGATGTCAGGAATTTCAAGACAGCAGCGAGAGTATATTACTCTAAGTCCACAGTCCTGTGTGTGAAGGCCCTGGGTGACTGCCAGGCTGCAGCCCTGGGCAGCTGGCTGGGGGTGTGGCATTCAGCCCCACCAGCTGATAGTTACCAGCCTTGGCCAGGAAAAGCCTTGTGCTTGTATGTCTTTGTAGTATTGCTACTTTATAGGCACACCTACATTTTGTTAGGTTTCATTTTATTTTGCTTCACAGATAATGTGGGTTTTTTCATTGTTGTTGTTTTTTTTTTTTGCTAATTGAAAGCTTGTGGCAACCCTGTGTTGTCAGGTGATAGCATTTTTTAGTAATAAAGGAATTTGTAATTAAGATATGTACATCCTTTTTTAGACATAACACTATTGCACACTTAATAGACTGCAGTGTAGTGTGATCATAACTTTATATGCACTAGGAGACCAGAAAAATTGTATGACTTGCTTTATTGCAATATTCGCTTTATTGTGGTGGTCTGGAACCAAATTCACAAGATCTCCAAGGTGTTTCTGTAGTTTTTCTTCAAGTATAACATTTTAAAATACAGTTTTTTTATCTTTATGAGATGTTGACAATGTTTAAAATGTTATATGCCATTAAAAACACAAATTATTCAACTAGTAAAAACATTTCAGAGACAATTTTTCCAGACTCTCCCTTCTCCAGATAGAAACAGCTGTGGAGAAAACCATCTGGGGTCCCCCTCTGGGCTGCAGGCAACTCACTGCTGGGGTCAGAAAACAGGGCAGCAACACCTAAGGCTTGAGTTCTGACCACAGTGGGCTCCTTCCACATGTTTTTCATCAAAGTCAGTCAAATTTAACTCTGAAACTCCCTAAGAACTTCTCTCACTATATCCCTAGGAGAGGGCAGAGTTAGAGAGAAGAAAATAAATTGTATTTTAAAAAGATCAATGAGGTACTTCCCTGATGGTCTAGTGGTTAAGAGTATGTGCTTTCCACTGCACAGGGCATGGGTTTGATCCCCGTTGGGGAACTTAAGTTCCTGCACACTGAACCAGTTTGCTGCTGTGAACCCACTGCCCTGGAGTTTATCTGTGACCTCTGACTTTTGATAATGACCAGAGGTGGGACCCCAGTGATGCTCTTGAGCTTAGCCCCTCCCCACTGCACACCAGCCAATGGCTTTAGTTGCCATAACAACACAATCTGCTCCTCCTAAAACAGCTTCAAGCTTTTCTATCCCTAAACCATACTTCACTTTTAAACTAGCCACAGAGTGTCCCACAGCACAGACCATTGGATTTCCTCCTTCGATTAGAGGGAGGAGTGAATGGAGAAGCAAATTATGTAAAGGGAACAACCAGGAGCTCCTGGTTGTGAGCAGGTTGGAAGGAGACTCTGACCTCTCTTCCACAGTGCACCCTTGCTCGGGAGTGACTGCCACAAACCACAGACACGGTGGAAATCTCCAGAGAGGTGAGAGTTTCCAAAACTCCTCCAGAGCAGGATGTGGGCCCTGGGAACACCCTGGGAACATCCCAAGAACTCTCACCTGGGCCCTGAAGGTTATTCACTAACAAAGAATCTTAATTCCAACTGAAAGTAGTCACTGAACCTGCAGAAGGAGAGAATAACACAAAGCTTTTCCAAAACAGAATTCACCACAAAATGCTTTATTCAAGGAGTTCTAAGGGAGTAACTGCAGGCTTCCAAGTTGGCATTAGTGGTAAAAGAACCTGCCTGCCAATGCAGGAGACATAAGAGATGCAGGTTCAATCCCTGGGTGGGGAAGATTCCCTGGAGGAGGGTGTGGCAACCCATTCCAGTATTCTTGCCTGGAGAATCCCATGGACAGAGGAGCCTGGTGGGCTATAGTCCATGGGGTCATGAAGAGTCTGACATGACTGAAGAGACTTAAGCACTCACAGCATGCACCTGGGAGTGGCTCGCTCAAGCCATTGCTCTAGAAGTTTTGAAGTGAAGGATGTGAGCAAATGGAAAAGGCACAGCTCCCAGACTTAGGAGGGGACAAGCTGAGACCATGCTGCCGCCATATTGAAGAAGCCAGACACATGGCTCCAGGCAGTCGAGCCAAGGGAGGTGGAGTGAGGGACCTTCCCCTTCCTTTGCTCCCCCTTCTTTCTGGGTACATGCTCCTGGGTCTTTCCCTGGCTTCACCACAGCATCGGTCACAGAGGCTTGGGTTGGGGGAGGCCCCCACCCCTCACACGGCCTAGATGCCTGATGCCATTCCCAGCCAGGCCTGAGATCAGGAGGAGGGATTCTGAGTTTGTTTTTGTTTTTCTTGTGACTGTACTTTCCGTCATCAAATGGAATTTTTCAAAGCGGTCATTCTCATTGTTTTAAAGGATGAAATTTATGGTTTGAAAGTAATGGCTGCCAACCTCATAAAATGAGCTTTAATATCACCACAGACATTCTCACAATTGGCCAAATCCCCAGGACCCCTATGAAGAGTGAACTGCCTTAGGCAGAAAAGGATTAAATTCACTGAACATCATAAAAATACACAATGAGCTCCACATTCTTTCTCATTTTCCAGTGACAGTCATGCCGGGCAGGGCTCCTTGGACACGAGCTCTTGTCCACTCTCTTCCCAGCGTCCGCAAGTGAACCTCCACACTCACTGTATGACCTTGTCTTCCATCCCTGGTCCCGGCCCCTGACATCAGTGTGGACCGGCTCCAGCCCTACACTGTCAGTGTGTTTTCTTGGATCCTGAAAAACCAGATGAATCTGGAATTTGTTTCTAGACCTTAGTCATATGGACTCAGTAATATAGACCAATTAAAGGCTTATGCTCACCTTGATCTGTGAGATATGTGAAAAATCTCTTTATAGACTGTATTCTGCTTTATAGACTGTATTTCTGTGACCTTGGGAAAGTTACTTAACAGCTCTGAAACTGCTTATTCATCTGTTGATATTTTTTTAATATGGAAGGTAACTTTATTATATCCTCTCATTTAATACTCACCAAAGTTCAACTCTCATAGCATCTGAAGAAACTGGCACTCCCTAGTCACTAATAGTGGATTTGGGGTTCAGATTCTGGTTTGTCTGATTCCAAAATCCACACTTTTTTTTGAGAGTCCTCCATCATTTCCTGGGACAGGAGGATTTCTAGAAGACTAGGTAACATGGCTAAAGAAGGAAAAGGGCTAAAGCAGAGACTGACACACTGGTCTAGAGGGGGAAACCCTAAACCAGAGTCATGGCAACCAGAAGGGATAGAGATGCTGTGATGGCTGAACCACTAGATGGGAGGTGAGTGGGAGAGGAATAAGAAAGTGGGAGGTACGAAGCTAAACTGAAATGTTTATAAACCTAAATGACCTGGGAGATGATGGAAGAGATGAATGTTAAAAATTTAGAAAAGAGAGCCATCTTGAGCACTGGAACAAAATGTCTGGAAGTTAGGGATGCAAGATTTTAGATCTGGAAGAGATTTGATGGAGAATCAAGACGTGAAAAGTAGGCCCATTAATTAAGGTTAAAGTCCCAAAGGTGGGGGAACCCCAGGACAGAGAGGGAAGCTGAGGGCTGAGAAGAGGCTTGAGTGGAGCGGTCACAGGGCAGAGAGAGCACCAGGCACTGTAGGGCCACTGAGGCAGGGGATACTTACCAGCAGTTGAGCTCAGAATTATTACAGGGAGCTGAGGGGAGGATGTGCCAGTGATAGAAGGCAAGCTTTCATTTTTAAGAGCATGATCTCAATAGAGAGATGAGGGTGGAAGTCAGATTACAGATGGTTAAAGAAAGACTCAGGGCAAAAAAAGAAGACAGAAATCATAGAATGTGTGTTCAGATATTTAGAAGAGAAAAGATAAAAAGAGGAACACAGGACCAAGGCAAGAGATTTTTCTTTCCCTTCCAAGTCTTGAGTGTGTCAGACTAGAGAAGGGAAGGATCTAGAGAAGACAGAGAGTAAGGAAGAGAGATCATTGGAAAAGCTGATTTCTGCAGAAGGCAAGCAGGGACAAGGAGCCAATATCTGCAAAGTGTTGTGCTCAGCACAGTAAGCATGGCAAGGATAAAATGAAAAGCAGTGCTTTCTCTAAGAAACCCACCACTGAGTAGGAGAGGTGACAGTTACACAAGTAGTGATGCTGCGTGGCAGTGTGAGCCCTGTATTCATTTAGCAGTAAAGTGTTGCTGGGGATCAGAGAGGAAATTTGGGATGAAAAGGAAAGGGACATTTCAGAAGGCATCACGCAAGATAAAGTACCATATTCAGCCTTAGAAGATGTGCAATAATATGACTGTAGAAGATGCAGAGGTAGCGGGTGAGAAAGAAGCAATTCTTGCTACAAAAACAGCATGCATAGCAAGGATGGAGGAGCTGGCCTTAATGCAAGAATAAATAGAGAGGAGTTGGAGGGACTTCCCTGGTGGTCCTGTGGTTAAGAATCAGCTTTCTAATGCAGGGGACACGGGTTCAATTCCTGGTCAGGGAACTAAGATTCCCCATGCTGAGGGGCAGCTAAGCCCGCATGCCACATCTGGAGAGAAGCCTGAGTACCAAAATTCACTTGCTGCAATGAAAGATCCCATAACCAAGACCTGATGCACTCAAATAAATAAAATAATTTTTTTTTAAAAAAAGGAGGTATTGGAAAACAGAAAGGAGGGAGTATAAGAGAACTCATACCTGGTGATCTCACTGTATTTTGTAATGTAGGAAGCAGAGGAGCCTCTGAAAGTAAAGGGTCGGAGGTCAAGGTCAAGAGGAAAAATACATCTAAAAAAGATGAAGACAGACTGCGAAGCATCCAGGTAGGCTTGCTCAATTGAAATTAGAAAGTCTGAAAACTTCGTCTAACAAAAATCAGCACTCTGGGAAGAAGAACTGGAGTAGTAACTCTTGGGAGGACTTCTGCTTCTGGAAAAGATACACTGACCTACCCTCCTATGAGAAATGAACAGTGCTGATCTATAAAAAGCACTGCTGAGTTTGGCCAGAAAAATGGCAAGAGACTGAAAATTAAGTGACAGTGAAAAACCAGAGAGATGAATGGTATTCCAAAGCCAGCTTTCTTTTCTCCTTGATGACATTTGCTGCAACAGAGAACTTGAATATTGGTGTTCATAGCTTTGTTGGGTAAAGGAAACAGGGCTCAATCAAGGAGGGGAATCTAATAGAAAAACCCCTGTATAAAGTTATGCAGTAGGTTATGTAGGTTATGTCTTCCATGTAAGTGTGAACTGAGAAATAGACTCATCTATTCCCTCCTCCAAGAGGGTGCAAGAGATTTGCCTCTGTGTACATAGAATGGAGGAGGAAGGAAAAACTTCAATCTGAATATTTAGTGTAAAGATGTCTATGACAGGAGGTGCCCCAGATGCCTGGAAGAGGCAAATACAGATCTCCCCAAGAGAAACTCATCAATGAAGCTTCAAATCATTCCTGCAGGTATCAGCTTGAAGTCAAGAATCATAGAATACCTAAGGAAACAAAGCGTGAGAGGGTACAAGCAGGAAGATAAAACACATAGACACAGAAGAATCAAACCCATGGGATGATCAGATACAGAATATGTGTTTTAAAAGATAAAATAAGAAATTTAAGATACGAGTAAAGGAACTTTCCTGGTGATCCAGTGGTTAAGATTCTGTGCCCCCACTGCAGGGGACAGGAGTTCAATCCCTTGGTCAGGAACTAAGATTCTGCATGCCATGGGGGCATGGCCAAACTAAGATTAAAAGAGATAAATAAAAAATAAATATGAGTAAAGACAGACTATGCTAGAAAGCTTGTTTTAAAAATACACCTGACAGTAGTATCAAAATCTTTTCATCAACAGATACCAATTTTTCCCGAATTCATCTATCAAGTTCTGATACAGTCAAATATGGGAGGATTTTTGTGGAACTTGATGAACTGATTCTAAAATTTATATGGAAGTGAAAAGAGACGAGAACAGTCTAGAAGCCAAGACACTATTGAAAAAGAATGGGGGAGGAGTGTGGAACTGGCATTCTTTGGTATCAATATTTATTTTAAGCCATAACAAATAAAATGGTGAAGAGATAGAGAAATTGACAACAGAATTGAGAGCCTCAAAGAGGCTAATATTGATATGAAATTGGCAGCATTACATATCAATGGAAAGAACAGATTATTAATAAATTGATGGAATAATGGCTTATCCATATGGATGGAAATTTTTAATTGGACCCTGAACTTATACCATTAAAAAAAAAAAGAATTTCAAGTGGGCTAAAGCACTAAATCAAAAGATAAGACTACAAAGCTTTTAAAAGACATCTTAGGAGACTATGAAATTGTATGTAGTAGAAAAGGGTTACTGAAACCAGACATAATTATACAAATTCTAAAGGGAAAGATTAAAGAACTTCATATTAAAATTAACACTTCTATTCATCAAAGACTCCACAAAGAAAGTGAAATAATAAGTCAAAACTGAGAGTATAAATTTGTTACACACATAACGAAGGATTAATATCCAAAATATATGAGGAATACCTATAAATCCATTAAAAAAAACACAGGCAAAATATTTGAATAGTTGCTTCACACTGGCTAATTGGCAAAATTAAAGGATACCCATCCTCATTAACCAATGGGGATTTCAAACTGAAACCACACTGAGCCATCATTTTCTGATCACTGGATTGGCAAAGATAAAAAACAACATCAAGGTTGTAAGGAAATGAATGGTACACTGCAGCAGAGTGGAAACTGAACTAGCCACTTTGGAAAACTGAAGATGTACACTGTTTAGAACCAGTCTTTTTACTTCCAGAGCAAGTGCTGAATAAGGAGACATATCTAGAATATAGCACAGCAGGAAAGCCTGAAATAGTTTAAAGAAAAAAAAAAGTGAAAACAAACTAAATGTCTGTTGGACTCAGTATCATCATACGATGGGACTCAATGCAGCAGCGACGCCGAACAATTCATAGCTGCAGCCAAAGTGATGCTTCCTGGGAGCCTGATGGTGCCAGAAATAAAGTCACAGAAGAATATTATTCCATCATGTAAAGTCCAGAAACATGCCAACTGAAGATTCTAGTTAGAGATATTCAATGTACGTGAAAACATAAAGAAAAGCAAGGGAATGGTGAACACACAGTTCAGGATGACCAATCGTTTCTGAGGGGAGAGAAAAGGACCTAGACCAAAGAGGACACTCAGGGGGACCCCCAGGGTAAGAGCAGCAGCATTGTATTTAAAGCCACTGTTGGCAAAGTAAAATTTGTCCTTGTTTGTATTGGGAAACTAGCCCTCTAACGTAGAGTCACAGGCCTTTTTTTTTTTTTGGCTTTGCTTTTTGCTCACTCTCACTCTTAGGGCTGCTTCAATAAAATTTATATAGATGAATTACAATATAATTGTAATAATCTACATCAGTGGTTTAAACTGACATATTTTCTCCGGTTCATCATTAAACTGCACGTAGACTCTCTACGGCTTGTCTGTGTGTTTTATGAAATGACACTATCATGTAATAGAGTAAATTCTCCTCCTTGACTCTAAAACATTAACCACGAATAAGTTATTCATGATAATTAACTGCAGAGCATTGTAACATACTAAAATAAAACAACGAGAGTGATATCAAAACAAACAATAAGAATAGAGTGAGTGTTGGGCACATGAGTGTTCCCGGAACCATGAGTCTTTATTCCACCTCGTTACAAACAGTGATGGTCATCAGGACCGCGGATGGTGGCTGAGACACCCTTACAGGATAGGAATTCCTGTTCAGCCCCCAATTCCTGGGGTGGGACTTGACATAAATGTGTTGTCCTTCTCTTTGGTAGCCTCCCTCAGGAATAAGAAAATACCTTTTATTAAAAAAAAAAAAAAAAACAGAGCAGGTTTTTTCCACCTGAGCTAGATTCAGGGAGGGGCTTCCCCGATGGCTCAGCAGTAGAGAAGCCACCTGCAATGCAGGAAACCCAAGTTCGATCCCTGGGTGGGGAAGATCCCCTGGAGGAGGGCATGATAACCCACTCCAGTATTCTTGCCTGGAGAATCCCCATGGACAGAGGAGCCTGGTGGGCTACAGTCCATGGGGTCGCAAACAGTCGGACACGACTGAAGTGACTTAGCATGCTTGCAGGCAGGCAAAGTCAGGGAACTTGGCTGACTTGGATGTTTTAAGGATTCTGCACGTGTGAATGTGTAGGTGGCCAGGAGAGGGGCTGAAGAAGGGTGAGGGGAAGTGAGAGAAGAGAAGAGAGTGGGGGTGGTGCCGGTTCCGGCCACAAACCAATGGGAGAGGTTAAGGGAAAGCTCCTCGTGACACCCAGAGAAAGTGAGAATTAACTCTGAACGCACCAGTTAACGCAGGTAGCCTCGACAGACACTCGGAGTCTGACAAAACCAGTTTGACTCTGGCCGACAGCCGAGGCAAAAAAACCCACTGGATCTGATTTCACACCAGTTAACAGTGCCCTTGAGGATGTATTCGGCAAATGGGCACCTTGGAAGGAGGAAGAAAGGGTTGTGTTAGTTCCTGCCAACTTCTTATGCTTGCAAGTTTCTAGCATCAATTAAAAATGCCTTTGTCCTGTTGGACCTGCCTGCCAGGGCACAGGGTGAGATACACTGGCCTTGCTTAATGCCCAGGATTGCTCTGCCTTCGTTTTTCCTGAAGCAAAACTTGGCATTGACCTCCAGCGTGGCAGAAAGACAAGTCTGTCCCTCCCAGGCCGTTCATTCCTGGCCTGGACTTTGGGCGGGAAGATCGGTGATGCATGAAGCGCCTCTGGGAAGGGGCCTCGGTGCTGGCCTGGCTTCCCGGGTGCGGGGTTTGAATCAAAGGGCGGAGGGTGAGCTGCTGAAGGGCGGAGGGTGAGCTGCTGGCTCCACTTGGGCTGTCCTCAGAGCTCCAGCTGCTAGGTCTTTGGTTTTTATTACATTAGTCTTAAAAAAAAAAAAAAGTTTTTAATCAGCAAGAATCAGTGAAGCAGGCTTTATGGTGCAATAATTCTGCATGTTTTGTTATAAATATCCCCAGGCAAAGGGAAGGTTATTTCACACAACTATCAAAGTAACACACCCGCTTGGGTTGCAACAAGGAATCTGTGAGGACTAGCAAGCAGGAAGCATATCATCTGCATTTAAGAGGCTTTTGTTTTAATAAAACAGGCACATATTTATCTATAAAAGAGATTGACCAGCTTGGCAAAGCCAGCACCCGTGAGAAGTAAAGATACAGGGAAGCCATGTTATTTGCTGAATTAAAAGAAAAAATTACCCATCCACTCACTTTCCAGTAACAGCATTCAGTTGTGGGTTTTGGCCCCACTGCTGTTTATAGTCAACTCTCAGTGCTGAAAGCCTCCAGGTCTAGAGGCCTCAGATCTCCAGGAGATGCTGAGTATTTCTGACTTTCGTTTTTATTAAGAGTTAAGACCCTCCTCCACCTCTACCCTGAAAAAACATCAGAAGAAAGTTTGAAATTGTTCAGTCCAGGATGAAAAGATACTCCCATGGTTCTGCTTCATACAGCACAGTTGATCTTGTTTACTTAGACCCTGAAGTGGCTTGGTGGTGTACAAGGGGGCTTGCAGAGGGCCAGCACAGGGGCAACGGGCCCCAGACTCTAACATTTTCCGGCACACACTTGCAGATCGAGGTGCAAAGACAGCTTTCCAAAGTCCACACTTCCTGCTGGAGAAGATTTCACAGATTCTCTTCCATCAAACTTTCCTCCAGCTGCGATTCTTGAGGCTGAGGTTGCCCTGGGTCGCAAGGAACTATGTATGGGATGTCAGATTGAGTAGGAAGTCTGCTTGTCCACTTACTGGTTAATTTCCTAAGCTTCTCACACGTCCCAGGCTGGCCCTGGGCATCTGTATAGTGAGACATCCAGTGATCCTGCAAAGGCCGGCACCTCCCGCCCCACCCCCACATGGATGGACCCGCAGAGGCTGGAGAGGAAAGCTGGAGAGGGGTACAGGCTGCTTGGTCGCTGAGGGCTCGGGGGGCAGGGCTGCCTGCCACCCCATCCTCACTCTCCCCCTCCCCATGACTCTTGGGCTCTGCTCCCTCTGGCCTCTCTGCCATCCAGGTGGGTGAGTTTGAGAAACATGGGCAGCCAGGAAATGCAGCACGAACTTGACCTGGAGGCCCACCATGTGGGGACCCTCAGGCTCACACACTCTGTAGACAGCAGCCGCGTCCTCTGTGTCAAACCACTGATCCGATTTGAAGTAGGAGACACGGCACTATGGGACCACAGTGACCTTCCCTCTGCCCATCTGAATGGGTGCTCTACTTGGAGACCTTCCTGGGAGTACTTCCTGTCCCATACTGAGGCGCAGAACCAATGCCTTTACCCTCCTGTCCTCTGTGTTTTGGAGCCTCTGACACATGCTCTGTGAGTCCCTCCACCAGCATCAGTCTCCCCCCACCCCACCCCCTGGCCCCCACCACAACCTCCTGGCCCTCTTTGTAATTCAGGGCTTCCCTTCCAGCCTGGATGGTGTCAGCACCACCAGCAGGGCTGCCTGCATCTCAGGGTACTCATCTCCCTCGCCCCCGACACCCATAAATGCACATCTGACCCCACATAGCCCTTCTGGGGCTCAGTCAGCAGCCTACCGTGGTATCTGGGAGGGATTTCTTCTCTCAAAGCCCCCCTACAGCGGACAGACTAGGCTTCTAGGCTGTGAACGAGTCCCCCCGCCCCATTCCTTCCAAAAGAGTGACCAGGGAGCCTGGGGCTGGTTAACGGGCCTCTAGTGGGAGCCCAGGGTCTCTGGTCATGGATAGAAGGGTCTAAAAGTAAGACAGGTCCACCCATTGTGATTGTGCAGCTGGAGGTGTCGTTCCCAGGACAACAGGGCGCTGAGAGGGGAAACACAGAGCTTCCCTCCTCGGTTCTCCAGTCTGAGAGACAACGTCCAACCCTGTGAGGGAGAAATGGCTGGGACCCCACACGACCCCCGACAGGAGGAGAAGAGGCAGCAAGAGGAGAGGAGACGAGCCAGGCTTCCGTCACAGAACACGCCTGGCAGCGCTTAACCAGGGTGCACGGCCTAAACGGCACAAGCGACCTGCTGGCGGTGGCTTCGAGGAAGTGACGTAAGAGGGTCTGTACTCAGAGGGCCTACCTAAGCCCACGCAGGAGGAGCCCGGAAACGTGCCCGTGACTCACAGGTGGCAGCGCTGCCGCCAGCAGTCAGGAGAACCGCCCCCTGGCCCTGCCCAGCCAGTTTGCTCCTGCTGACTTCCAGAAATTCCATTCCAGGGGAGCTTAAGAAAAAAAAAGAGACGAAGTCCCTAATGACAGCATCTGTAGGCACTTCCTACCCCAGGCTCAGGCTACTGGGCAGGCAGCGTGGAAGCTCCCCAGATCCCAGTGCCTGGCGAGGGGACCCCTGCTCTTGCTGAGCCCTGCTCCCTCAGTCCCATCAGGGCTGACAAGCCCTCCCTCGACCTTCATACCTCAAAAACCAGACCTGGGCGTCCCCCCCAAGCGAGGCTGCAGTGAAGGGGCACCTTGTTTGCTTGTTCCCACAGCACAAGTCACGTGGGGCCCCAGTGGACCCACCACTCGTGAGGCCGCGTGCAGACAACCCAGAGCTGTGTCCTCGCCCATCCCCACCGGTACCGCCATGGAGGAGGAGGGTGGGCATGGGGCAGAGGAGCCCGCAGAAGGAGGCTCCAGGTCTGACGTGGCAGGGGCTCAGGCGGCTGGGCGGTGACTCACCCCCTGGCTGCTCTCTTGGTGGTGGTGCCAGGCAGGCAGGCGGGCAGGACGGCCGGTGAGATGCTTTATCTTTAGTCCTGCCGCATATGAAAGACCGAAACCCATGGATGGCGGTGACTGGTGCGTGTGAATGGTGGGCAAAGGCGGAGACTGTGTGAAAGCTGAGGCTCTCTCATGCTTAAATTCCAGCAGGCCTTACCTCTCAAAAGCCTGCGTGGGTACCATCAATGTATCATCATTTAAAGGGCACATATCATGTATATCATTTACAGAGGCAAGGGTGTCTGGGATGCGTGCCCTGTGCAACCACCGGAGGATTGATCCCATACTCCTCAGGTGGCTTATGAAAGCTGTCCGTCTGCACTTTCTGATGTGCTCCAGCCTCAAGAAATGAATAAGTCCTCAAATAAAGATACATCATGGACCTTTGCCTTGACAACCTTCTTTCTCCTAGGAGTCTAGGTAGAGTGAAAGTGAAAGTGTTAGTCACCCAGTCGTGTCTGACTCTTTGTGACCCCATGGACTATAGCCCACCAGGCTCCTCTGTCCTTGGGATTCTCCAGGCAAGAATACTGGAGTGGGTAGCTGTTCCCTTCTCCTGGGGATCTTCCCAACCCAGGGATCAAACCCGGATCTCCTGCATTGCAGGCAGATTCTTTACCATCTGAGCCTCTAGGGAACTCCTGGGTAGTTCCTAACTTTCCCAAATCTCTCCTGGAGCAGGCCCCCTTCCTGTGCACCCTGTAGGGCCTTGCATGCCACCCGTCCCAGTACTGAGCACACCCCACGCAGCTACTTTGATGACAAGTTTGTCACCTGCCAAGGATATAATTCACCTCTGTGTACCCATTGCCTTGCTTGGGGACAAGGACATGTGATAAAATTAAACCAGGTATTACTATTCCTGGGTCAGGAAGATTCCCTGAAGAAGGAAATGGCAACCCACTCCAGTATTCTTGCCTAGAGAATTCCATGGACAGAGGAGCCTGGAGGACTACTGTCCATGGGGTCGCGAAGAGTTGGACACAACTGAGCAGCTAAACAATAACAAAAACAAATTATTATCCTTGAGCTATTTGATATTTATTTGTTTTCAAGAAGGAAAAGAAACTGAAAGAAAAGATAGAAAATGAAGGAAATAGAGTTGATACAAACAAGAGTGAAAGCCCTCCCACTGCACTGGGTTCACCCTGAGCCCTCTCCACACTGTGTTCCAGCCACGTGCCTCCCATATGTCTCATCTACGCAGGGAGCTCTGGGGGCAGAGCGTGTGTCTCCTTCATCTTAGAAACCTACTGTAGGAGAGGTAGTGCCTCGTACACAGTAGGCACCAAATAAATGTCTGCTGGATGTTTGGCAAAACCAGTGAATGCAAGAAATCCATAGAGAGGAGCAGCAACTACATGTTGAGGGGAAATGGTGGAGAGCGTTGGAGTGTATCCAACCTACAACCAAGATACCTGTACACTTGGAAGCAAGAGCCACAGCTAAGACTGTTGCTGGGGATCAGGGTTAAGTATTTTGCCAGGCAGCTCAAGCAAATGCCCAGATGTCAGGCGCTCAGGCTCCCAAGGCCAAGCTCATGGCCAAAGGGGACACCCTACCAACTTGCTGAATGATTCAAACCTCTGTCCCCCTGGGCACCAGTTGTCTGTTTTGCTACTCACTATTTATCGACATTATTCTTATCTGTAAAATGAGGTGCCTGTTCCAGGCTCTCTAACATCCCTTAGCCTGCTCATGTGTATAATTCCATCCCCTCAAAAGCTCTGCAAAGGGGATATTCTGTAGCTAAATTTATTTATTTCTGGCTGTGCTGGGTCTTCATTGCTGTGTGTGGGCTCCTTTCTAGTTGCCATGCATGAGCTTCTCATTGCAGTGGCTTCTCTTGCTGCTGAGCCATGGGCGCTAGGGCGTGTGGGCTTCAGTAGTTGCGGCACACAGGCTTAGTTGCCGCACAGCATGTGGGATCTTCCCGGACCAGGGATCGAACCCATGTCTCTCCTGCATTGGCAGGCAGATTCTTAACCACTGGGCCACCAGGGAAGTCTTGCATAGCTAAATATTGAATGAACAGTGACCACTGCAAAACCTAAGAAAAGTATTTTAGACCATAAGGTCTATTTATGAGTGGAAAATTCGTCAGGGAAAACAGGATTGCAATGGTACATTTTTTTAGATTCAGACTATCAGTGCAACATACATAGCTCATTCATATAGTAGATCTGAAATGCTGTACTGTTATTGATTGCTACCAATGCCACTACAACAAATGCTTTTATTATCAAGGTATCCATTTAGATCAAAGGCATTCTGATGCACATCAAAGTGGAAATTTAAAATATAAAAGATGTGAGAGAATTTGCTTAGAAATGGGAGAGATGTTAGTAATCTTTCCTGAGAGGGTAAGAACAGATAGAGTGACTCTCTAAGCCAAGTGTTGGCCCCTGTAACTGGAAGCAGAGTGGTGCTTCTCTTTGGCAGACAATCCTTCCAACTTCAATCCTCCATGGCACTCACCCCTCTGAATGCAGTTCCTGTACGCAGTCAGATAATTTGTCCATTGCTCTAATAAGTTTAGGCCCGGTTCTCACATTTATCTGGATCAGAAACTGACTCAGGTATTGCTAGGTTGCATAAGATAATTTTAAAAAATATTATCCATGTTTCTAGACAATTGTGCATCATTAAGTTCATTCTAGTACTGTGCCCTCAGGCAAACTAATCTCTCAAGGGTTTCAGTTTATCATCCTGAAATCTGACTGCATGGCTAAGGCTCAGTATGTCTTTAAAATCCTAAGCTTGGATCTGACCAAGGGGTGATCTGACCCACAGGGGTGTGCAGTTTTAAGTAAACCTGCATGCATGCGTGCTAAGTTGCTTCGGTCGTGTCCGACTCTTCGTGACTGACTCTTCATGACCCCATGGACTGTAACCCACCAGGCTCCTCTGTCCATGGGATTCTCCAGGCAAGAATACTGGAGTGGGTTGCCATTTCCTTCTCCAGGGGATCTTCCTGACTCAGGGATCAAACCTGTGTCCTGCATTGGGAAGCAGGTTCTCTACCACTAGTGCCACCTGGGAAGCCCCCTAAGCAAACCTAATATTCAGAAAAGTCCAAATTTACCAAAGATCAATGAAGGCAGTGATAGGTAGAGCAGTGCTTCTGAAGCTTATATGACACACATACAAATCCCCTGGGTGTCTTGTTAAAATGCAGATTCTGACTGAGCAGCTCGGGGGTGGGGCCAAGGTCCTGCATCTAACAAGCTCCTGATGAGGCCTGTGCTGCAGGTCCCAGGACCACAGTTTGAGTGGCAAGGTTATAGCATGCTCGTTATGCTAAAGCCTTCCTGTGAACAACACTGCCAGTGGCGCTTCCTCATGCTCTTGTCTTGCTTTATACCTGTGACACAGCTTTCTGACCCAGGGACCAGCTCTGACCCCAGAGCAACCATCTATAGGCTGGCCAGTCACCTGCGGGATAGTTAGCACAAAATCACTATCCAAAAGGTATAAATGTCCAAAAGGAAGAGCATTTATTCAATCCACCGATGTGCTTCCTCTCTCTTGGGTGGTTTGAATGTGACACACAGATGCACACGTGCGCAGGGAGGACACATTTGCAGGAAACAGAGAGCAAAACAGCAGCAGAAAAGTCAGCAGGAGAGGCAGGGACTGAGATTCCAGAGAAAGGGATGCTGACATGGAGGGGGTAGGATGACAGGACTGCTGGAGGTTGTGCTGTATGGTGAGGACTTTTCATTCTCCCAGAAGCCTGGCCGCAGGTGTGTGGTATTCTGGTGTTTTCCGTAAGCTTTGATTAAAGCCCATGAACACACACGCCTTGAACATTTCTCTGTACCTTGTGACCCTAGAAGTGATCCTGCCCTTTGAATCTATCCTTTACTTCATCTGGAGTAAACAGCCCTGGGGCATTTTAGTTAGCATCACTTAAGCCCATGTTTCTCACACAAACAGAAAGGTACCACTTCAGAACATCTCACCAGAGCCAGATGACCACTTTTACCAAAAAGCAACAGCAGGGGTTTCCCTGGTGGTCCAGTGGTTAAGCATCTCATTGCGGTGCAGGGGAACAGCCTGGTAAGATCTGGTCAGATTTTACATGCCACAGGGCAACTAAGCCTGCGAGCCACAACTACTGACTCCATACATCCTAGAACCCATGCTTGGCACCAAGAGAAGCGACCACAATGAGATGCCTGTGCACCAAAACTAGAGAGTAACTTTCACTCGCCACAATTGGAGAAAGCCTGTACAGACAACAAGGACTCAGCGTGGCCAAAAAAATAAAAATAAAGAAAATAGACTGATGCTTGAAGGTGGCAACGTGCTTCATGGTCTCACAGCCAGCCCTGTCTTGTTCAACACACTTCTGGGCAGATAGAATGGACGCAGAAGGCACGCTGACGCAACATGTAGGTGACACAAGGCTGAACAGGATAATGGGTTGCACAGTGGATTGAGTCACTTGAACTCAAAATGTCCTCACTGAGTGACAAAATCAAAACCTAAATGATCAGGACCAGCTAAAACTGGCCAAAACTAACAACATGAGGCAAGCAGAGCATAGTAAGGTTCTCTTCAGGTTGATAGAGGCAATTGGCAGCCAGGTACTTCTCCAACTGCAGTGAGGACGGGACACACCTGGGCCTCTCTCTAAAAGGCAGGTTCTGACCCAGCAGGTTTGCAGTGGGGGCTTGAAAGCCTGCTTTTCTGACAAGTTGGTAGGTGAAGAGGGTGCTGCTGGACCACTGGCTACTCTCTGAGTGCTAAGTCACTTCAGTCATGTCCAATTCTTTGTGACCCCATGGACTGTAGCCCGCCAGGCTCCTCTGTCCACGGAATTCTCCAGCAAGAATACTGGAGCGGGGGCCATGTTCTCCTTCAGGGGATCTTCCTGACCTGGGGATGAATAGCAAGGCTGAAAAAGCCCTGAGCTGTCTGTCAACCATACACTCACACGATCACCATCTGACTTCACGCGAATGAATGGCCCTACTGTCCTCTGATGCCCCAGCCCCTTCTGCTGTATTGCATTTAGGACAGAAAACCACGTTTTAATGTGGCCTTTAGCAGAGTAGAATGTGACCAAGAGAACAAATAAAATTGAGACATCTAGAATCTACGTGGTGAGAACGGGAAGAACTGGAACGCTTCAGCCGACAGAAGGGAACACCATGCGCAGCATATGATATAGTAGCTATCACTAGATATTTAAAATGCCGTGAAGAGTTCCAGAGCATTAGAAAAACAAACTGAAACACAACACAACAACCAGGCTCCTCTGTCCATGGGATTCTCCAGGCAAGAATACTGGAGTGGGTTGCCATGCCCTCGTCCAGAAGATCTTCCCCACCCAGGGACTGAACCTGTGTCTCTTATGTCTCCTGCATTGACAGGCTGGTTCTTTACCACTAGCTCCACCTGGGAAAGCCCATATTACATATATAGTTATTAGCAATTAACTGCTATGATAGTTACATCATGTTAGTGATTTACACATTAGATGTTTATTTTTCAGTTGTGTATAGTCTAAAATGGATGTTCTTGGGACGTCCTTGGTGGTCCAGTGGTTAAGACTGAGCTTCCAATACAGGGGGCAGGGATTCAATCCCTGGTCAGGGAACTAAGATCCAGCATTCCACGTGGTGCAGCCAAGTAAACAAATAAATAAAATAGATATTTATTGATTAGCATGTAGCTTTGCTCCAACTGGCCACAATTCAGTGACCACTGCTCTTTCCATGTGGTGGCTCTGCCGTCACGAGCCTTGCAGGGTCTTGACAGAAAGGAAAAGAGCAAGCAGGTCACACATAGCAGGTTGTCAGGAGCGAGCTCTGACAGGTGACACATCACTTCTGCCTGTACGTGATTGGCCAGACCTCAGACACAAGGTCACATTCAGTGACAGAGCGACTCAGGAACATGGTCAAGTCCAGGAAGAAAGGAACGTGGTGAACAGCCAGCTACTCCCAGCTGCTTTCTCTCCCACGGCTGTTGTGAGGGTGATGGTTTAGATAGCACAGGGAGAATGCTGAGTTTGGTCTAGTCCCTGTTACGGTCATTGCTCAACAAACTGCTGTTGTCACTTAACTTTGGAGAACAAATGTAGTTCCCATATATTAAATTATAGGGAGACAGATTTCAGATGAAACCAAGGCAAAATAAAGAACTAATAGTTCAATTATGGATTCTGTGATGACAGTAAGGTTCCCACCAGTGGAGCTATTCAACTAGAGGACCTTGGCTTCAGGGAAGCCAAAGGGAGTTCCTTTATTAGTTGAATATTGGACCAGCTAACCTTTGAATAGCCTCAGAAATACCAAGAACCTTGAGCTGCCAAATAAGTGGTTTGATTCTAAGCAGATTTGCACACAAATGTGGTAGATGGGACCACATCAACATCCTTTTTTATGGACTCTCTCTTTGTAACCTAGCCTGCACCTCAGCAATGGATGTCACTCAGTAGCCTTGAAACAGATGAAACCAGATAAGAGGATGCAACGTCCTACCCTTTTGCTTAATTTGATATCTTTTTCTCCTTATCTCATGCCTGTGTCTGCATCTATTAAAAAGATGGATCAAAATTTCATCTTGGGAACCTGAGATTTGAATCCTCCCTTGAGATAACTGCAGACTATGTCATGAAAACAAGTTTGAGAATCTGCTAGATGATTGATCCTACATTAACATTTTAGGCAGATCCTGCTGGTTTCTGACCTTTACAGACTACATTTGATAGATTTTTCTGTGGGGTTCTGCCTAGAATATATGCAGACTTCTTCTAAGGACCTTTCCCCCAAACTCCTAGCAACTGTTTTGCTGAGTTATTTCAGTAAATCCATAAGAAGTAGACGGAGGCTGGCCTTTGAAAGCTGCAGTAGGCAAAGCACCTTCTTTAACAAGTTAAACGAGGCATGCTTGTACTCTCTTGAAGTTCTTGCAGAGGGGGCCCGAGTTCACTTTTATATAAAAAAAAATAAGTCTAATACTTGACACCTGTTAGAATCTGCACTTCCACATGAAATAAACTTAAGATTTGCTCACAGTGTGGAGAATTTACTTAAGAACAGTCAACATGTACATAACATGCAAAACTCAAAAGGCTTCAGAAGACAGTCACTTGAAGATACTTGCGTAAACAGCAGGATGGCAGTCTACACCACATCAAAGACATGTCAGCTACTAGAAACTTCTGAGCCTAAAGAGGAGAGAAGTGGGGAGAAGAGGAAGACAGGAGTCGTGACAGACCACCAGATTCTAAGTTACCTGTTCCAGGAGACACAAAATCAACCCCTTTTCATTTTAATAACCATGACGTTTTTTCATTACTCAAGTCAGAGGCAGAAAATAAAGTATTAGGAATATAAATCATACACAGTCTTCATCCTACACCCTGTAGTAGGGTGAATAGTGTCTCCCCTCCCAAATTCATGTCTGCTTGGAACCTCGGAATGGGACCTGATCTAGAGATGGGTTTTTTGTCTGCTGGAGAGCATAAGGAACACTGCTTAATGTTACGTAGCAGCCTGGATGAGAGGAGAGTTTGGGGGAGAATGGATATACATGTATGCACGGCTGAGTCCCTTTGCTGTTCACCTGAAACTATTACAGCATTGTTAATCAGCTATACTCCAATACAAAATAAAAAGTTAAAAAATAACAATTAAAAAAAGAACAGAAATAGGGTCTTTGCAGATGTTAGCTGAGGGTCAAGATGAGATCAGACTGGACTACGTGGGTTCTGAATTCCATGCCTGGTGTCCTTATAAGAGGTGATGATGCAGAGAAGATCTGGTGATGGAAGCAGACTCTGGAGTTCTGCTGCCATAGCCAAGGCCAGCAAAAACCATCAGAGGTCAGGAGGGCAGAGGTTCTCCAAGAGCCTCTGGAGCTAGTGTGGGCCTGCCGACACCTTGATTTCAGACTTCTGGCCCCCAGAAATGTGAGAGAATTTAACTGTTTTTAGCCACCCAGTTGTGGCAGTTGGTTATGGCAGCCATGGGACCCTCATCCAGCTCAGGAGATCAAGAAGGGCACTTGAATGGTTCTTTGGTTGGGGTCTGTCCAGTACCATGCGCAACTTACACTTCTTGATAACAGCAGAAGACATGGAGAAGACAAGAGGCACCATTTACTCAATCGCTCTCCTCGGCACTAACAGCAACCACTGTCTACTGTGACAGGAATTAACACTCCCAAGACGCACCCTGTGAGATACTCGTATCTCCATCTGAAAGTCAGACGGTTCCTTGGAGACCGCCTGGCACAACTTCACACTTCTATTTGGGGAAATGAAAACCTAAGACAGGCTTCCCAGGTGGTGCAGTGGTCAAGAATCTGTCTGCCAAGGTAGCAAAGGCAAGGGTCGTGGGTGTGAAAGATCCCTGGGTCAGAAAGATCCCCTGGAGTAGGAAACGGGAACCCACTCCAGTGTTCTTGCCTGGAGAATTTCATGGACAGAGGAGCCTGGCAGGCTGCAGTCCAGGGGGTCGCACAGAGTCGGACATGACTAAGCATGCGTGCACACGCTTAAACCTAAGTCAGGAGATTTCAAGAAATCAACCAGCAAATCTTTACCTTCCTCTCATCTTCAGGTAAAGCCTCCATTAAAATTACAAACCACAAAGTTATGAGTCCTACAGTCTAAACGTCATAGGTAACATTTCCGCACTAGCTTTGATTCTGCTCAGTAGTTTATATATAGAATTTTGGCAATTCTTCTCCTACATTATCTTCTCACACAGAGGCCCAATGCAGATAATGAGACACCTCTCTTCAGGGAATACATGCTCCTTTGCATTATTAGTGTGTTTATGTACCTTGAGTCCACAACTCTGACTAGAGAACCCCTTGAGGACATGGATGCTGTCTTATGCATCTTTGTTCCCCATGTTTAGTCCCTCAGTCGTGTCCAACTCTCTGCGACCCCATGGACTGCAGCCTGCCAGCCTCCTCTGTCCAAGGGGATTTTCCAGGCAAGAATACTTAAGTGGGTTGCCATGCCTCCTCCAGGGGATCTTCCCAACCCATGGATCGAACCCAGGTATCCCACATTGTAGGCAGATTCTTTACTGTCTGAGCCACCAGGGAAGCCCTTGTTCCCCACAGTGCAGCGTATTTTTACAAGTTTGCCAAATGAATATTTTAGGATCAAGCATCCCTTCGGGGATCACTCCCAGGAACCCCAATTTAGATTATCCCTATTATGATCTACTTATTACCTTTAAATGAAGAATGTCAATCTTACAAAAAAAGAGGTTGGAGTGAACCTCAATTCAGGTTAACTTGCAATCTGAGTGTTCATGGTAGGACGGTCCTGTCACTGAAACTTTATAAGTGGCACACTCAATTCTTAGCTTAAGTGATTTTTTCCCTTTCCTTCTCCCTACCTCCTACCAGAGGAAACCTCTACTCCCCTTGTTGATTTCTTCATGATGCCTTTTTGGTAGAGGAACATTGTTGACACACACTCGGATATGACTGGATTCTTCTAGTGAGAAAAGAAAATTTACTGAACAGTAAGAAAATCTGAGACTAAAATCCCTCAAGGAAAATTTCAGTGTTGTTTTCCCAAAGACTTGCAGCAAGGTTTCCTGGCCTGGGACACAGCATAAGCTGAATAAGAATAATGAGATTGTGAAAATGGCAATGGATAGAACAGTATGCTCCCATACATAAATAAAGGAGGAACCCACAACTACGTGCTCATATGTATACAGACTGTGTCTGGTGAGAGACATATGAAACTGGAAAAAGGAAGTGAACCGAGGGCGGGGAGCACAGGGCCTCTGCAGTCTGTTAGTAGAAGAGTTACTTTGGCCTGCCCTGTTATACGGTTTGATTGTTCACAGTATCTATAATAGTTTGAATTAGAAATTTTAAAATAACAGCACGGCTTCATTACTACTTCCAACCCTAAAAGAAACTTACTAGGCAAAGCCATGGACATAAGAATTACTCTGCTTATTAGACGTAAACTGTACCTAAATGTTAAAAAAAAAAAAGGCCGTTTCAGTGCAGCAAGGCGTATGAAAATATCTGAAAAGCCAATGACATTAAAAACAAAAATTGGCTACCAGGTCATATATAAACATAGGATATATTTTACTTTCATTTCATGCAGAATCACTGACTTCTGTTAACATTAAAGTTTCACAAACATTTAGTTGGTTCATTGTACAAGTAGGTATAAAGTCCAACTCAATCATCCTGAGACCTTGGTTCCTTATTTTTCTAAAGAATATGCCCAAATATTGCTTGTGGGTTTTTTTTTTTTTTTTTTTTGCTGCAACTATGACATAACTAGTATTAATGATTTTAATTCTAAATAAAGTTCTGCCAAAATTCTAATGAAACAAAATTTAGCTCAAAGCAGATTTCAAGAATACAGGCTTTAATTTTTATTCAACATAATTTTGGAAATTCTAGCCACAGAATCATAAAAGAAAAAGAAATTAAAGGAATCTTGACTGAAAAGGAAGACGTGAAACTGTCACTATTTGCAGATGACATATTACAAAAAAGATGCTATCAGAAAACTAGAGCTCACCAATGAATTCAATAAATTTGCAGGATGTAAAATTAATATACAGAAATCTGTTGCATTTCTATACACTAACAATGAACTACCAGAAATTAAGGAACAAGCTCATTGACCGCTATATAAAAATTAATAAGACACCTAGGAACAAACCTACCTAAGAAAGTAAAAGACCTGTACTTGGGAAACTATAAGACACTGATGGAAGAAACTGAAAATGACACCAACAAATGGAAAGATATACTATGTCCTTGAATTGGAAGAATTAATATTGTTAAAATGACCACACTATTCAAGGCACTGAACCTACAGATTCAATGCAATCCCTATCAAAATACCAATGGCATTTTTCACAACTACAAATAATTTTTAAATTTGTAAGGGAACACAAAACATCCTGAATAGCTACAATAATCTTGAGAAAAAAATAACAAGAGCTGGAGGAATCATACTTCTTGACTTCAGACTATACTACAAAGCTGCAGTAATCAAAACAGTATGGTACCAGCACAAAAACAGACACACAGATCAATAGACCAGGAAATAAACACACACGATCGTCAATTAATTTATGAAAAAGGCAGCAAGAATATAATGTAGAAAAGACAGTCTTTTTAATAAATGGTGTTGGGAAAACCAGATAGCTACTTGTAAAAGAATGAAATTAGAAATTCTCTAACACCATTTACAAAGATAAACTTCAAAATGGATTAAAGATCTAAATGTAAGACTGAATACTATCAAACTCCTAGAGGAAGCACAGGCAGAATACCCTTTGACATAAACTGCAGCAGTATTTTTTGGATCCGTCTCCTAAAGCAAAGGAAACAAAAGTAAAAATAAACAAATGGAATCTAATTAAATTTAAAAGCTATTGCCCAGCAAAGGAAACTATCAATAAAATAAAAGGACAACCTGCTGAATGGGAGAAAATACTTGCAAATGATATGACCAATAAGGGATTAATATCTAACATATATGAACAACTCATATAACTCAACATCGAAAAACAACAGAAACAACAAAAACTCAATTAAAAAATGGGCAGAACATTTTTCTGAAGAGGAAATGCAGAAGCCCAACAGGCATATGAAAATATGCTCAACATCACTAGTCATCAGGAAAATGCAAACTAAAACCATGATATCACTTCACACCTGTCAGAATGGGTATTACTCAAAAAAACAAAACAACCAATCAACCCACAAGTAACAAATGTTGGTGACAATATGGAGAAAAGGGAACCCTCATACACTGTTGGTGGGAAAGTAAATTGGTGCAGCCACTGTGGAAAAATGGTTTCTCAAAAAGCTAAAACTAGAGCTACCATATGACCCTGCAATTCCACTCCTGGGTACAGATCCAAAAAAAACAAAATGCTAATTTAAAAAGATAGAACAGTCTTTTGGACTCTATGAGAGAGGGCAAGGGTGGGATGATATGGGAGAACGGAATTGAAACACATAAATTATCATATGTGAAATGAATTGCCAGCCCAGGTTTGATGCATGATACAGGGTGCTCAGGGCTGGTGCACCAGGATGACCCAGAGGGATGGAATCGGGAGGGAGGTGGGAGGGGGGTTCTGGAAGGGGAACACATGTATACCCATGGTGGATTCATGTCAATGTACGGCAAAACCAACACGATAATGTAAAGGAAAAAATAAAATAAATAAATAAATAAAAATATATATGCACCCCAATGTTCATAGCGGCATTATTTACAATTGCCAAGGTATGGAGGGAACCAAATGTCCATCAACAGATGAATGAATAGAGATGTGGTGTTTATACATATATACACACATATATATGTGTGTGTGTGTGTATCTATATACATACAATGGAATACTACTTAGCCATAAAAAAGAACGAAAATGTGCATTTGCAGTAACATGGATGGGAGGGCATTAAGCTAAGAGAAATAAGTCAAAGACAAATACCATATGATATTACTTACAAATGGAACTCTAACTAGAGAATAAAAACAAAAAAGAAGCAGCCTCATATATAGAGAGAACAAACTAATGGTTACCAGTGGAGAGAGGGAAGGGGGCAATAAAGGGGCAGGGAGAAAGGGTTATTATAGGATTACATGAAATCATATGTTGTGAAACTTTTGAAAATTGTAAAACAATAAAGCACTATAGAATTGACATTTTCATTCAATTAAAAAAAAGAAAAAGACAAACATAGGCTTTGAAAGAATGTTAAATTCACTTTTTTAAAGAGAAGAATCTTACAGATATCCATGAAGAAATAATTTAAAAGGTTCATCAGTCATATTAAAATTAAACAAATTAAATGGTGAATTTTATATGTAAAACATGTCTCAATAAAGTTGCTTAAATACAGTAAATAGATGGAGAATTTCTGGCACTTTGTTCTTTTAGTTTTCATCACGCAAAGTAAATATATTATGAAGGCAGAGAGCCTCAAACATTAGTGCTTAAAGGGATCAGGCAAGGGATTGTGAACTTGTGCCCTCACATCTAAAGTAGACAGCCAGTGGTTTGACTCCAGAAGGTCGTCACACAAATGGGTACAACTAATGACTCCAGATCATCTACTTTTTCAAAAGAACTGGAAATATACTGCTGTGAATTAAAATACTGGCAGCAACATGTGAGTCACAGAGAATTCACTTCAGAGATCAAATTGGCCCCAGGGCCACCACTCTGCAAATGAGTGGAGGAATACCTTACTGTGTTTGTCCTTTTGTGTGTAAGATCTACTCCATGACACAAAGTTTAAAATGCATAATAAATATAAATTTGGAAAAAGGAATACCAATACCTTTGTAAGAAAACTTTGATGGGCCAAGAAAAGCTTTTTGTAATGAATATGCATAGCTTTCACTGTGAGTCAAATACCATGCAAATATACAACTATGTCAAAGAGATACAGGAGCTTGCATCTGAAGTGAGGCTCTAGAATGCTCATTCTCCAGAGTAACAATCCGAGCCAAGAAAGATTCACTGCCCAGCCCCCAGCGTCATGGGTAGACTTCCAGAGATGTTGCCCAAGTCAGTGATTGTGCAACGTTATTCTTATAATAAAATAATTATTTTAATGATTTGCAATAATTTTAAACATCTGATCAAGAAGTTTATACACAAATATGGGAGTGTGCAGCACTTTACCAAAAAATACAGCTAAGCATTTAAATATACAAAAACAACTTTAGGTATAGAGCTCTTCTTAAAGGACTTTTTTTTAACATATACATAATTTATAGCATTTTTACATAATAACTTGCTGAAACAGAAAATGTGGCCAATTTAAAACTTACTACAGTACAGAATATGGCCATAACAGTCCCAGAGGGAAGAACAGGATGAAGAATAACATACTTGAGGTTTTTTTTCCTTTCCCTCTGAATTCTTTTTCTAAGAAGCACAGCTTCCTCCCCCACCTCCTTTTTTAAAAACTTTCTTTGGAGGATTTACTCACCCTTTCTGTATGTGAGTCTACCTACAGTTATTATTTTTCACCAGCTACATGCCACAAAAGTCGAATTTAAAAAAAAAAAATAGAGGGTTTGCTTTGAAAAATGTCAGCCTCCTCTTCAGAGGAGTATACATGTAACATGCTTCTCCTAATATATGCAGAGCCAAGATCTCCAAGAGTAAGATGCTGACATTACCTTTTGTGTACAGAACCCAAAATGGAATCCACTGTTAAAAATTTCTAATCATATTAGGATTTTTTTTAATGCAACAAGATGCTTAAAACTTAGGCTAAAAGAGTTTATAAAACTATTCTTCTTAAGATTTAAAGCAATACACAAAACAAAGAATAACTTCTTTCTTTTGAAATACTGTAGTTTGAAAATGTTTGACACATTTTCATTTTTGGTTGGGCTGTGGTTTTTTTTTTTTTTCCCCTGTCAACAAGACATGTGCTGGCTGCTTTGGAGTCCCAATTCGATCTGCCTTCTCTTAGGTGTATAAAGCATACTTCCTGTTACAAGTCCATTTTCATTCTCCCTCCGCCAGTTTGGAGGCAGTACCCCATCACTCTTTCATATACTCTCTATCTTTTCCATTTTTCAATGAGGTATACCAGCAGCTTCAATGTATAGCATAGCATCCTTCCCTGACAAGGATGTCCGCTTGGTATCAGAAGCAGCAAGTAGTGACATGAACCAGGGAACCTCGGGCACAAACTATCACCATTTGTCAATGTTTTGACATCGATGGATCTCAGCTGACCAAAGTCACCACCGGGCCTTTCCCTGTGGCTCGTCACCTTCAACCACAGAAGGTGACTGTCATAGTTAGCTTAGCAACTTCTGATTCCATCCCAGGAAACCTAACGCTTTGAGTCAGGTTCCACGTAGGATGAAATACAGACAATTTCCTGGTAAGTAAAGACTCCTCCTCTTGTCCCCCCTGCATCTCAGTGCAGGATGTAACAGGGAGAGACACCTTACCTGTTAACAAGTGAAGCAGGCTAGTAACACACAGAGCCTTGCTGTGATTGAACATGTACGAAGGCAGAGGCCTACTACGGTGTAAACCATATGTCACAACCAATTTTCAAGAGACAAAACTGAATCCTAGTCATTACGAACCTCATGGGATATATAAGCACGATTTAGTAAAAGTTTATAACTGTAAACAATGGTCTCCCCTACTGGTGATTATTTTCTAGAAACTGAAATGTCAGGACTGTGCAACAACGCTCTTGACGTCTTCTTTGGCAGTAGGTAGCAAGGGTCTGGACGACGGGGCTGTGGTCACTTCAGGAGGGCCAGGTATAGGGCTCGGGAATACTTCATATCCCTCTCCTGCTCCATACAGAAGATCAGGTCCCTGAGGCAGATTCTCGTGATTCTTGGACGAACCAGCTGCTTGCTGGCTGTCAGACTGGACGTCCCAGAAGCAAACAGGTTGTCTTTTAAACCCTAAACAAAATAAAGGGAGAAGCAAGTATAAAGTAAGCCATCTTGGAAAAAGAATCTTGTCAGTTCGGCAAGAGCCTGCTCTCCTCTGGCTCCTGAGTTAGGTGCTGGAGGTCACATCATGATGGAGCTGGACCTGGTCCTCCAGCAGTGCAGGCTGTCAGGGGAGGCCCGCGGCCGGCACATTCATGCCCTCACTCTCTTTCCTACCTAGACCACAGCCACAGCCTCTTAACTGACTTCTCCACTGCACTCTGCTCTTTGCCACACACAGCAGGGCTGACTGTTCTCTTTCAAGGTCTTACAAAAACTTTTGGGGGTGCTAGATGTGGTCATAATTTGACTATGGCGATGATGTCACTGGTGTATATTTGTGGAAGAAACTTTCAGATTACATACTTTAAATGTGTGCCATCTTTTGTATGTCAATTATAAAAGTAAAAGCTCACGTGATTCAGATCCCACCACTCCATGGTTTACAAACCTTCAAGGTCCCTCTGTCTGGAGCAGCTACCTGAGCATATGGTATATATCCTCCAAGAGCTACACTTCTGCACAGGATCTCATCTTTCTTACAACGCTGTGGCAAGTTACATGGGCACTGTCCCCACTAAGTAAATGAGGAGCCTGAGCTTGGATAGGCTGACACACCTGTTTAAGGTCAGAAAGCAACACTGAGCAAAGACTCAATTTTTAACTTGATCTTGGTCTGTTCTATGTTGTGTTGCTGCTTAGTCACTTAATCATGTCCAATTCTGTGACCTCATGGACTGTAGTCTCCCAGGCTCTTCTGTCCATGGAACTTCCCAGGCAAGAATATTGGAGTAGGTTGCCAATTTCTTCTCCAGGGCATCTTCCCAGACCAGTGATTCAACCTGTACCTCCTGCCTTGGCAGGTAGATTCTTTACCATTGTGTCACCTGGGATATCATATCAGGTACAAACTCATTATCTGCTTCCCTTTAGCCTTACTTCCCACTGCCAAGATGAGCAAAAGGCCACTCCAGACCAATCTACTTATCCTTTAAGACTCATTTCAAATGAGTCTACTTGCCTTCTCCTTTCCTGCAAGAATTCTCACTGTGGCGATTGCTTTATACTGTAATTTGTACATGCCATACCCACTAGATTGTAAGCTTTCTGAGGACAGGGACTATCATTTCTATGTCATCTAGGGCTTAGCCAAGTACACAGGACAACACAGATTATCAGCAATACTTTCTCAATTGAACGTACTGATTTAAAACAGAACAATCCAGTGTGAGTTCTAAATGTCATTCAAAATAGAATGAAATCCAATATTTCTGTATTAAGACATTAAATCCTCTTATCAGTATGTCTATACATCACTATTTAAAAAAAATAGGAAGAAGAAAAAAAAATACAGAATACTCAGACATAGAATATTTGGCAGAAACGAATCCTTTGGTTTCTCATTCTTTTATTTATTTATTTTTTACTATACTTTGTTTCAAAACCATCTCAACTGGAATGGCAACCCTCCTTTCCCTACTCAAAAGACTTTCTTCTAAAGGAAAGCTATATACCTAACATGGGAAGTGAATCTGATGGTTCCATTACTATATTTTTATAACCATCAAATTTTAATTACTACCTCTGTGGGTTTTTTTTTTTTTGCTTTGTTTTATTTTGATGGAAGGTAAGGAAATTCCCTTGAAGGTCTCCAAAACACTATGGTCAAAGCCAGTCAACTTAATTCCGTACATGTTCACAGAATGACTGGGAACATTTTATTTCACAAATAAACTTTCCTTCAAAGATACTATTCCCTTTTGAAGGCATGATATCACAATCACATTTCTATACTCATTAAACTTATTCAGAAGCATCCATGAAACAAGTTTTGGAAAGTCCTGATTTTAAAAAAAGAACAAAAAGACTACTCTCGGCTACACAATTGCCTGGTTACTTCTCCTGGATAAGAATTCCTACCAAGAATTCACCAAAATCACCCATGCAGTGTTTGACATGAAATTTATATTAAATGGTTAGATGGATACACTAGGTCTTGGCAATTTCATTTCTATGTAAATATCCACAAGTATGTCATGTTTTTCGATAAAAAGACATGTATGAGAATGTCTGCAGTACCATTCATAATGGCCCTAAACTAAAAACAATCCAAATGCCCATGAAGAACAGAATAAACTGTGGACTATGCACACAAATGGAATACTATACAGCAGGAATAAACAGATTAACGTGGACAAGTCACAAAAATCTTCAATGAAAGGATCTAGATTTAAAGGAATACACATGGTTTGATTTCATTTCTAGATTTGAAAACAGGCAAAGCTGTAGAAGTCAGGATAACGATTCTCTTTAAGGGAGAAGAATCGTACCAGAAAAGAGGACAGGAGAGGTTCGCTGGGATTCTGGTGATGTTCTCGTTCTTGACCTGAGGACTGTCTGCATGTGTATGCTCATGCTGTGAAAATTCAGTGAGCTAACTCATGATCTGTGTACTTTTCTGCAGTGATGTTATACTTCAATAAAAGAATTTAAATTGCTACCCAAAGACTTGTGTACGTAGAAAATAAAAAGGGAAGTAAAGAGGAAAGAAAATAAGGCAAAATTATTAAATAGAAAAAAAATGAAGGAAAACTAATCATCTGAGTGAGGAACAAAGGGGTCGCAGTTCATGTTGGTCACATGAGCAGCCTGAAGGATCCCCGGGAAAGAGCCACGTTGCAGCTGCCAGCACAGGGTTGAAAAGGAGGTCATTCCAACAGGATGCCGCAGAAGGCCTGAGGCAGTGTTATAAATGAAACAAACCCCAAGGGACACGCAGTAACCCAACAGAAATGTCTTTTATAATTCACAACTCTACGAAGGTGACAGTGTTCTCTTCTCCCAAACCAGTGGCTGGCTTGGAAAGTCAGTCTTTCTTGAACTTAGATACAAATATATAGCAATTTTATTCCTAGGCTGATGATGTGGGAAAATTCATTCTGACTTGTCAGCTTCCAACTGATCTGGCCAGAATAGTCAGCTACCTCTTAATTACCCACAGTAGGGAGGGTGGAACCTAGAGCTGTAAAAACTTAAAATCTGCCCTCACCATCAGTTTTCATTTTCTTCTTTCTCACCAAGTCTTTTTGCCCAAAGTTGCCTAGGACTGATTTCTGGTTATGCTATTCAGTCAATGCCAAAGAACACAAATGTAGTTAGGAGACGAGAAGTTGTAAGAAGGAAAAAAAAAAAAAACCTCTTGGGACAATGTACTATTTGTTTCTGAAAGAGAAGGTTTTCCCAATTGACTTTTTACATGAAGATACTTATTTTGTATCCTTCATTTAGATGAAAAGAGGGTAAAACAGAAGATGAAATTCAATAAAGATGAAAGAAATAATTCACTTACTAAGTGTACAACAGATGCACATTGGTTATTCAGAAGCATAACCAAACTTAAATGTAAGCATTCTCTAAAACTGCCAGGTCAATTAAGTTAGCCTTCATTAAGTTGGTCAATTATATCAGTAAACAAAGTTTCGTATTTTTAAAGGAACTTTTTTGATCTAATAAAGAACACCTGAACACTGTCAGTTATTGATAAGTAATTAAAAATAACCAATTATCCATATTTCTCAATACAGGAGGTAGATACTGTGAGGCAACATTTTTAAAAGCATCTCTTCTTATGT
The DNA here is from genome assembly GCA_007570785.1 of Antilocapra americana. Classification (NCBI taxonomy): domain Eukaryota; kingdom Metazoa; phylum Chordata; class Mammalia; order Artiodactyla; family Antilocapridae; genus Antilocapra; species Antilocapra americana. The sequence continues at coordinate 28,143,912 of ML662445.1, forward strand.
TTTCTTAAATTACGTTACTGCTATACTAGCAAATTCATGTACTAATTACATACCAGTCCATGTACTAATTCAATTTAGAAGTAATCTGGGGAACTTCCTGGGTGGTCTAGTGGTTAAGAATCCATCTGCCAATGCAGGGGAAATGGTTTTGATCCCTGGTCTAGGACAAGTCCACAGGCTGTGGAGCAACTAAGTCTGTGCCACAGCGACTGAGCCCGCACGTCCCTAGGGCCCACGCTCTGCAACCAGGGGAGCCGCCGTAGTGAGAAGCCCGGGCCCTGCAACCGCAGAGTGCCCCTGGTCACCACTAGAGAAAGCCTACATGCAGCAATGAAGACCCAGCACAGTCAAAAATAAATTATTAAACATTTAAAATACACAGGGGGATTGAATGGCGGTGCATATAGGTTGTCTCCTCCATAGTAACCTCATAAAAATTACTTAACTTCTCTGTGCTTTAGTATCCTAATCTGCAAAACAGGAATAGGAACTGAGACGATAAGATTGGCCTAAGGATTAAATAGGAACAATGCCTGGCACACAGTATATTCTCTATAAATGTCATTTGTCAGTTGGGAGGCATTGAAGGTTTGGAAATCGGAAACGTATAACCCTAGTTCCAAGATCTTTCTGGCACCCCCTAGTTAAATCTCATTAAACGTTCCTGCCTAAGTCCTATTCTTATAAGTCAGTGCTGGTTAAAGAAATATTGATAATTTGTCCTGCCACCCCAATTTTTCCCTCTTTGTGAAAAATTTAAATTTAGGTTGAGCTTTGAGTGCTTAAAGCTACAAAGGAAACTAACAGACATACAGCAAGTGGATGAAGGATGTGTCCTGGGACAGGGAGGTTTTCACGGGTTCCTCAAATCAAATAGTGGAGGAGGGGCAGTGCAGCCTTACAGAACCAACCAGCCTTATCGGCACTATCTCCATGAGCCAATATCCATTCCTTCCATTCTAATCTCTTAATCGTTAAGACCAAGAAAAACACAAACATGTCCTTGAATCTTAACAGTTAACCAGGAACAAAAGCTGGACATTTTTACCTCTAGAAGGCAAAGAGCCATTACATTTCTCAGACTCTCTTGATCTTATTCTAACCCCATGTCACCGTGGCAGCTCTTAAGGGATGACTCTAGCCTTAAACTTTAAGGAAAAATAAGAACCAGATATAGGGAACAGCGAGTGGAAAGCAGATCTGGCTCTAGAACAAAAGCCAAACATCTCTAAGTCTTGGAAGCAAGGATAGGTAAAAGTGTCCTGGATGTCTGGGATTCATGTAACAAGAACAATGAAAGTCTGTACTAGAAGACCTGAGCCTCCAGGCAGGAAGGGCAACACAGAGCAGAAATTATTGATACTGAGCCGCGTTATTGCCCGCCCTCTGCTGGTCAACAAGCAGAACTCTTGAAGTAATAGATCCTTCACCTCTATCACCTCTATTTCAGAACACAGACAACCCTGCATGTTAATTTCCACCCTAGAATTGTATCACCTCTAAGTTTCTGTGTTTCAGCAGTCTTTTACAGAAGTAATATGTCTAAATGGACTGATGTGACTTGTAATCCTGGGTTCTGAATTCTAATTCTGGGCTTCCAATGTGGCTCAGCTGGTAAAGCTGAATTCTAATTCTGCTGCTGCTGCTAAACTGCTTCAGTCGTGTCCGACTCTGTGCGACCCCATAGATGGCAGCCCACCAGGCTCCCTGTCCCTGGGATTCTCCAGGCAAGGACACTGGAGTGGGTTGCCATTTCCTTCTCCAGTGTATGAAAGTGAAAGGTGAAAGTGAAATTGCTCAGTCGTGTCCAACTCTTTGGGACCCCATGGACTGCAGCCTACCAGGCTCCTCCGTCCATGGGATTTTCCAGGCAAGAGTACTGGAGTGGGGTGCCATTGCCTTCTCCGAAGTTGTGCAATTATGAGAGCTATAAAGACAATACTGGTTGTCCTGTGCTAATGACCACTCTCATCTTTCTCTGTGAAAGAACACCTTCTTAAATTCTAGACCTCATTGTTCAACTTCCTAATAAAGAATGTGGCAAATCATTTTTGTTGTTGTTGAGTCACTCAGTTGTGTCAAGACTCTTTTGCGAGTAGCCTGCCAGGCTCCTCTGTCCATGGATTTCCCAGGCAAGAAATACTGGAGTATGTTGCCATTTCCTTCTCGAGGGGATCTTCCCAACCTAGGGATCAAACCTGTGTTTTCTGCATTGGCAGGTGAATTCTTTACCAGAGGCTGGGGAAGACAGCTGTAAGTCATTACTTCTCCTGTTTTCCTCTTCTCTTTCTCATTCATAGGAATGGTAAAACCATTCACCTCCAATGCCTAAGCCAGAAAACTGGGTGTCACCCTCAAACCTACCTTCTATATCCCAACTATCATTTCTTATTAGTTCTACCTCCTTAATAGTTTCCAAATAATCCACATCTTTCTACATTTTAACCTCCATGCCTGAGACTACTTCATCGGCCTTCTAAGAAATCTTCCTATTTTCAGTATTAATAGTGTTCACATTGCAGTGAGAATGATCTTTCTCAAATAAGTAACCTGGTAATACCATTTTCCTATTTAAAATGCTCCAGTGGCTAAAAGTCTTCTCCAAGACCAAGTCCAAGTATCTCACCATGACACAGTCAACCATGAGCATGCCAAAGCTTCTCTCCACATTTTCATCTCTCATTCACTTCTTACTACTCAAACTATTGACCATGCCATAGAATATGTTTTCCAGTTTGTTCAAGAGAGTTACTTCTCCCCTCCTGAGATTCCTTCTCCAATCTCTGTCCTATCCTTGGATCACAGCACCTGACTAAGTTCTTCAAGACTCAACTCAGGTAACGTGTTTTTCCAAAAACACACTTAGCCCTGGATGAGATGAGGGGCCTCTCCCGTGGACTTCAGTGCTCTCTACTTCACCACCACATGTGTTCAGTGCCACGCATCTACCTCTCTGATAACTTGCCCACTCACTGGAAAGGAAGGATTTTGGACTTGTGAATATTCTACATATATGGCACTTAGCTGCTATCCAATCAACATGTTGTACACTTCTGCACAAAGTATGACTCAATACTATCAGTTATGTGAATGACCAAAACAGTGAAAATGAGCCATACTACGGGCTTTTAAATCAAGATCTTGCTGTTATTCTTAGCTTTAAGCCAAGTAAACCTGGGAGAAGAGCTGAGAGGTAAAGTCTTTTGATGACGTGTTCTTTTATTCATTCCCACCAAGCTGCCACGAGATGGATTTACTCAAAAGGCTATTTTCTGTCACTTTCTCCCAACAGTCAGTAAGTCTTCAACCCATCAAGCAATACAACACAGAAGAACAGCAAGTAACCAAATAAGTGTCAATTCTGAAAAGCAGTAACTTACTGCAAGCTGAAAAGCCTGTGTCAGTAGGATTTTCCTCCTCATACTCTGGTTATTTTCTTTAACCGTTAATTAAGACACTTACAAAGTCCTCCAAAAACTCAAGTAAGCTATGTCCAGAAACAAGTTTTATCTATTATTCTATGAGAATTTCTTTAAAGGATTGCCAGTAAAAGATTTTTCTTTCAGAGCCAGCTTTAATTTTATCCTTTCAGGATTGTAAATGTTAAAAATAAAAAAAAAGCTACAGTATCTGTAAGGATTGCTGTGCCTCACAAGCAAAGATAGGCTTACCAGTATATTTAAATGTATTAATAGTAGCTTTGTTTAATTGAAACTCTGGTAATTCTAGAGTTGATGAATTGCATATAGACTGACAGAAAATGATACTAGAAAGAAATATGAATTTACAGGGAAAATGAAAGAGCACTAGAAACGATAAATGTTAAAAGCTGTTTTTATTTTCATAAGTTCTTTAAGCGATATATGACCAAGTAATAACAATGTACTACAGAGGTTAAAACACGAGTAAGTAAAACAGGTGAAGACAAATAACACAAAGGATGGGAGGGATTTATATAATGGAATTCTACAGTTAAAAGATTTTTATATGGTATGTGAAGTGGCATCAATTCAAGATTGAGTGTAAAAAAAAAGACTGAGTGTAAGTAGTTAACAATACATACTGTACCTTTAGACAGATCTGTATAGCAACCATTAAAAAAAAATACAAGAGGTATAGTTAAAAAGTTAAAAGAGGATATAGAATGGTATAATAAAACACTACTCGATTAACTCAAAAGATGAAAAGAAAGGAGAAAGGATAACAACAACAAAAACAAGGACAAACAAATTAGCAACATAGTAGACTCAAATCCAATCACAGTAGTAATTGCTTTAAATGTAAATGAACTCAATTGTCCAAATAAATTTTCATACTGGATACAAATCCAAAACTCAATTATGCTACTCTAGGCAGCACAAGTGGTAAAGAACCCTGCTGCCAATGCAGGAGATGAAGAGACGCAGGTTTGGTCCCTGGATTGGTAAGATCCCCTGGAGGAGGTCACAGCAACCCACTCTAGCCTTCTTGCCTGGAGAAGAACCCCATGGACAAAGGACATGACTGAAAGGTCCACAGGGAGACAAAGAACCCATGACTGAAGTGACTTAGCCCTAGCCATAAGAACCAGCTTTAAATAAAGACACAGACTGGTTGGAAGTAAAAGAATGGAGAAACGATAAATCATACAACTACTAAGCATAAGAAGTGCTGGTGTGGTACGTGAATTTATCTCAATGGAAAATACAAACACTGGCACAGTCTGAGAAGTCAAACAAACAAGCTGTAGTAAACATTTCAATAACAACTTATATTTACTGTTTTCAAAACTGTCTACAATTCTTAGTAAAAACTGCATAAATAGGAATTCAAAAACATACTCAAACGAGGTACTGTTGCAACACTTGAGGCAGATACACTGTTTTCCATGAAAACCTGGGTTTTAACTGACAACATTAATTGAAAAGCTGAACATTTTATTTAGGAATATTTCACAGAGAAATGTAGTGTTATTTTAACTAAGTAAATACTGGTGTTGCTGTTTTCTCTTTTCTTTATTCTTGTGTTTTTACGTCATTTTCTCTCCTTTACTATCATTTAAAGGGGATTTGGGAAGGATGAAATATAAACCCATAATGTGCAATTCAACTTACTTCACAGACAGTCCCTGCAGATAGCTGACAAAGAGTCAGCCTTTGAATCTCTGGAAAATTTTAAAGATCCAACTAAAATTCGGATTTATGTTGAAGTCATTAATGAAAAAGAGGTAGATTTGTTAATGAAAGTGTGAACAAAATTAATTGTGAAAAAATATACCTGAAAACATAAAAAGCTGCTTCTTTATCTAAAATGATACATGCTCTCAATTCTAATGTATCTACATATTTATAGAAACAAATCTGCTGAAATACCTAATTCTGTTTGTCCCCTAGTAGATTTTAAACTGTGTTCCCCGAATCATTCTATGCTTAATATTTCAATTATAATCTACTTATACCCTCAAATCATGAAAATTAGAAAATGTGGTAAACAAAATAACACCTATGTAAGATTGATCATTCAAATACTCTTAAGAATTCAACTCAGTTCTGTTTCAAAATACCCTCATTTCTAAGGTATGAAAAAAATTATCCATAAATAATTTTTAATGCTTAAATAAAATTTAAAAAACCGAAGTATCCTCCTTATAGGCTATCTTAGAGGTTGTTCCCATTCCTGCACCACATTCCATACATAAATAGAACCTCAACCTTTGAAGAGGGCAGAGAGAAGTGGTATAGATACAATAAATAAAAAGTTGTAGAAACTGGAACATTTTGAAATGTCTAGTCATATCTGTTACTAACAAAGGAATGGGAAAATAGGCATTCATGCAGCAGTGGAAACTGGCATAAACTTCTTGGAAAGTATCATGGAAATAGCTATTAAAATTTAAGATGTAAATAGCCTTTGACCCAGAAGTCCTACTTCTAGAAATCAAGTCTGCAAAATAAATGGGTACATGATGACAGAGAATGCTAACTCTTTATAATAAACAAATGAAAATATTTTAAATGTCTATCAGTTGATTACAGAATTATGGCACAAAAATATGTAACCAGCACAGGAAAATGTCCAACATACACTGTTTCGCAAGTTATAAAATAGTACTTTTAGGATGATCCCATTGTAGTGGTTAAGAGTACAGACAAACATCAAATTCTTTGATATGTATCTGTGGTTCTCCAGTTACTAACTGTGGAACTCTGGAAAAGTCATCTTCCTTAAACCTGAATTTTTTCATTTAGAGAAAATAATAGTAGAGGAGTTAACAAAAACTAACAAAGATAATACATTCTAAGTGCTTGATAAAGGTAATATAGTTATTAATATGCAATTTTGTATACACAAACACACACATATATACTTGATCGTAGGTATGGAACTGTCAATACCTGATAGATTTTCATCTATGAAAATGGTGAGTTCATAGGGTTTAACCTAATATATGCATGGATATTTCTGGAAAGGGTAACCCAAGAAACCTAAGAGTTGTTTTTAACACTCTTTTATATCATTTTGACATTTTTCAACATGATCAGAGTTAACACTCCTTCTCCCAAATAAAAAGCTATTTACTCTAGCAGACACAGGAGACCCTTCTTACCCCCTCAATCCATAATCTACCTTTTGACAGTACTCTTCTAGAAACTGTGTCCTCTTCATTTCGTAAGAAACTTGTAGGTACTGGAAAGGATCTTAAGAGATTACATACCTAAGTAAACTCATACTAGTTTAAACAATGGAAGAAAGTTACCATTGAAATCTATCTAATATTATATTCCAAAGAGCTTTGGTTTTAATAATTCTATATAACTATTCTTATATAAAGGTGGGTGGGAATTGAGAAGAAAAGTCAAGAAATGAAAACAAAATAACATTTTCTGACAGGTATAAACAAATTTGTAGGGCACTCTGTGTTCCAGACCACAGGCCTAGTGCTTTGGAAGCCCTAGCCAGCTCCGTGTTGAAATGATTCTTTTATTTAAAATGTATTTATTTATTTATTTGGCTGTGCCAGGTCTTAGTTGTGGCATGTGGGATTTAGTTCCCTGCCCAGAGATTGAACCCAAGCCCCCTGCACTAGAAGCTTGGAGTCTTAGCTACTGGACTACCAGGGAAGTCCCTGAAATGATTCTTGGAAAAGTAATAATTAGGAGAATTAGTAATAAACTCCAGAAATTCCCTAACCATCTTTTCTGAAGAAGACAAAGCAATGGAATTCACCTCCCTCTGCCTTCCGATGTTTCCTTGTGCGTGAGACACACGCACACCACCAAAGTTCCATTTGTTCTTGGACAGAACACTTGCTGGTACCATCACTGCCTTTCTAGGATGGCCCGCCTTTCCCAGACTTCATTTGTGGCTATGAGCAGGAAGTTGCTGCTGAGTCCTTGATTTAAAAAACAGGTATATGGGAGAATGGCATTGAAACATGTTAATTATCATATGTCTAATCAATCGCCAGCCCAGGATTGATTCTCGGGGCTGGTGCATCGAGATTTCCCGGGGGGGAGGGAGGAGGGAGGGGGGAGGGAGGGGTTTCTGGAGGGGGAGCATATGTAAACCCATGGTGATATCATGGCATTGTATGGCAAAAACAATAAAAGGGAGGAAAAAAAAAATAAAAAAAAAATAAAAGCCATCATCCCCCCCCAAAAAACAACAACAACAACAACAACAACAAAAAACCAAATGTAATCAAGCCCACTGTATTTTTTTTTCCTGCTAAATCTGACAGCACTAAAATAAACACACAGTCAGCTGCATAGGAAAAAAAAATAAAAATAAAAAAAAATAAAAAACAGGTACATCACTACCTGGCACTTAACTAGCTAATTTTCACTTCCTTGAAGGGGCATATAGCAAAGAACAGAAATAATGGGAGGGGAAGAGGAAATACTGTTGTTAAGATTAGCATGGAGGGAAAAAAATGGCTACCCACCACACAGATTTCTTCAGAATCTCGGAGATAGTTCTTGGACTCCACTAAGATATTCCTTTATTTAATAGGTGCAGGCATCCTAAGACACTGAGGTGTTGTTATTTAGTGTTGCTAAGTCATGTTACTCTTTCCAATCCCATGGACTGTAGCCTGCCAGACTCCTCTATCTATGGGATTGTCCAGGCAAGAATACTGGAGTGGGTTGCTATTTCTTTCTCCAGGGGATCTTCCTGACCCAGGGATTGAGCCTGCCTCTCCTACACTGGCAGGTGGATTCTATACCACTGAGCCACTGGGAACTCAAGACACTAAGGATTTAATATTAAATCACGAGGAAAGGCAAATGCTTGTGCCACTATGATTCTGGTAAATTTTTTCTCAGGTATATTCAAATTAGTAGAATAATCAAGTGATTTCATGCTATTTATAAAGTGACTATAATTATTTCTATTTTTCATAAGAATGAAAATTTCAAAATAGTAAGCACTTAATATAAATTTATGAAATTAATGCAAATTATTTCTTCTGAGTTACCTCAAATCTTGTCACATACTTATTATGTAACAGCTCTAGAACATCCTTTTCAAAACAAGGCATTTTATTACTTGTTACATTGCTTCAGCCCTGCTTCATAGTACACTGTGATTTTTTCTTCAAACAATTTCAGTTTCTTTTCTTAAAAAGCTTTATTTCCCACTTGATTTTTAAAATTTTATAGCAGGTGCCAAAAACAAAATAAACACAGGTGAATTTTCAAGCCCTAAGATATCTTTACCTAAAACAGCTCAGGCTCTAATAATGTACGCTGCCTTTCAGAGGACTAGGCTTCTAGCAGAGTAGGGCCACTCTATGTTTAGGGCACCCAGACACAGGCTAAAATAAAAGAAAACATACAGGAAAGATTTTTAAAGTGCTTTTGTTTCTTTTATACCATCATTATTTATTTCTTTACCCTGAGTTTTTTCATTGCTGTTTGCTCATAGTCTTCTGAAAATTCCCTTCTCTCTCCATACCTGGTTCCCCCTCAAAGCAAAGTACTCTAATACTTTAAACATCAAATTGGAGCTAAAGAGAAAGGCAGGTTGCTACAATAGACACTATCACAAGACTCTCAAGTTCTGTACAGAAAAGTTCTAATAATATCTGTAGCAAACTGTTAGGAAACACTATTTGAGGTACAGGATTTTTTCAAAAGTTCATCTCAAAATACACATAAAAATTAATACAACTTTCTCAGAAATCACACTTCTGTAAGCTATGACATGAAATATTCTCGCCAATGGAATTCAATACCCTATTTCTTTTTTCTTTTTACTTACTGTCATATTCCTAATGCTTAGAACTCCTGGCATATAAGCAGGCAAATATGGACTCCAATATTTCTTTTTTTAAAAATTTATTTATTTTTAATTGAAGCACAATTGCTTTATAGTATTGTCAACATACTATTCTAAAATGGTCCTTTTTCACCTTCTTTCCCCTATAAGTCTATTCACAAAATACTGCAATGTGATTATTTTTATTATTAATGTTACAGAGAGACCATTAACCAATAAACAGTTGAGCATATAGATTTACAGTTCTGCTGTAGAATCATTTTATAGGTTCTGTCCAAATAAAATTTGCTTAGCTAATAATATTTAAAGAATCCTTGGTTTAATAATAGTTACAAGTCTGCTTAAATGAAATGCCTTATTTTGAAGGTATACACACTTAAAAAGTACTATAAAGAAGAAATGAATTTTAGGGATGTACCTTTAATAGCTGGAAGAAATAGCAAAACTGTTATCATTCCCTGACATTCATTTCTGAATTAGAATTCAACCATGGAAAAAAATATATTTGTCTGAATGCAATTCTGGTTCAGTAAAATTTGTATTGATTGCTAAGCAAAGTTTCAAAAAAGCCCCTTCTTTTCCCCTAAAATCTTCACAATTTTACAGGGCAGTACTCTAACCAGTTTCTAGACAGAAAGAGTATACATTTATGTATGTGGCAACAATTTCTTTGCTTTGTTTAGCAAATGAACACTCTTTAAAGCAACACATACTAGGCATAAAAATACTATAAGCACCATGTAGTTGATCTGACACTGTAACCACTTAATCTTAAAAGCAATACCAGTATTTTCAAGCCAATGTGTTATACAAAACAAAATCTATCTTTATTTTCAACAAAGTAAATATTGTTATGATGGCTGGAACTATTTGAAAGTACTGTTAATCAACAAATCAAGGAAGAAGGAAAAAAGGAAATCAAAATATGCGTAGAAACAAATGAAAATGAAAACACAGCAATCCAAAACCTATGGATTCAGTAAAAGCAGTGCTAAGGGGAAGGTTCATAGCAATACAAGCTTACCTCAAGAAACAAGAGAAAAATCAAACAAATAACCTAAGTTTACACCTAAATTAACTAGAAAAAGAAGAAATGAAAAAGCCCAGGGTTAGTAGAAGGAAAGAAATCATAAAAATTATAGCAGAAATAAATGAAAAAGAAACAAAGGAGACTAAAGCAAAAATCAACAAAGCCGAAAACTGGTTCTTTGAGAAGATAAATAAACTAGACAAACCATTAGCCATACTCATCAAGAGAAAAAGGGAGAAGAATCAAATCAACAAAATTAGAAACGAAAATGGAGAAATCACAATGGACAACACAGAAACAGAAAGGATCACAAGCAACTATACGTCACAAGAACAGACAACTTGGAAGAAATGGACAAATTCTTAGAAAAGTATAACCTTCCAAAACTGAACCAGGAAGAAATAGAAGATCTTAACATACCTAACACAAGCACGGAAATCGAAACGGTAATCAAAAATCTTCCAACAAACAAAAGCCCAGGACCAGATGGCTTCACAGGTCAATTAGACCAAAAATTTAAAGAGCTAGCACCTATCCTACTCAAACTCTTCAGGAAATTGCAGAGGAAGGCAAACTCTCACACTCATTCTATGAGGCCACCATCACCCTAATACCAAAACCAGACAAAGATGCCACAAAAAAAGAAAACTACAGGCCAATATCACTGATCAACATAGATGCAAAAATCCTCAACAAAATTCTAGGAAACAGAATCCAACAATATATTAAAAAGATCATACATCATGACCAAGTGGGCTTTATCCCAGGGATGCAAGGATTCTTCAAGATTTGCAAAGCAATTAATGTGATACATACACCACGTTGACAAATTGAAAGATAAAAACCATATGAATACCTCAGTAGATGCAGAGAAAGCCTTTGACAAAATTCAACACCCATTTATGATAAAAACTCTCCAGAAAGCAGGCATAGAAGGAACATACTGCAACATAATAAAAGCCATATTTGATAAATCCACAGCAAACATTATCCTCAATGGTGAAAAACTGAAAGCATTTCCCCTAAAATCAGGAACAAGACAAGGGTGTCCACTCTCACCACTACTATTCAACATAGTTTTGGTAGTTTTAGTCGTAGCAATCAGAGAGAAAAAAGAAATAAAAGGAATCCAGATTGGAAAAGAAGAAGTAAAACTCTCACTGTTTCCAGATGACATGATCCTCTACACAGAAAACCCTAAAGACACCACCAGAAAATTACTAGAGCTAATCAGTGAATATAGTAAAGTTTCAGGATATAAAATTAATACAAAGAAACCCCTTGTATTCCTATACACTAACAATGAGAAAACAGAAAGCAAAATTAAGGAAATAATCCCATTCACCATTGTGATGGAAAGAATAAGCTATAAATCTACTGAAGGAAACAAAAGACCTATATATAGAAAACTATAAAACACTGATGAAAGAAATCAAAGAGGACACAAATTGATGGAGAAACATATCATGTTCATGGATCAGAAGAATCAATATAGTGAAAATGAGTATACCAACCAAAGCAATCTACAGATTCAATGCAATCCCTATCAAGCTCCCAACAGAATTTTTCAGAAAACGAGAAGAAATAATTTCACAGTTCATATGGAAATACAAAAAACCTAGAATAGCAAAAACAATCTTGAGAAAGAAGAATGGAACTGGAGGAATCAACCTGCCTGACTTCAGACTATACTACAAAGCTACGATCATCAAGACAGTATGGTCCTGGCACAAAGACAGAAGTAAAGATCAATGGAACAAAACAGAAAGCCCAGAGATAAGTCCACGCAACTATGGACACCTTATCTTTGACAAAGAGGCAAGAATATACAATGGAGAAAAGACAACCTCTTTAACAAGTGGTGCTGGGAAAACTGGTCAACTACCTGTAAAAGAATGAAACTAGAACACCTTCTAACACCATAAACAAAAATAAACTCAAAATGGATTAAAGATCTAAACCTAAGACCAGAAACTATAAAGCTCCTAGAGGAAAACATAGGCAAGTCACTTTCTGACATAAATCACAGCAAGATCCTCTATGACCCACCTCCCAGAGTAATGGAAATAAAGGGAAAAATAAACAAATGGAACCTAATTAAACCTAAACGCTTTTGCACAATGAAGGAAACTATAAACAAGGTGAAAAGACAGCCTTCAGAATGGGAGAAAATAACAGCAAATGAAGTAACTGACAAAGAATTAATCTCAAAAATATATGATCAGCTCGTTTAGCTCAATACCAGAAAAATAAATGACCCAATCAAAAAATTGGCCAACGAACTAAACAGACATTTCTTCAAAGAAGACATACAAATGGCTAACAAACACATGAAAAGATACTCAACATCACTCATTATCAGAGAAATGCAAATGAAAACCACAATGAGGAACCATCTCATACTGGTCAGAATGGCTGCTATCAAAAAGTCTACAAACAATAAATGCTGGAGAGGGTGTGGAGAAAAGGGAACCCTCTTACACTGTTGGTGGGAGTGCAAATTAGTACAGCCACTATGGAGAACAGTGTGGAGATTCCTTAAAAAACTGGAAATAGAGAACTGCCGTATAACCCAGCAATCCCACTGCTGGGCATACACACGGAGGAAACCAGAATTGAAAGAGACACGTGTACCCCAATGTTCATCACCGCATTGTTTACAATAGCCAGGACATGGAAGCAACCTAGATGCCCATCAACTGATGAATGGATAAGAAAGCTGTGGTACATATACACAATGGAATATTACTCAGCATTAAAAAAAGATTCATTTGAATCAGTTCTACTCAGGTGGATGGAACTGGAGCCTATTATCCAGAATGAAGTAAGCCAGAAGGAAAAACAACAATACAGTAGTATACTAACGCATATATATGGAATTTAGAAAGATGGCAGCGAGAACCCTGCATGCGGGACAGCAAAGGGAACGCAGATGTATGCAGCAGACTCGTGGACTCTGTGGATGAGGGCAGGGGTGGGATGATATGGGATAATGGCATTGAAACATGTTGATTATCATGTGTGAAATCAATCGCCAGCCCAGGATTGATGCTCGGGGCTGGTGCGCCGAGATTTCCCAGGGGGAGGGAGTCGGGAGGGAGGAGGGAGGGGGGTTCTGGAGGGGGAGCATGTGTAGACCCATGGCGGTTTCATGTCGTTGTATGGCAAAACCAACACAACAAAGTAAAGAAAAAAAAAAACTCAAATGAAACATAAAAATGAAGCTTTGAAAAAATTAATCAAAAAGTAGGGCAGGAACTCAGACATTCCTGTATCTTTCTCAAAGGAGTTATTGATGAAACAGCAAGCCCCACCAGAGAAGGCAATGACAACCCACTCCAGTACTCTTGCCTGGAAAATCCCATGGATGGAGGAGCCTGGTAGGCTGCAGTCCATGGGGTCGAGGAAGAATCAAACACAACTGAGCGACTTCACTTTCACTTTTCTCTTTCATGCACAGGAGAAGGAATGGCAACCCACTCTAGGAGAAGGAATGGCAACCCACTCTAGGAGAAGGAATGGCAACCCACTCTAGTGTCCTTGCCTGGAGAATCCCAGGGACAGCAGAACCTGGTGGGCTGCTGTCTATGGGGTCACACAGAATTGGACAAGACTGAAGCGACTTAGCAGCAGCAGCATGCCCCACGCCCCACTTTTCATAAAATATTTGCACACATCTATATACAAATAGACCAATAATAAAGGACAGTGGGTTGAACTGTGGTAGAGAAGTAGGAACATAAAAGTTTCTACTGGACTAGTTTTACCATATTTTAAAAATATACTAAGATTCAGAACCTCAAGGTCACAAAAAGACAAATACTGTATGAGTCATTCCACTTACATGAGGAATCTAAGTAGTCAAATTCATAGAATCAAAGCAGAGTGTTGCTTACCAGGGGCTGGGAAAGGGGAAGATGGGGAGTTATTTAATGGGTATAGTTTCAGTTCTGCGAAATAAAAAAGTTCTGGTGGGTGTGGGGCCCAGCAATGTGAATATGCTTAACACCACTGATCTGTGCACTTAAAAATGGTTGAGACGGTTTAGAAAAAAGATTCGGCAGTAATACATAAATAATCATAAACAGATATAAATAATCTATAAACGGTAGGCTGGCCCCATGCACTTATATTCAGCTACTAGTCACGTGTGCCTATTAAAATTTACATTAACTTTTTAAAGTTAAAATTTCATTTCCTCAATCACAGTAGCCACAGCTCCACTGCTCAACAGCTGTTATGTAGTTGATGAGGGCAGCTCAGACTCCATTTGTGTTCATCACAGGAAGTTCTAGTAGATAGCACTGGGTCAGACTCAACTACATAGGGGAATTTGTATTTGTCATAAAGGTGGCATAACAAATCAGTGAGGAAAGAACTATTGAGAAAACAGTGTTGGGACAATCTGCTCGTCTGGAGAAAGAGGAGAAACGGAGTAAAGCTAAATGCAGATCTCACCTATTATTCCCCACAAATTCTGAATGAGTCAGATTTATACTTTAAAGCTGAAATGATAAAAGTACTAACTTGTAAGTCTAATTATTAAAAAAGGGCTTTCCAAACACAATGGAATCTGAGGACAAAAGAAAAGGACTGATTTTTTTTTTAATTTAACAAAATACAAACTTTCATATGAATAAAGCCCAGACAAACTGAAAGAAAAGTGAAGAGGTGTGTAGAGTGTTCCACTTTATAAAATCTATTAAAAAATATAACTTAGTGGGGAGAAAATAGATTGAAAGTGTCAATATACACATGAAAAAATTGTTCAATTTCACTTAGAATTTAAACACTATTAAAAATTGTACTTCCAATCATCAGATGGAAAAGATAATCCCCAGGGTTAATGACTGTGGAAAAACAGGCACCAATGGATGCGAAACCTGATACAAATCATTCAGGGGGCAATTTAAAAATATTTACCAAAAATGAAAGCAACAAATAATTTATGGGTAAAATGATATTGAATCTAGGATTGTGTTGAAAATAACCTGAGGAATAAAAAACGTACCTGAGAAAGTTGGTGCAGATATAAATAAAACAAAATTTGAAATAAAATGATAGTAGTTGCATGGGGATGGTAAGTATGTGGGGGATTCATTATACTACTCTATGTCTGAATATGTTTGAATTCTTCCAAAGTTGTTCCTATCATGCACACTCTTTAACCCAGGAATTTCATTTTTAGGAATTCAGCTTATAGATACACTGAACAAGCACAACAGTGGAAGTACAAGGACTCTCTCTGAGGTAATAGAAGCATCCAAAAACAACCTAAATTTCCGTTAGAGAATTGGCTGAATTATTTGTTTATCTAAAGACAGTGATGTAACATATCTTTAAAAAATATGGAGGTAAATTAAATGAGAGAGATTATGGAAAAGGAGAAAAGTATCAAGAGCAGAACAATAGATACAATTTGACTGCATTTGGTAAAAACAAAGTCAAATGTGAATTTGTGAAGGCACACACGTCCATATTCATAATAAATTCTAGAAGGATATGTGAGAATCTGAATGGTGGTTACATCTGGTTGGGCAGGGATGGGGGACTAGAAATCTGGGAGGAGGAAACTCATCTTTTTCAAACATTTTTATACTATGACTTTTTTTTTTGCATGTGAACGTATTATATCCATTACATTTTTATTAATAAAAAGAACTAGCCTGTTAAAAATCTTTCCTCTTTAGAGATAACTATCATTCATTAGGAACTGTTAATGTTTAGGGTCAGTGCTGGGAAGCGCTTGTCCCAAAGCACATTTAAGTTTTATAGAGCAGAACAGTGGAGCCACAGTTTCTGTATTACTGACGTAACTCAGGGCTCTTTCTCAATCTTGTATCTCAGCCCTGATGACCAATCTGAAAATCTAGCATTACAGATTAATTACTCTAGAATAATTGCTCTAAAGATGTAAGTAAGATCCTTCCTTGGTGTTAATCAAACAATTAATGATATTTATTGAATATATATTAGTATGTATCTAGTCCTGTGGGAGATTCAAAGGAAAAGAATTACAGTCTTGCTCAAGAAGTTCATAATCTCACTGAAGAGAAAATACTCATGTGAGGAGCAGAGAACGGTTAATGCCATGCAAACACATTACACGCCGAGAAAAAGAGAAGTTAGTATGGGTATGCAGAATCAAGGTCATGATAGAAAAGAGAGGGCAGACTTGATCTTAACAGATGAGCTGGATTTAGATACCCAGTGAGGAGGAAATTATATAAAACTGCCTGAAAGAATGTACAGGAAAAAACTAAGATAGTGAAACTCAGCATGACCAGTGGTGGGGGACAGGAAGACATATAAAACAGGTAGTAAGTTGGAGGAAAGTTCAAGGTGATATATATTTTTAAGAACAAGCAAAAATTAAGATTTTATAAAATAGGCATAGGAGAGCTTTAACAAGCATCTGGCAGCAATCGTGTGCAAGGCAGAGTAAATTATCTGCATTCTCTGCTTCCTTTAGGGCTGCTTTTTTGACATGACAAATAAAAGGACAAACATTGTTTCCATACCTCACTTCCAGACCCGGACTCTAGCGGTCTCTTCTTCCTTGGTCCAATAGCTGCAAGAGCTGTGAGATTAGCATCTCTCTGCTGTATCTGCGCGAGCTCCAGCTGTTGTAACTAGAAGACGGAATTTAAAAAAAAATTGGTGTTTACATACAGCCATGCTCAGAGAGGGGAAAGAAACTGACCATTAAGCCCACTTCTCTGTTCTTTCCCAAATATGTGACGATGCAAAATAAACATCAAAATAAATAACATATTTCCCTAACAGCCAAGTATATATCATATTCTGATTTCTTTCCTCTGATAAACTCCTTAGTCCTGAATCTCTAAACAGAAGAGGCAGAATTTAGGTAAGGAATTAGTATAGAATAAAACAGAAGGAAGACATCTAGAGCTTAACCTTTCCTTAAGTTTAAGCACAGATAAGAAATGCCTAAAGAATAAGTTGAACGGTAAAT
This sequence comes from Antilocapra americana, assembly GCA_007570785.1. NCBI lineage: Eukaryota > Metazoa > Chordata > Mammalia > Artiodactyla > Antilocapridae > Antilocapra > Antilocapra americana. Next base: position 28,161,179 of record ML662445.1, read on the forward strand.
TAGAGTGAAAGCAGCCAAACTGCAGTCAAACTTTTCAGATTAAAAGCAAATTACAGTTGACCCTTGAACAATGAATGTGGGGTTAGAGGTGCTGACTATCTATGCAGTAGAAAATTCACATATAACTTATAGCTGGCCTTCCATATACCTTATAACTAACATATAACTAAATTAAAGAATCTGCCTGATATGCAGGAGACTCGGGTTCAAACTCTGGGTCAGGAAGACCTCCTGGAGAAGGGAATGTCTATCCACTCCAGTATTCTTGCCTGGAGAATTCCAAGGACAGAGGAGTCTGGCAGGATAAAGCCTATGGGGTCACAAAGAGTTGGACATGACTGAGCAGCTAATAGACAACACATAATTAAATTTACATATAAATTATAGAGGTTTCTGCATATCTACATATCCATTAACTCAACAAACTGCAAGTCATGTAGTACTAGGTAGTCAGTGAAAAAAAAATATACATGTAAGTAAACACACATAGTTCAAATCTGTGTTGTTGAAAGGTCAACTGTACTTAAAAATGGAGTTTTTATGTAATATAAGAAACAGTTCTATATGATTTACAAAGCACTTCCTTAAAATTAATTCATTTAACTCTTACAATCCCATTGAAAGGTATATATTGTTATAATAACATGAGAAGTATACATGGACTTTTTTTTTAAACTAAGGGAGACAGTGAGGCTTTAAAGAGGTTGGGAAAACATTATAAAGGTCACACAAACAATAAGTGATAAAAACAGAACTCAGAGCCATAAAAGCCTTTTCAATGTATCATATTTTTCATGGATTTACTCTATATTTATCTTCATGTCAAACATTGAAAGTGAGTCAGTATTGTTTTGGTGTACTGCTATCACTATGCTTAAACCAGAATGATAAAATCTACAAGGTATAATTTTTTGATATTTGGGCACTAAGCTGTACACAGTGTCTATCAAAGATGTCCTACTAAGTTAGATAAATTTAATATACTAAGATTGAGAAATAAATGCATGAAACACTGCATCATTTCACCAAGGCAAGTGTCAAATGGTATTTTTTAAAAAAAAAAAAAAACAAGGTAAAGAAGTCAAAATTAAATATCACTACACAGATCCTTGGGCTTTTCCAGAAGAGAAATAATGTTCAATTCCTATCAAAAATCTTGTGACTGAGGAGAAAAAAGAAGAAAGAACTGGTAGTGATTGCTAGATAAATATTCAAACAAGATCAGACTGCAAGATAGTCAACTGAAGTAACTTACTGGGGAACCACAAATATATCCTGAGAATAAATATATCTTCTAAAAGAGCACTAACCAAATTTTTAACACTTAAAAAAAAAAAAAAGAGAGACCAGAGGAAAGCAGGAAACAGTTTGGGATGCAGTAGGCCATCTCAGAGAGATCACTTCAAATTACTTTACATCAAAGGAAAGACAAAGAATAAGCCAGTAAGCTATAGGTAACTGAGTCTACAAAGCAGAAAAGTTTGACTTAACTGAAGAAAATGAAATAGGAACCACTTCCTGTTTGCTCCACAATTACAGGCAGAAATTCGTCTTTTAAACTATGTATTTACGTATATATAAACAGTTAGAAAACTATTTTCAGGAGTTGTAAACTATCTTTTGTTGAGGCTGGCCTTTTAAATAAAATATACAGTTTTAGAGTCTGACGCTGTCACAAGAGAGAGCTTCAGGGTGACAAAATACAATTTTAGCTAATCTACCCTGCAGCACAAATCGAACAACAAGCTATATTTTAAAGTCTTTCCCTGTAGAGAAATGGTATATGAAAGACAGTCACATCAAACAGTTTTAAAATTGACCTCTGTCATCAGATTCCTCTCTCTATAAAGTAAAACATTTTCTCTCTGTAAATTATACTTTGGTTTTCAGAAATCTCACACACAGTGTTTTAGAAAATTTTTGCAAAACTCTTAACAAAAATAGAAACTGACCATAGTTTGGTGGGTCCTGTATTTACAATAAACTTTCTTAAACTCAATGTATTGTGGCCAGCACAATACACTGTGGATGAAGACATGTAAACTTTCTGTGTGATAAAAGCAGTCACTGAATTAGAGGTTTTCCTAGTGGAAACAGGACTGCAAGTGACATGATTATTTACACAGAAAATTTCAAGGTAGTTATAAGAAACAAAATTAGAGGACTTCCTAGGACTAATAACAAGTTTAAGCAAGGCTACAAGATGCAAGTCAATACACATAATAATTGCATTTCTAAACACCATTAAGGTAAAGTCAGAAACTTAAATTTTTTAAAATGCCACCTAAAATAGCTTTCCCCCAAATGAAATAAATATAAATCTAACATGTACAGATACTCGTATGCTATAAACCACAAGATGCAGATGAAAGAAATAAAGAAAAAAAACAGATAAATGGAGAGATACACTGTGTTCATGGACTGTAAGATTTAACAATCCATGGATTGTTATGGATTATAAGAAACAGTAAAGGTTCAACTCTCTCCAAACTGACCTTCAGACAACATAATTCCAATAAAAAAAAATTTTTTTGTAGATATGTATAAGTTGATAGTAAAATTTATATGGAAAGTGAAACCAGAAGCTAAATCAATTTGGGGGGAAGAAAGGGGAACAAAATTGGAAGAATTACATCATGCAATTTTAAGAATTACTTATATAAGTAACCAAAATAATGTGGTATTGACAAAGGAGTGGGCACAGATTAATGAGACAGTACAGGGAATAGAGAAACAGATTCACATAAACATGGCCAGTTTATTTTTGACCAAGGTGAAAAACAACTCAATTGAGAAAGCAGTTATTTCAACAAATTGAGCAACTGAACATTCACAGGCAAAAAAAAATGAATCTTGAACCTTACACATTATACAAAAATTAACCTCAAAATGTAAACTCTAAATTTCTAGCAAAAAGCATACGGAAAAGTTTTCATGACTTATGGACCAGCAAAGAATTCTCAGACATTGACAGCCAAATTTTTTTTGACATATTTGACTTCATAAAAATTAAAAACTTTTGCTCTGTAAAGGACAGTTAATAGAATGAAAGGACACACTGTTTTTCTCTTCAATCTATATTTTTTTTCTTTTTTTGCCTTATTGTACTAGCAATATAATGTTTCCTAATCTTTAGAAGAAAGCATTCAGACTTTTCATCATTAAGAATGGTATTAGTGGGAGGTTTTTAACAGAGGCCCTATATCAGACTAAGGAAGTCCCTTCTATTTTTAGATTGCTTAGAGTTTTATTAATAATTCATGGTAAAATCTGCAAACATAGTTCTGCCTCAGTTGATATGGTCACATGGTTTTTCTTTCTTAGACAACTGTTATGTTAGATTTTACTAATTTTTGAATACTGAACCAGCTTTGCCATCCTAGGGTAAACTCTTCTTGGTCAAGACATATTATTATTATGTATCACTGGATTTGATTTGCTAATATTTCGGTGAAGATGTTTACACTTATGTTCATGATGCATATTGATCTATAATGTTGGCTGGTATGCCGATTAGGTCAGGGTCACATATGACAAGCATCTAGCTCAAGTGGGAACAAGAAATAAACATAAGAATATGGGGTTGCTTTCCTGAGCTCCTCCCTTTCTACCTCCTCTTCCCAGTAATTCCTGGTTCCTTGGGGCTCACTCCTCTTTTTGTCTCTCTGGCTAGAAGGCTGGGGCTTTAGTTACTCCTCTTGGCCATGCAGTTCTGTGACTACGCCCATGTCTAAGATCAAGCGGCAAGTATGAAAACAGAAACCAAAAGCTTACTAGGTAGAGTTAGAGGAGCTATCTTGCCAGTTAGCCTTTTTATCCAACCTCACCTTTCAGGAAAATAGTATATTCCACATAATCTCAACTGGACACTTTCCCCCTTACATTCAAACACAGTACTTTATATACTGTTGAAAATAAATATAATGTACTATATTGATATAAGATTACAGAACTTTTTTCCCAGTCCTTACTCTTATATTCTTTTTTATTCTCAACCTCTGGAAGGAAACCACTCCCCCAACACACACATACAAAACTGGTATGTCAGTTTTTGGAAACGGACGTATCCCTGGTCAATCTTAACCTTATATTTAAAAGCCTGATGGCATCTTTCTTAAATGTTTCTGTAGCTAATGTTTTTAAGCTACTGGTTTTCCCTCTAATACCTCACCTTTCCCTAAATTATGGCAGCTCTGTAATACAAGCAGAGCATGTATTATTAACTCATTTTAAACACAAGGAAATGGGTAAGTTCAAAGAGGTCAAATCATTTTCCCACAGTGAAAACTGAGACAATGGTAGACTGAATCTAGCATCCAAGACTCCTGACTCCTATCTCAATGCTCGCTCTGCTATAATATATACATTTTCCAACAAAAGGAAAACATGTCTCTCAAGACACACAGATCCCATATTCAAAATTAAAGATGCATACTCCCTTCTGAAGAAGCTCTAAATAAAAAATAAAATGTCATCTTCTTTAAGTAAGATACACCAATGCAGAAAGACAACCAATAAAGGTCTCTTGTGAAAATATCCATTAAAAAACCTACTGTAGCTTTCCTGTGTCCGAGAAAGAAACAAGTGAATGGTAACTGGATGGTGACTGAACTATGCCAATTCTCAGATCCCCCAAAGCATAGTATTTAATTTAACCTTCTATGACTATATAGTCAATGGAAAAATAAAAGTGATAAAATTTTAAAGGCCACCTTCTTTCTCCTCCTGGACCAAGGATTCTAAGTGTGGTCTCTAGAGTAGCAGCAACAATTGCAAAATCGGCGGAAATCGGTAGGAAATGTGAATTCTCAGGCCTCACCCAGGCCTGCTGTATCATAGGTGCCTGGGACCCAGCAATCCGTGTTTTGACGAGCCCTCCAGATCATTCTTCTGTACAGCTGAGTCTGAGAACCACTTAGACTACCAATGCTTTGAAGCACGGAACTCTGTTTCTCTGTTATGTATACACGTTCTTTAAAACTTGGCATTTTAAGAATACCTTCTCCATACTCTATTGATTGCTAGAATGTACTTTTAATGACAAATTTCATTTTGCCCTGTTCTGTGTTCCACAAATTTTGCCGCCTGCAGAACTACCATAAAGTTTAAACACAAGTTGCTATAATTTAACAGCCTTCATCACATTTCATTGACTCCATATCTTAATTTCATTATAAAAAAGTCCCTTACCCTTCTTGTACCTAAATAATATATTTTCTAATCAGTAATGAGTCTTGTAAGTCAGTATTCTATTTATTGTACAATAATGTTTTATGGAGAACTGTATTTCTTATAGTTCTTGTATCTTATACAAACAAAAATCCCAAGTACTTCAGGGTACTGTTATGCATTTTAATCATTTTAAACTTATTTTTGTAGTTTCTAGACATAGTACTGTGAAACTAATGTGCTAGCAGGTACATGTCTTGCATTCCTTTTTCTTTCTTCTACTGTCTGATAACAAATGAAAATGGGAATGCTAGGGATTGTTGAAAAGAAAATGAATTCTTTGTCTCACTCTGCACAGATGTACTGAACTCACATTCCCACAGGAGAAAGGAGATAGTTAAGAGGAAATAAGGGTCACAATATATATAACAAATGTTAAAGGAGTCAGGATTTTTAAACTCCAAGGTCAGATGGCTTGCTCCATAGAATTCTGGATGATGTGGTTAAGAAAGGAAAACACTGAAGGCTAGATGGTAATCTAGGACACACAGCACATATTTCAGACAAGTCTGCAGATGCACTGAACAAAAATGCCCCTGCTTGTTTGAAGTCACAATCTGGCAATTAGTAATCTATTTAAAACCTTTCACAAATCGACAGTGAAATGGAAGAATGTCAGTACTTACATTTTAGTAAAAGTATCTAAAGAGAAAAAAAAGCCATCACAATTTAAAAGTGTCCATATTTAAAATATAAGTTGCAATAAAGAGAGAGGACAGGTATAATGGTGTTTTTCTAGGCAAAAATAGAAAACAGGAAAAAGATGGCCCTGAAGTTGGAATTAGAATTCAAGAGGGAAGGGATATATGCATTCTTATGGCTAATTTGTGTTGTCGTATGGCAGACACCCACACAGCCCTGTAAAGCAACTATCCTCCAATAAAAATAAATTTAAAGAAAGTTTGATATCCACATTTTAGCCAGACAACAAGGTTTTCAAATAGACAGATAACCTGTCAGGTCAATAAGAACAGAAGGTAGCAGGAGCTACTTCACTGGATTAAGATTAAGCTGAAGGCAAACCCAAAGACAGACTACTTTATATCTATATATATACATACATATATATATATTTATTTATTTATTTGGCTGCATTGGATATTAGTTGGGGCAAATGAGATTCAGTTTTCCCAACCAGGGATCGATCCCAGGCCCCCGGCAATGGGAATACAGAGTCTTAGCTACTGGACCTCCAGGGAAGTACCTAGTTTACTTTTTTTAATGTGCTGAATGACAATGACAAAATTGGAAGAGAAGTCAACAGGAAGGATGAAAAGAAATTAGACACCTTTATAAAAACCTGCTCAACTGAGCATAATTTGTCAAGAAGGAATGCATAGATTCTAAAACTGTATTAGAGACAAAAAAAACCAAGGGGAGAAATGACCAAGATCAAAACTCTAGCCCTTAACAGCTAAAAGCAATCATGGAGTACAAGCCTATGTACGAAGGGGACTCAAGCTGTGATTTATGATTTATATGACAGACATCATTGCTGAAACATTTCTTAGGATCAATAAAGCCTACAGCTTCTTTAAATAGTTCTTTGGAGTTCTGTATTTGTAAGATACAGTCATTAATCTATTTCCTGTGCCCAGCTTGGTAGGTAGGTAATTACCTGGAAAAGGAGAGCACAGCAGTTTTAATTGAGAAACTGGAAGGCACCTGTACTAATTTTAGTGACTGGACAGAGAAAACTTCTTAAACAGCCAAATACCAAAACATTACAAACCCAAGCTTTATAGTTTATACCAATGTGATAACAGTTAGCATATCCCAAATGATAACCTTACAAATTACCATATAACAATTCAACTCTATAAGACAGGGTCAACCTTACAAATTACCATATAACAATTCAACTCTATAAGACAGGGTCAATGATTATCACAACCACTAAAATATTTAAAATGGATAAACAATAAGGACCTACTGCAGAGCTCATGTGGCAGCCTGGATGCAAGAGGAGTTGGGGGGAAATGGATACATGTATATGTATAGCTGAGTCCCTTTGCTGTCCACTGAAATCGTCACCAACATTGTTAATTGGCTATATCACCAATACAAAATAAAGTTTTTTCTTAAAACAATATAGTATATTTGATTCTAAACTAGAGGCCCTCAGAATATTAGTTATCAAGAGCTCTAGTGGACAAAGGGATGACAAAAATGATAATATTTTACTTTTATCATACATTTGCAATGAATATAGGATGGCCCTGTTTCTGGAACTGGGCGAATGTATTTGATTCTTTTTTTTAATCAAAGAGGATTTAGAATAGGAAGCAACCAGAAAACTTTCCAAATATTTTGGAAAGAAAATATACAATCTTAAAGAAATAAATGGAGCTGCAAAAAGAGTGGGGAGAAAAAAGAACAGGTTTGCCACCACCTGCTCTCATGGAGAAGTTTTTTTCCCCTCACATTTGCTCTTAGACTTTTCTTTGAAAAATTCTATCCAACTATTTATCCCTCAGGGAATTTAAAACACACACACACACACACACACACACACACACACAATTAAAAACAAACCAACCAACCAAAACCACTCTATATAAACCTGAAGGAAAATTTAATCTAATCATCCAAATGTTTGAAGGTTTGTGAAGGAAGGACAGGGTAAGGTCTTTAATGATGATAGGGTAAGATTTCTGATATTTATTTTCCAAAAGTGGCTGGAATTGGAAGCAAGATAAGCATCTAATCAGTTCTTAGTGAAAACAAAGAGGACCACTCATGACTCAAAGCAACCACAGAGTGCCCATCCCCACACAGTCTACCATCAAGCCAAGCTTGCTGAAAGGGTATAGGTAGAGTTCTTGTGGTTCCTTTTTTTCAGGTGATATATTTAGGTAAATTTTCCCCTGGAAAGAAAGAGTCCCAGAAATCTTTTTGTTGCTGAAATAAAATGATTCTGGTTTCAAATCATTTTTAATGTTCTCCTTTCATAGTTCTCTTTACCCCAATTCAGAAACTCCTCCAACCAGAGTTCATGTTTTCTTCCTTTTCTGTTTTAGTGAAAACACACCACATTGATTGTAAGGATCTTACTAGATTTCCATTTGTTTTGCCTCAGCTCCTACATTAATCCAAACAATAAGGGCCCTTAAAACATTCATAAATAACCTGCTGCTGCTGGCATCTAGGAGCCGAGTGCAGCAGTGTTAAGCAACAACAAATTTCATAGTTCAAGAGGCACAGTTAAGCAAAAAGGTTGCTCAGGAAATCACTCTTATTTAGCACAAAGATCCTTAAAAATTGCATGAAATCAGTCAAGTAACTATAGAAACCAATTTCTTCAGCTCCATATCACACGTCTCACACCTCAATTGTCTTTATTATCATCTGCTGTCAGATCCTTAATCAGAAATGTGAACAGGCTTGATGATTTATTCAGCAGGGAAAAGAATCTGTAGGTCAAGTGAAAAATTTCACACACACACACATATACACACACCCATCCACACACACCCCATCTTCAACCTTAGGTACTTTCATTTCCTTCTGTTCTCAGCAGCTCTGGGGGCAACTCCAGTGAGATCCAATATTAAGGCTCAATTAAAATAAGCTCCAATTAGTGGAGCTTTTTTCTCTGGGGCTAGAAAAGTCAGGAAATGGATATTGGGAAATGTAAAAAGTCAGCTACTGAGAGGAGGCTGCAGACATAAATGAACTTATTTGTTGATTTCTACAGTTGCTATGCAGAGGCCTCTGGGAGTAAAAGCTTAACCAGTCTAAGCTATAAACTAAAACCCCTGCAGCTAAACATGAACTGTGTGAAACAAGGGCTCCATTCCAGAACAGAAAACTGCTGGGCCCAGAAAATTAAAAGCCAGAGGCGTTTTCCATTTAAAACTAAATCCCAGTACCACCTCCCAGCCAAAGAATTATAAGCAGTATCAGATTTACAAAACGAACAATTACCCTGGAAAAATGTAGCCTATTGTACAGTCCCAGATGCTAAATCTCAGAAGTTTCTTTTTTCTTTTTTTTTTTAATCCCACATTATATTTCTCCAAGTGGGCTGCTGGAGTTTACAAAGAGCCATTTCTAGACAGGCCTAAGCCTTGAAAATAAATTTTAAAAAGAGAGCACATAACTCATTGACCTCATTTGAAGCACTGCCCTTGCCTTCAGCAGTTCCTGTCCTTCCCCAAGGCTTCAGCAAATGGTATGCAACAGCAAAATAAACCCTGACCTAATTGCCAGAAGAGAGCTGCCAACCTTCCCTCCAACACAAAGACAAGCATGGTAACTTGAAAGTCCTACCTCTTTGGCTTTCTGCTTTAATCTCAGCTGTTCTGGATCTTCTTTATTGGAACGACTCTACCAAAGGAAAAGAAAATTTTAATAGAAATTACTAGCATCTAAACACCATAGTTGCCATTAAATATTTAATAAATGACAATTTTCTCCTGTGATTGAAAACCTTAGCTCTGGGGGAAAATGCCTCAATCCAGGCCCATGCTCCCCCTACCTCCTCCCACCTCATCATCTGGGCCGGCTGCTGCAGTTCTAGCCTGGAGGAAGTTTATACAGAAAATGATGCTAACAATGTCGGTCAGGTCCAGTTGAGGCATGACGCTGTTCTTGTCGGAATACTAAAAGCTGAAAAATGGATGGTACAGAGGAAGGAAAGCAAAGGAGGATAACTGTTGGCTTAAATGAATGAAAACAATCAACACTGGTTAATCCTCAGGTGAAGCCATTTTGGTAAAACATATGGTATTTCAAAGATTATTAAAATCAAGAAACTGATGAACTTTGAACTGAATCTCTCTCTCCTCAAAAGTGTAATTTTTAAGAATTAAGGAAGAAATACATCCCAGTGTTTTCACTAGAGTGTGTTATCTTCTTTGGATTCTTTACAGCACTTAGTTGAATGCTGTGCCTAAGTAAAAGTTCAAAAACTGTTGATTGAATGCTTCTTTCCATGCTAATTCAGCTCAACATTCCAAAAATGAATAATCTTACAAGACTATTATAAGAAGAGAGCTACCTTTTACATGTAATGCTATGATGGATCAAAGGTAAGAAAGGAATTTTATTTCTGACACCATGGACATTGTCTGCTGAAAAAGATGCTGTGGACAGGTGTATCCTTTTTCTCATTCTAACAAAATTACCTAATTCCTTATAAATATGAATATTTATTCTATAAAATGAAACATTAGCTAACTAAAGATAGGCTAACAAAATAAAAGCTAAATGTATTTTCCTAATTTAACAGAACTTTTGTTAAAGAAAAACACTAGAAACTGTTTAGATTAGACTTCTAATTTAAACACTATAATTAAATACTTTACTCAAAGTAATTTTTTTCTTCATTTTGTGTCCAATCTAATAGAACAACTTCACTCCAACTGAAACTAAGAAAACTCCTTTGTTATTACATCTACGTTAGGAGAGAATGCGTATGTGTATGTATGTATTCAAAGAGAACAAACACCCTCTTCCAACAACACAATGGACATCACAAGATGGTCGACACTGAAATCAGATTGATTCTATTCTTTGCAGCCAAAGATGGAGAAGCTCTATACAGTCAGCAAAAACAAGACGGGAAGCTGACTGTGGCTCAGATCATGAACTCCTTATTGCCAAATTCAGACTGAAATTGAAGAAAGTGGAGAAAACCACTAGACCATTCAGGTATGACTTAAATCAAATCCCTTATGACTATACAGCAGAAGTGAGAAATAGATTTAAAGGACTAGAGCTAATAGACAGAATACCTGATGAACTATGGATGGAGGTTTGTGACACTGTATAGGAGATAGGAATCAAGACCATCCCCAAGAATAAGAAATGCAAAAAAGCAAAATTGCTGTCTGAGGAGGCCTGACAAACAGCTGTGAAAAGATGGGAAGCGAAAAGCAAACGAGAAAAGGAAAGATAAACCCATTTGAATGCAGAGTTCCAAAGAATAGCAAGGAGAGATAAGAAAGCCTTCTTCAGTGATCAGTGCAAAGAAATAGAGGAAAACAATAGAATGGGAAAGACTAGAGGTCTCTTCAAGAAAATCAGGGATACCAAGGAAACATTTCATGCAAAGATGGGCTCAATAAAGGACAGAAATGGCAGGGACCTAACAGAAGCAGATCTCCTAAAGGAGATCAGTCCTGGGTGTTTGTTGGAAGGACTGATGTTGAAGCTGAAACTCCAATACTTTGGCCACCTCATGCAAAGAGCTGACTCACTGGAAAAGACCCTGATGCTGGGAAGGATTGGGGGCAGGAGGAGAAGGGGACAGCAGAGGATGAGATGGCTGGATGGCATCATCAACTCGACGGACATGGGTTTGGGTGGACTCCAGGAGTTGGTGATGGACAGGGAGCCCTGGTGTGCTGCAGTTCATGGGGTCGCAAAGAGTCGGACACGACTCAATCACTGAACTAAATGTATGTATTCACACAAAAATATATATGTATACGTGTGCATGTACATGTTTGTGTATATAATGCTTTGCCTCAGTGTAAAATGGACACATTTTGTTATCAAGTCTTTGTCAGTCAACCAACATTTACTGACTACCCACAGTATGTATAGTATGTATCCTACTTGACATGTCACTGCTGTAGGCCTTAGAGATACAGAAATGAGATGACAAGACATAGACCCTGCCTAAGAAAATAAAAATAATAAAATTTACAGAAATTAAACACAGCTGTGAAATATAAAACATTCATGATGGGGAAAAATAAAAAATGACTGAGAATGATAAGTGCTATAAAGAAAACAGGATCATGTGATAGAAGTGGGGGAGTAGCTTATTCAATAGCTAGAATAGGATGGAATCTATTTCTGAGGAGTGAAAACTGAGTAGAGATCTGAATGACAAGCAGGAGGCAGCCACACAAAGATCTGAGGGAAAAACACCCCAAGCAAAAGGCTGAAGTCACTGTAGAAGCCAAAAAATCGGAATCTGGTTGGTACACTTGAGGTAAAAAGGAGGCCGCTGTGGCTGGATACCAGGGGCTGCTTGTAGGCCACGGTAAGGAGCTGGGGTTTGATTCTTGTTTTAAGAAAAAGCCACGGGAGGATTTGAAGCACAGGTATGAGATGCCACCGATAAGACACTTTTTAAAGGGCCCTGGAAGCCATGTGCAGGGTGCACTGAAGGGACCCAAGACTGGAGGCACAGGAACACAGAGCAGTTAGGAGGCTGTTCTAAGACAACTGTTGTGAATACACAACTGGGACAGAGATGAGGATGACTTGGGCTGGCATCAGAGCAGAGAAGGTGACAATAAATAATTAGACTGAAACATATGTTGGGGACAGAGCCAACCAGGTTTACAGATGGACTGGACACAGGGTGTGAGGTAAAGAGAGGAGTCAGGGATGACACCTAGGACTGTGGTCTAAGTAACTGGAAGGATGACTGTTTCAACTTTCCGAGAAGGTCAAGACTACACTAGATCTGGGGAAGGGAACTCAGCGTTCAGTTTTGGATTTCTCATCAGTAGTCTAGGATACAAACTTGGAGTGCAAAGAAAGGTCATTGTGACTGGAGCTGAATACACAAAGCAAGGAAAAGCATGAGGCAAGGTCAGAGAGGGAGGTGGGTGCCTTTTAAAATTTGGTAAGAACTTTGGGTTTTAATTTAAGTGCAAGGGGAAGCCACTGAAGGAATTTTACACAACAGAAACACACACATGATTTGTTATGAAAACATTATCCTGACTACAGTATGAAAAATGGTTTGTAGAAAGAAAAGGATGTTAGTTAGAAGGTATTATAAATGTTCAAGGGCAAGATGACTTAGACTACAGTGGTGGCAACAGTGATGAAGAGAGGGTGATCAATACATTTTGGGAACTGAATGTGAAGTGACTGGATGCAGGACAAGAAGAGAGGAAAGGAGTTAACAATGACATTTTAGGTTTCTTGGCTTGAACATCTGGGTGAGTAACAATGTCATTTACTGGGTAAGAAAACCTACAAGACTACAAGGTGAAAAGAAGGGAAAGTGAGAGCAAGTATAATATACTACATCCAATAAGAACTAAACAAGTATTTAATAGTTTATAACCTTGTTTACAGCATGGTAATTGGAAATAAAATCCCAATAAACCACCCCGTTACAATGGCTGCATGCTTGCTTATAATACTCACGGGCTCAGGAAAGAGCATCTGCCTGTTCCAGCTGCTTTTCCCAATGCAAGAGGGGTCAAAATGGGGACTGAGACTCTGGGCAGTGAGAAGCTGCTCAGTCACACAGCTTTGGTGCACTCTGACACATGAAGGTGTAGACCAGAGGCCAAGAAAGAAGGGAGATAAAGGGCTGAGGAGGCTCGCCAAGGCATCGGCCAGCAGACATGGTGGCCAATTACACGGGCTATGAAATGAGGGCAGGGGTAACACTGGTAGCAGACAGGGGAGTCAGTCAGCAGGCTGCTTGGAAGATTTGTTACATTGATCTAATAAGTAAATTGTGAATGTAAGTAAATACATCAAGGATAATGAGAGCCAAGTTTCTGACTACAGAGTAAATACTTATAAACATGGAAAGGTTAAGGCTAGGAAGAATCCTAAGACAGGAAATAGAGTCAAAGGTATTCTTCATATAAAAATTACAGTTTTATATTATAAATTTATGGTTTTATAACATACACGCACAGAAAAATATTTACTGATCTATGTGTGTTTATATGCATATATGTACATATATACACACCACACATATACTTCCTAGCTCTGTCTTCTTGACAGGATATACATGTAACAATACCCTCTGAGCAGGGAGCAAATGGCAGGCTCTAATCTTGTTTCTGGGTATCATCCTCAACTAAAAAATACAGAGGTCCTGGGAGAAATGACTGATTCTATGGCTGGAGAGGATGAATGAAAGCTGGGCATGGAGTATCTTGTGCCTGAAAGTAAGGACATGTTCAGTGAATGATGTTAATAAGACAAAAGGACAGAGGTACCAGCTGGAAGGGTCCTACACTCAAGAGACCTGAGCATCAGAGTAAATCATGACAGTAATAGGTTACAACCTGTTGAATCAAACAGAAATCTGCGAGGCCATACTGATAAAAATGAGTGAATGAATGAGAGAAAGAAAAGCTCTTCCACAGAAGACAGTACTAACAAATGTGGAAGAGGTGACAAGAATAAAGAATCACCATCTGGGAGCCATCATAGATGTAGCTGATTCATAGATATCATCTATAGATGCTAAAGTTGTTAAGTGGAATTTGATAAGGCATGGGATTATTGGTATAATCCTATAATACCTTTCTACAAAAAACCTAATTGATTACAAAGGGGAAAGGGGCATGTTTAAAATAGAGATAACTGATTAAGTTTGCCTTTTGAAAGAATCAGCTGAGAAGAATGCAGCATCATTTCTATGTATGTATAACCACCAAGAATGCATGACCTAAATCAAGTCATGAGGAAACACAAGATGAACTTTGGTTCAGAGTCACCTACAGAAGGAAAGGCCTGTACTGTTGAAACCTGTCAAAGACATGAAAGGAAAAGAATGAGGAGATCTGAAAGAAGGAGTCTGAAAACAGATGACAACTGAACAGACACATATACCTGAATGGGAAAATGGACCCCGAAGGAAAAAGATTTGAGGCAGCCAATGAAATCTGGCTGGGGTCTAAGGATTTAGATGGTCATGTCATATTAGTCACAACCTGACTTGAAAGGTTATTCAGGAGAATGTCCCTGATTTTCCAAACACATGCTAGAATGTTCAGGAGTGATGATGAGACGTCATGTCTAAAGCTTGCTTTCAAAAGGTTCAGAGAAAAACTAGGAGAAAACAGTACAAGAAACCTCTGAATTGAAAGAGAAAAAGAACAGGAGAAAAGAATAATGATGATGGGAGTGTGTACCTGTTTCCAGAAACAGTGGAGATGGAGCAAGTACACTAAAATCTTAAAAATGGGAACCTCAACTGAAAAGGAGATGTGTTGTTCTGGCAACCTTTCTATAATAATGGGATGATTTCAAAATAAACTAACTTTTAAAAACTATTCCATTTTAAGAAATCCCTCAGAGACGCCTAACAAAATCAAGACAGTCAACCAATGATAAAGCTGATTCTGACCTCCTTGCCACGCCATGTTCACTCATAAATCACACAGGATCTTACCTTGGCTGCTTTAAGTAACATTTCTCTTTCTTCTAAATCCTTTCTCTGCTTCTCCAGTTGATCTAGCTTTTCAAGAAATTTGAGCTGTGATCTGGTATCATTAGACAGGATGTAATTTTCACTTGCCTGGGGAAAAAAAAAAGTCTTCTGATGATCCAAGGCAACACATTCTACATTAGGTCTTGTTATAAATCAAATAAAGACAGTTACACCAAGATACATAGAAAGGTAAATTTTCAGGAGGTAATATTTTATTTCTGCTAAACAAACAACAAAGCCAGTATGTTAATCATTCTTAAAATTTGAGAGGCAATTTAAAAAGAAGTCTGAAAGTCTCTCAGTTATGTCCAACTCTTTGCAATCCCATGGACTGTAGCCGTCCAGGCTCCTCTGTCTATGGAATTCTCCAGGCAAGAACACTGGGGTGGGGTGCCATTCCCTCCTGCAGTGGATCTTCCTGACCCAGGGAAAGAATCTGGGTCTCCTGAATTGCAGGCAGATTCTTTACTGTCTGAGCCACTAGGGAAGCCCTCATTCTTAAAATCTGAGAGGCGATTAAGCAAAAATTTCACAGAGCTTTCCTAGTAAGCTTCATCAAGAGGGGAGGGAAAAGGAATTAAGCCCAGCAGGTCCTGATAATAGGAATAGAAAGCAAAACAGTGTACTGTTTGCCTATCATCTAAATCTTTTTAGTAAGCTGCTGTCAATCTCATCAGACCTTAATGCTTAATTAAATCTTCGGCCCATAAAAGATAAAAAAAAAAATAATCACCTCCTGAAAAATATACCCCAAGATGAAAGTTATCACCTTTGCTTCTGTTGCTGAATTGGTCTAACTTTGACAAGAGAATGCAACTGCTATCAAAAGACAATGTAAGGTCAGATGGCAAACATTAAAATCCTAAACCCTGTTGTGACAATTTCCTTAAGCTATGGACTTGGGCAGAAACTTACATAAATCAGAGTCATAACAGGAAGTGTAATTATTCAGCTTCAGTGTTCCATAAAAAGATAAAATTTACAGTTTTGTTTATTCTGATAGTGCTTTACAGTCTAAATACTTTATTATTTTCTTCATCTGATATGACCACCCATCTCTCTTAATATTAGTACATATTGTGTAATACATATTGTGGGGGTGGGGGGAGACTTCCTGCCATCTACTCATCTCAGTAATTCAGACATCTAAGCTATAGAAGGAAAACTGAATGTTTTTAAACATTTAGTCCAACAGTCAGTGCCTGGCTCGGAAATCTGGTTATAGTACCATTCCCATCTTTGTTTTATCCCATGCTCATGGCTGATTCAATTAACTGGGACTGAGAGATTTCATATGCCCAAGATTCTTTTTAAATTAAATTTTTATTATTGGTATTTAACCAGATCAAAGGAGTATTACATAGTATAAGGAACAAGGATGTATTAGTGCTACTTATTTTACTTTGTGTTTAATACAAAAAAGAATTCTCAAATGTTTTTTAAAGTTAAATAATACAAGACAGAATATGGAATACATTATGGGCCAACCATATAGGCATAAATAAAATAACCAGTGGTTTCTTATATACTTCATTTTTACCATTTTTGTGTTCATACACTCTGGAGATAGTTTACTGAGAGGATTTAATTTAAAAGGACAACAGATGCTAAATTAAAAAGGGGCACAGACTTTCTAAATTTGAACCCAATCTCATTTCCATGCTAAGATTCCTTCTCTCTCTCTCTTCCAGCTCAGTGCAACTACCTTTTGCTTAATGCAGCCTCCCTTTACTCTTCCAGATCCTAAACAAATGAGTGTCTTCCTTATTTCTACTGAGTTTCTAACTTTATTTAAATAACAGTAACCCCAATCTTATCATGATCCCTCCTGTCTATCCAGCTGGTCTAACTGAAGTCTTCTCAGACCACAGAGGAGGGTGGTTTAGTAATGAAAATACAAGGACTCAGACCAAATGATAACATCAAGTGAATTTCATCTAAAGAAAGCGCTACAGCCCCTTTCAACTGGAAAACACTGAAGCTTTTCCACAGCGACTGGCACAAGAAGACTCTAATATATCTTCAGTGGGGAAAAACCTGGCAGCAAGATCAGAAACTTTGCATCACATGTGTTTACTTCTCACTTCTTTATTTAAATCTCAATTTATGGACTACGATTAATTAGAGAATTATATCTAACCAAGTGAAAGATTATCAAAACTAGATGGATTTCAAATCGAAAGAGACGGCAGGTCCCATTGCTGGGCATACACACCGAGGAAACCAGAACTGAAAGAGACACGTGTGCCCCAATGTTCATCACAGCACTGTTTATAACAGCCAGGACATGGAAGCAATCTAGATGTCCATCAGCAGATGAATGGATAAGAAAGCTGTGGTACATATACACAGTGGAATATTACTCAGTCATTAAAAAGAATACACTTGAATCAGTTCTAATGAGGTGGATGAAACTGGAGCCTATTATATAGAGTGAAGTAAGCCAGAAAGAAAAACACCAATACAGTATACTAACGCATATATATGGAATTTAGAAAGACGGTAATGATAACCCTGTGAGACGCAAAAGTGACACAGATGTATAGAACAGTCTTTTGGACTTTATGGGAGAGGGCGAAGGTGGGATGATATGGGAGAATGGCATCGAAACATGTAAATTATCACATGTGAACTGAATCGCCAGTCCAGGTTCAATGCATGATACAGGGTGCTTGGGGCTGGTGCACCGGGATGACCCAGAGGATGGGACAGGGGGGGAGGTGGGAGGGGGGTTCTGGATGGAGAATACATGTACACCCATGGCAGATTCATGTCAAAGTATGGCAAAACCAATACAATATTGTAAAGTAAAAAAATAAAGAAAGAAATGAAGGGGAAAAGAAAAAGAGAAATGGCAGGATCTCGCTTTTAATAAAAGTAGCTCATTGTAATGAAATTCATGGAGTAAATTTTCTCACATTGTACAGATAAAAACAAATCCTATCAGGATGAACTGAAATATACGGACAAGGCTCAATCTGTGACACAAAGGTTATTATAATCAGAGTCTACAAAATAAGTATAATTTTGAATTAGATCCAAAAATAATTAAATGATTATCATTTCTATTTAAAGGAGGATGATCATGTAGCTGCCTTCCTATATGCATGAACTCACACAGTGGCATTAGCTATATTAAAGAGTAAGTGTGGGGAAAGGTAGAGGAGGGAAAATAAATCAGGATAGACAATGTCAAGGCAGAAAGTTAAGGAGGTATTAGTTTAAAGCTAAGTTACTGAGTTTCTAAGTGGAGTAGATACTATCCATTTTCCCTAGGG
Organism: Antilocapra americana; assembly: GCA_007570785.1. Taxonomy (NCBI): domain Eukaryota; kingdom Metazoa; phylum Chordata; class Mammalia; order Artiodactyla; family Antilocapridae; genus Antilocapra; species Antilocapra americana. Next base: position 28,179,842 of record ML662445.1, read on the forward strand.
CAACTAAATCCTTGGAATATGTGCTGCTGATATACCTTACAAGAACTACTCCATCTGAAGGTTATACATAATAAAGCTTTGGATGGTATTTTGGATAGTAAACATTACATTGGAAGTTGTAATGGAAACCATTCCATCACAATCAATCAATGGAAAAAATTTTCAATGGAAAAATTCTATCCCATATGAAATGTACATGCTACATTTTGTACAGAAACTGTTTACTGTAAATGAAAGTACACTCCTGTTTCTCTGAAACAACAGGGTGAGGAAAAGGGGAGAATTCAGAAAGAGACAGTTTTACAATAGTAGTTGAAGTCTTTAATACCTTACTTTCAATACTGGATTGAATAGCTAGACAGAATATCAATATGAAAACAGAGGACTAACACTATAAACCAACTAGATCTAACAGACATACTGAACACCCTTCCCTAACAACAGCAGAATACACATTCTTCTCAAGTGCGCATGGAATAGCCTCTAAGAAAGATCATATGTTAGGCCACAAAACAAGCCTCACTACATTTTAAATGACTGAATTGTGCTAAGAATATTCCCTGACAACAATGGAATGAAGCTAGAAATCAACAGAAGGAACACTGGAAATTTCACAAATATGTGGAAATTAAACAACATACTTTTAAATAATCGATAAAAGAAATCTTAAGGGAAATTAGAAAATAACTAAGAGATAAATGAAAACCAAAACACAATGTACCAAAACTTATTGAATGCAGCAAAGGCAGTGTTTAGAGGGAATTTTATAGCAATAAAGAAATGCCTACGTTAAAAGAGGAGATTGTAAATAAGTAACCAACCTTATACCTTCAGGAAACAAAGTGAGAAAAGAAAGTAGCATCATTATCACTGACCTTACAAAAATAAAAAGGATTACCATGGAGAATATTATGAACAACTGTGTGCCAATAAATTAAATAACCCCAAAGAAATGGACAAATTCTAGAAGTACACAGTAATAAATACTGACATTAGGGGTCTTTTTTTCCTCATTTTTTTCTGATGGTATTTAAGTCAGCCTAGCAAATTCTCAAAAAGATTTATGCAAGTGAGCACCTCAGCAACTATAAACAGTTCTCCCAAAATTCTAGATGAACCAGAAAGGGGAGAAAATAGAATGATTTCCTCCAGGAAATTTACCATAAGTACAGCTGATACTTCCCTAGATTCCTTTTAACCTATATCTAAGACATCATGACAATGGCCATTCTTGCCAACGCAAAACCTTATAAGGCTACCCATGTACCATGTTGTATAAAATCTAGCTGTGAACATTTCTTGATATGAGGGGAAAGGTTATCTTTTTCTTTTTTAACCCTCATCAGCCAATATATTTGTTCTCCATCAAAACCATAATACAAATAAATCTAGTGCTTTCATCTTGATGATTTGGTTCTCACCACTAGGGATAAGACAAGGCTATTCGTGCATGTGACTTTTTAAATAAAAGTTGTCAATGCAATCACTTAACTCACTGAAAGGAAACGGGAGTTGCCAGCAGAGTACGGATCACTGAAGAGAACACAGCTACCCAATATTTTCTTCTAACACATCCTCCCCTTTCCAGTCAAGAGCTTTAGGAAGAGAAGCCTCAGGCATAACAGATGCGTATTTCAGTCTACACTAAGGTAGAAGCTTTGGATACTACTGAAACTCTATTTATTTGTCATGTAACATATCTAAATAAGGCACATTAGGAATGAGATTTTGATTTTCTACCAATATGAATCATGTCTCAACCATTTCCTTGAAAAATATACCTAGAATATGAAGCCATATCAAAAAGCCACCTTTAACAAAACAAAAAGGAGAGAGAAGAGTTTGGTCTTCTCTAATGATTTCCTTTACCTTATAAGCTGTCATTCGATGCTGAGCAATTGTAGTCAGTTTTTCTAGAAGGCCTCGTAATCGCTCCTGTGTTGCATGGGAGATCAAGTTCACAGCATCAGAATTAAGTTCCGTAATGTCATGCTTTTTACCTGTGGAAGCAGGGAAAATCCATTACGTGTTTTAGTAGTGGCTGATAATTGAAATAATTAGCACAGCAGGTATTCTGATCCCCCTGGAAGTCATACCCATTATGAATAAAGGTTTGGAGATTATGATTTTCCTGGTAAAGTCACAACTTCAAAGATCTTAGACATTACATTAATAAAACCTAGCCTGGAGCCTCAGAAAATATAGACATTGTTTCACTTAGCCTCTAGAATCAGTCTCCTTGCAAGGTCATTTATAGGACAAAGTTAATAAGAACACAAATCAAGTCTAGTGTTCAGGGAGGAAAATGGTAACTGCAGAAATTAGTGCTGTATTCTGTTAATTTTAGTAATTAAAAAAATAGAAAATTACATTTTGCCCTGTTTGACACTGTTAGCAATTTACAACATTTATTTCCATGAATTCAGATTGTGAGTCTCTGTTAATAACTTGTCTACATGACACACCTATACTTTTTGTCCAATACCAATCATGCTTACTTTGCACTAACTCATGTTCTATAAATTGACTTGATAATTAGTTTATAAGCTGAAATGAGTTCAAAGCCTGATCATTTTACTCATCAATTTTAAAAACTTCTCTTTCACTATATCTCTTTCTATAAATAAACCAAACTTCTATTCTTCCTTCTGCTAACTAGGAAGAAAGTTTCAGGAAAACAATTTACACCACATACCCCAAAGCAGAAGCTCATTTATAAATCACCCTCATCAGTATTTAAATAGCAGTTCTCCAGCTCAGTGAAACCACCTGTATCATCAGAGATGATAACCCTAAAGATCCATGCAATTACATAATCTCATTTAAATGAGTTTCCTAAGTGCTACTGTGTTTGTTTTTAACATATGTATTTGCACAAATTTTAAAAACATAAAATTTAACTTGCACTCTAGCTGAAATACATTCTTATATACTCAAAGTGTGAATAAGGACTGTAAAAAAAAAAGCTCTAATTAAAAAAGCAAACAAATCTTAAATATATTGTTTGATCATAAGAAATGCTGCCATAAGGAATGCTAAACTTTAGTTCAAAACGTGGGCTATGTTAAACCAGACAGAAAAAGGATATAAAATGATTCAGCTTCATCTGTACTGAACCTTCAAAATGTAGTTCATTACTTTGTAGCAAAACTGAATTCATCACCAATATATGATTCAAGGAAGGCAAAAAAACTGGAAAGTCAAATCTACTTTACTAAAACATTAGCATAAATAAATAGTGGGGCCTTGTATAGCAGCAATAATACAATTTCAAAACAATCCAGTGATTAAAATTATAAGTAAATATGGGTATGTAGAGGATGACATGACAGTTGATACTTTAAGAAAAATGAACATTTAATAATATATAGTGTCTGGGGAAAAAACTTTGAAAATAATTTCATATGTATAAAACAGAAGCCTAAGTTAAAGAAAAATCCATATTTCTAAAATACTAAAAATAAACAAGTGTTGGGAGTTGCAAACAATTTCAGGGCTTAGTGAACAATCAAATTTTCTAATATCCTCACTAAACTAATGATAAAACATAACAAGAGTTACAAAGTTAAAGTCTCACTTCAAAATAAAACATTTTCTTTGGTAAAGTCATCATTAACTGATTAAGGAGATCAAGTTGGTATTCGAAAGCTTACTATGTGATTTTACAGAAAGTCTGTGTAATTTAATTTACGTAATTGGCAAAAAAGGAAGAACACTGGCATGTTTACTCCCCTACCATATTCAAGTAAGAAAATCTTCCTCCCCAAATTCTTTGGGTTAATTTATAACTCCTGTTATTAAAAAATGATCTTGGTTCTGACCTGTTCTGTGAACATGGAATTTTATTATAATTGAAGAACATTCCTAGAAATAATAACTCCATTCACTCTATGGCTTTTGTTTTAAAAGCTTAGGTAATTTAGGGGGAATAAGTTTTACAATTTTCCATCATATTAAATGATAAGTTTGTGTTTTATCATTAAGAACTGAAAATACAAAGACTTAGCCCCAGAATTCTTCTTGAAAGCAGAGGCTAGCAAACTAAATCTGGTCTCTCTTTATAGATAAAGTTTGATGGAAATACAGTCTTTCCTATTTGTTCACATACTGTCCACAGCTTCTTTTGTAATATAACAGTAAAGGTGAGCAGTTGCAACACAGACTATATTTGCCCACAAAGTAGCAAACATTTACTATCTGGTCCTTTGCAGGAAAAAATAAAAACCTGTCAATCTCTACCCTGAAAGATCAAAAATGTTCTCTCAATACTAAGTTCTCCTATCATACAGTCAAGGTCTAAATCAATCTAGAAATAAAACTTAGAAGGGGGCAAGAAATTGATAAAATTAAGTATGAATCTACTTGTGCTCCACCAGAGTTCTAAATAATTATGTAGTAAAAGAAGTTAAAACACCAGCAAATTTCCCAAGCCATCACAGAAAGGTATGTGCTTAGGCTTAATCCCAAATTTAGGAACCGCATCCTGTACAGTACAAAACAGAATACAATGAAGAAAACGAAAGAGAAAGAGAGAGGGAAGAAAGAGGAAGAGGGAGAGCTGGAATAGAGGAGAGCAGTCAAACAAAACACAAGCAAACAGCAAACAAACATTTTACAATTAGCTTTTCTGAATTCCAATCCTTTTGAACTAATGTAAATTCTACTTTTTCAAAATAAAAGGATAACATATACTGAGGTGAAAAAAGTGATAATTTGTACAGCACACAGTAGGAACTCAAATATTTACTGAGTAATTTTTAAGTAGACTTGTATATAACAGTAATGCATTTTATAGTCCTTAAATATACCATGGATGTATCAAACATCTGAAACTTCCACAGTTTTGTGTGAAGCTGTCAACACAGAACGCAAGGGTTTTAACTCAAGCATACTAAAAGGTCACTGGTACTGGCCCCTCAAGTTGGACATG